>OX637519.1:6682620-7932620 GCA_951799955.1 Apamea anceps
TACAGTGTGCCTTAAGGCTGTACACGTATTGATTCGTAACGAAACAGGCCAGACGTCAATTCCATCGGTTTATGACCTTCACAGTCGGGGCAGACGGCTGCTGAGCCCCATACAATCCGTGTAAACACATATACCTCCTGTTTATTTCGTTTGAGTCGGTATTTCATCGGTTTATATGAAATATTGTGCAGTACATTGGAAGGAATGGAGGAATGATTTAAGAGGACAGTTGTAAAGTGAGGTAGCCTGATTGATAGGCTTCTGAAACTGACCTGCGGGGTAATACTAACAGTAAGAATGGCTTTCATTTTGACAGTTCAACAACATTCATTGCATTATTTACGTTGTTGAGCAGACAAATGTTTCGAACGTATGAAGCAATAGAATATCCTTCAAAATGATTCAGATTAGGATTGACAGTGTGTTGCGTGATTAGGGTGCGGTTGCTTTTACCCATTTGGAGCTTGCAGATGTTATGATGATGTTACTATTATTATTCTTCCTAGCCTTTTCCCAACTAGGTTCGGCACCCTAATTGCGTAACACACGATCAATCGTAATCTGAATCATTTTGAAGCACATTGCTAATCCATTGCTTCATAAGTTCAAAAATTTGTCTGCTCAACACTTAAATAACGCAATGAATGTTGTTGAACTGTCAAAATGAAACCGATTCTAATTGATTGTGTGTTACGCAATTAGGGTGCAGGTCGGCTTCCAGTCTAACCGGATGCAGCTGAGTACCAATGTTTTACGTGTGCTACGGCCTATCTGACCTCATCAATCCAGTCACTGGGTAATGCTATAAGCTAATATGCTATATTGATGCTATAATGCTTCTTGGTAAGACTGGTTGTCAGACTTTCGAGCTTCTGACGACCCGTAACGGCTGTCAAAGATCCACGTAGATAGCACGGACCAACGGCTTAACGTGCTTTCCGAGGCTCGGAGGGGTCTTACATAGTACGTAAAGATGGTCGGTACGGAAAGCTGATCAGCAAAATGGTAGCTTATCTGTCTGGTCAGGGTGCGCGTCCATTTTTATGGTTCCGTAAACAAAGGGTGCCCAGTACCAACGGCACCCTATTACGAAGCCTCCGCTGTCCGTCCGTCCGTTTGTCTGTCAGCGGGCTGTATCTCATGAAATGTGTTTTTTTTATTAAATAGTAATAGTATTAATTAGTAGTAATTTTGTACGGTAGTACGGAATTCATCGCGTGCGAGTCTGACTCGCATTTGGCCAGTTTTTCCATTCGTAGAGGCTGGTTTAATGAGATGAAGATGATCCTTTACAAAATATAAGTGGTTTATCTGCATCGGTCTTCAAAGTATACGTTTTTAAAGATCTTGACAGTTGATGTATTGCGTGCCGCACTCTGTTAATTCTCCTAGCCTCTCAAGTTACAATTTACTCGTAAGTAAGGTACTTGTTTTAAAGCTAGGCTTCAGGCTTCACTCACTTTTAAAACAGGTAGTTTTAAAAAGTAATTGGAGCGTAAACGGTGTGAGATTATTTTTTACGTATCCTGTGGTCCTAGGTAAATGGTAATGATTATATTATTAGCCTGAAAACGCCCCTAATATTGGCTAAGTAATAGAGGTAGAGTTATAGACTATTGCAAATAAACACTTCTTCGTCACGAAGTAGATAAAAATATGTAGCTAATGCTGGGGTAGAAATACACTGCCGAGCAATGAAAAAGTTCCACCCACAAAATGCCGACAAACACCTTAATATCTCCTAAGACATATAATTTAAAATTTGAACACAATATTTACGTTTTTAGTTGGTAATATTCTGATGCGCTGTTAAATGTACTTCAATAATGCAGACAGCGTCATTAAGCTAGCCTTTCCCGTTTAGGAGTAATTTGGTGCTATGTCACTGGAACTTTTTCATTGCTCGCGAGTGTATTAGCTAATCGTCAGTGAGTGATAATAGACGTTTGTTAGATATTATTACCATAATCAGCTGTTTTACTCATTCGACTGATACAGACCCGCACTGGACCCGTGTGGTGGATTACGGCTCACTTCCTCTCACAGATAGGAGGCCTGTCTGGCCCAGCAGTAGCAACATTATAGCTGAAAGGATTTGGATGAAATTTGGCACACAGATGGTTTATAACCTAGAATCCAGATTAAAAACAGTGTGCCAAATTTAAAAAAAGTATCCTATGTGTAAATCCAGGATACTTTTTATCCCGGTAGTACGTTCCCGTTGGATAATTTCCGAAAAGCACGCGGGCGAAGCCGCGGGAGAAGCTAGTACTCTAATAAAATACCTGACACCTTGTTTCCTTAACCCACTTCCAAACGGCATAATGATAAAGACATTCATTCACTTTTTATCCCCCTAAGTGATTTTAAATCAGCACAAAACCTTATTTATAATGTGTTTTGAAGTTTTCTCTTCCATTAATCATCATAAGCAGCACGGTTGCACGCGGGCAGTTATGTAAAACAAAAAAGAAATAACGCCTGCTTGGACAGTAATTGAGACGATTCAATGGAGCTTTTGAAGTTATTGCGGTGAACAGATTTATACTTGAATTGAATTGGCTTGATTTTGTTATAATTGGGTGAATTAAGCAAGAGGACTACTTAAGTGAAGTTCGCAATAAATTAAAAGTTCAAAACGGATATTGGAGCAACTTTTTCCAGTTATGGGACATAGAATTTATTATGTACACCATAAATATCACAGATATAAATGTAGAAAAAGAAAAGGAAAGAAAAGAAGCATGTTCCCATTCCCACTCGTACTTGAGACAAAGTAATAATTAGCGCAAATAAACGAAAGAATCAATCGATCTTATATTGATGACAAGATATTATAAATATAATTTATAGCCTATAGCACTCAGGAATAATGAAGCTTGCTACCAGTGAATTTTTTTTTAGAATACGATCATTAGTTTCGGAGATTGCCCCTTATATACATATAAACAAACAAATTTAACCTCTTTATTAATATTAGTATGGATATGAATGGGGGGAGAACTTTGCCCACTTTGTTGTTTTTAACCCCCGACGCAAAAACGACGGGGTGTTATAAGTTTGACGTGTCGGGGTGTGTGTGTGTGTGTGTGTGTCTGTCTGTGGCATCGTAGCTCCCGAACGGATGAACCGATTTTAATTTTGTTTTTTTTTTGTTTTGTATGGGAAGTTTATCAGCAGATCAATAATGATAAGGACTAAACTCTGGGTTTACTTTCATGCTCGTTTCTCTCTAAATATTTTAAAATCGTAAGGCGATTATTAAGAAAAATGCCAAAGCATTTTATTGCTAGCCATTATTACCAGGCAGAACAACTAATCACCAAATTATTAGTAAACACAAATATCTACAATCTAGAATAGTTACTTTGTTTTATATATTTTTAAAGTTTTTACTCGTATGTATGGGCAGTTCTCATAGTTGACAAAATCTACACACCTTATATGGATAAAATAATTGAATACCTCTACAAACGAGTGTAAATATGCATGTGTGTTGTACTAGACAAGATTTAGTTGATTACTAATAAACTTGTATCAGTGTCACAGCCGTCATGTCAGTATAAGTAGTTGGCTTTATCAACGTTTATCTAAACTAGCGTTTCTAACTTCCTTGTTCCTTGTGAAAATAATTGTGTTTCTTGACTCTCGAAAAACTCCTCTACGGCAGCCATAACCGAATGTCTTATAACGAGAACATTATTAGATTTTTTGTATCTTCATCTATTTCTTGTTTGTTACGTTTTCTCGCTAAAACAGCTGAACGGATTTGGATGAAATTTGGCACATGGGTAGGCCATGACCTGGATTAGGAGGACATATAGGATAATTTTCATCCGGATATTCCCACGGTATCATCGGTATGGACGTCGGAGCAGAAGTGGCCCAGTGGTAACGGCCCAGACTTACTAGTTGTAGTTCGTAGGTTCAAACCCAGACAGGCGCTTTACTTTGCGTAAATAATTTCATCACCACTGCTTTCAAAACGGTGAAGGAAAACATCGTGAGGAAACCGGCATGTCTTAGAACCAAAAATTCGAGGACATGTGACATCTACCAACCCACACTGGGCCCGCGTGATGGAAGGCGGCCCACTTCCTCTCACAGAGAGGAGGCTTGTGTCCCAGCAGTGGGAACATTATAGACTGATTATACGGACGTGGACGTCCACGATAATATTGTCACGGTAGAAACTATAAAAGCGTACATTGGTGTATTTACTCTATGATACATATACATCACTCTATATAATCTATATCTAAATAATCAACGCCCTACAGTAAAGTAACGCCTACAAAGGGGTCGAAACTACGTTCTGCTGATCCATAAAACTTAATGGCCGCCTTCCCCGAACTTGGAATCATGGGAATTAGGGATATTCCCACCATGGACGGGCTTTATGCTATACGCATATTACTGGGTGTGTGTGGATTATGTTACTGGGTGGATAGGTATATTTTGGCATTTGGAGATTTTGTAAAGAAAAGTTTTGAGTATGAATGTGAATGGATATAAAATTAGGACAAGGCCAAAGTAATGACGGATGCAGGTAGAAAGAGGGTGACTACTGAGATGACGATTAGTAGAAAAGTATCAAAGAATAACACATGCAACACTAACCCTAACTACATTGGGATAAGGATGACAGAATTATGATGATGATATTGGACATTTTGTAATTAGGGACCAAATATTTGTACCATATCGTATTCTCCCATACAGTGCAATGGACTTTTACATGGAGCACAATGTAGGAAGTGGGAGAGGCCTCTAACCATAGAATAAAGAAACAGACACCTTTTTTTTTCAGGATGGGATATCATCAAACGACCCCTCCCGCTCTGGGTGGAGCGGAAGGGAGTGTCAGACTCTTGCTGACTAAAACCCACTCGTGTTCCTTCCTTAGCCCTTTATGTTCCAGGGCAGCGGTAACCCTTTCGGACGATCCCGCTACCCTGGCAGGAAGAAACACACCCTAGCTTGCGTTTATGAAACTACTAGCTGCGCCCCCCGGTTTCATCCGCATACCTAAGTTTCGATCCCGTGGGAATATCGGGATAAAAAGTATCCTATGTGTTAATCCTGGCTATAAACTATTTGTGTGCCAAATTTCATCCAAATCCGTTCAGTAGTTTTAGTTTTCGTTTCAGTAGCGTGAAAGAGTAACAAATAAACATCCATCCATCCATCCTCACAAACTTTCGCGTTTATAATATTAGTAGGATAGGATTTTCTGCAAGGAGTACTTAAAATTGCCAAAATGTCCAAATTGTACAAAATGTACATAAAATCTCGTGAAAATGACATCTCTTTTCAGAATCCCTTAATTCTATGTTCCGAAGGATTGAAGACACTGCAATACAATCGACACGATGACTTTGACCCCAATAAACAGACATTGTCCGCAGTTTTACAACACATCTACACTGAAATAGCACTTACTTTTAACTTCAGCATCAATTTACACTACAGTGCCAATACTTATTGTTACTGACTTCTATTTATGTCATAAACTCGCTCAGAATTGTGCGTTTTAAATCAAAAAATCATTTATTCAAACTAGGCTGAGAATCAACACTTTTCAAACGTCAAAATTACATAAGACAGTCCCCCAAAACGCCCGACCTTCACCACTGCCTAGTCTCCAGCAACACAGTCTCCAGCAACAGTCTCCAGCTACACAGTCCCCAGCAACACACGTCAGATCATTACAAAATTGTTACATTTTAATTCTGCTTTACAGGTAGGTATACTAGCATCGATCATGTAAACTAGACTTTAGACGGCTACTGAAACCATCATTAACAGTGATCGGAGTAGGTAGATTGATTTTTGGTACTTGTATCATAGATGTTCACAGAAAGAATAACATGGATAAGTCATTTTCCCGGAAAGTAATTCCGGTGTTTCCGGATCCAGTTAAACATTGTTAATGTTGGTAGTGATATTATTACTACTCAATTCAATTAAAGGAACGAGTGAGCTACCTGGTATCGTCGCCGGGCGTACGCATTGTTTTGATAACCGGTTAGTGCACCACATGATCCTTTGCTCTGATTGGTCGTTGGGTTGTGTCAAATCGTGTCTGGATAACGTTTAAAAAAATTATGAACAATATAATATTGCTCATTTTAATACAATTCCTACCCAAGGTTCGTTTTTTTTTTTTTAATAATCAAACAATTTCGAAAATCCGGGGGAATGTCCATATTAATATATACGTTTCGGATCAATGACCCCAATTCAATCTACCTACTCCGATCTCTGATCATTAACAATTGTTTTCAAAATAAACAATACCGTCACATATCTACTCTACTGTGATTCTTCTTCCTCCGATGAGAAAAGATAAGCCAGTCAGCATTACAGCATGGCTGGCCACAAATCCAGAAGAAAGAAAGTTGCCCAGCACGTGTGGCATGACCAAAATGACAGATAGAATGGACAAAATGACAGATAGAATAGACAAAATGACAGATGGAATAGATAAAATGACAGATAGAATAGATAAAATGATAGATAGAATCGACCATTAGATTTATTTAGAAATCTGTCTACAATCTGTCATTTTGTCTATTCTTCCATCAACAAAACCCGTTTCTATGGTGGTGATGCTACTCGTGAATGTATGTTACTATTGTTACTTTTGCGACTTTACTTTTATTGTATTAATTGTAGCAAGTCCAAACCTCTAAACAGCTTCAAGCTTTACCCAATCAATCCTTTACCAACAACACAAACTCAAACACTACCACAAACAGCAGTTCGTTCAATTTCGCGAACTAATCAAAGTACGTTATTAGCTAAAAAGTCACGCGCCGAACTCAGCGCTCATAAACCTAGCTCTCTTTACTGCCATCGAATTCCGAAACGAGGCTGGTTTTAAAGGTTTTAAAAGGAAAACTTCTTTTATTACCTAGTGCAGTAAATATGAGTTTACGAGCCCGAGTGGCGGGGTAATTAATAAGTTTTAATTGTCAGTAAGATGGTGTTAGTTTGTTATGCCGATGCCGTTCGATTTACGGGTGGTTTTTGTGACTCTCTTTGATGGTGGTTCATTTGACAGGCGACGGTAGTGTGGTATGGTGTTTGCTACGGGTTCTGGAAGTAGTAACAACCTAAGTGCCTACCTATTGATTTGCTGTTAAAGTGTCGTTTGAACTTGAGTGTGACTTGTAGAGTTGTGAGTGATTGATTAAAGTTTTTGTACTTATTTCATTAGTTGGTGAGTCAAGCACTTGAGATTAATGCACACACTGTTCAAGTTACCAGGTTAAGTACTGATCGAATAATAAGTACAACTCCACATATCTTGAAATGCTACTTAAGATTTTTCAAGTTCAGTCCTAGCTTTTTTTTCTCGCGTTGACATTCAATTTCGACGCGTTGAAAAAGCTTAGCTTCCTGCTAATTGGGTTGATTAGTCGATAAACACGAATGTACTCGCCCGAAATGGGCAAATCAGTCCTTTTAAATAATAATATTAGTATATTGTCTGTAGGCGATTCGCACGAAGTTAACTTATTTGTGGGCGAATCAACAATTCCTGAATGCATTAGATAGACAATTGGCACGTTTTTAATTTTATACAATAAAGTTAAACTATTTGTAGTCACCTCTTTATTAGCTACATTACTTGGCGAATGAGGTCCTCTATATGCTCGAACAAAAACAATGTCACAAAACACATAAAAACATAGTTTAATTAGTTCATACCACACCAGAATGCACAAATAAGCCATCTGACGCGTATAAAAGACGTCACGAGCATAACAGGCAACTTTACGAGCATCGAGCATTGCCTGACATGGCCTGTGCTTGCCTGTATTGCTCGAGTAAGTTATGTGCCGTTAAAATGTGCTCATGGCTGTGAAAAGCTCGTGGCATTTCAAGGGTTGTGAACGTATGAGTGGAAAAGTTTTGGATGTGGGTTTTGAAGTGAATGGGTTGGAGTTCAGTGGACCAACCTTCTCAACGAAACCTTGTGATGATTCAGTTAGACTGAAGTCATGCCACTGGCATGATTTTATTGGATTTTTCCATCAGGAATTTCTCGGTAGCAGTTCGGAGTCTCGATTGGATAAATATAGTCCTGGAGTGGAGACCGCGTATCGGCAAGCGTAGTGTGGGACGCCCCCCAGCTAGATGGAAGGACGACCTTCAGAAGGTGGCTGGGACAGACTGGATGGGGAAGGCGGAGTTCAGGATGATGTGGCGCAGTCTGGGAGAGGCCTATGTCCAGCAGTGGACTGCGATAGGCTGAGTTGATTGATTGATTGATAGGTCGGGAGAAACAGGCTGTGAAGTTATGTTGATGAAATATTCGTAGCAAGAACATGTTAATTTCTGAACTATGAAAAAGTATATCATCGCCACCTTGACTGATTTCAATCCAATCCAATCCGTTGAAACAGTAGGTTTGGAAGACCTGTCTTTAGGAACATAATCCTATCAGATAATGTTAGCATTGAGATGAAAGCTTTTTCTTTCTACATTTGTTTTATTTTTTTTATCATCACATCACTAGAATATTTTCAACACAATATATTTTATTATGAATTATATCACTTATGAATTATGAGAAGAGATCTTTGCCAGGGCCAATGGGAAAATAAAAAAGGCTGACATTGGCCCTAATTCCCTTGTTCACAAACTAAACTAAATTTAAGTTCTGTGCATCTTTTTCTTTCGATTTCATTAAGAAAAGGACAGAAGATAAAATATTAGTTTACTCCTGTCAAATTAAGATACTCCCTAGACAGATTAGACGTAATTAAAAACATGGCTGCTAAAAATACAGCAATTTACGTCAGGCGCTGACTAGTTTGACAGGAATAAACTAATATTTATCTTCTGTCCTTTTCTAAATTAAATAGAAAGAAAAAGATGCATTGAACTTAAATTTAGTTTAGTTTGTGAACAAGGGAATCGGGGCCATTATTTATTTCCTTTTCCAAACCACCATTGAATAAGTGAATGGCAGTCAATGATTACTGAGGAAGTAAATTGTGCCACATATAACATTATTGTCGTGTGTCCAAGGAGTTTAAATAATAGCATATTCAGCCTATAATGTTCCCACTGCTGGGACATAGACCTCCTCTCTGTGAGAGGGGGTGCGCCGTAATTCACCACGCAGGCCCAGTGCGGGTTGGTAGATGTCACATGTTTTCGATGTTTTTGGTTCTAGGACATATCGCTTTTGCTTGAGATGTTCTCCTTCACCGTTTTTAGAGCCATGTGCACTATTTTCATGCGTGTGTAGTTAAACGCGATCATCTCCTACGTGCCAATATTAATGTCCATTGTTTCTCAATTTTCTTTTCTTTAAACCTGACTCGGTCGACCCGAAATAATATCCCAGAAGTTCATCCGGGACTTTTAAATGATCATAGATGCTGCTTTTTCCTTTAGTTAGCTACGAATACTCAAATACGTCCGACGGTACCCTCGAGTAAATTCTGCTAACATCCTTGCTATTCAGCAAGGATGTTAGCTAGTAGGGTAGTAATATTACCAGGATAATATGAACTACGGTTTTATAACCCAAGAGAAGTTACGTTTTCCAAGGAAATTGTGTGCTAGGTAAATAATTATGTGTTCAATGAATAAAACTTCTTGCTTATATTTTACCTTTCAAAGTAACAGCGCTGGAAAATCAGGGTTCCTACAACACGTGGGGTCAAAAATCTAGCCTTTCATGGCCATCTGTTTTTGATAATTTAGAAGCACAAGAGACTTATTATTACAAGGGACTTAAACATAACTGGTGAAATGAGGGTGTGCTATATGTAATATCGCCAAAACCTATATCTGACCATTTTGAAAACAAAATCCCGTGCACATGATGACCACAGCTGCGTGCACAAGTAAAACAAAAGAGGAGCCTTTTTAGGTCGACTAATAATGTGCGCTGTAAGCAGGAATAGTCAGATATAGATTTTGGCGATGGACTCTGCCTAACTCTTCGGGGATCACAGACGTCATGTTATGTCTAGAAGGAAATGATGGTTTAGAAATGAAAAGGAATTGATACTAAAACTATTAATATTATAGTAATGATTACAATATGTAATCCATAAAACGAAATGTAATTATTACTAACACCGCAACCGACTGTCAAAAGGACATAACCACAAATTAACATATTCCGTCAAACAAATAATTTATTACCAACATAATGAACGAATAGAGTGAACGCCTCAATTGCTTCGTTCAAATAATTGCTTCGGTCTCTACACCACGTTGATTGTTAGACTAACTTCAGTTACACTAAACTTCGGTTTAAAGCCAACTCACCACAAAACGCGGAGTTTATTAGACACTATCTGAGATACTCGTAAACTTGTATTTATGACATATTCGCGTCAATGTGTACTTTAGCAATACTAATTGGTAACGACACAATACGTGTTTTATTTGAGAAAAACGACCAAAAAGGTGTAATGTCGTAAATTTTTATTGCTATCTGGCGTTTGATGACTACGGACTGACGTTTCTTTGCAGCATTCACTTTTATTATCGGCAAGTAATATTTATTTGTTTATTTATTGAACTGTCGATACTGTTTAAACGTGCCTACAAGGAACTCACGCATTTCAACTTCAAAAAAGTTAGGTTTACTTTAAAGTTCAGCACAAATAACATCATAAACTGAAAATGAGTTTTGAACTAAACCATAATAACGTGCCATCGTTCTCACGCGTTGAGAAGACGTAAAACTGAGAAGCGAGCGACGGACGGTAGGAGAGACAAACGTAAAGTTTTCAATAGGCACATCTGTCACGACAAGATAAATTGCGCATTTCATACATAAGAGTTAACGCTGCCGCAGACATAACTACACGTTTACCATAAACTAGTGGCTCGTAAAATTGCACATATGTTTACCGGAGAGAGGTGCAGTACCTTAAAAGCATTGGTAATATAACAAAACGTCTGAACCGAAATTGCCCATAAAAGTCCGACGGCGTTTTCTAACTAAAGCTATGAAACTGAAACGTTGGTGGAATTTACAATGGACGCCTTCGTCTACATTTAACGTTCATGACGTACACCTTAGTTTAATTAAATTGCTTCAACTTGAAACGCGGGTCGTTTCAGAGAAAATATTTTGACTAAAAGCTGGCGTTATGTTAGTTCATGTTTGATACATTTTGATGTTGATAGGAAGTATATACGAGTTTCAACACTTGATGTTATCTGATAGTCAATTGTTTTTATTTATTTATTTTTTGCTTTTAATTTTTTTTTTATTCAAAGTCATCGGTCTTCCGTGATCGATGAATCGAACCTTTGTAATCATGAACATTAGTTCATGGCCGTTAATTATATAGATCGCTTTCAAATGAACAACTTCAAAAGTTGAAAGAAAACGATTAAATGAAATTCATATAGATTTTAGCAAACATTAGGATTACCTAATATATCTTCAATCTTGTTTTATTAAGTCCTAAAAGACATTACATACTGACAGTTAATCAGTTTAGCCCTTGCATATAGCTTAATTCAAAAAGTCTGGCAGCACACGGAACCAATATAATAGGTCCGCGTAAAGTTACGATGCTCGTTGTAAAAACCTTATAACCGAATACTCCCATTTTTATAGCGTGGAATATATTTACGAGAATACGCTTTCAGGAATTGCACGTAAATTCAGCGACTGCAGCATTTTTCATTACCCTGTACGTTAGCGATCTAAGATATTGTTCAATTTTAACTTTATAATTAACGAATGTATATACTTGCGCAGGTATTGGTAAAAAAAGAAGGTTGCAGGCATTTTAATGAGGTTTAAATTTCCAATTGTAGTTGTTCCTCAGAAGTATTTTATTTGTTTTAGCAGAAGACGGTCCGTTTGGCTACAGATGATACTCGTAGTGCCCTTTGCAAAGCTTAAGGGGGTAATAATTAGACACTGTTTAGCCATACATTTTTGACGTTGAAACGTCTCTTAACTTTAGGCAATGTTTATGAATAAAGGGGTAAGTTTTATAGAAGCATCTACAAAAAAAAAAAAACTAGTGAATAAACAAGATGAAAGTTTCCTAACTTGACAGTGATTGCTTTTAGCAATCACTGACCAAGGACAAAAATGCTAAGAAGTCCCTCTGAGAACAAAATGGCCGTCCTAACTGAAACGGAAGTGGATAAAACCCCAAGTTATACCCAGAAACGGACGAACTAATCTATATACCGAAAGACCTAGATATCCAGGGAGCTTTTCAATCCACGAGACGCAATAAAAATATGCGATGCTTCACAAGAAGCATAAAACTTGCAACGACAATGAATTCCTGAAAAAGATAATACTGTGCTAGCGTCATCTCTTTTTAACTGCGTTAGTGCGAGAGGGACAAAGGACGGGGACAATAAAAGTTTTGATAGGAACCGTCGGAATCCGCCGTATCGGACTTACGCCAGTTTACTACCGGGCTGCCGGATAGCCTGTATCGTCTTAGTTTTATGGGTGCGTTTTAAAATTTTTAGAGATTTTTATTACATTACCCTTTTACGGCGCAGGTCAGTAGCGTCTGGCGATATTGCTACTTAATGCAAATATGGCGGCTTGTTAATTTTTTTATGGTTGTTCTTAACGAGCGTAGGTGTTATTGTAAAGGTAGTACAATTGATAAAGGAAATGAAAATAACATAGGAAGTTAATTTACGAAGATAGATCTACTTTGAAGCAAGTGTGACCACTGACCAGCTACCTCAATACTCCGCAATACGCCACATCTTAGTTTAAGACGAAACGCGGTTACGTTGTGTTTGGCGTCGATTTTTGGTTACGGTCGAGTGGCCCGCGGTCCATTCGCTTTGGCCGGTCAGACTAAATACCCTAATTCCATATAAAGTATTCTTTTGTTTTCTTGTAATTATTTTAATTTTAGAAAAAAAAATACGCCATAAAACAAAAGAGGAACATGGCAGTGCTATCCTATCCTACTAATATTATAAACGTGAAAGTTTGTATGGATGGGTGGATGTTTGTTACTCTTTCACGCAAAAACTACTGAACGGATTCGGATGAAATTTGGCACACAGACGGTGCATAAATAGGATTAACATATAGGATACTTTTATCCCGATATTCCCACGAAATCGAAACTTATGCTGGTAAAACCGCGGGGCGCAGCTAGTGATACATGAAATTGTAAAATTGGACTTGAAGTATCATTAACTAAGGAAAAAACAGAGGAATACACGTGAGTATAGAATCAACGTCATCGCCCACGTGACCGCGTTTCCTCTTAAGTACTGTATCAAAGACACTGTAACTAAACAAAGCCAAATATAAAGTGACACGACTCAATTAGTTCAAAATGAACGCACTAACTAACAAGATACAAACTTCCGCAACTAACAGATCTAACCACAAACGAAAGTTTCCACAATTAAACCACACCATTGATTGTTTTCCAAACGTGGTCCATTTGTGGTCGTACCTTCTCTAAACTTAAAACCACAGACTGCCCAAACCATGCAAAATTTTACCCCAAACTCCAATTAATCAATTTTAAACCTTATCTCACTCTACTAAGATAGAAATTCTATTGTCGCTGTTGGAGGCTCCGAAAATTGCCGACAACTTCCGAACACAACCGAACGAAACCGCAATAGGAACTTGTTCATAAACGATTGCAAACAATTGTTGCTTAAAGTTGTTGTTAGTTAACAATTGAACCGTTTTCCAGTTAGAGAGTTCAGCTTTGTGCACCAGTTCTAATAAGGAGGGAGTGGAGGACAGTTGGACTGTGACTGTGTCTAGTCTAGACACAATTTCATTTATGAAAGGCAGGATAGTCTGAATAAATACAGTGTTATTCCAGACACCGTAACTTCAAAACAAAAATTCGGTGATGTTTACTTAGTTTAGTTGCAAGAGCGACTGATTTTATCGGAAGGACGAGATGTTCTTATAATTCTGTAAATTGTGTTGGTAGTCAGTTTTCCCAAAACCTTTTTCAATTAAAACTTTAAAGCCCGTTTACACTAACCTGGTCATTAAATAAAAATCCTTCTAAATCCTAACACGCTTTATCTTCCAAATTGTATGTTTCTGTCTCTATCCTCAGTGCATAATTGCAAACCTACACAAAAAAAAGAAACATTTTATCCGAAAACCAATCACAGCATTAATGGTTTCAGAAACTTAACGACATCAATTAAAATCGAATGATCAATTTCTTGTTGACACATCGACACCCTTTTACATTCGACACATTGAACTTAACGTGGATGGATGTGACAACTAAAGGCGTATTACACCAATGAAACTGAACGCGATCCACGTCCAAGCCGAGTTCAAGAGCTGTCAATGTGATCATTGTTGCGTAATATTGACACTGACGTCGGGAACGTAGTTTAGATGTGCTGATCGCATTGGTGAAATTGTCACTTAGTCCTAAAGGATTGTGAATCAGCTGGACGGAGTTAGGCGCCGAGCTTAGGATCAATACGATATTATGAATATAGGTAGGTGCCTACACTAGGTACTACAAAATCTCAGTTGCACTGGCCGTTTTCATCAGACCCTAGCTTTGGCTCTCCCAAAGTATACAGGGTGGCAGGGACCATGGATTCAGCACATGATACTAGACCCCATAGCGTCGAAATTTTTCGTCGGTTATCAAAAAAAAATCTTCTGGTTCATAGAAAAATGCAATACCTACGCGGTCAAAATGTATGGAACAGCAATATATTTTTTTAATAACCGACGAAAAATTTCGGCACTATGGGGTCTAAACCCATGTGCTAAATCCATAGTTACAGTTTGCGCGTCGATGTCCCTGCCACCCTGTATTTTATCCTTTGATCTGGAAGAGGTCGCCCAAAATCAATGAAAGAAAACAAAAAAAATTGAGCTCTGAGAGGCCGATTCCTTTCCAAAAATAACCAAAAATTTACAAAACATTCAAGTCGTTTCCAGTATTCCTAAATCCAGGTACTGTGCAATGCTTTTGACACAAATGAACAAGTTCGGCCGGACAGTACGCCCGGACAGGAGGGACTTATAAATGAGATGGTCGAAGTAATTGAACACTTTTAATTGTCCGGTTTACACTGATCGGACACGTGATTGCTTTGTAATTACAGAGTTGGAAACTGTGTGGTGTGGTGAACACGGTAATAGGATGTTCAATGCAAATGTTTTTTTTTTAATTATTAAAAGTAGAAGTCGAACCAAATGGAAAGGTGCTGATATAATGGAAAGAAAGTACTTTTTATCATGTACGATATATAAATTACAGACATGAATGATGTTGATTGTCTAAAAATAAGCATAGAATAAAGAAAAGTGTAAAAAGAAAAAAAGTGTAAAACTAGTTGAAAATAAGCATAGAAAAAAAAAGTAGAAGTTTTGTACTCAAATTATAATTATGTCATATCTCTATGTATTTTTCTGTGTACATAAATAATAAAATAAAATGTCAGTACTATCCAGGAGAATTAGAAAGAAGTAGCACGCGTGTGTTTTTAAATTAGAAAAGAATTTACTAATGAATGATTACTTTGATACAATACAGACGAATACATTTTAAGAGTTTAAAAAAAAAAGAAACAAAAGAACATCACAGACTGCGATGCTGACAGTTCCTTGTGTTATCCATTTTCAAATCTCTGGGTAGCCATCAAAGTACCAAGTCTGAGAGGCAATTCTCATAACTTTAAAAACGTTCCTAGTCTGATCTGAGTCTCAATCTGTCAAAGATACCTCTAATTTCTCAAAATTTTTGACAAGTTTTTGACATTGATTGTCACTGAGATGAGATTGCGACTACATTTTGAACGTTTTTATTTACGGGAATTGGCCTTCTGATCTATAATCATTGAAATTATTATGAAAATACGCCATTTTCCTTTGCAGTAGAATGACACAAATTCAATTTAAAGACTCAGTTTGCTTACTATTCAAGTACTATTACGTCAATTCCCACATCTTGATACACATAATAAAGAAACCCTACTCTGTATTCATTACTCAGATAAAAATCCGTATATTTAACATAACAATCTAAGAAAACTACGTGTTTTCTTCGACCTGGAAGTTTCTAGATTATGCAGTTATTGAACAGATTAAAAAGGTTTGCGTCAGATTCCATAAACTAGAATTTGATGGTGTACTCGTAAAATGGAATGATATAAAATTGTTTGTTTGTAAGTTTTTAATTTGGAAGAAGTCCTAAAGATATTAATATTGGAAATCATAACAATAACTTTTGGTTGATAGCGAAGAATTCCTACGGAAGTCTTTTGGGCCCTTAAAAGTTTATAAATCCGAAGCTGAGCGATTGCTTTGCAATTTTCTATATTGTAGTTTTCCTTAATGAATCCGCCTAGCCTCTTCCTATGTCGAGGTCAGCTTCCAGTCTAACCGGATGCAGCTGAATACTGGAGCAACTGCCTATTTGACCTCCACAACCCAGTTACTGGACAACCGATACCCCATTGTAAGACTGGTTACCGGTGGACCTACTTCTAAAGATCTACGGATGACACCCTACATTAACGTGGTCTCCAAGGCACAGAGGGATCTCAATATGAAATGGATGGTCACCCATCCACGAACCGACCGCAGCAAGCGTGGTTCAACTTTCGATCGACCCGTGCGGCTGTTATTACGAGCTCCTCATTGTAGTTTTACTAAACGATTTGGTTATTCCAGTTTATTATGATGGCAGACGGAAGGGCAATGCAGGAATTAACGGAAAGAATATTCATGGTCTTTAATTGTTGATGTTATATCTAGAAGATTGAAGGAAACTACTGATCAATTTAGTACTTAGGTACTGTTAATAGACTGTGGACAGGTCCAGTTGAAAACCAGCGTCAGGCACTAGTTGTCTGGCATTTTTGCTGAACTGGGCCTTTTTGGCGCAGCCGTGAGGCCCACTTTCCTGTTAATTTCTTACATCGGACTTTACACTTTTCATTTGTTTTTATCTGATGTATGTATCTGGTGTTTTGTGTGTCTTTTAGTCTGTGCTAAATAAATGTATTTTCTTTCTTTCTTAAATTAATAATGATCTGCGGGGTAATTGCGTACTGTAAAACGGGGTGAATAGGGATGCAGGGGTGAATCGGGACGAAACTTCATAATGAGTTTTAACGTTGAAATAATACAGTTCGTTGCCAGAAAATACTCTAATGGGTTTACAGCTTTTTAATTAACACGCTCAGCACCAAGCCCCATATGCCAATACCACTACACCAGGAAAATTCCCTAGGCCAGGGCAACATTTTTTGTATACAAAATGTATGGAAAGTGTGCGCGTTAGCGATACACGGCGCTTAGACTGGAATGGTGCTTGTGTATCAAAAAGGATACACATGGCGCTGAGCGTGTTAAAGATTGTGTCCTTGTTAGCAACAAACTATATTATTTTAAAGTACAAATCCATTTTAAAGTGTCGTCCCGATTCACCCCTGCATCCCTATTCACCCCGTTTTACTGTACTCATTACGGTTTTTAACTCTTTATACTGCCAAATGTCTTCCAGCTTACCCGTTGCAGATCATGAGCCTAATATAGAAAGTATGTTAAATGTAAGTACATAACATAAGGAACACAGCGCCCATTGGCAGTGGTTCAAATAACATGGTTAGTTTACTTTATTTCATCCGGCTGACAAAGCCCTCCCAAGGTTCCTGAGCTAATTCTGAGGAGTTACAGCTCGTTCAGCTTACTGTAATGTTTATTCACATGTCTCTTGTCGCTGGATGAGAGTTGCCGAAAATCGAGTTGAATGGCGTGAGTAAATTAGTGTGGTAACCCTACTACAATTATCTTTGTCAGCAGTGCAGCTTCTTCCAAATCTAGTGAGTAAGTAATTATAATGTAGGACATTGTCGTCACGCAGCAATTGTCGTCTTAGCATAATTTAGCTATAAGTACCTTGTATCGTTAAGATTAAAACATTATTGTATATTTTTCTTTGATTAAAAGTAGGCTCCAACCATCACCTTGTTGTTCTGTTTTGGTGATGATTGATGATGATTGTTCTGACGATGAAATAACTTTTTTTATTTATTTATATGTCAGTTAAATTAATTAATAAGTAGTTTTAAGGTACTAACATGGTTTTTAAGCCGTACCAATAATTTTATATGGAATTATGTTCTGAAATAAATTATTATTATTATGTCGTTTATTTATTTAGTTGTCTTATTTTATTACGTTTTTAAATATCAGGATAAAAAAAACATTTAAAAATATTAAAAAATAGTGATCCACCGGTTGCACTGTCACTTAAATAGTCATTTTTATAAACTCTCCAATTGTAGTTTACTTAATTCGTGCAATAGGAGAGGCTTATATCCAGCAGTGGACTGCTATAGTCTGATGATGATGATGACGATATATCTTACTCTGACAACGGACTTCATGACAAAATCTAGATGAGGAGGTCTCTTCCGTGTCGTCTTTCGTTTTAATATGTGAATCACGCTAACGATTTGGTCGGGCCAGCGCGGGCGGGTTGCGGATACTTGTGGACGTGGCTCCGGACAATAATTTCAACTGTCTAGCTATCGCGGTTCTTGAGATACAGCCTGGTGACAGACAGCCGGACGGACAGACAGCGAAGTCTTAGTAATAGAGTCCCGTTTTACCCTTTGGGTACGGAACCCTAAAAAAGGCTGATAATGCTTATGCAATTACCCCGCAGACATCCTTAATTTAACAGCTGTCTACATGCTTCAACATTGAAACGATACAAGCTTGTAGTGCAGTAATGACATTAGAATATCCATTATTCCACACCTACAGAGACCCTGGGTACTCTAAGAAGTAATTAAATAGCTATAACCCATTTGAGTTATCGATTTCCAGTTAGTGTTCCTAGATATAGCGGATATAGCGATACACTGACCATTAAATAGTATTATGATGCTTATCAAGCCAGAAGGCGTCATTCTAACACCTTAATCCAGGTACGCACGGGCGCGTTTTTCCCGCGGCGGTTTTTTTTTCGCGCACTGAATTTTCAACTCACTGTTTAGAGACGAGAGTTGAAAATCCAACAGTCTGTTTTTTTGAAGTACTGGGATGTGGTCTGTTAGATTTTAAATTCTCGGCTCAACACCGAGGGCTGAAAATCCCGTCGCACTATTTTTACGCACGAGCGAGCGTGGACTTAGGTTACAACCCAGCACCACTTTGTAGCTGTTTACGTGAGCAGCTAAGTATTAAGTACCCTTTAAGATATGCGGATGACTAAGAGGAAAAAGTATCAATAAATGAATTTAATGCTGAGGGTGTCACACCAACCAAACACATGAATTTTACGGCAGGAAAATGGTACCTTGATCAGCAGGAGGCGTTTAAGAAAACTTTTTACCATAATATGGCACCACAAAACATATAAAACTTCAGAAGTAATATAGAATTTCTCAGAATACCTATGTTCCTCGGCTGTTGGCATAAAATTAGTCACACTGCAAAATAAGCAATGAAAATTGTTTAAGCTCTCGGCAATACACGATCTAGTCGTAAAATTTTATCTCCGTCACTTTCGCGCTAAGGCGATAATTGTTATGGAGGAGCGAGAGGTGGATAGTCTTGCAACATTGTAACCGAATGTCGATACCGGAATAAGAGATGGCAATGTGCATTTTAATACGAATTATATGGTATAGTTAGGGCTGTCGGCGAATCTTTAAAGCAGCTAAATTAGAAGACTGTAATTTTTCTATGAAGTGAGCCTTTTTTAAGCATTAATTTTACAGTGTTCATTAAGTATAGCCAACCACAATTCTAGATAAGTGGAGTTGGGTAAGGAAAAGGCTTCTCAAAAAAATATCTCCGAAAAATATGAATGGGAAAATATACATCAGAAAATAATTCAATGTGTAAGTAAGTAACAGTGTATGTATATTCAAATTTTATTTATGTGCAAATTGACGTTATTTCAAGTTAAACAAATATCACCTTTATTTTAATGGTAATTAATTATATTTCAGAGTGACTAGCACTATTGAAAAAGTTATAAAAATGTTTGAAGTTGTAGCGTAAACTGAACTTTATTGTGTAGGAATTAAAGTTATTCTTCCATATACTCATATTTGTTTACATTTTTGGCGAAAATGTCGCGAATGCAGATTAGTAGTAGGGGCCCTACTGTCTAAAAAAACTTGATCGAAATTCATTTTAACATTTCGAACGTAGGCATGTAGCTATTTAATCGAACCACTAATAATTCCTATATTACGTTTTTTAAATATTATTGAACACTAATATAATGATTTCTCTCTTCCTCTTGTTGTGCACTTCAAAGGTAATTCCCATTTTGGGGTCTTAAAAATAGCAAATACCCAAGCGTCTACGACCAACTCTGATGTACCGCTCGCCGGCTCCTGCCGCGGCAAGGCGGTTCATTAAATTAAAAGAATATGCTTTTAGATGATAAGTTAAATATTTCCCTTAAAAGTAAAAGTGACGGTAGGTGGCAACCCCAGAAAAACCAACGAGAATAAACGTAGACTTCAAGCAACAATAATATTTCCTACATTAAGATATTTCGCATTAAACTCGAGATAAGTATCCTATCGTATAATATAATACCAGCAAGGCGTTTATCTTTTATGTTGTTTGTATGAAAGGTATTTTAATGAAAAAAGGCTGTAAAAGTGCAGGTTTGTAAAAGATCAATGGTTTAAGTATAAAAACTTTTTTGCAAAAAAAAAAAACAACCGACTTCCAAAAACGACACTACAAAGTGAAAAATAACTTTAATTTCGGAAGTCGATGTCGTTGGGTTCACATTTTCGTTGTTTGCCACCGACTTCCGAAATTAAAGTTATTTTTCACTTTGTAGTGTCGTTTTTGGAAGTCGATTGTTTTTTTTTTTTGCAAAAAAGTTTTTATTTTTCACTTTTAAGTTGTAATTTTTACCAGTAATTTTGGTTTAAAAACCAAACCGTTTTTGATGAATTTTCTATGGGACCATTTGGGAAGTATAAAAAAAGAATTTTTCAAATCGGTTGGCAAGCGACGGAGTTATGCGCGAACAAACATAAAAAAAAAAATACAAACATCCGAATTGAGAACCTCCTCCTTTTTTAGAAGTCGGTTAAAAAGGAAAGATAATCATTAATCACCGAACTAAAGAGATGAATGTAATGAAACTGTGAAAGTTGTCTGTTACCTTTGAACAGATTTCTAGATTAAATTTGGCACTCGGATAGACCTTGACCTGTTCGAATAATATAATTAAATAGTAATTGAAAACTCATATAGGTAAATTGTGGTTATATTAAACTTAATTTTATTGCCAAATGAAAAAGATCTCTAAAGTAACTTAATATTAAAATTTCGGGTGGATATTACAATAATCAAATCATTTCTGTTTTGTAGTACCTAGTTTTGTTTAGCTTAGTCTGTTTTGATTTTGTTTTGATTTGTTTGTTTTAATCTAGTTTAACCAATTTATTAAGCTCTAATCTGTGCAACTTACACAAACATACATACATACATACACACACAACACACACACACACACACCCCCCCCCCACATACACACACACACACACACACAACACAAACGCATATACATTTCCATAGTCTTTTCTTGATATTTTTTGTTACTTACGACAACGATCTGTGTGCATGCAGAGTTTACCTATAAGTGATTGTTGCACTCTATTCCGATCTGTTGCTTATGTATAAAGTGCTTATAATAGTGTATACAATTGTTGGTGAACCAATTAAATAAATAAATAAATAAATAAATAAATTTCTATGAATTGATTTTATCTGAAACAAACTGATTAATAATAAAAGCATTCAATTTGTAAGTGGCGCTACAAATTTGCATCCACAGATACGTTTCCTGATCCATTCTTTGTTCTGTTTACGTTTTCATCAGATATTTTTGGAACAGACTATATACTATAGTCAATCTGTCGAGAGAGATCGAGACGAGACGAGATCCTATAGTCTCTAAAAGGATCTCGTAATTTTGTATGAATGACGAGGATGATGTGGCTCGCCTAATAGAGAGCCTCTCTACAGTTTACCTAATTACTACGTTTATTGAAAAAGCGTTTAACTCCACTGACAGCACTCATCAAAAAGCCTCAAATGATTAGCGCTAAAAACAATAATTAAGTACCATGCCTCCAAGTTACACGCGACGACTGACCAGTTCTCGTAATTATAACTATTATATTACACATAACACTAGTCTATGTTATGATTATATGATATAAATCTAGTGAGTCATAATGACCATTACACGAGTGAAAGAAGAGCGATAAGTAGGGTATTAGCGGACTGACATGCAGATGACAGTCTAATGAGAGGACTAGACCTGGCTAGTTTCCACTTAGATTTTTTTTGACGCTACTTTTTAATGACTAAGATGGGACTATAAAAAACCGCACTGGTTTTATAGTATTTTTATCTCAGGGAGCGACGCGCGTTTTACTTTTGGTAACTTCCGACTTCGCCATTGTCTCCGACAGTACCGTGAGCTCCTGCCCTTACACACACATTGACAGCGTATTTATACACTTGGTAACCGCAAGTAAAGCGCGCGTCGCTTCGTAAGATAAAAACACTGTAGTAGTTTAGCTAACAGAGGAGGAAAACACAAAAGCAACGAAAATCATAGACAAAATTAGATATTTTATCACGAACATTGGTAGATTCTTAAGGAAAATCTTTAAAACTGAAGTAGGCCATTGACGCAAAGGACGTCCACAAGCTTGTTGGGCTGCCGATATCACTAAAGTCACGGTGACCTGGATGACGGACGCCCGGAACCGGGAACTATGGCAGTGAGGAAAGAGTCCTATACCCCGTAGTGGTAGATACCAGGCTGATGTGATGATGATGAAGATAATTAATGATGCGTGAAGAAACCGTAAAACGTAATGAAGTAAGTTAATGATAGGTTCTATCGTAAATTATGGTTATGCTTAATCAGGTAAGTCGATACTTAGTCTACTGAATTACTTAAACAAGCGTCTGCTCGGGACTTCGTCCGCGTACAGTTTCATGTTCCCCCGACCCACCCCGGCGCATCGTATCACCTACCCGCACTAATACTTTGTGTTCGCTTACCGTTCTTTCTTACTTATATTTCTTTTTGGTCGGCTACTAGAAGTCCTAGCGTTATTGTTAAATAGCATATAGCCTTCCTCAAGGATTTTTCCAAATCAGACTGATAATTCTAGAGATTTTTTTTTTTTTTTTAACATTGCCCCACCCTAGGAATTAATTCTGTATCGTGGATGCATTTACAAACATTTAAACTCACATACACTAACAGCCAGACCCGGAACAACTACCTGTAGGCAATAGAAATATTTGTTCCGTGCGGGAATCGGACCCGCGACACGCAGCGCAGCAGTCGATCGCTCAGCCACTGTGCCAACCGTGTCTTCAAAGGCAGAAAGAGATTGGCGCGTTCAAACCAACAAACGAAAAAACGAACAATCTCTTCAGTAGTATAGATAATCGTAAGATGAAGGTAGTTCCCACCAAATAATCTTTGTCGCGGAATAATCATAACTATTTTTCGAAAATTGGCACACAGATAGTTTATAACCCATGGGATACTTTTTATCCCGATATACCCACGGGATCGAGATAATGTGGGTGATACCGTGGGGCGCTGCTACTTAGTCGTATCTGTTATAGTTACCGGCAAGTAAGTTGGCAAGAGATTTTGTAGTGGGGGAACTTCGCGCACGCACAATTTCATACATTTTTAAATGCGCGAACTTCCCCCACTACAAAATCTCTTGCCAACTTACGTGCCGGTAACTATACTCTAGTCTTTTTTTTGCGCTGTTTGTACCAAGTAAAAGGCCCACTAGCACCACAAATCACTAAACACATTTAACTCATCGTTCTGCCTCAGTCATCTTCAAACGATTGACAGAAACAGAACGATGTTTTGCACAGGTTTAACGCTAAACGCATTTACACCAGTATTACAGAACCTTACTCAATACTCAAGCATTACTTAAAACTCGTTTCAAGCCATTTGATTTTTTTAAAACTAGTTTTAAGTAACACTTGAGTCTTCAGTGAGGTTCTGTAATAAAAGGCCCTTAGTGATTTGTATTGCAAGCCTGAGTAACAAACACGTCTAGACAATATTATTGGAAAGATACTCCACTACAGAAAGTTGACTATGTAAGACAGTTTATCAAAGGTCACACATTAAAAACGTCAGATTATTAATATGTTATTAAGTGCATTGATAAGTTCCTATACACGTGTCGATGAGGTCAGACTAAAATGTCAGAAGTCGCCAATGTGTCCACTATCGAAATACGCATATAAATTGTTCGCTTGATTACCGTGTAAGTAATGTATTGAAGTCGTTTTGTTCGAATGCTTATGTTTCCAGTGATTTGTAATGGTAATTTCTGTAGCGTTTTAAGGAGACTTTCATTAATGGAACTGAACGCGATCAGGGCCGTAATTCTCTATGACACAATAACCGAAACCGCGCGAAATCAACGCGAGATTGGCGGGATTAGTTCAGGTATTGACGTGGTTTCGGTAAGGAATGGGTAAGTGGTCAATAGTGAATTAGGGCCCACGGCTTCAAACCGCGTTCAAGAGCTGCCAATGTCATCATTGTTTTGGAATAATGACACTGACAGCTTTTGAACGCGGTTTAGATGTGCTGATCGCGTTCAGTTTCATTGGTGCAATTCGCCCGTAGAGGTTGAATTTCGACTTAATTTTAGATTGCCTTGCCTTCAAGTTTCTCAACTGAACAAAAAAGTATTTATTACTACGAGTATAGTAAAACAACCAAAGTTACAAATTCGATTATTAATATCGTAAAAAATCGTTGATTTGGAGTGTGTTACGATCATGTTATTAATATCTCATATAAATTAAATTAAGCAATTTTTAATAATTTCTATTGCATTTTTAAAAATAATGTATCAGAAAGGTGTAGTCGTCTTTAGGAGTGTGATACAGACCATAAAACTGAACAACTCCATGGGAAAAACATCCCATACATTTGGGTCGAGTAGTATTGAAGTTTTGTATGGGACAATTGTTTTTTTTTTTGCGATGTTATCCCGCGCAGAACGCTTAGTTTGATGGTTACAGGCCGTCCATATATTTTTGATACATGCTGCATAGCTCCTTTAAACCGAGAATAAAGTTAAAAAATTAATTAGAATCGAGTAAGATCGAATCAGAATCAATTTTACAATCATTCCAATTCAATATCAATTCTGAACGTGAAGAACCCTTGACGTGACAGACGTGAGCGTTTCCCGTCCCATCACAGTCACAGCGATTTTCAAGAAAATTCTCACGACCCATTTCCGATGCAATTTTGTAAATAGACCTACCGCAGTCAACAAAAACTGTCAGCGATATTCCTATGCCATTTCTAGCGCATAGGGGATACGGGTAATCTGTTCTGTGGTTAAACAACCAACGAACAGGAATTATAATCTGCTGCAAAGTTGCTGGGCGCGTTTTTACTGGTTGATGCGTAGTTCGAAATATTTACGATCGTCGAAACGTAATTGAAAACGAACTTTCTTTGTTTTTTTTTATGTTTTTCGCGCTTTACTGGCTGGTTGTGTGTTTAGATAGTTATTTTTGTGTTTGTGTTATTACTTTTTACAAATAAAGATGAAGTTAATAGGTTTTTTATGACAAAATGAAGTGTTTAGCGTTGTATGTGATTCTTGCTTGGTTAGGATTGCGTGTCTTGATTGGCCACCCACCTTTTCAAACTGAACTATCGATAAATCAAGGGGAAAGCTGGAAACATGTAAAGCAAAGCTACGGTTTCTTAGAAGAGCGGTGGCCGCTACATAGCATCCGCAATTTACCGGCAACTGACGTCACTGAAACGTTATGTATGAAAGTAAGTTGGTGTGTTTTTCTAGAGGCGTTTTTTGACAACGTAAAGTCAAATCCCGCTGCCATCATTTTCATAACAGCCGTCATTGCGGTCGTTATGTGGCGGCCACCGTTCTTCTTGTAGTGATTACCGATTGTTTAACCATACATTTTGACCCTAAGATTAGAAATAAACCCCTATATCTTTAGGCGCGATCAAGTGATGCTATGAAACTTTTCCAAGACTAACCCCATCCCCAGGAAATCATTACAGATTGTCACATTTCCTCATTAAGATAAGATTTCAATTAAATGACTTTTTACTTAGTCCCTCGGCTACTGAATAAAACAATTAAAATATCGGTACCACAGACTGGCTGCACTTTATTGGCGGCAACTACCCAAGCTAACAAGTACTGAACCACAGCTAGTATAACATAATTGCAAGATTTTATTGTTGTTTCTCGGTATACTGAAATAAATACAAATTTTGCTTACACGCAACTCATTACAGACTTTGCCCCTTTTACAGCATTCGCCATTAAGGAATTCCATTTTACATTTTTACAATCCGTAATTGTAGATTATAAAAGTGTAAAGCGGTTGGTGGGTTAGTCTGCAATGGCGGTTGGGAGAGTGATATTCTCTCTACTGCGATATTTCATTAATAAAAGACGGTTTTTCTAAGAAAATGTTGTGTGTTTGGTCATTAAAATTCTTAATTAACATCCGTAATGTAATATCTTAATTTGTTCCATGTTTGTTACTACTTTATTTACTTTTCTACGTTATTCCACAAATAAATGGTTGTCTATGTTGATTTTTGAGCAGTTTTTTTTTTTCTTATTTGCGATTATTTATAGGTATGAGGAACAGGGTGTAAAGTTCACTCATACTCCATAAAAAAGGGAGGATCCTCAGACCAGATGGGTGTTGTGTCTGGCGGACAACTGCCCGATGATTCATGACGTGACATGAAACTCTGCTTGTGACATGCAGGATTTTGTGTGACGTCAGTATGACGCGTAGTTCGCATGTGGCGTTTGTAGATACCGCTACAATAGAAGAAAAAATGGCTATTATCTTGAGAAAATTGTATGTTTTGTAAATGTTTTCAACAAAAAGTTTTATTAACATTTCTAATTTCTCAATTTGTTTGGCGTTTGCTTTATTAACTGTGTTCATCAGAGATAAAACGGTGTATTCAGTGATTTATCGTCCGTTAATTTTAGCTTACATTTTATAGTCACAGCGGTCTATTGATGCTAATAACTACGGGTATAAGAGTAGGGGCAGACCAAAGAAACGATGGATGGACTGTGTGAATAGTAATATAGCTAGAAACGGGGTGACTGCCGAGATGAACACTAATACTAAACAAGAAGTGTGGAAGAAAATACATGGGCCCAAAAAAATTAGGCAGGAGAATGATGATGAACTATCTACGTTTTTAATACAGTAAAATTAGATACAAAATCATCAGTGAACTTGGAAGAAGCTTATAAGCAACATTCATAAAAGTCTGAGTCAAATCGTTTATTTCAAGTGGGCAATTAAAAGACACTTTTAAATGTCATAACTTACAAGAAAATAAATTGTGAGTCTGGGCGACCCTTTCGAGAGAAGTTTCGTTTAGAAAAATGGGTAAGAAACGCCATAAGACCTATTGTGTAGTAATGACCGTAACTTATTGAAAAAACGAATTCTAAGAGCTAATCTCCATTGCCTTTATAAGCCAGTGGATCTCTTGAAACTAAAAATAAGTGACTATTAATATCCAGCGAAAAAATCGCTTTTGCGAACGTTTGAAAACTACAACTCGCTCCAAGATCCAATTTTGACGAGAATAGCCCTTTTGACGTAGGAGCCTATTGCCAATTGAACCGTTCACAATTTCTAGTATAATAAATACCACTGGAAACAGTGATTTTCCTCAATAAATGGCAAATTAGAAATAAACAAATTAGTGATGTATTGCACAAAAGAGTATAGAGTATAGAATAAGTAAAAGTATCGATATCGACACCGAGCCCTATTTGGTTGCGCAAAAGAAATCTTAGAATAAAATGTTATGGTTGTTAAAGTTCTTAATTGGCACTTTGTTTTATTACTATGTATGCACAAAACTATGCGAAAACGAATTAAGGTTAATATGTTACTGTTGTAAATTATTTTTCGCCTCATACCTATAAAAACTGAGACAACTTTCAGGTTAAAACTAACAAGTACTTTTATAGTGTAGTAGTAAAACTTCGTAGTTACAATTTAAGCTTACAAGTTATAATGATTATAAAATATCGTAATAACGTGAAATAAAGGCGGTAATCGCATACATTCCTCCGGTTCGTAAAAGCAATAAAATACTACCATCGCATCGCAAATTGTCTTATTTCATAAATAGCATTTTATTTTATGTGTAAGTTGTAACATAAAATCCTACTTATGAATATGAGCAGTAAACAAGTACTTGGTGCAAACAGATTGAAACACACAAACGCTTTCAAGTTGCTATCTTTATGTGCGTCAAGGGAAATATCTCGATGTGACTATATAGCTAATTCATATCATAGTATAGCTGCTAACAAAAATTTGTAGACAATACAAAAGCGTTTGTGCAATTTTAAATAAAGTCACAACTCAACAGACATTTTGAAATAATTGAAATTCTTAAGTTCTGATATGTCTATTGAATTGCTAATAACAATAATATATAAATCAACTCACCGAAACACCGTAGGTAGCCACAATAAAGTCCGTTGTCGTTCGCAACACAGCATCGCACAGCAAGCGTCCACACAAAACACGGCACTTGTAAAACAAAGTATCATTCGCAAAATAACTTCATGGACGACGATAGTACACCACTTATATTATTAATTTCCAGCATTTTCCTACGAAAAAAGAAAATAATTCTAAATAAAAATGGTATCGACACTCAACACTAACACAGCACTATGATGGCCGTTAAATTCGAATTTTGGAATTGGAATGTCACAGGTTATATTTCGAATTTCGCCACCTTCGTCCGGTCACTGTAAAGTTGAAATCACGACTGGTTAGACCGTGTTTAATACAGCTGATTCTGACTTAACCACTTTATCGTGTGCAACAATTTTGTCGCGTCACTAGTGTGTGTGGAACGTGTAGCATGTTGGAGGAAACTGAAGTTGCAATGTAGCACAATGTACGGTGATAATATTGTGATGATTACATTGAGTTAGTTAAGCAAAATCGTGAATCATTTGATAATTAATTATATGGTTACTGAATTACGCATATTGATTTTACAGCTTGACTTAGTAGCTAAAACAAAAAATAAAAATACAATTGTTTTCTTAAATTCCGCCATATTCCGCGTTGGCAGCTTAAAAATACAAATACCCAACGAAATAAATTATATCATTATTGTAACCGCAAGTAACATGTCGGTTACCGCTATTGTTAATATCGATAAAATGACAGCCTATCGGACATCCTTATAGACACATCACTAAGGAGCGGAAATGAGAACGGAGACGGCCACAAGAATAGCGGGGAAATGTCGATGAATATAAAGCGGACTGAAAATATTACAGGGCAGGTATGTAGCGAATGAAATTGAAACATTCTGAAAGGTGGTCTCATCTACTTGAAAATACACGGAATACGAAGACTTGACAGTGTTACGAGTAAAATAGTCTGTAGGTACCTATCGTTAAAAATCCTGCACCCTTATTCCGTAACACCTTTTCAATCACAATCCGAATGTTTTGACAGACGATTTTTTCAAACCTATGATGGATTAGCAATATCCTAGAGTTTTGAAGGACATCACAAATCCATTGCATCATAGGTTTGAAAAAATCATTTGCTCAACAACTTAAATAACGCAATGAATGTTGTTGAACTGTCAAAATGAAAGCCATTGCTACTGTTAGTGTGTTACGCAATTAACCCACTATTTTATTTTTACGTACATTTAAAAAAAAATCCATATATTAATTTGGATTACGATTTGAAAGGACGTTTCGTACATTTGTTTTATTTTAACGAACGTCAGTAGCATACTTCTAAAGTTAAAGTAAACATAATAATATACTGATTATATTTTAAGTACTTTACGTAGAATGATTTATTTCGTACGAACTGCATACAGAAAAATATTTTCTCGATACTTGAAATATACAGGTGATTTGTAATTTGACGTATTCCTTTCAGGACGTGATAGTGTGACCCATTTGCAACAATTAAGCAAAAGCCTAAAACAATTTTCCTGATCTTTTATTTAATTTCCCAGAATTGGTCACTAAACATTTCTCAAAACTTTCAAATTGCATGCCCAACATTGATATTTCATTGGGTACCTAATACCTTCCGATGTTCCAGCTAGGCCACGACGAGCCCCTTCTGACACTTTTAAATCTATTATTCAGCATAATTCAACTGATACAAGTTTCGTGGCCCCAACTTATTAAAAAATAAGTCTATTTTAATCATTCAACCGAAGGCCTCCAGTATTAATTACAATTTTATTCAATTAAAAACAATAGCAGAATTGTAAAGACGAACCATTCATAGTTTTTCATATCAATTTCTATTATATCAATAAATAATTGTTAATTGGAAGGTTTCTCAGTGTCATTATTAACGTTTTTTGCATAGATAATAGCACTATTGTGTCACCGCTATATATTATTATTTTCCATCTGTTAGTTCAGTTATAATGACAAATGAAGTAATTTCTTTTTGTTTTTTCAAAATGACGAATTGCCTTAAGCTGTGCAATAAGACGAATTGTTTCGAAGCAACGGTTTTTCGTTGAGAATAAAAAAGTTACGTTAATATTACAGAAATAACAATATCGAGGCTCTTAATTAGAATAAGTTGTTGTTTTTGGCCATTCAAGTAAAATTCAGCGCTTCTCCTCCACATTATTTTATTTCTAGGCGCATCGTCTTCACATATAATTATATAATTAATGTACGCAAATATTGTAAAACATTTAAAAAGAGCAACGGTGGAGTTTCTTGCCCATTCTTCTCCATACGAAAACAACCTTTTGGAAGGGGCGACTAGAATCAATTTTATTTTTATTTTAATGTTGACGTTCAAAAGTACCTTTTATGTGCCTATTTGAAATAAATGAATTGACTTTGACATTTATTTTGCGCACAGCTAAAGTGTGGAACTCTCTGCCAGCGTGTGTTCCCTTCCACATTTAACCAGTCTGCCTTCAAACCAAGAGTGAACAGGCATCTTCTGGGGTCGCTCGATCCACCATAGACATCATCCATTGCTTTCCATCAAGCGTAATCGAGGTCAAGAACAGACCCATTCAGCAAATTAATTTTTTAAATGTCATCATGCCGAGAAAGGAGCCTTTTGGCCTCGTATAGGATTTACTGTTTCATTTTTCTTTTTTTTACTTTTTGACGGTTTAATTTAGTTCGTGACCTTCTTGTATGAGTCGCAATAAATACTTTTTCATTCTCTCAATAAAAAAAGAACTCCACATACAGCTTTTACTGAACAAAAGTTATTTAATATAGCTGCTCGATTCTCTATCTTAACAACAAATTAAAAAAACACCTAACACAACAAACAATTTACACGTTTTTTTTTTTCAACTAAAATGAAAAAGTATATGTGCAATTTGTACACGTTGGAGGGCGTCCAATCGCGATAAAGACGTCAAAATGTAACAATAATTGTGCGCGGGCGCACTGCAATGCCTTTCTGAGAAGCTGCGTCGTTAAACTCTTGCGAATGTCGCTTGTATTAGTCCAGTATTAGAATATACGCTGTATTGTGATTACTTTTATGCTTTTTCCAGTAAGAGGTTTAAAAATCCGCACACTAATTGCGTAAGGGTCGGTTCATACTAGCGTAGAGTTGAAACGCAGCGAAATGTCAATCTAAAAGATAAAATAGCAAATTCACCCTTATCTGTAACAACTTAATGCACATGTTCATTTCGAGATAAAAACAGGCGCGAATTCGCGAGCATTAAATGGAACACGCGCGTCTGCGAGCGCTGATCGGTGCGCGCTTTACGTTGTAGAGATAAGGGTGAATTTGCTATGTTATCTTTTAGATTTACGCTATACTGCGCTTCGACTCTGCACTAGTATGAATCGATCCTAAGGCTGTATTCACATTTCACATAGAGCTGGTAACCGGCGCCGCTACGCCAGCGTTTGTCGGCGCTGGTTGTCTTCTTGCGGCTTATCGGCAACGTTCGCGCTGTTTATGTACAAAGTATGAAAACTGCCTGTTTAACCTAATTGCTTAACACTTTCATTCACAATCAGAGTATTTAAAAAGATATTGCTACTTCATTGCTTCTTAGGTTTGTAAAATTCGTCTGCTCAACAACGTAAATAACGCCACGAACGTGGGACAACTGTCAAAATAAAATCCATTGCGAACAATTGTCATTGTAACGCAATTACCCCGTGGCGTTGCCAACCAGCCCTAGTCTCGAAAGGCATAGCCATGAGTGAGTGTGTTACGCAATGATGGTTTCATGTTTGAGTAACTTTTTCACATTCAAATAATTTATTCGTGTATGCATTTTGTATTAAATGAATCTGAATGTTTGGACAAGAAATATCACCCAGAAAACATCTTGTAATTTGTTTAAACCTTGTTCCTTGTGCCTTGCAAGTTAAGTCTTTCTTTTCAAGGCACTTCAAGCTGATTCTAACCTAAGGGGACTATTCAATCTAACTAAATTACACTGTCCAGATAGCGGGGAACGTAAAACAAACAAGATTGTAGTTAATTTAGGTCTAATAACAGTCGATTTACCTACTTCTAAATTATTTCTAGCAGCAAGCGGTAAATGCAGATTTAATACAACAAAAGAGAAGAACAAGATTTGGACAACTACGTTACAGTAACCATACTTCATTATTATATCTATTATGCAAGATAATGATATTGCAAATTCAGTTTCGTTCGTAAATGTGTTGTAGGTATTTGAGTTTTGTGATTCTGTCACGAAACTCCGACAATGTCAGCTTTCCATTACGCTTTTACTACTATAATAATATTAAATATATCTCTGATATTCTTTGAACAGAAACAGTAATGGAATGCACATTGGAAATGTTAACGTCGCATTTTCGAAATACATGTGTGGTTGTGTTTAGTCTTTAGTATTGTATCTTCCAATATTATGGAATATTTTGGTTTACGAATAAAATAGAGTAAAAGCCTTTTGAATTTTTAAAATCTAAGTAGGTATTATTAAATCTATATTAAAAGGATGTTTAATGCTCATAAAAAAAATCATGATTTTGTAATTATATTAGTAGTTCTTAGTAGTTATAATTTTTCAGCGATTAAATCAAATATTATTGCGTGAAGAAAATCAAAAACAGCACCTAAACTTAAAAACAGGTACATCTCTACCTAACCCTTCGTGGATCACAGGCGTGATATTGTGTTATGTTATTTAGATACTACATGTAGCTAAAAGTAATTATTTAAGTCGAAACTTCACCAAAATAATAACAAACAAACTTTAACAAACACTCCATATTTTATCCGTAAACCAGCTATATATTCAATTCCTAAACCGGACAGTTACAACACTATCATGAATAAGAGAATGTATAAACTATAGTCATATCTAAATATACGACCTTATTGATCGGACATCGTAAGTTGACATTAATGACGTGTTGTAAAATTAGTGTATCTGTTATGTTGTGCCTATTTGTGTCGTAAGTGATGTTTAGTGTTAGCTGAATGTGTTGAAACGGCCATACGGTGAAGGTGTTAAACTTTGATACAATACTGGATTTGCTTTGATAAAATAGGCCTATTATTATATTCATAATGAAAGGTTGTGCGAGTCGACTGGGAAAACCATAAAATTATCTGCATCTCAAATCGATAATGACATGTGTGGAAACAACAAAAATTTGGCAGAATAGTTATACCTTGGCTATTTTAAGGCCAAAGAAAAATACGAATTAATAATTAAACGAGGCCTTTGCCGTGCAGTGGGGCAACACAGGCTTATAATAAAGTAATAATAATAATTAGTTATTTTTTTATTTTTTTTTACCCCAAAAAAAAAACATAACGTTAAATTAGTTTCAGTTCTCGGTGGCTTTTCCAAACCAACCAACATTTTCAAGTCAGAAACCAAATTCATCTATCCTCAAGTCTAATGTTACCGCGAATTACTAAAACTGTTAGTATAGTAATATAAATAAGCTAACTATTGTTAGATAGGAATGTGAGCTTAGCACAACAACGTAATTTGTATCTCAACGATAGACATGATAGTCGCCTGCGCATCTTTGTAGCCGCTGGGAAAGTCATTAGACTAGTAACTTATTTAGTTTTATTGTATTTTTTGGAGAGATCTAGAAAATGTCATTTACGACAAAAATAATAAACATGAAACCTACATAATTATGTATTTACTCTCAACTTGATTCTTTAACAAAAAAAAATATGGTTTCTTCCAGTCAAAATTATAAGACTCCAGCAAAACGTCTACATGTGTATTTATGTGTTAATAAATATAAACCTATTCCAAACATTTTAATAAGAGTAACAGTATGGCGCATCACACACTACAACGCGCCACGCGACGGGACGCGATAACGCGCCCCCTCGCGTGATTTTTTACATACTAATTCAATAAAAACGCTTTTCGCGCGGGGAATTTGACTCCGTTTCCTGCGCCCCGTCGCGTGGCGCGGTGTAGTGTGTGATCCGCCTGTGTGTATTTGTGTGTTGGTAGTATTGTAGAAGTGTGCCTATGGTTGTTATGTGACTTTGTGACAGTAATTTCTACAACGTGAGTGACGATATTCGTTAATAGCTTTGTAAATGACAGACTCATTTCTTGTTCTAACTTATGTTGATTCTGGACAAAAAAGAAAGTATTATTAAAACGCTATTAATTCTGTAAATACCGTTCAGTGTTTTATTCCGTACCTAATTCGGCACTTGGAGGAAAGCACAAAACGAAAAAAATTGTAATGGTCAATTTAAAGTAGGCTGAAGTTCTAGACGAAAAAGTTGAATATGAGAAGGCCGGTAGTTGAGTAAAATCTTTTGAAAAATTAAGGCAAAACAAGAACCAAGTTTGTCACAGACCTCTAAACCTGACAGTGTGTTTTAGCACTGTTGCTGTGTTTGGGTAAAAACTATTTATTACTATTAAAGTCCGTACTGGCGTGTCGAGTTCCTCAGCTCTAGACCGTCGAAGATGTTCAGGTTGTGCTTCCTCGCGTATTCGTTGATTATCATCTTTCCTGAGGACAAGGAAGGCGCGGATTGGACAATCGCTTGGCGAAAAAGATAAAAAAAACTGCATAAAAGTTGGCAAAAAGTCACACTTTCTATTAAGGTAATAAATTAGCAAAATAGTTACTTTATTTAATTTAATGTGAGAAAGAACTTCTTAATATGCAGTTTTTTTCATTAACAATGTATGTACAATTAATTAGTACAGATGTGAAAATCTTTTGCTTTTCTTAAAAAAACTACTCATATTCATTTTAATCGGTTTTGTGACCAATTAAAGCGCATGGCTCTTAGAATACAGAAAGAAGAAAAATAAATAAAAACTGACACAATCAAATACGTCATATGCAGTCATTTATACATATGAGTAAAGGTATTATTAATATTTAGGTATTGATTGCAGAGTCCATATAGGACCAGATTCGATCTAGGGTACCTATATTTTTCGGATATTATATTAACATTCATCTCCCAATCCTACCCTGGTAATCTGGTGACATAAGAGGCTAAACATGCTATACAGTATAAAAAAATAACCAGATCGATTCACTTCGTCAAATAAATACAATAAAGGTACAATAAAGTATATATAAATAAATAAATATTTCATTTTACAGCGTCGTAGTTTCATTTGCCTACGTTTTATCTCCCTAGAAAATATTATAAATTCACAAGTTAAAAGCGTTCAATAACAGCGTTCGCTGTCTAAACAATTATAGATAAATGTACATATTTTTACAATTTATCAATAACAAACAAAAGATTTCCACTGTACAGTAAACTCGCATTGCAAGAACATAAAAGCTGTCAACTCAATAACGGGTAATTGTGACATACGCCATTACGGAGTTGTCCGCTTTTATAAATAAACATTACCTATCACGTCATTCTACTACATCCTTTATTTTTATTGCTGACTCTACTTTAATGTCATTAAAACAACACAGAAATATTCGTATTTATATCTTTTAAAGTGTGTGAAAATTAAAAAACAAAGTCGTATGTGCATAAGAGACTAAATAGAATTTTATAAAAAATGGATACCATTTTTGTTCTGTCTTAAACTTCTACCAATTTTACATTCTCACGAAGATGGGTTTCTGATTAATAATTAAATTAAATATGTTTAATAGTAAACATTAACTTCGGCTCTAAGATTATCCAACGAAAGTGCAGTAAATAATATTTTATCAGTTCCTTTATCTTCTGCTAGAACCATAAACGAAGTCAACAACTAGTCACAAGTACATTAGTTTGATTTATATTCGCATAACTCGACATAATGTATGGATCAACTGATTTTTTTTAACCTAACCTAACATTTTACCCAGTATGGATTGTAAAAAAAACGACTCAATTTTTTTTTTTACTAATTAGTAATAAAAAGGTAAGTAATTATATAAATTATAAAGAAAATAAGACACTAATACAAAAGACGTGTTAAGTTATGTATTAAATTTTCACTGAGGGTGATTTACTAAATTCTTTCAATAAAATACAACAGTTACAATGATAAGAATAGAATTTAAAATTCACCCATCCTCTATCTATGCTCTATGAAAGGGGTGTTTTTTTTACATTAACCAATGTCTTCGATTAAATTAAGTAGGTGACGATTGAAGTTATACACTCCTAAATCGAGCCAACGTGCATTTCCATGTAAGATATCAAGGCGTAAAACATCAAAATAAAGATGACGAATTCAAGACAAAGTTTTTATGCAGTTTTACAGCAGACATACTGGCAATCATTATGGTGCCATCATTGTTCCAAATTTGAATTCATGACCATTTAAAAAATCATAGACGTTTACAAAAAAAAAAAACGCAGCGTGCCTCGATTAAGGAGTCCGAGAGAGTATTTTTATTTTTTGTATAATTATATAATTGGATAATTAAAAATCTATGTATCATAATTGGTTAATGCAAATGACACTCCCATTATGAAAAGCAAATAACATCTTGATTACTCCGTTATCTATTACACGTAAGTAATAACTTGAGCAAAATAAATAGACGAAGCAAAAAAAGAAGTGCTAGCAAGCCACACTGAAAAATTTATTTTCTGAAACTTTCCGAAATAAATTATTGAGGAAGCTGATAACTGTACTAAGTTAAACTAATACTAAAACACAAGAGAAAAAAGAATCCCGTAATAATAACCTCCTCCTTTTTTGAAAATCGGTATAAAAGACTAGTCGGACAGTTTCAAACTAAGTTTTTAATGCGTTTTCGGCTATAGCTAAAGACTGATTTACGCCAGACTGTAGGGAGCCCGAGTCGCCCCGAGTCGGCCCGAGTTGAATCGAGTACGAGGCAGAGGCACGTATGTAAATAACAAAGAGCATTCCCGTAACGCCACTTCCGTCCGTGCTCGTACGGTTCGGAAGACATTCGGGCGTTTCCGGCTCGCTACATTGTAGCACGAAACAGGTCTGAATCGCAGAAGTGAGAAAAGCTTTCTAATAGAACAATGCGTGCTTGTTCATAAAATATAGCACTTTTCTCTTTTTAGGGTCCCGTACGTCCGAATGGAAAAACGGAAACCTTATAGGATCACTTGTGTGTGTCTGTCTGTCACAAGCAAGTTTCTCCAAATCTACTGGACCAATCTACATATGTATTTCTGTGACCCCCAAACACGGACGTGTAATGAAAAAATAAATTAATTTTGAATATGGGGACACCTTTGGGGACAAATTAGAAAATTATTTAGTGATCTTTGTCCTATTAAAGGCATTTTGTCCAATATGGACTGACCAGTAAACTAGTATTATGCTCAAAAATGCAGACACATTTTTCAGGCGTTAGGTACTTGGCGAATATCCATGTCTTGTGTTTTTCATGATTGGTAACAACTTTTCAGCTTTTCATCACTCCTGCAACTCAGACCTTTACTCAAAACAATCGCTTCGCAAACAATATGAAACAAACAATTGCAATAGCAACTACAATTTCTAAGACTAACCTTCGTCAATTTTCCGCGACGCCTCGTCCAGGTCGCTCCCCGCGTAATTGAGGATCACCAGGACGAGGGGCATCATCTCCCACGAGTAGTGGAATTTCTCCAACAGCTTGTGACAGTTCTCCACTAAGGTTTCTAAGGAAACCGCTGGGGAAGAAGAGAGAGAGAACGTTAGTCACTTGTCACTTGTTTCATTTGCTCGTAAATGACGAGGAACCGAAAATAATGATTGACCATTTAGGGTGACCGGCATTACAAACAGGTCATGGGGCAGAAACTACAGAACGACATCTGCTACGATCCTTACATATTTCTTTTGCCTCGTTTACGTTCATTCATCTGGTCTAACGCACACGCCGGTTGCGAATGCTATGCATCTGAACTATCTGAAGAAAATCACCAATACGGTCACTGTACTTCTAGGGTCGCACTCACATCTGCCTTGTTTTGCCTTTTGTAAGTCGCCTTTCACTCATCCTCTGAACCACCAACGGATTTTTTTTTTATTGTTGTCACTACTGTTGGCAACACCGAGTGAAGCTACTTCGAATGCTGGCAGTAAAGTTTTTGAAGGAAGGAACTTCCATAGAGTATAGAAAACTTGCCGTCATTATTATTGTCTCGTGCCGCGAAACGCGTTTGTTAATATTTTCGGATTAATATGTGTTTGTATAGCTAATACGTGTTTTAAACACCCTCCGTATATAAATAGTTAATACTACATCTTCTTTAAAGCACACCGTTGCCTCATCACATAATTCTTAACCTATCATTCATGCTTCGCCATTAACAAAGCAATAAACAGCCATATCTATTTAGCCATTATCATCATAATTTGTGTTGCTACAAGTGATACGAAATATTAAAAACTTATTGCTAAATAAAATACTTTTTCACGTATCTAGTTTTTTATTTTACCTATTTATTTATCATCCTTACAACTTTCATTAAAGGCCTTTCCCTAATGCGACAGTAGTTATCTACTTAAAAATAACTTAGATATCTAACTTACATACCCAACAACAAATAATATAACTTTTTACCTTACATAACTACCTACATTTAATTAAACCCAAAGAAATCATTTCCAACCGTATTAAAGAGCTAATACAAGATTATGCGATACACAAATTACAGGTAACTAGGCACAATAACCACAGCACAGTCTAAATGATATTTCAAAACAAACTACCTCACAAATCGTAATAACAGCCCATCAATGTCCGGACCACATGTTAAGTTAGCGTTACATACGCTAACCAATTATTACAAAGCAGCTAGTTGCTAATTAGAAGATGATTTGTTAACTCTGACATTGACATGCCAAAGTGGCACATTGTGTGCCTGTCGTGAGTCGTGAGTTTTACAATGGTTTCACTTTGTGTCTACTATAAAAAAAATACTTTAAAACCATCTATACTATTAATAATAATCTATATACATATACTACATATCTATACTAATACATATTTAACCACTGCCCACAAGTTATTTTATAACTTAATAAGGGTGCTGGTTGCGAAACCTACCTGATTTGTTAACTAGCATAAGTCAAGTGTACCGACTACTACTATTTAGTCTGTAGGTACACTTGACTATTATTTATTATTACTATTAATAAGAGGGAAGAGTTTGTTTGTTTGAACGCGCTAATCTCTGGAACTACCGGACGGATTTGAAAAATTCTTTTTGCAATTTGATAGCCCAATTCTTGAGTAAGGTTATACTTATAGGCTATTTAACATCACGCTACGACCCTTAAGAACCGAGCAAAAATACGACGTAATGAAATATAGCTGTTATTTTAGTATGTTGCGTACCTATCTTACAACTTCCACCCGAACGAAGTCGCGGACGGAAGCTAGTGCTAATAATAACGCTGAAGAGTTTGTTTGTATAAATGCGCAAATGAAATGCTAATATTAATGTCGGCGAATCTCTGGAACTGCCAATAGAATTGTAAAATGATTTACGAAGGTTATAGGCTGTTTAACACCACGTTACGAGCCTAAGGTTGACTGGTAGAATATGCCTTAGGCATTAAGTCCGCCTTTGGACAGTATTTTTTGTACTTGTGCATAAAGTTTTAATAAATAAATAAATAAGGAGACGAGCAAAAAGGAAAAAGTCAGAAAGAACGCTCAACGAAAACGAAGTAGATAAGAGAAACAAGAAATTTAACGCGGAAGAAATCGCGGGCTAAAGCTAGTTTATAAATAACTAGCTGCGCCCCGCGGTTTCACCCGCATAAGTCCCGATCCCGTGGGAATTTCGGGATAAAAAGTATCTTATATCTTAATCCTGGTTATAAACCATCTGTGTGCCAAATTTCATCCAAATCCGTTCAGTAGTTTTTGCGTGATGGAGTAACAAACATCAATCCATCCATACCATGGATTCGTTTTTTTTTTTTTACTTTTGATGTTGACTTGAAAGAGCATGGCAGTTAAGAATATGTCATGTTCACTTAAATGTCTCACTGGTGGTGGCGCGTGTGTTGGATCATTCGGTTCCCTACGAAATGGTTGAGCTGGATGGTACTGATCCACGCGTCATGTTCATGAACGGGCGCCGTCGGTTGAGACTGGTCATCTCTTAACTGAGGGCTTATTTTGAATTTTATATTTGAAATTGTTTATTTTTTTTTTACATTGTTCTGTTTCTTGCCCGTTCTTCTCCACAGAGATCTACTTTTTGGAATGGGCAACTAGCTTCAACTTTCTGACTAACTGACCGACAAGTTAATTTTGACAATTCAAGTGCCTGAAATGGTTTAATTGAATTAAATTATTTGAGTTTGAGTTCATACAAACTTTCACGTTTATTAAACGGTGGCAGGGCACTGTTTGATACAGTCTTTCAATGTCTCCCTTCGTCTATACACTTAAGAATTTAACCAACATACTAATTCAAAACTTTTATACAACTTAAGTACCGTGAGATCAAGCTACTGATTTCTACGTACTGACAAAGTAAACAAGCGGAACTTTAGTGTCAAATGATACTTTGTTTATAGTGAAAGTGACAAGTGTCATTGTGACATGTAACGTAAATATACAGTGGAGACGATGGAGGATTGAAGTACCGAAGAATTCAGAGAATGAAGACCCTTGCCTTAGGACTTAAGTATTAAACAAAAGGTTATCATCATTACCTGTCTAGCTTTTTCCCATTAGGGTATTTGCCTAGGTAAAAAAAATATTATTATATTTAGTCCGTCAGTTAGATTATCGAAAAATAATTGACACGTATTTTTTCTTTTGTCAATCAAACAAAAACTGACAAAGATAAAGCGCGTCAAAATTTGGGAGTGGGGCTCGCGACGTCACTTGCTTGCATAAGTATCGCAAGCTAGTTACGTCACGCGGAACTTTAACGGGCGATATCTTCATCATTTTTTAAATATATTTGTCGATAGAAAAAATACGGGTTTCAATATTTTTTGATAATCTAACTGATTGACTAATTAGATTTTTTTAGGAAAAGTAGCCTATTATGTTAGGGTTGGCTTCCAGTCTAACTGGATGCAACCGCAGATTTTTTTTTTTTGAACGTTGCCCCTGGTTGCCCCGTACTAGGAATTACTCCTTTATCGTGGGTGCGTTTACTTACAAACATTTAAACTCACATACCTACACAAACAGCCGTTGTCTGATAAATATAAAAATATTACTATTGTAACGTAATAATACCATTTCTTTTACGATTACTAGAAGATAAAAATATAGGTATAGCATACATGCCACTGTGGCATATTAATTAATAGTTTGTGTTATTTTTCTGGTAGATTTAAGTACTAACACTAGTTTCTAAGTTGTGTGTTTATTAACCAAATGGAGTACTGTCGGTGTTATTAGTTAAGTACTAACACTAACCCTATTGATCTTTGTTATCTGTAAATAAATGAATTATTTTTATAGACTAAGGTGTCTTGTCGTCCAATTAATTGATAGATCCGTAAGAACCTATAAAAATCGAAAACCTACTTATTCATTATTTTTTCTACAATTACAGTGCAACCTTAATATAACGTAAGTACCTCAATATAACGAATTCTTTGTAATCCCCTAAAATATACCTTTACATTGCGAAGATTTTTTGCGAACAACCTCGTTATAACGAATTTTCAACTATCAAAAAAAAGAGTAATCCTCTAATTAATAAAGAATTTTGTCAACCCAAAACCTTTATATAACGTTCCCAATAGTATGTGATTCAGTCGCGACAGGTTTCGACACTAACAAATTTTAGACCAACCTAACTGTTGGCGACGCCGTCTGCGAAGCCTCATAAAGTGAACAATGTGTGTAAAGTGTTAAAACAATCAGTGCCAAACAGTGAAAGGTGTAAACAGTGCAATATGAACACTTAGTGCTATTAGAAAAGACTTACTAGAGACGTTATATAGTGTTACCAAAGGATAAGTCCTTATGTGATCTCGATTTGTGATAAATAACGTAAGTAAAGTGAATATAAACATGTCTTTTCATCTGTCGATAGTTATGTTTGTACCAGACCTATATGTGTCCAATTAGTCTTGTTATAAAGAGAATATGATTTTCTTATTGTTGTAAGATCTTATTAGAGTGTAATTTGTGTAATTAAAGCATGATATGTAAATTACCATAACGAGTACCGTAAGTAAATAAAAGCATAGTAAAGAGGTCTCGTTACGGTAAAGTTTTCACATACAATAGTGTTAAATTGGTCGAATGTAATGTGTGGGCGTGCCCACCAGAGGGAGTTAGTGGCATGTTGCCACTTAACAAGAAATGTATAAATAAAGCACCATTGTGCAGCTACGGCCAGTTGGCGGCCATCTTTTGAACAAGAAACATTAAACAAGCAAGTCGATACCAAGTGTTTTAATGAAGATCCCCTACAATATGGTCCTTCGAGAGCCGAATTCAAGACTGAAGCCAGAAGATATGCAGTTCTCTCGCCGCTGAATCCTCAAGAAAAGTGCAATTGTTCAGGTAATAACGTGTGGTCTCGGGTTAGGTAGCAGTATCGCGATACGTGTGGTCTGTTTCTAAGAGATTCGTCAAAACGTGTATCAGAGTTGTCAAAACGTTCAGAGACTCGTCAAAAACGTACATCAGAGTTGTCAAAACGTATATCAGGGTCGTCAAAACGTACAACCACACTCGTTTAGCTCGCATTACGGACCACGACCGCACGAGACCAATACACATCGCTGCGTACGTCATTTCATCAAGAACCCGCGTCGAATCTACGCTCAAGCACGACATTGGGATAAGGTACTTTGCGTCAACTACGGTAGCGGACCCGCCACTACTTGCGCTAAGAAGAAAAAGTACCTTAGGGCCGTCGCGACTTGGAAGCAGGAAGATTTCCTATTGAAGATTCGTCGGGATTTGCTGAGAAGAAATAAGAAGTTACTTCTCGAAGCCAGGAATGATGACGCGAAGCCGAAAAGCCAACAGCACAAAGTCAACAACGGAGGAAGAAACCAGCGGCGGAGACACAACGGCGACAGAAACTACGTCTGGTGCCACATCGGATACTGTAACCGACAGCACCGCGACGACGGAAGATACGACCATGGTCGAGGACGCCGACGCGACTATGGTGGAGAAACACAAGAAGCCCAAATCGGTTTCGAAGAAGAACTCCAAGAAGAAGGAGTTGGAAGCACGTTTGGAGCTCGAAAAGCTGCAGCTAGAAGAAATAAGAATCAAGACTAAACTCGCTAGTACCAAGCTGGAGCTGGCACGCGCAGCAGATGACACGGACCTGAGCGAACCAGAAGACGAAGAAGAATCTAAGGTCGAAGCCGCCGCAGCCGAAGCGACTGCAGCATGGGTGTCGACGACGAAGAGTGTGGAGCGCGACGAGGGGGAGCCGCCAAGCAAGCCGCCCGTCCCAGGGACCGCGATCGCCGCACCGAGTCACACCGACCAGCTGGCCGAAGCAATTCTTCAAGCATTCAAGTCCGCGTCGGAGAACAAAACTTCATCGTTCGTGCAACGCGCGCCGAAGTACATCAGCGAGCTACATCAGTTTGAAGGCGACGCCTGCGACTGGATGGCCTTCAAGGCGACGTATGAAGATACACGTGCGCTCTTCTCGGATACAGAGAACATGGGAAGATTAAGAAGAGCCATCAAGGGCAAGGCGAAGGAAGCCGTGAAATCATTATTGTTCACGCAAACCGACCCGCAAGAAGTAATAACAGCATTGGAACGACGCTTCGGACGCCCGACTTATCTCATCAGAAGCGAGATAGAAAACATAGAGAAGCTGCCTCCCATGTCAGAAGATGCAAGAGAGCTAGTGCGCTACGCCGGGGCGGTGGCCAACACCGTTAGTGTCGTGAGTCTAATGAAGAGACAGAGTTACCTGCATTCAAGCGATATCTCAAACAGAATCATCGAAAAGATGTGTACATTGGTGCGTTTCAAGTGGTACGAGTATCGAGCGAAGAAAGAAGAGGAAGATGAGCCCATACTTCTGAGCCTCATGCACTTCTTCAACAAAATGGTGGATCAATTCGAGATGCACGAGTACGCGGGATCCCGAGTGAAGAAAGAAAACACGAAGCTCCGAACGCGGACCGGAGGCTCTCGCGGCGTGCACACCACTCGAGCTACAAAGAAACAAGACTGCACATCAGAAGACGACTCTGAAGACGAACGCGAATGCAAGACGAAGTCGGCTAAGGTGTGTTCCTGCAAAGAAGATAGCAAGAAGGAACGCGAGAAGAATGCCTGCCCGATGTGCAAAAGCGAACACACTCTACAGAAGTGCAAGAAGTTCGACGAAGCGTCAATCAAAGAAAAATGGGAACAAGTAAAGAAAGCCGGAATATGCTACAAGTGTCTAAAAGGAGGACATCGAGGCTTCAACTGCAAAGCGAAGCCGTGCGACAAATGCAAGAAGGGTCATCATACGATACTGCATTACGAAGAATCAGCAAAGCCGCAGTCACAAGAATCGCCCGCTCAGATAAGCTCCGCAGTCAACGCTACACACACAGTATCCAGAGCCTACTTGAAGATTGTTCCCGTAGAATTAATGGGGCCGGAAGGAAACGCCTGCGTCTACGCTCTCATGGACGAAGGCTCCACAGTTACGTTGGTTGAAGACTCCGTCATCGAGCAGATCGGGGCGCGAGGACCTGAACAAGAGCTGCGAATAGAAGGCATAGGCGGCCACCGTATGGATCAAAAATCTAAGAAGATTGATATCAAGATACGCGGTATGTACGGCCGTAACATCGAAAAGTTAACCGGGTACACTGTAAAGAACCTACACTTATCGCCTCAAGAGATCAACGAACGGGACCTGGAAGGCTGCAAGCATCTAGAAGAGATACGAGACCAGCTGAAATACCCCAATGCCAAGCCGTCAGTGCTCATCGGTCAAGATAACTGGAATCTAATCGTCTCACAAGAAGTCAAGCATGGCCACCGCAGCAAACCAGTCGCCTCGAGAACGCAGCTGGGATGGGTGCTACACGGCGTACGGTTCAGCAGCAGCACCCCGGTTAGAGTCGTGAATCATCTCGTCACACAACCAGACGCCAAGGACGATCACTTAGAGAAGCTTATAAGGGATCACTTCGACATCGAAGCGCTGGGAATCGCCAGCAAGAAGCCGACTAATGACATCGATCAACGAGCGCTACAAGTCCTGGACGCCACCACGAAAAGACTGACTGACGGGAGATTCAGCACGGGGCTCATCTGGAAAACAGAAGACGAGCGACTACCCGAAAGCAAGACAACGGCCACGCGACGCCTGAAAGGAATACAGAAGAGATTCGCTAAAGACGAAGAATTTCAAAAAAAATATGAAGAACAGATCAATAACTTGATCGTCAGCGAGTATGCAGAGGAGGCCAGAGGAGAAGCTACCTCCGCAAGGACTTGGTACTTGCCACACTTCGCAGTCGTCCACCCACAAAAGAAGAAAATGAGATTGGTCTTCGACGCCGCGGCTAAGTCGAATGGAAGATCGCTCAACGACGCGCTACTAGCCGGACCCGACCTACTGCAATCATTGTTTGGAGTATTGCTACGGTTTCGTCAAAGTGCAGTGGCGGTGGTAGCAGACATTAAAGAAATGTTCCTGCGAGTGAAAATCAACGAGGAAGATAGAGACAGCCTTCGTTTCCTGTGGCAAGACAAGGAATACAGGATGACGTCGTTAATATTCGGAGCCGCTTCGTCGCCGTGTACAGCGATATACGTCAAAAACAAGAACGCCAGCGAGTTCGAGAAACAATATCCAGAAGCAGCGAGAGCCATCACACGCAACCATTACATGGACGACTACTTGGCAAGCTATCCAGACGCGGCAACAGCGAGAAGAATCGCCAGTGAAGTCGACTCGGTACACAAGAAGGGAGGATTCTTCCTACGAGGCTGGGCTAGCAACCATCCAGAAGTAACAGAAGGGCTCCTGTCCGAGGACACTACAGACACGATTCGACTGGGTGAGCAAAAGGACCAAGTGGAAAAGACCCTCGGGCTGAACTGGAACGTGAAAGAAGACAGTCTACACTTCACGCTGACGTTAAGAAACACCCCAGAAGAAGCCATCGACGGCAGGCGCGCCCCCACGAAAAGAGAAGCTACCAGCGCGGTCATGACAGTGTTCGACCCGCTCGGCCTGGCTGCCCCCATCACAATACAGGGCAAGATCATGCTGCAAAATCTCTGGAGAAGCGGCGTAGAGTGGGACGAGAAAGTACCACCCGCAAGAGAAGAAGAATGGACCAGATGGCTGCAAGACCTCAAGAAACTAGTGAACCTCGGTATCCCGCGCTGTTTAACAAGAAACATCGACGAAGGAGAGCTTCACACGTTCTGCGACGCCAGCGAGAAGGCGTACGCGTGCGCGGTGTATTGGCGCACGCAACACACCGACGGTCAAATAGAAGTAAAACTCCTAGCGGCGAAGGCAAGAGTGACACCATTGAAACCCACTTCGATACCCAGACTCGAGCTACAAGCCTGTCTCCTGGGCGGTCGCCTCGCCACAAACGCGCAGCAAGAGATGGACCTGCACGTCACAAGAAGATACTTCTGGTCCGACTCGAGGACGGCGCTAGCATGGATCAAGTCCGACCCAAGAAGATACAAGCCATTCGTCGCACATCGACTCGCCGAGATCGAAGAGCTGACCAGACACAAGGAATGGCGATGGGTGCCTACCAAGCATAACGTCGCGGACGACGCCACACGGGACGCGCCTAAGGACTTCGACAGGCAACACCGGTGGTTCACAGGGCCAACGTTCCTCTATATGAACCAAGAGGAGTGGCCACAGGAGGAGAAAGAACCCCTCAAGAACACCGGGGAAGAGAAGCCAAACGCCGTCACGTTGAGCGTGAGAAGAATCACGCCCGTCATCATTCCAGAGCCGGAAAGGTTTTCACGATGGACTAGGTTGCTGCACGCGACCGCAAGGCTCTTGCAAGTAATAGACACTTTCAAACGAAGCCTCACCCACAGAACGCTCAGCACCAGAAAAATCACCAAGAAGGAAGGTGACCCAGCCTGGAAGAAGGCACAGAAAAAGATCAAGAAGCCGCTTGTCATTGTGAAAAGAAACAATGAATTGAACCTTCGACAGAAATCAACACTGTACGTGGAAAAGGCCGAGCGACTTCTGATCCAACGAATCCAGGAAGACAGCTACCCAGAAGAGTTGGCCGCCTTAAGAAGACAGAACGATCAAACTCACAAGCTCAAGAACTTCGCTATAAAATTCGAAGACGGCATGATAAGGTTATCGACCCGCGTAGGCGCGGCCAAATACCTAACAGCCGCCTACAAAAGCCCCATCGTTCTGGACGGACGTCATAGCATCACGCGATTACTAGTGAAACACGTGCACGAGCGTCTAAATCATGGCAACCATCAAACGGTTATGAATGAGCTGCGGCAACGATACTGGATTCCTGGACTAAGAAGCATAGTGAAAACGACAGCAAGAGACTGTGGATGGTGCAAGCTGAAGAGGAAGGCACCGCAAATAGCACCCCAGGGCGACCTACCAGAAGAAAGACTATCAAGAACAAGCCCACCGTTCACATGCGTGGGCGTGGACTACTTTGGCCCACTACTGGTCACCGTGGGACGGCGCGTCGAAAAGAGATGGGGCGCCCTATTTACGTGCATGACAACGCGCGCAGTCCACTTGGAGTTGGCCGCATCACTAACGACCGACTCCATGATATTAGCTTTGAGGCGAATGATTGCCAGAAGAGGCACCCCCAAAGTCATCATGAGCGACAACGGCACCAACTTCATAGGTGCGAGTCGCGAGCTTCAAGAGGCCTTTCAAGCGGCCACGAACGAAATCGGCATAGTTTGGAGATTCATTCCCCCGGGAGCCCCAAACATGGGCGGCTCTTGGGAACGACTGGTGCGAACCGTCAAGACCGCACTAGCAGCGACACTCCACGAAAGAAGGCCGAAAGAAGAGGTCCTGCACACTCTGCTACTCGAAGCAGAACATGTGGTCAATTCACGGCCACTATTCACCGTGGACACTGACCCCAACGAAGAAGAAGCACTGACTCCCAACCACTTCCTTATCGGGAGGTCCAGCGGAGCCCATATGTTTGGCTCATTCGACGACGCCGAGCTCATCGGTTCTCCCTCGTGGAGGACGTCTCAACGCCTGGCCGACCACTTCTGGGCCAGATGGGTGCGAGAGTACCTACCAACGCTCTCGCCCCGTTACTTCCAGGGTCCCCAGTATCGGGACCCCACCGTCGGCGACCTCGTCCTGCTGGTGGACCACACCCTGCCACGCTGCTCGTGGCCACGCGGCGAGATAAGCGCGACCTACCCCGGGCCAGATGGAAGAACTCGGATCGTCGACGTCCGCACCTCAGCGGGCGTACTGCGGCGGCCAGCATCCCGGCTGGTCGTAATAGTGCCAGCGGCGTCACCCCTGCGAGATGAGGTGCAAGGCACCGAGGGGGAGACTGTTGGCGACGCCGTCTGCGAAGCCTCATAAAGTGAACAATGTGTGTAAAGTGTTAAAACAATCAGTGCCAAACAGTGAAAGGTGTAAACAGTGCAATATGAACACTTAGTGCTATTAGAAAAGACTTACTAGAGACGTTATATAGTGTTACCAAAGGATAAGTCCTTATGTGATCTCGATTTGTGATAAATAACGTAAGTAAAGTGAATATAAACATGTCTTTTCATCTGTCGATAGTTATGTTTGTACCAGACCTATATGTGTCCAATTAGTCTTGTTATAAAGAGAATATGATTTTCTTATTGTTGTAAGATCTTATTAGAGTGTAATTTGTGTAATTAAAGCATGATATGTAAATTACCATAACGAGTACCGTAAGTAAATAAAAGCATAGTAAAGAGGTCTCGTTACGGTAAAGTTTTCACATACAATAGTGTTAAATTGGTCGAATGTAATGTGTGGGCGTGCCCACCAGAGGGAGTTAGTGGCATGTTGCCACTTAACAAGAAATGTATAAATAAAGCACCATTGTGCAGCTACGGCCAGTTGGCGGCCATCTTTTGAACAAGAAACATTAAACAAGCAAGTCGATACCAAGTGTTTTAATGAAGATCCCCTACACTAACCTCAATATAACAAACGTCAGTTTAACGAATTACTTGATTAAGGAATATTTCCTTGTTCCCTTCCGATTTGTTATATCGAGGTTGCACTGTATTGTGACCTCATTTTGTAACTAGAAAAAAGGAAAGAAAAAGTATTTATTGTGACTCGTGCAGAATCATAAACTAAACACAGTTAAAAAAAAAAAAACAAATTATAAAAAAAAGTACTTAAGAAAAAGAAAAATGAAACATAACTAAACATTAAAAAAAAATACAACAATCGACCTTAAGTTGATTGAAGCAACCTTGTATGGCTTGGCGTAAATTTATATAAATTACAAAAAAAAAATACATAAGAATAAATAACCCAATCATTTTCAATACAGTAAAAAATAATAAACAGTCATACATCTAACAAACCTTTCCCTATATAAAAACCATTATATTTAAATGTAAATCACGTCTAGATACGAAGGTCGTATTTAAGAATTAGGTCAATGAGAAACATAAACTTCTTTACTATAAAATGTACTGCCAAAACATTTGCACAGTTTATGTGCCAACCGATGGGAGTAACGTTCATTTGGCATTTTATTTGGGGCTATGTAAAGTGCAGTAATCAATATTATGACGTTTGAAAAGTTGATTAATTTGGATTTTTGGCACTATGAAAGACTTTTGGCTAAGGTATCTTAAAACCCACTGACATCACAATCCGAAGGATATTGCTAATCCATTGCTTCATTAAAGTTCGAAAAAAAAAATCAGCTCAACAACGTAAATAACGCAATGAATGTTGTTGAACTGTCAAAATGAAAGCCATTCCCACTGTTGCACCTGCACCCCAATTGCGTAACACACGATCAATCGGAATCGGTTTCATTTCGACAGTTCAACAACATTCATTACGTTATTTACGTGTTGAGCAGACAAGTTTTTCGAACCTATGAAGCAATGCATTAGCAATTTGTTTCAAAATGATTCAGATTCCGATTGATCGTGTGTTACGCAATGAGGGTGCTGGAGGTTCGACCCTCACGTCGGTGTGGACAATGATGGACTGCCCCTCTTCACTAGCATGTACAAAAACTTGAGGTAAGCACATCTTAGTGTGTTACGCAATTTCCCCGAAGGTCAGATAGGAAAAAAAAAAAAAAAAAATGAAAAATGAAAAATACTTGTATTACCAGAGAGACTGGAAGCTGATCCTACTATAGTTGGGAAAAGGACAGGTCGATGATGATGAAGAAAGGCTTGTTGCTGCCCAGGGTTGAGAGCTAGTTGGCAAACTAGACATGGATAGTAAACATCATAGCGGTTGTTTCTATTGCAATGTGAAGGGCGGGCATTTTGGGGGACTGTCTTTTGTAACTTTGACGTTCGAAAAGTGCTGATTCTCAGCCTAATTTGAATAAATGACTTTTTTTTTTGGAGCGAATGTCAACATTTCTGCCAGATATGATCATTAACACAAATCCTACTTATAATATTGATGAATGTTTGCATGTTTCTTACTCAACCATGCAAAAAGGCTGAACGGATTTGAAAGAAATTTGGCACACACATACTCGTAGTTTTACAACCTGAATTGGCACATAGGATACTTTTTATCCCGGTAATACGATCCTGTGGTATAATTTACCACTTCCACAATCCTTTCATAAAAGTCACTCAAACTGATCAAACTCAACAACCGTTCTGACAGAACATTAAACATATTCAAGAAGATTTAACAGCCTAACAGTTACACCCCGGAACAAAGTACCACACAAAAAACACAACAACGTATTTAATCTTTATTACCGAAACAAACCTAACAAAATCGGCAATCGACATGAATGAGACAATCGACTAAAACCATAAACAGGGATTAAGAATAATCGCAGCGGCACGTCACTAGCGACCATAAACTATATGTCAGAAGGTCGTGCATCATACAGACACTTCGGCTTTACGACTTCCCTTTGTGCTGACAGCTCCGTCGGCTATAAAAAACCTATTCAAAGGTGGTAGAGACACTTGGACACACATCGTCATGCTTTTAACCTCGTCGGGAATAGTGCTGTAATGTTCGTTGACGTGTAAAATAGTCGTATTGCTACTTACGACGTTATTTGCTGCTTTGTTCGATTGCTACTACGTTTCGCTATGGGTTTTAAATCGATTTGAAGGCTGTGGGGATTCATTTGGCATTGAGTGTTGCATTTTCGTTTGCTTTTTTGCACTAAATGAGTACCCTACTCTGAAATAACTGACTGTGGTACCTTTTTACAAAATATTAAGGCTTCGTATCTGGGGTGTTATGGGGGTGTTTGTCCTTCGTGATGAACAAGGTATTCGATTGTCTTCTCGCAAATATTATCCAGCGGGGTAATTGCGTAACACACAGTAGCAATGGTTTTCATTTTGACAGTTCAACAAAATCATTGCTTGAATTACGTTGTTGAGAAAATAAAATTTTCGAACATATGAAGCAATGGATTAGCAATAGGTATCCGTCAAAATGATTCAGGTTGTGATTGATACTCAATTAGTCCACTGCTGGACATAGCAGGGTGCAGGCCTGTTATGTCCAGCAGTAGACTGCGATAAGCTGAGTTGATCGATTGAAATACTCAAAGCTGTCTAAAATATTTGTAATATTGATGCGTAATCGATGGTGAACCACCAAAAGTAATACCTTAATTCACACGGTGAATATCTATATATATAAAAATCAATGCCACTTTTCGTTGTAATTTTATAAATCAAGAACGGGCTCACCTATCCAAACCAAATGTTTAGGCTTTGTTCTGACTATTTAGTAGATGGTTTATGTGAAGTTTGCACGAAATCGATAGAGCGGTTCTTCATTTATCACATTTTTTGTAATAAATGAATTCAATAAATGGCGGATCATTTTGTTAAAGTAGGGTAGGAGTAGGTTAGTAGTAGGGTAGGAGTAGGTTAGGAGTATGGTAGGGGGTAGGACACCACGCGAACGAAGTAGCGCCGGGCACCTAGAAATAATTTATATGGCAAAACAACGTTTGCCGGGTCAGCTAGTTAGGTATAAAAGTATAGTCACTTTATGAAGGGACCTATAAGTTCGGCCGACGAGATAGCGCATTCTTGACACCGTTCAGATCCATATAAACAACTAGGTACGTGTTTTGCAAATTTGATCTTTATTAGCTACTAGAACCTAGAACTGTCGTACTGACAGGTGTCAGGAACGCTACTCTATTATGTACACCATATAAATTAGACACCCTACTATTATTAAAGTGCGAAAGCGAAAATTTGTATGGATGGATGTTTGTTACTCTTTCACGCGAAAACTACTCAACGGATTTGGATGAAATTTGGCACACTGATAGTTTATAACCAGGATTAACACAGGATACTTTTTATTCCGATATTCTCACGGGATCGAAACGTATGCGGGTGAAACCGCGGGGCGCAGGTAGTAAATATATAAATTTTACATAGGGCGACACAATGGGCGGTCTTATCGCTAAGAGCGATCTTTTAAAGACAATTTTAGGAACCTTAGGAAGCTGTACAATATGCATAGGTATCACAATATTTATGTACGATCAGTTCATAAAACGCCATCGCCGCTGTCGGAGGTATGTAAACTTCTTTTATGGGAGACTACAACTCTCATAACTTAGCTGGCTGCAAAGTGCTGTTACAGATTACTACTATTATAAGAAATATATTTTCCATCTCAACATTAACAATCTCAGAGAAAATCCAAGATGTTTCAATCTTTATCTATACAATAATAAAGTGGATGAGTTTGTTTGTTTGAACGCACTAATCTCCGAAATTACCAGTCGGATTTAAAAAAAATATGTTTGCTTTTGATGGCCAAATTCTAGAGGAAGACTATAAGCTATTTAACATTACACTAGGACCCTAGGAACCGAGCAAAAAGAAAGAAAAAAAGTCAGAAATAACGCTAACCAAAAACGAAGTAATAGCGCGGGTAAGCGAAGCGATGCGACGGGGTGGATAGGAGGAACAAGAAATTTCACGCGGACGAAGTCGCGAGCAAAAGCTAGTCAAATCATAATCGTCAGTAACCATCCATTGACATTTCAATTGACAGTCGAACTTGTGTAATGACAGCTTCATCTGACAGTTCCTACCAAGTCACAGCACACGGGTTTCAGCGTTCTGACCATGGTTTTATGAATTCCAGTAAAACCTATGCACTAAACTTTGGATAGATGATACAATTGCCGTAAGTTCAAGATGCAGCAGCGCCGCACTGCGGGCCCGGACGGTTTATGTCAACTTTACGAGCCGCCATTACGGACCCAATGCCGTTTGCCGCCAAGAGCTGATAAGTAACTGTATTCGAATTTCGATTCTAGTTGAGTAAGCAACTAGCTTCATAGTTCAGTTAAACTGATCAGATTCGTCTGACATTTTCTTTGAAGTTGAGTTTCTTTGAAGGATAAAATCAGAAATGAAATTATTCGGAAGGGAACCGGAGTTACCGACATAGCTTGCAACTTGCATAGTGTGCAGCATAGAAAGAAAGAAAATACGTTTATATGCGGTAAACATGACGCAAAAAAATAACACAAACACAAAAAAAAAAAACAAGTTGGGGGAAAACATGCGTCACATCTAAGGCCCTATGCGGTACAGAGCCCCCAGAGATGGCAGAGACAGTGGGCTGGCTATGTTTATCGAAGGACCGACGGCCGGAGGAGCAGACGAGTTTTGGAGTGGAGACCGCGTATCGGCAAGCTTAGTGTGGCACACCCCCCAGCTACATGGATTGACAACCTTAAGAAGGTGGCTGGAACAGACTGCATGCGGTGGCTGGGACATAGTGTTGTGGCGCAGTCTAGGAGCGGTCTATGTCCAGCAGTGGACTACAATACTGAGTTGATAGATTAAGTTGAAATTTTGTGAACGATTTCTTATTAATTAATGTTTTTGAGTTCTATGTGCATATAAGACAATACTGTTTTACTAACTCCGAGTCATATAGGTCAGAGTTTCTGTTTGTTTCAGCTTTATTTACCGTTTTCCAATCTATGACATGAATGACACAAAAGCCTTTGTCTTTGATAACGTTCAATGGTCGAATCATGGAAATAGTTCAATATTTAATATATCCAAAAATGATATCACTTACTTTTTTTTCAATACAACATTTGAGTAATGACATTTGCAATTGTTTTCAGCTATGGGTAAAACCGCGGACAGTGACGGTTGACCACTTTTCAACCTTATACCCTTAGTAATAAAGTTGAAAAGTGGTTCACCACCAGTGTCCGCGATGGCACATATTATTATAATAAAATAGTAGATTTTTGATGCCGAAAATATTGTTTTTAGAATCTTTCGTCCGTTTGTCTGCATGTGTGTTCTGGAATGGCGCTGAACGGATTTGGACACACAGACAGTTTATAACCTGCATTAACAAACAGGGTACTTTTAATGTCGGTAGAACGTTCTCGTGGGATATTTTCCGACGGGTGAAGCTGCAGGCAAAAGCTAGTCCGTAATAAAGTTGTAACCACACATAAAGATCTAAATGTTAGGCAGGTTAAAACGATGCAATAACTTGGCTAAGTTAAAGCCGTTGATAAACATCAATAGCCTGTTAAATAAAAGCGGAGGCTAGCCGGGGTCGGCTATGACATCTTTATAGCCGATGTCAAAGGTACAGCACTATCATAACTTTATATTTCGCATTTTACGAGACGTTTTTTTACGCATCTCGTTAAGTAATTTATGACACTGGTCTAGCACACTGGTCTTTGTAAGCATTTTGGCATATAAAAAACAGTGGTACAGGTTGGTGAAATGTATTACATACGAACCGTCCAGTGGCGTAGCTACGTGCCCAGGGACCGCGGTACAAAAAAAAAGTTAGGGTAAAAAGTATCTAAACTGGTTAGGTTTTATTGTTCTAACAGCCAATTGGTTGAAGTGGCTAAACACAAGAACTTACACAACAGAAATAATTTATTATATTTATGTTCTGAAGGTGGAAGAAATTTTTTGTTAGGTCAGTTCAAGGTTTGGTGTTCAGAGGCCGAGGGGCCCCCTGAGCTTGGGAGCCCTGGTGCACGGCACCTGGTGAGGTGTCTTGACACCTCACGTAATTAATGGACGCCCCCTAATAAATACTCATCGATTTTTCATAGAATTCTGAATGCAATATTGGATAAATTCATACAAATGATTTATTTTGTTAGTACCTAAGTATACAAATTATACGTTATAATTAGGTACCTATGTGCATAAAATCATAAGATCGTTATAGTTTTCAAATTGTACGAGTATGATAAAAACGTAATCCTACTAATATTATACACGTGAAAGTTTGGATGGATGGATGTTTGTTACTCTTTCGCGTAAAAACTACTGAGCGGATTTGGATGAAATTTGGCACACAGATGGTTTATAACCAGGATTAACATATAGGATACTTTTTATACCGATATTCCCATGGGATCAAAACTTAAGCGGATGAAACTGCGGGGCGCAGCTAGTAAGATATAAAAAGAATACTGTTTTTTTGACAATAGAACAAAAAATAGATTTTATCTAAGTATTTGATAAGCCTATAGGTGTTTATAATCAGCCGATAATGTTCCCACTGCTGGGACACAGGCTTCCTTTCTTCGAGACCTAATATTAATATTTTTATCGTATCTTATTAAATATAAATTATATTTTACTACAGCTTCATTATAAACCACGCTAATGTTTCAGCGGTAATTTTAATTAAGCATGAAGTACGTACTACATGTTTGATTATAGTAATGGTCACTATTAATCATTACTTTATACCTATTTATAATGATTTTAATTTTATTTTAAAAGTTTTTACCATTTTTTTTAAAGGATATTTTTAGTCTTATCGGTTTTATTTAAACTCACTTGATAGATACAGATTTTGTCTTGATTACAATTTTAATACACACACACATCTAGGTACTTGCCTAGATATATGTGTATTAAAATTTTATGATCATTGATATAGCCCCCAATCGTTTTCTTCAAAATCTTACATCAAGTTAAATAAAAAACGCGCACATTACGCGCCCCTTCACCGGCCATGCGTCCGCAACGCTAGAAGACCATCGACTAACGTCACTAACGTTATAATCGTGCGATCCATCAGTACTAGCTGCGCCCGCCTCGCCAGCGGCCAATCGTAAGCCGCCGCCACGCCTACCGGCCACGCGATTGGCCGAACCACTAACTTTGAATATAGAACCGCTTTTTTTTCTCTAACGCCTACGCAAGCTCGGACAACTTGAAGATTTCGTTCACGTTGCATCAAACACAATAGTGGATTGCATTGCATTTATTTAAATCTTTAGGTTAAGTATGGTGATGGCACGCAATTGCTTTCAATTGCCTCGTTTATAGGATAAACTGTGCTTCTACTATTGTTAGTCACACGTTATTTTAAATTAGACACACAAGACTAGAAATAAAAAATAGCGGTGAGAGAAAATATCGTGCTCAAACGGCATAATAAAACTTTATGTTAAAAATAATACCTAAAGGAATTTTCATACCTTTAGATAGTGTAAAAAATCCCCTACCATACACAGGTTTTGAATTTTTATATTTTTTAGACACTTAGTGTCAAAAAATCCATTATGCTCAAGTTAAGAAAAGTACAAACCAGAATGTCTAGACGGGCAGATAATTCATCACAATTTAACTGAAACAGCGGATGCTGATTATAAAGCAGTTCCCATACTGCCTTAATTAAATTACTTTATAGCACCCTTGTATTTATTGTATCCACAATCCACATTGAGCGAGGTCTCCATTCCCATCCCATCGACATACAGTTTCACAACGTAATTGTGATTAATTAATGATTGAGATTTTAGTTTAAATTCATTTATTTTGTTAATTAGAGAATCCTTGGTATATTATATCTACCTACGCGCTAAATCTTCGATTCGAGGTTTGTGTCAAAATAAAAAACAAACAAAAGAGATCAAATGTTATGAGGAAAGGAAACGGCTATCTTTGGACATTTTCTTGTATTAAGTATACAAAAATACATTTTTTTTTTCTCACCACTGGTGTATTAGATATGAAGAAGTCGTTTTAAAAAAATATTCTTAAAAAATTAAAAAACACATCTACAATTTAATATTGGTCCATACTTAAAACACGTCTAAAATAATTTCACCCAATGTTCTTTGAGTCGATTAGAAAAAAAGAAATTAGGTAAACAAAAAAAAATTTTTGAAAGATTTTAATCAAATTAGCAACAAAGCAAGCTTTTTACAATCTTTTAAAAATACTAAACATTCCTATAGTTTAATCAAAGCAAATAACTCATGGGAAATGGTTCTTAGCGCCGAAAGACCATTACTAAACGATTCATAAACTCAAAAATATCTATAAATGCAAAAATAATGATCACTTCACTCCTCCAGTATTAATAGAGCAAGATATTGCAATAAAGACTATACTTTTTTAGATAATTTATAGTCTTGATCTTGATGAAGATTGCCAATGATAACCACCGAAGTAAAACCATCAGACATAAAATTTTATATGGGGGATTAATGTGGCCAAGTGGAACCGGTGACTGAAAAGTTAAGTGGAAATCGGTTGTCATGGTATGGCATGTGATGCGGAGGAATGCGGACAATGTCGTGAGGAAAGTTTCGAGTATGAATGTAGGGGAAGGCCAAAGAAACTATGGATGGACTGTGTGAAAGATGATATGGCCAGAAAGGGGGTGACTACCGAGACGACGATTAATAGAGAAGTGTGGAAGAAAAAGACATGTTGCGTCGAGCCCAAATGAACTGGAATAAAGGTAAGAAACTGATGATGGAGGAATAATGTGCCCGTGTCTCTTACCTGCGAAAGTTTTAATTTCAAAAGTAAACTGTAAACACATTATTGATGCCGGATCAATATTCCAGTAAATTCTACTAGCATAATTATGTGTGTAGCGAGGATCATTAAGTACTGGATGAAACGATGTTTATGCTTCAGCTTGAATATCGATTCCACACTGACATGTGTGGCACTGACATGTTCGATTGAAGGTTTAGCGATTCGTGGATGGTTCTATTACCGCTGAAGCCTATTCAATATAAATGAAAATCCAAATATTTGTCAAAAAAAAAAAAAACAAAATTGACATATTTTCGCGACAAGATCTGTTTAATTAAAAAAAAAAGCTGAAGATATGGTCATAGAGATTCGGCGCAATAGTAAAAAATTATAACAAGGACTTCCCCGACCAGGGTAATAATTTTTTTTTCATTGGCCGGCCATTTTGGATTTTGGGCCAATATGGCGGATCTCCAAATCATCTTTTAATCAAATCCTATGTTTTGTTTATCAAGTTTGACACGATGACCGATCCTTTATTTGTGATGGTTTCCAAATTTTTACAGCCAATATATATATTGATGATGATATATACGGACGGAGCTGGTGGGATGAGCTGGACTCCTTCGATAAGAACTTGTCCTTGGCAGCTTTGAACAGAGAGAAGTGGAAAGAGAGTAGGGAGGCCTTTGCCCAGCAGTGGGACATCACAGGCTAATAATAATAATATTATTATCATTGGTCAGGCAGGGGACAATAGATTTTCAACTTTATCGCCAAAGCATTAAGGTTCAAGATTGATTGGGAAAATTTGACAGTTTCGGTTAGCTTGGACCTTCCATAGTTTAAGGTAACCGATCCACTATAGCCACCCAAACCCATAGCTCAGTATATTTTGTTCCCATGTTCTGCAATAGTCCTGCACCAACCGGGGGTTGTCCTTGGGTGCACTTGCATGGTGTATACAGTGATGATAATCGTCGGTTGGTGCCTCCTCATCATTTAAAATTAAAGGGCCTCTGCGAGTTGGCTTCGGCCCCTAAGTACACCTTTTAAAAGTCCGGGACCCCAGGGTCCCGAGATATGTCAAAGACATCTAAATAATAATATATGTATATAGGTATATAGTTCAAGTAGAGCCAAATGATAGGTGCTACGCAAAATACTTTTTATTTTCAACATTCCCAAATATTTCACAGGTACGGTAAACTTTCTTTATAGTAAAACTCCACTCCTCACATGCATCACGTCGAATCGTTATCCAGTTACATCTAATCTATTCGTTATACACATGACCTTCCTTCCTCCATAATGTTATTTTCATGGCTCACATAATTCAAAGACATAATTGTTCAATACAATGTAACATTACAGCCAACTGTACACGACTTTAGAAAGTTCTACCGACCAATCAGGGCACAGCGCGCGATAATCGCTGATTTGTAATTGGTCAATAAATATTTACTAGGAACCTCTGTGAAATGTAATTTGTTTTATGGCTAGTTTTTAGTGCTGGCGTTGAGTTTAGAATAAGTACGTTCAGTAGGTTGTAATGCAGACAGAATGATGTACTTACTAAACAACTGACTATCTATGAGATATCTATTATATTATAAACGTGAAAGTTTGTATGGATGAACGGATGGATGTTTGTTAGGTACTCTTTCACGCAAAAACTACTAAACGGATTTGGATGAAATTTGGCACACAGATCGTTTATAACCTGGATTAACACATAGGATACTTTTTATTGCGGTAGTACGTTCCCGTGGACTAATTTCCGACCTCCACGCGGGCGAAGCCGCTGGCAAAAGCTAGTATATTAAATGAAAATGCCAATGTAATTCAAAATTCTCCAGCACGCGTAGCATGACCACCATAGAAACGGTCTTTGTCGACGGAAGAATAGACAAAATAACAGATTGTAGACGGATTTCTAAAATCTGTCATTTTATCTACCCGTTTCTATGGCATACTACGCGTGCAGAAGGTCAACTTTAGCAGCTGGATTTTTCCCACCAGATGTTCCAAACCAGTACTTGAAATCAACAACAAATATTCCATCATCCATCATTCCTATGAACTAAAACCTCTTTCCTCTGCCAAACGAATTTTAAATTTAGATCCCTCGAACGCGACCAGCCAGTACTAAGCCTTGTTTACACCGACACAGAGTGGGCACTAAGTGTGATATCGTTATCGGGCACCGTCCATTTCCTGCGTAGTTCTGCCTTTGGTCACGTAGCCCGGCTGTACGGGACAATGTAAACGCATTTAGTGTGTGCGCCGATTGTTTCGGCTCAATGGGCCGTTGTTAGCCCCGGCGATATCGGACCGGACGTGCGAAATGTCAGGCGATTAATTTTATTGTTTCTGGGTTTGTTTGTCGGGTGATGTTAGTACTCGTAGATTAGATTTAGTTGTCATAGACATGTTGATAATTATTGTCTGCGGCGTAGAAGAAGCTACGATGTAATGGCGACGTTGTCGTTGTCACGTCTGGGAACTTGACTTTAGCTACGTAACACAAGGCTCGTTGTCGTGTCTGGATAGGCACACCTCCCAGACATAGTATAGTATTACAATCTGTGTGTGTAATGCGGTGCGATGAGCTTTGTTGAAGTGTCAAAAAGTTATTGTCAGTGTGTGTGTCATTGTTTTCATTGGGAACTCGGAATCTGTGACCGTCATTTCAGGCATTATTACGCCTATATCGGGCTTGCCATTTAAATATTAGAGTAGGTTGTTGTGGTAATTTCGTAGCACACTATCAGTAGTAATGGTTTTCATTTTGACAGTTCAACAACATTCATTGCGATATTCACATTGTTGAGCAAATTTTATTTTAGACAAATTTTTCGAACATACTCATATAAGGCTATAGCTAATCCATTGATTGGCAATATCCTTCAAAATTATCCAGATTGTAATTGATAGTGTGTTAGGCAGTTACAGTGACAGTACAATGTGGATGTGTCACAGTATGTAAGGTACCTTCTTTCTGAATAATTTTAGACAGTGAATACCTACTTCCTTACTTAGTACAGACGCCAGCAGGTCAAGCTACCCGAAACTGTCAAATTTTCCCAATCAACCTGCAACCTTAATACAGTAGCGATAAAGTTGAAAATCTATTAAAGAAATTTGACAGATTGTAGTAGCTTGATGTGCTGGCGTCTGTACCTACAGTTAAATCGGCTTCAATATTAAATCTATTTGTACTGCCAATAATGACACTGAACGAGAGTCTTAAATCATTTCCCCGTTGACTCATGTTCCTGTTTATTTCGCAAGAAGTTAAGTTTTTCTTACAAACTCCGCTTTGTATGATTATAATATGATTTATTGTTATTGCATCCATAAAACTTTGAAGGGTAGTGTAATAAAAAGGATCCTTTAAGTAACCCTAAACTAAAACTGACATTAATTTCGAAAATACTGCTATAAGTAATTTACTCAACGCGATAAATAAATATTTATTTAAATACATTTTCACAACACAGTAACTACTTGTAAGTATTTAAAGAATTGCACATAAATTTTACCTATTAATAATATAAAACATAATAACCCTTTCATTGCTTTCTTTTTTTAATTAGTAGTTCTTAGTCTATGTTTTTTCTTTTAAACAAAATGACAGTGACATTTAAATGGTAACCCTATCAATCCTTGACAGATGTCAGTGATGAACTTTTTTTATAGTAAGAATTGAAAGCTCTGTTTTCAAACTGTTTAATTGGAATGTAACCTTTCCTGAAGATGCTATAAGTATGTTCGATTAAATATATGCCAAGAGAATTATTTAACTGTTCTCATTTTCCACTATAACTTTTTCGCTTCTAATAATGCACACTTATTTTAAATATATGAACCTCTTTTCAATTTTCTTTCCTTTTCACACAGTTGGTCGCAGTAACTAACCACCACACATTCTATATTATTTCTTGTATCAAAGTAAGTATACCTAATGATACCGCCCAATATATCCGATAATCCTTGCCCCGAATGATTAATGTTGTAGCCACTAAATCAGCGGGAGGCCCTCGCATCAGAGAGGCCACGCCTTCAAACAGATTTATAGCGAGGGAATACTGTTTTTATTTTATAATAATGCTTTATTGCTAAGTGGTATGTTTATAATATGGATATCGGCAGATGTAGGTAAAAATTTTTGTTTGGGTATAGTATACTGTAAGTACTATCGCCAAAATCTATATCTGACCACCGTAAGGACTAGTCCTGCTTCCAGCGCATATTATTGGTCGACCTTAAAAGATCCTCTTTTGTTTTACTTACGGACGCAGCTGTGGTCAATACGTCGACGGGATTTGGTTTTCAAAAAGGGTCAGATATAGGTTTTGGCGATAGTACAGTAAACAAAAGGGATAAGTATGCAGGGTCGTCGGATATAGTTGAAGTTCAGTAAGAACCGGATTGATGGTTTCCCTACTACTACTCCCCTGATATTGTAATCATAGTTAATTATGTTTTTGTTATTTTCCGAAAATGTTATAGCCTGACATTTTTTGGTGTTTAGTGACATCAAGTTCTCATCACACCATCCTACAATTGTTTTAATATCTGACTGAAAAGCCTCGCAGTCATGATTATTTGAGATACGTCTGAAATTTTTTATATCATCTGCATAAGCCAGGCTTTCGCTTTTAATTTTACTTAACAAATCATTTACGAATACCCAAAATAACAATGGGCCCAAATTCGAGCCTTGGGGCACCCTAGATGTTGCTTTAAATGGTATAAAGTCATACCCGCTTAGTGCGACTAGTTGTGAACTATTTAAAGATAGGACGAGAGTCATCTACATAGAGTCCCGTGAATCCCGACATGATGCATCTTCGTAAGCAATATAAAATGATCAACCTGATCGAAAGCTTCCGAGAAATCCGTGTATACTGAGTCTACCAGACGTTTACAATTAAATGAATCACATAGATCTGTTGTGTAGCACAATAAATTAGAAATTCGTTGATCTACCAGTCATAAATCCGTGTTGTCGTGCATCTAATATGTGCCTAAGTACATGTGTTCATAAACAAAACCCTCAAATATCTTAGCAAACAAGTTTAACATACAAACTGGTCTGTAGTTGATGACGTCACTCCTATCTCCAGATTTATAGATAGGTGTGACTTTTGGTATTTTCCATAAACTTGGAAATGCACCTTCATGTACTTAGAGTTCAGTTATGTACAAGTCTCATGTAATAGTGGGGCGAGCCTATCGCCATCAACCGGGCACAAATCTAGACATCAAGCTGTTACTGAGAAATGACTAAGTATATTCAATGAAGAAGTGCCATTAGGACTTTAGACTTTAAGTCGTATGTCCTAAAGTGAACATTGATGACACAAAGCTACATCGTGTACAGGTAAAGTTGTACAATCAATCTGCCTGCCTAGCCTTTTCCCAAGTATGTTGGTGGTCCGGTCTAACCGGATGCAGCTGAATACCAGAATGTTCTATGGAGCGGCTGCCTATCTGACCTCCACAACCCAGTGAGTGCGATACCCCTTGGTAAGGCTGTTAAGAATGAGTAAAGTTTCATAGAAAAAGGCGGTAAATATTGAAAACACTAGTTGCGCCCCGCGGTTTCACTCGCATGAGTTTCGATCCCGTAGGAATATCGGGATAAAAACTATCCTATGTGTTAATCCTGGTTATAAACTATTTGTGTGCCAAATTTCATCTAAATCCGTTCAGTAGTTTTTGCGTGAAAGAGTAACAAACTTCCATGTATCCATCCATACAAACTTTCGCGTTTGTTTTATTATTGCCAATTCATCTAATCAATCTAATTGACTATATTATTTTAAATTGTCTATTTTGATTATGATGATTATTTTGTTTATTTTTATTTTGATTATGTTATCTAATATTTTTGTTACGTCAAAATTGTGTATTCTATGGATATTTTATTTGTCTGACTAAAATAAATGAATTAAATTGAATTAGCAGGAAGTAGGATTATTTACTGTGGGATAAAATGTTAAAAGTGTTGAGATGAAGACATGTTTATTAGGTTTTTTCAACACGTTAGTCATACACAAGATAATTTACCTTATTTTTTATATCTTAACCAGTGGGCTTCTCATTCCAGGAATGTTTAATTTATTTATTAACAAGTTATATTCTGCTGTGGGCACGCACAAATTAAGGTTCACATCATATTTTATATGAATTATTAATATAATTATACAAATAATTAATAATTGACAGGCGGTTAAAGTGCACGTGTCAGTGTGTCACAATATTTTCTTACAGTAACCTATGACAATTTGTTATCGCTACCTAAAAGTTAATTGTAGTGTTTCTATTTACACTCGCAAGCAATGAAAAAGTTCCAGTGACATAGCACCAAATTACTCCTAAACGGGAAAGGCTAGCTTAATGACGCCGTCTGCAATATTGAAGTACATTTAACAGCGCATCAGAATATTACCAACTAAAAACGTAAATATTGTGTTCAAATTTTAAATTATATGTCTTAGGAGATATTAAGGTGTTTGTCGGCATTTTGTAGGTGGAACTTTTTCATTGCTCGGTAGTGTATTAGACAGTAACTGCGCCCCGCAGTTTCACCCGCATAAGTTTCGATCCCGTGGGAATATCGGTATAAAAATGATCCTATGTGTTAATCCTGGTTATAAACTATCTGTGTGCCAAATTTCATCCAAATCTGTTCAGTAGTTTTGGCGTGAAAGAGTAACAAACATCCATCCATCCATCCATACAAACTTTCGCGTTTATAATATTAGTAGGATGTAAACACTGTCTCATTCACGCAAACGGGGTAGCTGCTGTCACTAATATCATCTGTTAGTCACGAGGAATGGCGGGAAACAGACAAAGTGAAGCAGGGTCTGCACTTGGTGTGGTAGTGAGCCAGTGGAGTGATATGTTCAACATAAATACGGAATAAAAGGATTCTACAGTAATAAAAATGACTTTTTTAAATATAATACAAATAATGTTTTAATCTAATGTTTCATAAGTTGTTTTTTATTGTAAGACTGTGCTACGAACAATGAGGATGGGATCAATCTAAGACTAAATAAGAAGCCACCCACCCTAGATGGCCCTCATGTCTGAAGAACAAGTTCGTTCATCAGTTAGTTTACCAACTTTATTTTTATTATAATTATTGAAACTTTATGCAGAAGTAAAAAAATTACCATAGATACAAAGAAGGACGAAATGCCTAAGGCATTTTCAACAAGTCAATCTTGCAAAGAAACTGTATTCTATAAACTATGATAATTAGTAGGCACGTAAATGTAAACTGATCATATCTCAAAATATCTACTCTATATTTCAATAACAAATTCACCCATCAACATTGATAAAGAATTCGTTAAACAGCTGTAAAAAAGAGGCGTGACGGACGCTTCAAGATGGCGGCTGTAATTAAAAAATAAAAACGGAATATTAATTTTCCGTCACGTTTATACGGCAATAAAAATTCATAATGAGATTCTGAGGCATAAATTACGGCTCCTTCTGCATGTCCAATTGTTTATCTGTAGTGTTAAATTAAACAGTTTCAGCACGAAACTATAATGTCTTGGAATTACTTCTTTTCTGTCACGCGAAAATGGCGGATGTCAGACTTCTTGCGTTTTAAAGTACTAATTCCATGCATTTTATTGACTGTATTATGTTAGCAAATTTTTAAAATCAATGTTTGAATTGATTCAGAATTGCAGAGTTAACTAAATCTGTAAGTGAAAAAGATTGTACCTATAGGTCCCTAAGTAATTAATATAGCTAAAAAATAATTAGCTAAACTTACAATCACACTGCACACATATGACACACATGAAAAACAATTGCTTGTGGAAATGAGAACTTATTATTGTATTTTTTCCCACCATCACAAATAAAAAATTAAAAACAAATATCTAATTATTAAACAACAAATGGCAGTATGTAACCACAGAGCTAATGATGTACCTAACCATAAACAAAAGCTAGCATACAAAGGCTGAATAATATAATACCTTTGCTAGGAGTCATTAATACCTGTCAAGTCGCCACGCTCCACCCGTTTGCGCAGTAACATTACCACGACCAACTTAACTTTACCGTTGTGACATGCAATTATGAACCATAACACCGTGCAGTAGAGTATACAGAACATAATAGAGAGGTTTATTTTATGTTTGTTTGTCGATTCCCTACATAATCGTCCATGATGGGGACACGCCTTCGCGGGAAGTATCTACTGATAAATGGATGTACAGTAATGTTTTATTTTCTACGATATTTATTTAGCCTTGCGTGGAGTGAGCACGAAAGTATATAAAGTTATTTAAAAGCTTTTAGTATGGATATTGTTGTGTAGTTAGCGTGTTGGAAATGATTAATACCTTTCATATAAGTATTTACTAGTGATCACCACTCCAGTTCAATTCTGTATAGGAACACTATTGGCTGATTATTTTCTTTAATAATTTATCAAGCAGGTTTCAAAGTCACCATATCATCATCATTCTTTTCTTACTTTGTTTCTTGTTCAATGTAATGTTCGTCCATTTCTGGGAGTAATAAAAGATTTATTATTATTATTTCCTTTATTTCATTTAAATACTTAAAAATTATATTTTTAAATATTTTTACAAAAAAATATAAAAAACATTTAAAAATATAAAAAATAGTAGCCCACCGGTATCGGGAACAGAGTCCAAGCTACCGGTGGTCAGGGCTCCAGAGAGAGGAACCTCCTGACAATGCGAGCCGTGTCCAGAAGTACCGCTTTTATTATTATTATTATTCTCCTGCTTTAAATTATTGAAACTTATGAAAAGACGAAGACAGTTTACTGCGGTGCCGGTGACTAAAATAAACCTCACGTGACATAACAACCAGCGATAAGTTTTGTCTCCTAATCTGAAATTGACGTAGTATAAACTAGAAATGCAGATAATTTTGCAGCAGACAAGCAAAGAACAGTGGATCTATTCTGTTAAAATATCACCGAACTTGGGTGAAGTGAGCTGTCAATAGGGAAAATCATTAGCTTCAGGTGGAATGACAGCCGATCGATTCTGTAAAAATCTCACCGTGAAAAGTTAGGTGAAGTGAGCTTAGAGTGAGCTGTCAATGGTGTCAATCCCTAGCATTAGTTTGAATGACAGCTCACTTTAACCTCACTGCACTACGTTTTTACGGTGAGATTTTTACAGAATAGTTCAGCCGACCTATCCTGTAAAAATGTCACCGTGAAAACTTAGGTGAAGTGAGCTTGAAGTGACACGTCATGCCAGGGATTGACACTATTATTAGCTTACTTGACCTAAGTTTTCACGGTGAGGTTTTTACAGAATTGGTCGGCAGCTGTTCACTCCAAGCTCACTTCACCTATGGTTTTATAATACATAGATACAGAAATTAATGGCAACACGCGCTGTAGGTATCGTAAATGCAATTTAAGTGAAACAGAAACAACTAAACTAACAGACAGAAAACTATTATATTAATTTAATTAAACGACCTATGTCTTATGAAAAATAGTTATTAACAAGGTAATCAAATAAAAATAATAAAAAATTTATTGCCATTTTAACACTGTAATGCAAGACCAACTTAATACCTACTTAACTTACGATTTACTTAACTACAAATTGATGAAACAACATTTCACGAATTAACATTTCCTTCGACTTTTACAACTTCAATTTAGTTTTCTTTTTTCGTAGAAATATGTGGATTTTGCAACACACCTGCATGTTTATACCGTTTGGTCATAAAACCGAGATAAACTTAAGTTTAACTTAAACCTCCGTCGGAGTTGACTGGGGCCAATGAAAACTTTTTATTGCCGCTATGAAAGTGGCTTTGCAAGCAGCCCCTACTACTTATCGTAATTATTGGTGTCTCATTTAAGAGGATTATAGAGTTAAATCTATATAGTTTTAGTTTGGTAATGTATACGGTAGCTTTATACTATTTTCTGTTTGTAGAGTTTTTAAGTGCGATTTGATAACATCTCTTACAATTTTATTTGATCTTAATTAGGTATTATATTTTAATTCGCTGTTATTAAAAGTATTATGTGCTTAATCCAATTTATTTTATCAGTTCTTAATTCTTTTCTCACATTTCTGCAATGTGTCGATTTAATCAAAGAATTATCAGCACCTTAAAAGATTATTTTACCACTTAACAAATTTCGCCTGATTTAACTCAAAAACACTATTAGATATAGTCATCACAAATCACCATTACCAATCATCACATTAAAGCGGCCATCTTTCTTTTAATACATAACTGTCAATTTTCGAAAAAACTTCGAATTTCGTTCGAGAAAGGTTAGTAGCGGCTGCGACACGTACGATATTGTGGTTAACCGTATGCATAGAGGCCACAGATTGTGCCAGCTTCCTAGTAAACACAGCCACTGTGTCAGAACCGCAAGAAACAACTTATGACTAGAACTTGGGTGAAAACTTTTGAGTAGATACAAGAAAAACATTGAAATGTAGATTTTTGTGAAGCAAAATTAAAAACTTTTTCTAAATTTATATAAAAGTTAGACCACAAAGTTGAATTTGAAAATTAGGTAAGGATTAAAGAAAGGGGTACTATCCATTGTCCGTAATTTTCCTAAAACGAGGGGTCTACTCCTTAAGCACGAAATCCGTAGTTTCGGCAGAAGTAACGGGCGTTTCCTACTCCGTGTCACTTACGTACATAGGTTAGTTCGAGGCGCGAACTAATATCAAATAACAACACGATTTGAAGACTGTCCCTACTCCCGAAGTGTTTTTGCCCGTCCGAAAAATACAACGTGTCCCTTGCTTTGATAGATCAACTAGTTTCGCTCGGGCCCGTAACTTCCTTGACGGATACCCCTCAGATTAGAGAGTATACCCCAAGACTCAGTGGTATCGATAAGATGAATTCAATAGATCAACACAATGAAGGAGCAAGAGAAGCGTTAACTAAAGGAAATCAATAGTAGGTTTCTTTATGTTATGACGAGGAAAGTAAAGTATCAACTCCTTTTAATTATGTCATGAATTGGCATCGATCTTTAAATCTTCAACTGTAATTTACACTTAAGGTTGTGAGGACTGACTTTTCCAACGCCAGATAATTTTATCGGAAGAATAATTTTGAATTATTGACAGTTCTTCCATACAAAAACTGTCAGATGTCAATTTATTTCCGCGAATAAAAATTATCTGTCGATTGAAAAATCAGCCCTTAGTTATTTGTATAAACAATTAATTCCGCAGCCAATCGATAAAGTTAATATACCAAATGATAATTTTTGCATTTCATTCATTCAACTGGTCACTATCAAACAAATGACAATTAACCACCAACGACATAATATATCGACGGATTTCAGGTGCACCGCAGGGTTTGATGGTGTGTCCTCCACCAAGATTTTGTTGAATTTATCTGTAGAATTATTCTTGAAAAAAACCTACAAGAAGCAGATCTAGCACTAGTACGTAGATCAGTACTATAATTACAATAGCTCGGACAGCGGTATAGTAAATATTTACAAACACTCCAGCGATGTTTCAATGCTTATTGTGATTACGTTTTATAGTGAAACAATCAATGATGCAAGCGATTACCTAACCCCACACATTCTCAACAAAGGATTTTATTATTTGAATTTTGTTGAATTACCTTATTCATTGGTTTTTATAGGTTTTTTTAAACATGTCATATGTTTTAAAAAAAACCCTAATCAAATTTTTGACTAGAAGTATGAATACTTCTAAGTCTTTCTGAAGTGTCCTACCGGGCCACTGTAGCAAAGGATCTATATACACTTTATTCCTCAGTTTATTCTTCTAAGTTTATATATCTCGTTACATTGCTATTATAAGTATCAATGAATGTTTCTATTTCATTGTATTTATATATATATACATTTGTAATTAGTTTGTGTCTTCCCTTCAACCAGCGTTCTTCTACTGCCATCACCCCCTGCACACTAACTTCATAACACACTGTCAATCACGATCTGAATAATGTTGAAGGATATTGCTAATACATCGCTTCAAAAAAAAAAAATGTATATAATAAGTGGTTTATCAGCCATCTTGTTACCATAACACAAGCATTAGGTTGCTTAGCTTGGGACTAGATGGCGCTGTGTGAAATGTCCAGGGATATTATTATTATTATATGTTTGAAAAATTTGTCTGCTCAACAACGTAAATAACGCAATGAATCAAACTCAAACTCAAATCATTTATTTCAATTAAACCATGTTGTTGAACGGTCAAAATGAAAGCGATTCCTACTGTTAGTTACGCAATTACCCCGCTTTTCTGCTCGCTACCTTGCAGTTTCATTCTACCCTTCAAAACGGAAGAATACTACTTCGCATGGATGCTGACAATATTACAATGCACTTGAGACATTTCTCTGTCTCTTAGGGTGGCAACTGGCACCTGATGCTCAAGCCTGGAGGCTTGTGCATATACAGGCTCTTGAGGTCTATTAATCAGCATATTTATCAGTCATTACGTATTGTACATCAGATGGGCTAGTTAGTTCAATTGCCAAGTTATAGTTGGCTTATAGGCTTGTAATGAGTTTATTGTAGTTAGTTAGAAAGAGGGTGCTACTGGATTTAATTATGGTTTCGCTACTGTTCATTTATGGCAATATAAACTTACGGCAACGGTTCTGGGACCATTTGCGATGTACATATATCCATTTATTTCATTCTACAATGCCATCTATTGTTATCGTAAACGTTATTTAAAATATATTATGTAGCTTAGGATAAATTATTTCGGCGTATTTTCGGGTTTAAATTGGTCAGCCCTAGCAGTCTCGACATTCATAGCGATCGCTTTACGACCGAATTCGGTCGCAAAGTCCTGTCACTCCATACATTTCACCTGTCAATTCGGGACTTTGCGACCGAATTCGGTCGTAAAGCGATCGCTATGAATGTCGAGACTGCTGGGGCAGGGCTAAGAACGTCGCTTACGATAAGTCGGCGTTCGGGACTTAATATGTTATTTGTTTTTGACTTTTAGGCTATTTTCTCTCTTTCCGTGCCAAAAATGATGAGAAATGTATTCTTTTTCTGAGTGCTTTATACCTAAGGGCTGATTTTCAATCGACCGATAACTTTGATTCGTGGAATAAATTGACGTTTGACAGTTATTCCATACAAATGGATTAACTGTCAAAACTTCAAAATTATTTCTCCGACAAAGTTATCTGGCGTTGGAAAAATCAGCCCTTAATATAGTTCTTCTTGTTTGTTTGTTATATCACAGATAGAGTAAATGCAGTTTTTCTTTTCTTAAGCAAGTTCCTTTATTGTTTCTTCCCCATACACCTATGATTATAGGCCTGAATTGCACTCTTTCAGACGATTTTCAATACATGTTGCTATTCCGTTCTTATAACATAATGTATTGTTTCAAGGAGAGGAATCTCCCTATCTTCTTTTTGTTTTATTGGTTGACAAACAGACTGACAAGCAACCATGATGCACACTGTTACCTTTGATATATCGATAAAATAGGCTTTATTGTAAGTTAGACCGAAAGTCTGCCAACCAGTCTTATCCAGTAACTGGGTTGTGGAGGTCAGATACGCAGTCGCTCCATGAAAAATACTCGTATTCCGCTGCATCCGGTTAGACTGGAAGCCGACCCCAACATAGTTGGGAATAGGCTAGGTAGATGACGCTGAAGCTTTTTTTTAAGTAAGTCTTGAGACTTAGGAGTTTCATAGAGATAATACAATAATGTTTATACATAACATCACTCCTGTATAACCCCGAAGGGTTAGGCAAAGCTGCACTCACATTTCGTCACGGATGTTTAAGTACCATGTCTCAGGGGGCGAGTCTACTGACAAAAAACCAAGCACAAATCCATACTCCGGGCTGGTACTGAGAAATTCCAGGACCTCAAGCTCAGCAGTAACGCTTGCCACCACTAGACCAACGGGGCAGTCAGAATAATGTTTTGGCGGTTTTATAGTAAAAAAAAAACTTATCTATTAGACAATCTTTGCATAGACTGGATAAACAGCAAAGAACACGTTGCAAGAATGCACTGCAAATAATGTGCATGTTGCAAAACTTGCTGTACTAACATTAAAGAAAGTAAGTTAATAATTAAATGTCATTCGAAGCTAATTTTATGGCATCATAACAACATTTAACTTTCATAGTATGTATTAGAAAATAAACTTTAATCGTTAGTCATTTAATTTTAATTTGCTTTGACCTCACAATTACGGATTTACGGATTCTCAGTAATACTAATTTGTGATTGGACGGCAGGCAATCAAAATTTACGATCGACCAATCCAAACACGTTAACTATTTTGATTACTATTTAAACGTGAATTATCAAATTAGTTCCTATTGCAAACTATAATAACGATCAATTTGGGATATTGGTTTCCTTCGAGTTCGTAAATAATGATCGTTAACGATCGATTCATTCTCTCTCTCTCACTCTCTCTCTCTTCCATCATGTCGGCACGACATATGCAATAGCTCTTACATAGTATAAAGATTAGCAAGTCAGTAAGGTTAATGAACACTGCAACTACATAATAATATGTAGTTAAATAATATGTAGTAAAATATAATTTATCTATTAATATATTTAATAGATAGATTATATTTTTGAAAGTACTCATAAGAAACCAGAAGTAAACAATCACCATACAGTAGTCAGGTAAATACTTAGGTACTTACCTACTACGTCCTACTAAATACACTAATATTATAAAGGCGAAAGTTTGTGTGTGTGTTTGTATGTTTGTTACTTCTTCACGCTCAAACAGCTGGACCAATTTTGATGAAATTTGGTATGGACGTAGCTGACACCCTGGATTAACACATAGGATAACTTTTATCCCGATATTTCCACGGGATCGAAACTTATGCGGGTAAAATCGCGGGGCGTAGCTAGTAATTATACAGGGTGGCAGGTACATCGACGCGCGAACTGTAACCATGGTTTCAGCACATGAGTTTAGAGTAGACCCCATAGAGCCGAAATTTTTCGTCGGTTATTAAAAAAAAATATTGCTATTCCATACGTTTTGACCGCGTAGGTATTACACTTTTCTATGAAACAGAAGATTTTTTTTTTTGATAACCGACGAAAAATTTCTACGCTATGCGGTCTAAACTCATGTGCTGAATCCATGGTTACAGTTTGCGCGTCGATGTCCCTGCCACCCTGTATAAAATACTCGTACTAGCGATACCTGCTGCACACGATTTTAACTTGATAAACACGAGATTTCTTTATTTTCATATATTTTTGTATTAATAAATGAAAACCACATCAAAATCCGTTGCGAAGAACGACGTGGTCACACAGACAGACAAGAAAAGCGACATTAATTTATAATATGTACTAGCGATAGATCCGCCCATGTTTCTCACGGTTTTTACGATTAGACAGAAAATGGAGATTTCTTTATTATTTGTTAGTTTCATGTTAATGTATTATTTATAAACTTCGAATAATGTATTATCTAAATGATGATGAAAACCGCTTCAAAATCCGTTGCGTAGTTCTGAACTTCTGAAGACACTCAAACGGACTTTAATTTATAATATAAGATATATTACTATGGGTAGCGGGATCGTCCGAAAGGGTTACCGCTGCCCTGGAACATAAAGGGCTAAGGAAGGAACACGGGTGGGTTTTAGTCAGTAAGAGTCTGACACTCCAATCTGCTCCACCCAGAGCGGGAGGGTCATTTGATGATTTCCCATCCACAAAAAAAAAAAAAAAGATATATTACTATATTAGATAGGTTAGTCATTCAAACATAATTACACATTATCTAGTTACATTATCAGAATCGTCATCATTCGCAACCATTTTGTAGAGAAGAATCTCTAGTCCTCTGCTGCTTACAATTCCACAATGAAAACACTTCAACCATTGTTTACAGTCGCAATATGTGCCAAAATCTTGCATTTGAAATCTTGTCAGACGTCAGTATGTTAGTATTTATTACAATGACTACTGTAAACAATGGTTACTGGAACAAATCGGTCACTTTATTGCAGATTGATTTAGCTAGGATTAGATCATCGATGCAAACGACTATTGAAAGCTCTGTAGTTATAAGTTATAACTGAGCTATTTAGACCTTTAGATCATGTGATGCGGAGGAATGAGGAAAATGTCGTGAGGAAAGTAGAGTAGTAAGAGTAGGGGAAGACTAAAGAAACGATGGATGGACTGTGTGAAAGATGATATGGTTAGAAAGGCGGTGACTACCGAGACGACGACTAATAGAGAAGTATGGAAAAGGACATGTTGCACCTACTCCAATTAAATTGGAAAGGCAGGAGAATGAGGAGTCAACAGCCGACTCTCAGCCACCGTAGGCGCGGGCTTGCGGGCGGCGAGCAATGGGCAGCTCGCCGCCCGGTAAAGGACCAGGCCCGGGTCGACGGCGCGTTGTGTTCCACCCGCGCCTCAAAGAGATATCAGCACGAACTGACGGGGTCCGCTAGGGCCGATGCTTGCCAGGGCTGCGGGTTGTTCGAAAGAGATACCGTGGCAACAGAAGGAACACGGGTGGGTTTCAGTCAGTAAGTCTAACACGCCCTTCCGCTCAGCCCAGAGCGGGAAAGGTCATTTGATGATTTCCAACCCAAAAAAAGGGGCAGGAGAATGATGATAGGACTTGGGTGGGGTATATCCAACTCATATGATGGAAAAGTGTGATTAGACAGACAGGGTAACTAGAAGAACGGATCGAAACAGTGCTCAGAAAAAAATGGTGATCATAATGATGATCCACAGACGGCACACTAGTAGGACATTGAAAACGTTAAATTGGGGATGTGCAGGACACTTATTTGGGGAGCGAACGATACTGTGGAAGTGAAATTGAAGATGTTTTGATAGGAGGGCTATGGTAGGCAGAAAACATAAACTGCTATTCATACTATACTCATATGGCACGAGAATAAATAGACCAGTTTACTTTTTAACATTATTATAAAGTAAATCCCAGAATACAGGGTTGCTATCCGTCCGCTATCGTTATCTCATTGTTAGATGTACATTCGTCAATTTGTATAAGCATTTGGTATTAGAACAATACTGTATACAGCAATATAGCAAACACTTAGTCATAACAGTGTTGGAATATATCAGCGGTTCTGTAGGAATGTCACCGTGAAATTTTATGTGAAGTGAGCTGTCAGTAGCATCTGGTGGAATGATAGCTCATTTTATGTGAAGTGTGCTGTAAGAGCATTAGGTGCAAAGATAGCTCATTTTATGTGAAGTGAGCTGTCAGTAGCATTAGGTGGAATGATAGCTCATTTTATGTGAAGTGTGCTGTCAGTAGCATTAGGTGCAAAGATAGCTCATTTTATGTGAAGTGAGCTGTCAGTAGCATTAGGTGGAATGATAGCTCATTTTATGTGAAGTGTGCTGTAAGAGCTTTAGGTGCAAAGATAGCTCATTTTATGTGAAGTGAGCTGTCAGTAGCATCTGGTGGAATGATAGCTCATTTTATGTGAAGTGTGCTGTCAGTAGCATTAGGTGCAAAGATAGCTCATTTTATGTGAAGTGAGCTGTCAGTAGCATTAGGTGGAATGATAGCTCATTTTAAGCTCACTTCACCTACGTTTTCATTGTGAGATTTTTAAACAATAGTGGCTAGTGTTTTGTTTCAGTGAGCTTCCCCGTATGAAAGTTCATCTACGTGAAATTCACCTCGCCTGTAATCCACGAAGGGTTGGGTAGAAGGGTACCTATAGTACAGTACACCCACATTTCGAGAGTTATGTTTAAGCCGCATGTAATAGCGTGGCGTGAAATAGTCTGCTGATCAACATAATATTCAAATTCCACTCTTTCTTTCAATCCAAAAACATAAAACGAACGATTTACAACAAAACGCACGTTTACAAAACGACAAAGACACCTCCACACCATCCGGGCGTCCGATTATTCCACTAACACTTCAGGCTTGAAACAAAGGCCTAAAGCCTAAACCAATTCTAAAAGAACAGGACAGGTGTCTGCGAAAAATTTCTCTGAATCGTTTAGCATGGTAATAGAGGCGCATGCGTGCATATACATACGCCTTGATCAGACTCACGCGCAGAATAAGAATAATTGTGTGACTGGAATTTATATGGCGATGCGGTAGGTAATGTATTGTGCCCTTTATGATATCTGTGGAGCTATTTTCGGTGATAGCGCGGCTTTTAACGAGCTGGGTGTCATCCTGCGTGATGGTGATGGAATGTGAGGGCTAGTTGATTTAACAACGATATATAAACGAGGTTTAACGTCAAAGTTTTCTTTGAATCTCCAGACTGGCAGTCGTCAGTCATGGGGAGGCAGATTTTCGAGGCAGATTTTCGTGCGAGGTTTGAAATTGCAATGTCTTGTCAACGTTAATCAGACCAGTGGTGGCCCAGTAGAAGCAGCCCCGACTTACGAGTTCTAGGTCGTAGATTCGAGCCCAGGCTAGCACGGCCCCTCCGTGCCTCGGAAAGCACGTTAAGCCGTTGGTCCCGGCTGTCATTCTCGGTATGTAAAGATGGTCACCCATCCACAGACCAACCGCGGAAAGCGTAGCTTAACCTGACCGATCGACCTGTGCGGCTGTTATTATTAAGCCACGGGCCCCTCCGACAGGCGACAGAAGCTAGTAAATAAATAAATTAGCACATAGCTTAAAAAAGAAGAGCTTTTTTCACTAAGCATTTTCAAGCCGCGGCCATCGTCGTAGTTATGTTTATTTAAGTACGAATTATTTTGAAACATCCAACCTTAGCATAAACAAGTCCTTTATTTTTCTCAAGCTCTCGATTACAAGGCACTGTCTTAATTAATTATTTACATATTTATTTAACGCTATTTTTATGTAAATATTATTTCTGCGTGTGTAAACTAATACATTCTACATAGCTTGATATTATATTAACTCAATTAAGATATGAAATACAATATCCGTTATTTCATTGATAAAATAATGAATTTTGTATATTTTTATTCAATAAGTATTTCCATTTGTGGTGTGGTTATAGATGGGCAATCCACCTGGGTGCTTTGGTAAACACCCAATTTTCTGGGTGTTTATGGGTGTTTACGGGTGTTTATCGGGTGTTTATCGGGTGTTTATCGGGTGTTTACCAAAGCACCGGGTTTAAACCCGGTGGATTGCCCATTTCTAGGTATTGTGTAATTGAGGTCGTCTCGAAGCTTATAATACAGATAGGTTTGTTTGCCTTCACCATTCAGATGCATACCTTTTATACCTAATTATGTATTCAAGCATACGTTTCCAGAGTAAAATCATTGAAAAATACATAGGCCTCGTGTATTCAAAGTACTTCAGCTAAGACGTTAATAGAGGCTGCTTCCACAAAATTATGTCTAACATAAAATCAAATCAAAATCAAAAGTCATTTATTCAAATTAGGGGCTGAGAATCAGCACTTTTCGAACGTCAAAATAACAAAAGACAGTCCCCCAAAAACGTCCGCCCTTCACCACTTCCTAGTGCTATCGCTATATACCTATAACATCACGCCCGTAATGCCCGAAGGGTTAGGCAGGGGTGTACTTTAGTACACCCACATTTCGCCAGTTATGTTTAAATCCTATGTAATAGGGGCGAGCCTATAACCACCAACCAGGAACAAACCCAAACTTCAGGCTGCTATTGAGAAACTGATGGGAAAAGCCCAAAAACACTTTGCCTGACCTTGGAATCAAACCCGGGGCCTCATACTCAGCAGTAGTGTTTGCGACCAACGAGGTTGTTATCCATTCAGACACAAAATATTGACCAATCTACCAGTGGAAACCAGCCCAGTTGACCGCTCACCAGTGTATTTATTAAACACTAACTTCAAGACAAAAAACCAAAATAAAATGCATTTTATGTGGAGGAATGCAAAATTAGTTGCAAAATGCATTTACCGATTCGATCGATCGGTTCTCAAAGGAAATAAGTCGATCGCTTCATCGAATTTATCAATGTAACACCTACACGGATAAACCAGCTGCGCAGGTTGAATTTATAACAAAGTATGTGCGCCCGCGCCTATGTCTGTGGGAAAAGTTGTCAGAAATTGAGGAAAATCGGCCGTACGCGCACTTCATTACGTACTTACTTTGCACAAAATTGGCCCCAATCCAGAAATAATTGAAATCATCATTTATTCCAATGGCAACATAGATTGTGTCAAATATACCTAGGTGTACTATAGTACAACTCTGCCTTACCCTTCGGGGAAAACAGGCCTGATGTTGTTGTTACGTTATAATATGTTACGTGTAAAACGGTTTTGAAAATGGTTTTAGTTCCCGCAGTCAGAGCGACTTTAGAAATTCGCACATGACATAGTTTAACTGAGAGCAGTGTGACCCAGTAGTTATGACCTCGAGTTGTACGTCGTGGGTTCAAACCCTTTGTGTAATTTATTTCATCACTACTGCTTTCAAAACGGTGAAGGAAAACATGTCACATCTACCAACCCGCACTGGGCCCGCGTGGTGGATTATGGCCTAGTCTGTCCCACAGAGAGGAGGCCTGTGTCCCAGCAGTGGGAACATAAAGGCTGATTATGCTATAGTTTTAAATTTAAAAAAAGTTTTTCACGATTATTAATCTCTACATCAATTTTAAATAGTCCTAACTAACGTTACATACTAAACTTTAAATAAAAACACAAACATAAAAATACATAAACGCGAATCTATTCTAAAACAACTTATTCATAGTTAATATCACATAGATCAAACTTCAAAGCCCATAAATCACTCCTAATAAATTCCGTCCATGTTGCAACTATAAATTCATCGAACCAATGCTTCTACAATTCTATTCCTAACACATTCATATGCGCAGCGACCCACCATTGTAGGCCAATCAGAGTGGATCTTCCCAGAAACTATTACATGAATTTGACACCGGATGCGCAGGAGACGCAAAACGGACGGACGGACTCACCGGCTGTGTATATTACGGTACTATTAAGAGTCAAAACAATGCGACAATAACGAACTAATGGGTAATGATGAATGATTTTCATATCCTTGCGGGTTAGCATCCGCAGTTGTCTTGTTATTTGCACGTGGTTTGAATTAAACTGCTGTTAGTGTTAAGGTTTTAGCGGAATCGGTATCAATGTATGCTTGGGGATACGTTTTTGGCGTTTGTAAAAGGATGGAGTAAATAGTCTTATTATGCTACTAATAAGACAAGTGTGTCGTCAATGATCTATTAGATATTTCCTATTCCTGTATCAGTGAAGAGAGTACGTGTGTCTGCGCACACTCTTTTGCACCATAATATCTTCCGCGTCTCCGTAGAGTTTGGCCGCTATGGCCGAAATTCGGTCTGGAAAACTATTATTATTCCTGTATACATTTGATTTCACTAATTAAATAGGGTATCCAATTGCTGAGATTGGTTCTATGGCAATTTTCGTCTTGAACTAATTATTCTTGACGATTCTCCTTCACGCTTTGTTTAAGGGGGATGCGCTAAGGTAACCAGCGGAATTAATTAATTGACATACGTTTTTTGGAGCAGGTCAGTGATTTTTATGATTATAAAAATCACCAATAGTACTTCCTACGTCTCATCATCATCATCATCATCTGCCTAGCCTTTTCCCAACTATGTTGGGGTCGGCTTCCAGTCTAACCGGATGCAGCTGAATACCAGTATTTTACATGGAGCGACTGCCTATCTGACCTCCACAACCCAGTTACTGGGTAATACGATACCCCTTGGTAAGACTGGTTCTCAGACTTTCGGGCTTCTGACTACCCATAACGACTGTCAAAGATCCACAAATGACAGCCGGGACCAACGGCTTAACGTGCTTTCCGAGGCACGGAGGGGTCTCGGTATGTAAAGATGGTCACCCATCCACAGACCAACCGGGGCAAGCGTAGCTTAACCTGACCGATCGACCTGTGCGGCTGTTATTATTTAGCCACGGGCCCCGTAACAACTGAAACTGTAACAAATGTTTATTTATAGTACTTCCTACGTCTATTCTATAAATAAACATTTGTTACAGTTTCAGTTTAGTTGATACTAACCTGCAACTAAACTTTGAATTTCGTGTCAATCCTGCTACCCTGACGCTTTCCCCGAAAACAAATAGTTAAGCGTAGAAGTAAAAAAAAAGTTTTGAAACTCTTCCACTTAAACAGTTATTTCGAAAATGAACAGGACGTAATTACAGCCGTGACAATAAAAAACCAAACAATTAAAAACACTGTTACCATCAATCAAATCATACTATCGCAGTCAACAGGACATTCCTGCAACATTCAAGTACAGTCGGCCACATAAATATGCGGCAAACGGACACTTTCATTAAGTTTAGTTAGTAGGGCCAGCCGGGGCATTCTTGTCCTTGTTTAGTTCAACATATGATCATGCGCAGGACATTCTTTACTTGGTTTAGTACTTTAGTTGCACCAATTTATGAGGCGGATGGGCTCAAAGGATTGCTTGCGCGACATACAGAGATAAAAACAAGCAAACAATTTAAGAGGAGAAAAAAAATGTCGTGTTTCACTTTTAACACATGTACGGTAAAGAAGTGATCCTTCTTAAAAAACTAAAGAATAAGAGAAAGGACATTGCTCGGCTTCCATACATTATTTGCCTAAGAACCGTTGATGCCGTGAAATTATTTTTTGTGTTCTAAATAATGCATATTTTCGATTGAAACTTAATTTAAGTCACGGACACTTCAGCGAAATGTGAAAAATCTAAAATTCTTTCTGATTTTGAGGTTATAACGGGCCAATATAAATAAACACGGCACGGCACGGCACGGCTTACTCTAACTTATATAAAAGCTTGTAAAAAGGGAAGTTGTTGTGGTTTTACTTACCAAACGAGGAGCAGTCCATTGTTGTATACAATGAAGAATTTGCTCATCTTCCAATACCATGGAACCAGAGGCTGACCCGCAGTTAACACAAAATACATTATCGTTTTCCAATTCCATGTTACAATAAAAGTCCGTTGAGTAAATGCCGAGTAGTCGTTCTTAGTAGGTCCGTACGAAATCACAGTCCTTTGTTCACGCCAAGTTGTTAGATTAAATCAGAATACAAAAATAACACAAACGAAAACACAACCAACAATCCGTATGCGAACACAGGATGCGCGCGGAGTAGATATCAACGTACGTAGTGTCAACTAAATGTCATCCGTCAATTCATCAACTGTCAGTCATAGACTTTAGTCTATGGTGTCAATACTGCTCGATAAACATAAAATCGTAATCAATAATCTGTTTGTAAAAATAATAACCTTATTTTATAGATGAAACGCTGAGGGTAATTATAATTAATTGCTTTGTATAATTACGATACACACTGTTAATGGATCAATAATTTCACAAAGTGTTTATTTAAACTACTCTGTAGATGTGGCTGTATGAGCTTAATACCTTTGCATAATCAAAACCCAAAGTGAAACAGAAAAAACATAGGAACATATATTGAATTACTATTTAAAATGTTTTTAAAATCAAAGAGTGTCCGTGTTATTCTAATAACTGTAAAGTAATTAAAAAAATAAAATATAAATTATTGTAAAATTTAAATACGTGACGATTCTTAGGCCATTGCTATACATCTCCTTTACTGAGTGATATAGAGAATTATTCTTATTAACAACTAGCTGTTAGCCCGCGACTTTGTCTGCGATCCAGGATGAAAAGTAGCTTAAGTCCTTCTCCAGGTCATGATCCACTCACGTGCCAAATTTCATCCAAATCCGTTCAGTCATTTTAGATTTTATTTCTGTAAGTAGCTTTGTACAAACACTTTTACACAACGATCAAATTTTTTTGAACTACATAGATAGGTCGGCGTTTCCTATCTGACTAATCTGAGAAGAAAAAGGCTGAAACAAATTCAGAGGTCACAGTCTCTTTTAAAGTCCCAGACATACTTGATCTTGGTCAGACCTGTGTGTCTATTTTAACATGAGGAGGTTTAAAAACAATGATGATGTAAATGTAATATTTGTAATGTTGAGATCATGCTAAGATAGTTCAACAAGATTGATGTAATTCCCGTGAAAGAAAAGTAACAATCAAGGAAACGTTACATTCTCATAACAAAAAAAGAAAAAACGGCACGTTATTATTAGATTTTTATAAAAACTTACAGTTTTATTAATATTACATGGTTTCTGAAACTATAAACAATGAAAAGTAGGTAATTCTGATGCTGACGCACTGAGTTCTGAGACTAAACATTGGAACCTATGTATCTAGCTCTCATGATTAAAATTGAATTAGTTGAATTAAAACAGCAAAAACACTTATTCGCTCATCTTTTCTTCTTAACCGAGTCGGTTCCAAAATTAGTTAAAATTGTTAAAAAATAAAAGATTTGACATTTGAGAACGCGTTTTGACACCTGCCAGTCTTATACAAACGAATACGTGTTTTGCGAATTTGGTCTTTACTAACTACTAGAACTGTCAATGTCAAAACGGGTCTTTTATTTTTTGACAACTTTAATACTAGCTTCTTTCCGCGACTTCGCCCGCGTTGTTTTCAACTATACTAGTATAATACATACCCTATTAAACTGCAATAATAGAGCTTTCTGCCGATGAAAGAATTTTCGTAATCGGACCAGCGCCCTAATAGCGTAACACAATATCAATCACAATCTGAATCATTTTGAAGGATACTACTAATCCACTGCTTCATATGTTCGAAAAATTTGTCTGCTCAACAACGTAAATAACGCAATGAATGTTGTTGAACTGTCAAATGGGAAGCCATTCCTACTTATAATGTGTTACGATTAGCCTGCTTTAGTACGTCCAGAGATAAGCTCCTACGCACAAAACTTTACCTCTTTATAATATTAGTGTAGATATCTATTAGTTTTGACCAAAACTTTGCCCCACTGACAGCTTCAGCAACGGCCTCGCACAAAAAACCTATCGCGTGTTTTACAACCAGTCCAGTCTATCCGTATGTCCCAGGTCATCTCAGTTTAAGGCATTCAAACTAATTACTAAGTTTACGATTTCGTCTGCTGGCGTACATTGAGTTGTCTTACATTGTGAGTGATACGGCCTCTGTGAATGCCCACCTGACATTTTTATCACATGACGCCATCTTGGATTGCGCCTGAGTCTAATACAAGAGGGAATCAGAGAGATACAAGCCGCCATCAACTCCTGGGATTGATGAACGTGGAAATTGTTGGATAACTAAAGTTATTATAATTTGTTGATCATTTGTAAATGCAATTGACTGTACTTAGTTTTTTTGTTAACTTGTCTAATTTCATTATGGAGTAGCTGTGACTTCGTCTGCGTGCATATTAGATTTCATGGGTTTTTCATTTCCTTGCGCAGAACCCTAATTATTTTTATAAAATAAGTAAGTATGTTATTAAAAATATGTTACTCCTTATAACATTTTTACATTGTTCTCACATATATTATAGAAGCAATAAGAATGATGTACCCAGGATTTTGTAATAATATCTTGACTTAAAAGAGTGTCCATGGAGTTTCTTGCCCGTTCTTCTCCACAGAGATCTACGTTTTGGAATGGGCAACTAGCTTCAACTTTCTGACTAACTGTCCGACATTTAATTTTGACAATTCAAAAGTGCCTGAAATGGTTTAATTGAAATAAATGATTTGAGTTTGAGTTTGAAACATCAGCTATCTGCCAGTGAAAGTCCTGTCAAAATCGGTCCTGCTATTTCGGAGATTAGCCGGAACAAACATACAGAAAGACAGGAAAAAAATTTAAAAAAATGTTATCAAGTACTTTTTTTATATCTTCATCATCATCTGCTTAGCCTTTTCCCAACTATGTTGGGGTCGGCTTCCAGTCTAACTAGATGCAGCTGAATACAAGTATTTTACATGGAGCAACTACTTATCTGACCTCCACAACACAGTTACTGGGTGATACGATACCCCTTAGATAAGACTGGTTGTCAGACTTTCAGACAACTGCCAAAGATCCTGTAGTACTTTCATATGCATTTAGTAAAAAGCTGTTATTTTTACATTACAAACATACACTTAAATTTTATTTATTTGTATAGATCTAAGATATCGCTAAGATTTCGTGTTTGTTGTGTCTCTGTTAGAAAATTATAGTACATATGAAGTTTGTATGTCTCCTGGGGGGTAATTGCGTAACACATTATTTGTAGGAATGGCTTTCATTTTGACAGTACAACAACATTCATTGCGTTATTTACGTTGTTGAGCAGACACATTTTTCGAACATTTGAAGCTTAGGTACTGACAGGTTACTGTTATTATTATTAACTCACTTATTTATTTCACATCGATGGTCCTAGTTCATCATCTGTGACTGCAAGTGACAGCTATGTGACGAACCCAGCAATGCGTAAATGTGTAAGCTGTCACGCCCTTTATGCCTGAAGGCTTTTATTTAGGTAGTGAGTTTTTATTTTTATTTTAATTAATTATTTTTTAGCTTGAATACGTATAGTTTTTATTATATTGGTTGGTATATTGGCGTGGCTAGCTGACATAATATGGCAAATAATTTAAGCTTCTTGTAATGTTCATTACTGAACATAGGTTCCTAGTATTGTACACATGCTATGCAACTATATTCTAACTAAACAGACAGCTGTGCTGCTGGGGAGTTTGTTCCGCCACTTCTTCTTCCCAGCGATAGCACTAGGAAGTGGCGAAGGGCGGGCGTTTTTGGGGGACTGTCTTTTGTAATTTTGACGTTCGAAAAGTGCTGATTCTCAGCCTAATTTGAATAAATGACTTTTGATTTTGATTTTGACAATGGATTAGCATTCAGCAATATCCTTCAAAATGATTCAGATTGAGATTGATAGTATGTTACGAGTGCTGTAATTTACGTATTGATAATTAATACTATAGGAAAAGCCTATTAAACATGTTGCAAGGAAATCGAAAGGCTTCACACCAAAGACCGTACAACCCAATAACGTAAGCGTCATTAAACCCAAAAATAAACAAAACACGGTGGTTTTATTTACAAAGCCATAAGCTTTTTACGACGATACCCTAAATGATATCCGAATGTCATCTAAAATCCATGTCTGCGCTATAAACTTGTAATTTCCCTCACCCGCTCGTACTGGGTGTCAATCAAACAGTCGTGAAACGCATTCAGCCGTCGCAAAACGCGTTTTCGCGTCCCATTTGGCGGCGCCCTTAGTCCTTAATCATATCCAATCCCAGCTAGTTCTCCTTTATGTTAAATGACTCTGCAACTTTTTTGCTCAAACAGTTTTTATTTCACGCGATTTTTACGAGCAACAACAATATTTTACGACTTATGACTGTATCGCAATGAGTTGCATCGGTTTATAATACTTTAATTTCACCGCCAGAAAACCATAAAAATATGCAAATGCGACATAAAAGTCGTTCGTGAGGCGACAATAAAACGCATTAATCCGAGCGACAGGCAGATAAGTCGTGCCGTCTACTTATCGAAAGAACACTGTTAAAATATAAATAGTATTATGTTTCTATATTTGATATAGGTCCGATATTAATTAGTTTTGAGACGTTTACCTATAAATTTTTATAATTAACGATCATTACAAATCGCGCGTTTGTCACATTTTAATAACTGTTAAATTAAAAAGTATTTAAAGTATAGTTTACGTATTAAAGAAGTTTCTCGTCGGCTTTGGATCAACAACAAAAATCTTGAAATCCATTAATTTGTATGGATGACATCTTCAAAACCAACGACGTAATAAATATTAAAATATTTCAATATCATTCTAAGGAATATTAGTAGTTAATTAAAACGTGGTTTTAACCCGTCTATAAAATTACATTAGCTCTTTACACTATAAAACTGTTTGCCCCTTTATTCACAAACTTTGTTTAAGTTAAGTAGTGATTGCGACTATATTTTTAACGTTTAAACGTCGCTTAACTTTGACCATTCATCCTATCCTACTTCCCGCTGATATACAGGGTGACAGGGAAACTCGACGTATTCCTTGAAAGGGGTTATACTAGAGGTCATTAGCAACAAATTAAGTCCAGTGAACTAGGGGTCAAAACTGGATGGTTAAAAAATAAAAATTTTGCTATTAAAGACCTTTCATTTCTGAGATTATGTAAGTTTAGCAAGCATTTTTTTAAAAATGATCTCTCATTTTGCAACTTTTAGAAAAGCATCAATTAAATGTGGGGAGTGGAGTAGTTTTTTCTCATAATTAATCGTTTTTGGTAACAAGTCAGAAAATTTCAAAACAATTGAAAAATCGACACAGCTCGGTAACTATCCAGTTTTGAACCCTAGTTAACTGGACTAAAATTGCCAACGCCTTTCAAAGATTACGTCGAGTTTCCCTGTCACCCGAAAGTTTGTATGGATGGATGTTTGTTACTCTTTCTGGCAAACACTATGAAACGGATTTCGATGAAATTTGGCACGCAGATAGTTTATAACCAGGATTAACACATACACACACACAAGCTACTCTATGCCGATATTCGCACGGGATCGACACTTATGCGGTTGAAACCGCGGGGCGCTGCTAGTCGTTTATAAACAAACCCTTTTATATTTAGCCCATTTTTACTTCTAGGTCTATGAAAAAGTAAAAACGGCATTGATCTCAAATGTTTAAATATAAGAACACCCAATTTTTAATAACTATTAAAATATTAATAAGTATTATTAATAGGTCCCTAATTACAAATTAGTTTATTTTCACACAAAACGACGTATTTTAGCTAAAATTTATGGGTCATAAAAATCAAATTGGACCTTCGAAGGCAGATACGGTTTTACATGTAATTAGGACCCACCGCAGATACGCGATTCCACTTTTTACAACAGATTAAGTGACAAGTCATTAAAACTATCGTTAGGATGATCGTAAATTAACGTGTTTTTTATTGGGAACTTAATAAATGTCATGACAACTTCGATATAAACAAGAATATGCAGACAGATGCCTCATTTAAGTGTTTCTTCTATGTCTCGATTCGAAGCGTTCCTTCTCTTTATAGTTTAGCATAGAACCTTTCATCACACAATAGTGCTTAATTTAGTTAATTCGACCATTACTTTTGTAGTCTCGAAGCATATCGATGGCAAATCTAGGTACAGACGCCAGCACAGCAAGCTACTACAATCTGTCAAATTTCTTTAATAGATTCACAAGTCTAAAGCTAATAATAACAAAAATGGATGGAGATGCATAGACGACTCCATCTTGGAGTGTAAATGTGATGCTGTTCCATAAACGATAGGACACTTTCATGTCCTACGTGTCCTGTCAGCTGAACTACAGGAACTGATGGGACGCTAGAGATGGCGCAAAACATGTAGCCGTTTAGATCGCCATCGACACGCTAAGAAGAAGAAAGGAATAATAAAAAGTAACAAATCCATACATTAAATACGAATGAATGTAAATCTAGTCTGTCTGTCAATTTTTTCGTTTTGACAGTTCAACAACATTCATTGCGTTATTTACGTTGTTGAGCAGACAATTTTTTCGAACATATGAAACAATGGATTAGCAATATCCTTCAAAATGATTCAGATTATGAGTGAGGCTGCAGATTTGGATGATATTTGCCACATGAAGAGACCATGACCATGTAGTAGGTACGCGTACGTTCCCGTGGGATTACTGCCGACCTCCATGCGAACGAAACCCTGGGCAAAAGCCAATGGCAAAAGCCAATTTATTATGACACACGTTAGTAAGCACTGAACAGTTACAAACACTTACAAATCATTCATGCAACAATGTATTTTACTAAGCAAAACGTAGTACCTGAAGCACTAAAAGTGAAGACAATACTTCTTTATAAACAAGGAAGAACCTTGGCAGCTTGTGACAACTGACGATTGTCAGTAGCTTGCTGGCTATTGCTTGAGTCGCGACCCGTAATGATAAATTACACGGCAATATTCTATACTCACAATCTCTCTATCTGTAGCTTAGTTATACATGGGGGAGACGACAATAAATTAAACTACGATCTAATGACGTTCCTAGTCAGCATTTATACTTTAAGCAAATATATCCAATAGTTAACACTAAAATAACAAAATTATATTCTAAATTAACTAAAACTATTTACAAACTAAAATATAGCGTCGAAAAATTCACCCACATCGTTGTCGACTGGTAATGTACCCAAGACACTGGCGGCATTGCCACGTTGTAGGGCAATGCTTAGCCTCTGGCCAAGGTCAAAGCCAGCCCTTGGGTCATGGGAAGTGTCAACCAGTCTTTTCGAAATTTGCTTAAAAAGACCATGCGCACTCGGATCCCATGGCCCGAGGGTTCCAACCCCAAACGGCTCGAAAATATAATTATTAATAAGGTTATGGGGATATTTACGCTGCTTGAGGTTTCCACAGCCGCAGCAGCAGCACCAGCGCAGCACGCCGACCCAATAGTTTAGTCACTATTACTAGTAAAAGATTGGCAAAACCCACAGTGTGCCCATCACTACTATTTAGTTTGTTTCAGTAATTAAATCACTTTCCTAATTTCGATGTTAGGATTTAGTTGATAGTTCCAAAATATTCCTATGCATTAGTATTCCCAGTGTTATCATTTCTTGTCTTATTGTAGTCTCCACATTATATGTACAGACGCCAGTACATCAAACTACTACAATCTGTCAAATTTCTTTAATCGATTTTCAACTTTATCATAAAAGTATTAAGGTTCAAGGTTGATTGGGAAAATTTTACAGTTTCGGGTAGCTTGACCTGCTGGCGTCTGTACATTCGCAATGGTGTAGCTGTTCAAATGCGGAGTCATCAAACCAATGACTGTAATGAATAATCCGCACCAGGGAGTCCTCTCTAAGTGACACGGAGTTGGAAACGCCCGTAACTACGAACTGGATTTTACGGATTAGACCCCTGAGCTAAGTTGTCAAAACAAGATATGAGATATAAGGATACATATGTGTGTATATAACCTTTTTATGTATTTGTGTACCTAGTTTTAAGAGTTTTTTTTTTATCGTTGTGCCTCTCAACCAAAGCACCTGTCATCTAATCTCTTCACCACCCTTGGTTGACTGGTAGAGAACGCCTGAGGCATTAAGTCCGCCTTTTATCTTTTTGTGCGAAAAGATTAAATAAACAAGAGGTTCACAGATTTAACCATTTAAAATTTTCAACCACTCACAATAATTCTCGCTCACAGATTCACCACACACCTGCCAAGACGCCTTCATCAAGATAAATTGCTGCCTAACCAATAAAATGGACAACAAGACAGAAGACAGGTAGCAATCACAAGAACTATTGATCACTCCGAACTTACCTTGAAAACTACCTGACAATCATACAGTATCTCATTCCGTGGCTCGCGTCCTTGACCGAGAAACACGAAACCAAAAACAAACCATAACAGTTCAGTCATAAAGTTGATAGTTGCCTGTTCTTAATGGCGTGTGCAATGGGATTTGCATGGGCAGTCCCACTACAATTATATCCAGTGACCCAATGTCGCCAGTAACCTATTTGGTGAGGAAATTGAGTTTGTCGAATTCCATCAAAATTGGATCTGTACTCTTGCATTGTAAAGCACCTCGGTGGCACTTGCTCCGGCGCTCGCGAAACTAGAGTCATAGAAGACTGACGTCACGTTATTTGTTTGTTGTTGAAAGTCATTAGACGAGAATCGCCGGTTCTTTTTCTGTCTAAGTATGCCAAAAAGCCAAAATGTCTTAAACAGTGTATGATGTGCCTTAGTTGAAACCCACAGAACAGACGACCTTGATTAGTCTACGTCAGGAATGGTAAAAGCATGGAAACAAATGAGTTCTGACAGTCAGACAACTTACTTTGATATGTGAAAACAATTGAATCCCACCAGAACTTTGTGACTCGTATCGGAGGATGTAACCGATATAAATCCATTCTAGATTTTGGACCCACTAGAGCTTAAAGATTGTGTGTAATTCTGTGTTTGACCGCGTGTACGAACACTTTGCAAAGACTACTTTACGACGACCGAGGGTCGCCTTCGGTCGCATAATATGTCATCCCATAGTCACACCATACAAGAAGATATTAGTAGGTTATAGGTACATATGTGGAAGATACGTATAAAACTGGGTAGAAATGAAGAGAGATGCAAAGTCGGCAATGGTTCCATTTGAGCTGTGAATTATCCTAGTCATTATTCATCTTCTCTTGCCAATGATTCTAAAGTAATTATAATAATACTAGCTTCTGCCCGCGATTTCGTCCGCATGAAATTTCGGCTCCCGAGGTACCCACTGCGTCGCATCATATCGCCCGCCCGAACTTCGTTTTCGTCTGGCGTTCTTTCTATTTGTCTTTTTGCTCGGCTCCTAAGGGCGGTAGCGTGTTGTTTGTTGCCTATAACCTTCCTCAAGGATTGGGCTATCAATGCCAAAAATATTTAGAAATCCAGCAAGTAGTCCCAGAGATTAGCGCGTTCAAATAAACAAACTCTTCCGCTTTTTATTATTAGTATATGTAAGTATAGATTATAAGCTATTACATATCTAATTGTGGGAAAGGACACACACTAGAGGGGCAATTCTCGTAATTTTAAGAACGTTCACAGTCTGATCTCAGTCTCAATCTGTAAGAAATATCTCTACTAATAATCTAATACCTACACTTTGACAAGTTTTTGACCTTTGTTTGTGACCGAGATGAGAATGCGACTAGATTTTGAACGTTTTAAATTACGAGTATTGGTCTTCTGATGTGTTAGTGTAAGAAGCTCTTGCTCTTTCTCATTCCAACCAAATACAAATAAGAAGAAAAGTTCACATCGAAAAATGATCCTTAAAGATAAAGCGAGAATACAAATATTCAGAGCAGTGTTGAATGAAAACATCGGTACAAGGTTGGCACACCCAGAAATTTAGTGTAACGACCACCATCAGGTTTTCACGGTACGAAATTGTGATCATTAGACCATTCTTATGAGTTAAAAACATGTTGACCGCTTGTGTGGTTATAACAATGGAAGTAAGCTCCCTCACAGCTGCTTCAGCGCCTTCTGAGAAGCCCTTCAGGCATCACGGACAGGTTTTTAAGGTTATTTTTGGAAGCCTTCATTGAAAGCAGGAGTTTCGTTTTGTGCGGTCACTCATTGATGGAACTCCAACAATGCTGAAGAGGATAATAAAAGTTGCGTGTGTGTATCTAGATTAATTTTACTTTACTTTGTTTAATAGATGTTTTCCGCGTACGCTCTACCCTATCGGGTACCTTTCCTTTGCCAATCGATTTTATTTATTTTTATGGCCCTATTTGTATAACCAGTTTAACAGAGTGCTAAAGATGTATAGTTTAAGTTATAATAGGTGTAAATTACTAGTACAGGAATATTTGGCAAAACTCAATTATGCAGACACGGAAAAACTACTAGAAATTTTAAAATAAAATCTATCTACCTACCCTAATTATAAGTCTCTTCCTTTACCTAATTAGTAATAGTCTCCACTTTATGTACTTTAATATTATTTGTTAATTTATCAAATCAAATCATTTATTCGCATAGAATGTAGGTGTTTAACAAAAAGTTGGTAAAAAAAAAATATATATATATTGGCCCGTGCACATTCTGCCTGAGTATTGGCATGCAAAAATTTAACAAATTAAGTTTCAAATTTAAATACTAAGGAACACCAAATAGATTTAATAATTTCAAAGATAGGTTTCAAATTTAAATACAGTACAGCAAGTTTACAATACAGCAAAACTGTTTTTGCCATTTTTTGGATTCTATTGGTCATACTAGCTCAAAACGAAAACTAGAAAGAAAAAGTAGGTATTTATTGCGACCCGCACAGGAAGATCATAAAACTAAACTAAACACAATCAAAAATAAAAAACCCAAATTATATAAAAAAAGTAGATAACAAAACCAAATTATATAAAAAAAGTAGGTAACAAAACTATATAAAAAAAATGAAACAAAGTCCTGTACGATTACTTCAAAACATAATGAGTTTTTGTACATGGTGTTCAATAACTTGCAAAATATATTGGAGCGTATTGTTCAAAGGAATTAAATGTCTTTTTTTACAGGTAATTTGTTATATTTTTTATTTTTAGACGGGTTGTATGTATGAGAATCGCGCACGCGTCCCAAATATTTCTTCCATCCCTTACAAGTTGGGAAAACAATCTTTAAAAAGCATTTACAGAATCGACATTTTCGGACACCGTATGATTCCAAACAACTGTTATCTGTTCCAGTAAGTATTTTTTTAAATAAACGCGCACGCGCAACGCAATGTGCATTGAGTAAGATGCCGCCATCTGTCAAAATCGTGGGGCCATTGTGTGCAAGCTTACCCGTTTCCATTGTAGTACAAGCTGGAAGCTGCGACTTTATTCTGAATGTTGATCAATGGGCCTGTTCTGGATGAAATTGGGGACATCAGCTTTTATTTTGCATGGATGGGTGGCCTGATATAAATTCCCGAATAATTGCATCAATCATGCTCTTCGGGGGAGACACAATTTGTGTTTTTGCTTAATCCAAGGTAAGAACCGATGAAAATTAGAAGTCACAACCATATTGTCTATGCCCATAAACCACTTTGTAAGAATGTAACCCAAAAAGACTTTCAAAATGATTTAAATTGTGATTGATAGTATTTTACGCATTTAGGGAGCAGGTTCTACCCACGATGGTAACAAGATTAGACAGCATACATTATATAACATAATTCATATCTGACCCTAAATCAACAAAGTTCAGGCCTATAATCAAGTCCTTGCAGTAATCACATGTCAGCGATTTGTTTACAATTACATTGTAAATTAGGTTATCTTGTCAGCATTGATTTATCTATAAACAAGTTGCTCGTGTTGCTAGGCAAGATTATTGTTATTTTAGCGTGCATATACAAATCTGAGCTAATTAACGTTCATTTGTGATATTGTGACCGTTTGTCTTTTCGGTAAATGTCCCCGGATACGTACTACCGGTTTTAATTTTTTTGCGCCGAACTTATTTTTTTTCGAATATAAAAGTAGCGAAAGATACTCCAGGTAACCAGGTTGTGGTAGGTACTCCTGGTGGTCCCCCTCGGTGGGTTCCAGACTTCCCGCCAGTAGCCGTGGCTTGGACAACCACGGTGAAGCCAAGAGGAACCCGAGGAGAGGCCGCTCGTCAGGGCTTTGCCAGTAAGCCGACGACGACGTAGCGGCGAACAAGTAGGTTGCGGTGCCGCTTGGGCATCACAACTGAGATGGGCCGTGATGTCGTATGGGAGGCATCGCGGCTGAGGGTTGGAGGCCGCGGCGGGAGAGGAGTGCCAGTATTGCGGTGCGCCGCTCTCCCTACCCTCTGCGGCCTTGACGGGGTCGCCACCGTCCGATGGCGGACGCGGTGGGGCCGCAGGGGAGGAGTGTTGGTATGACGTTGGCCGCTCTCCCTATCCTCTGCGGCCGTAAATTGGCAGGCGGCGGGGCCAATGACCTGACCCGTCGCAAGGGGACCAATGGTGCCCAGACACGGGGTCGTCTGGCGCCCATGTGCTGGATTGGTCCCTGGGATGGTCGGGGCATGCTGTGTTCTGGTGCCCCGGTGATGGGGAGTACTCCCCAGAGGAGGGTTCGGTCACGGACAGCCGCGGCGGGTTCACGGATGAGAGCTAACGCGTGCTCGCGTTCCCGCCGTAAGCGGCAGAGGAGGACACCGTGGAGTTTTAGTGGGTTAGAGTCCCACATAACTGCACTATCTCCCCGTGGTAGCGCAGAATGCATCAGCATTTCTTCACGCTAAAAAAAAAGGTACTCCTGGTGGTAGGTTAAGGTAACTACTACTAGGCTACTTTTATTTTCTTAGACTAGGACTTTCACTGTCAGGCTGGTGAAAGTCCCGTCAAAATCGGTCCAGCCGTTTCTGAGATGAACCGGACTAGACAGACAGAAAAAAATAATTAAATGGACATTTTTGTTATAAGTACCGTATAATACCATCAATCTACATAAATCATGTCTGGTCCTAACGTCTGCTGCTTCAGAAGTCTCTCTTTCTCGTCCCAGCAACTATTTTTCCTTTTTGTAGGACCTACATACATACTTTCATACGAATTTAGTAATAAGCTGTTATTTTGACATTTACAAACCGACACTTCAATTTTATTATTTACTAGCTGTTGCCCGCGACTTCGTCTGCGATCAAGGATGAAAAATAGCCTACACCCTTCTCTAGGTCATGGTCTACCCATGTGTCAAATTTCATCTAAATCCGTTCAGCTGTTTTAGCGTAAAAGCGTTATTCTTAAATTATCTAATTTTCTGCGCAACTTTCTTTATTTTTTTTTGTTCCGTAAGAACCTTCTACAAAGTATTAGAAAACTTAAAAAAAAAATATTGATGAAATCGGTAGTCGTTCTCAAGTTATGGCGTGACCAAGGGAAATAGGGACTAATTTTTGTACATATAGATTTGCATTTTGTTTTTCGAGATATCGCCAAGAGGTTAGTTGTTTCTTCACGTGGCCTATTTCTTGGCAAAGAATTAGCATACAACGTGGCAATGCTGCCAGCCTTTTGGGCACTGTTCCTGTTGACAGCGATGCGGACGAATTTTTTGATGCCCTATGATTCATTTTCTTCTTTTTTCATATCCATGTACGTATTATCATTTTAAGTGTTAGCTTATATTATGTAATTATCTTGATTAATAAAAATATATTTGTACAGATAATTTCACAGTTATCTTGTAAGTGGTGTGGGGCTTTGTATACGATCCCTATGCCATATGTTTTGCAATAACACCTACTTTCAACCGCAAGGTTCCGGAATTATTAACGGTCAGCCACATACGTTTAATGTTCACACCCATATTATCTTATAGCCAATCAATTATTCGGAGCATAATGTGATGTTATAATAATATCAGTCTTTAATTATACCACTGCAGGCTAGAAATAAGCTGAACAACTATTCTGCCTGGACAGAGCTGGCTTCGCAGACCAGAAGGCTAATTAATTGTCGTAATTGAAAACTTTCAAAATCGACAAACAAATGTCATAAACTTGACAATAACGTAGGGAAATTAAAGGTATTTTTGACAGATTGAGACTGAGATCAGACTGTGAACGTTCTTGAAAATACGAGAATTGGCCCTCTGATTTCCTGTCCTAAACTAATAATAAAAAAGAGAAGATTTGTTGTTTTGTAATGGATGAAATTTGGCACATAGGATAGGAGGAGACAAAGACTTTTAAACTTCTAAAGGAGCTCATACCTCCTACTTTTAGAGAGAGGACACAATATTATAAATTAATTTTAGTGCAATATTTTTTGTCCGGAAGTGAGCAATTTCTTGATCAGTTTTGAATGTCATTATCAGAATCGTTAAGGAATTAAAACTGATAAAAACTGCTTTATCTTGAACATTTTGCATTGTCTTCATAATTATGTAAGGATAGATTGGTGTAGATTCAACCTACAAATGGTTGAAATGATATTAATTTTTTTTTGGCAGATCCTTTACATACAAAACTGCAGCCAATTATTGGTTAAAAACATTTAAGGGGAAGCACCAGTCCCATAAGTAAAGATGTAAGTATGTAAGGTATGGCATTATCAGTGGTGTCCAATGTCTAAAATGTCCCTATTTTATAAATGATAATGATAAATGATTTTATTTTGTAAGTAGGTTTGTACAAACACTTTTACACGTCAATCATATTTTTAAAACTAGATGAGGTCGGCGTTTCCTATCTGACTAGTCTGAGAAGAAAGGCCGAAACAAACTCAGACGTCACAGTCTCTTTTAAAGTCCAGACATAATCTTGGTCAGATCATATGAAGACCATGTAGGTCGATGTCTGAGATGGTCTTTTGAGGAAAGAACCACACAGATTGAGAGGACCTGTCCAGTCAGTGCACGCATTTGTCAGAAATTGTGCAGCTCAACTCAAAACTTAAGGAGCTCAACGATTCGACGAACAATACCAAAGAAAGGACATTTGGGTAGGCCACATTAATTACTCAAACTGCCAGACCATGACAAAAACTAAGAGAACAAAGAGAAAAATAATATAAATAAAATGACCCACGTAGTCTTCACATTCACAATAATTAAAATAATAGAATACTTAACAAAGTAAGCAAATGTCATAGTATATGTAAAATTCATTAATGTCAGTGTATATAAAAAAAAAACAACAACAAAATAGAGCAAAAAAAAACATTCAATATGTAAAAAAAAAAATTGGAAGCAGCTCAATCCCAAGCCTTTTTGTCCTCGATATAATCCTTAACGGTATAAAAGGCTTTCTGGCACAACTTACGTTTAATAAATGATTTGAATTTATTAAGGCTTAGATCTTGAACGGGGCTTGGAACTTTATTATAAAAGCGTATACATTGGCATCTGAACGACCCACCTATTTTCTTGAGCCTTGTTGTAGGTACAACAAATTTGTGTTTGTTCCTAGTATTTATATCATGGATATCACTGTATTTTTTAAACAATTTTATATTTTTATGGGCATATAAAAGATTTTCATAAATATATTGAGAAGCCACAGTCATAACATTAATCTCTTTAAATTTATCTCTGAGCGAGTGTCTCGGACTTAATTTATAAATTGATCGAACAGCTCGCTTCTGCAAAACAAAGATAGTCTGAATATCAGCGGCATTTCCCCACAATAGAATACCGTACGACATTACACTATGAAAATAGCTAAAGTACACTAAGCGGGCTGTCTCTATATTAGTTAAATTACGAATTTTTCTAACAGCGTACGCTGCGGAACTTAGCTTTTTTGACAATTTATCTATATGTGGACCCCACTGAAGCTTAGCATCCAAAGTTATGCCCAAGAATACTGTGCTGTCTTCAGGATTCAATTCTTCGCCCTTTATCAACACATTGGTTTTCACCTGCCTAACGTGAGGTAGCGTAAACTTAATGCATTTGGTTTTTTTCTCGTTTAAAAGTAAATTATTAACATTGAACCAGTGTACTACTTTAGAGATCGCGTTATTTATATAGTCAGTAGCCTGCTGCTGACGTTTAAGTTTAAACAAAAGTGAAGTGTCATCTGCAAACAACACTATATCATGATTATCCTTTATGAGGTACGGCAAGTCATTAATATAAATAAGAAATAAGAAAGGACCAAGAATTGAGCCCTGCGGGACTCCCATTGATACTATAGATCCGGGAGATCTTTTTCCATTAACGTCAACGCTCTGAATCCTCTTACTCAAGTATGAAGTAAGAAGATCCAGAGCAGTGTTCCGGATTCCGTAGTGGCGGAGCTTCCTGATTAACGTTTCGTGAAGAACGCAATCGAATGCCTTGGACAAATCACAAAAGATGCCCAAGGCATCGCATTTATCTTCCCATGCATTATAAATATGTCCTAAAAGTTCAACACCGGCATCAGTAGTTGAACGACCCCTTGTAAAACCGAATGTTTGCTATGTAATAATTTGTGTTTATTAAAAAATCTTTGCACTTGATCTAAAATTAATTTCTCAAAAATTTTACTAAAGGTAGGTAGTACAGAAATAGGTCTATAATTTGTAGGGTCTGATGTACTACCTGATTTAAACAAAGGAATAATTTTACTATTTTTCATAAGGTCAGGAAACTCCCCACTGTTAATACAACTATTAAAAATAAGAGCTAGAGTAGGTGCTACAATGTCAATAATAGACTTAGCAACTTCTACAGAATTACCCCACAGATCTGCAGTCTTTTTAACATTTAAAGTGTGAAAGGTTTTAATTATATCTCTACAGGTAATGTGTTCAAAATGAAATTCCGAATCGCAACCATTAACATTTTCCTTAAGCAGAGACTCAGCAACAGAAGGTGATGAGTTTAGGGATTTAGTAGTTGAAACGGGAATATCCGAAAAGAAATTTTCAAATGCCTCGGCGACTTGTGAGTCTGATTTTATTATGTTGTCATTAATAGACAGGCTGTAGTCAGTATTTCGGTTACTAGATCTTCGCGCTTCACTATTAATAATAGACCAGGTCGTTTTAATTACATTACTGCTGTTTTTAATCTTTGAACCTAAATAACGTGACTTGGCCATATAACAAACTTTTTTAAATAATTTTGAATAATTTCTAACATACAAATTAAATTCATCAGTGTTAACATAATACCTTTCATTGTACAGTTCATAAAGCCGCATTCTACTTTTATGAATACCAATGGTAGCCCAATCACTGAAAGATGCGTTACTATTAACCGAGATAGTCTTGGGAATAAAGGTGGAATCAAATTGTTTACAGTATATATTAAAAAAAGTATCATATAGATGATTAGGATCAGCATGAGTTGACAAAACTGGTAATTCATTAATGAGTTTAACTTTAAAAGCCTCCAAGCGACTTGCAGTTTTGGGGTTAACAGTGATATCCTTTTTAGCCACTTTTTTGTTTTGGTTTTGAATAGTTATCCTTTGCCCGCAGTGATCCGAATCTAGTAAATTTATAATTTCTTTGTGGCTTGGTATAATATCTGTATAAATATTATCTAGGCATGTGGCACTAGTAGGTGTTATTCTTGTGGGCTCCAAAAACAGGTTTACAAGATTGTAGGACTGAAACAGACTTATAATTTTACTACAAGAACCTGAGTTTTCTAATAAATTAACATTAAAATCACCACAAATGATAACGGACTTGTTTGAGTTACAAATCCTGTGTAACACTTCATCCATTACCACTTACAGGTATCCCATCCATCCATTATAACTTACAGGTATCCCATCCTTTGCTGCAATATGACTGCGCTTCAGATTGAACTCTTCTATAATATCACCACCTGCCCCAGCAGTCTCGACATTCATAGCGATCGCTTTACGACCGAATTCGGTCGCAAAGTCCCGAATTGGCAGGTGAAATGTATGGAGTGACAGGACTTTGCGACCGAATTCGGTCGTAAAGCGATCGCTATGAATGTCGAGACTACAGGGGCTGAGGAGTTGCAATGTACTATATATTACGGACGACCCCACACAGAGCCGCCCCGCTCGACGCGACGGTAACCGTCGCGCCCCGCCGCCGCCACGCCGAGCGGGAATACAAGTCGGAAGCGGCGGGACGGGGCGTGGCGGGACGCGAGCGCATTTTTGATTTATTTCATGCACCCATTTCCGTTAACGTTGTGTTTTCTTAGCTAGCGCAACTATGAGCAATAGCGTTTCCATGTCTGAATCGCTCAACATTTTTTTTGATGAAAGAAAGGCGCGGCGGCACGGGACGTGATCGCCCCCGCAGTGTGAACACTGCCGTCCCGCCAGCGCCGCGTCGCCGTCCCGTCCCGCCCCGCCCCGCCCGCTGTGTGCAGACCTTTAAACTAAATATTATTTACTGTTTGTTTTTTTATCGCCAAAATAAACGTGGCATATCTCCTCACGTCACTTGGGGGAGATAAGATAATATTATGCACTCATTTTATCAGGTCCCATTACCCACTGTTCCTTATCTGTAGGTCAAGAAGTGTAAAAATGACTGATCCTCGTATCTACATTGTTGTCGAAACAAAGAATAGGTATCGTTTTATCAATTGAAATTGCGAAAATTTCGGTCGACATTGATGCAAGGTGACATTTCCGCGAACACAAGACTTTTCTGGATAAAAAGACGGTAGAGTTGACAGTCTTTTTTTTATTTATTATCTTTGCAGTTCACATAGTACCATCTTCTTTTTCGTGTCGGTGGCACGGCTGAATTTAAGCAAGTCCAACCTAGTAAAATGGGGCTACCTTGACGGAACGGCAGTAGGGTGTGATTGTGGAGCTATGTCGCAAACCATGCTCGATCTTCTATCCTGCCCTCTGCGTCCCAAAACATGAAGTCAAAGTGCGCTCTCACTCCTCTGCGCTGCAACTGACGACGCCGTGGAAGTGGCAAAGTTTTGGGCCAACAAGATTTAAAATTCACATAATACCTGCCCCTGAAGCAGGTAGTTGATAGAGCTGCTGATATGGAATATTAAAAGACTTCGACATTATCTGTTTACAAACAGCTGAATGAAACCTTGCCTTTTACAGAAGCTCTGTTGGTTATTTACTTAACATATAAGCCAAAACAATCTGAGAGTCATTGAATGGATTTTCGTTGGTGAAAATGATGGATTATGAAGGTCCTGTTAGTGTGCATACACAGCGGCACGCGTCAACAGCAAAGGTAACTCGGCCGTCGACAAAGTGCCGCTCGTGTATTACACGTTAATACACGAGCGGCACGTTGTCGACGGCTGCAGTAGCCTCTGCCGTTGACGCGTGCTGCTCGTGTGTATGAACACTTACTAGGAGTACCAAGTACTTGGAGTGAGCTAATTCCCACTGAATTAGACGCAACTCTAACCATCCCCACAGAAATATCAACCTTATAGTCTCATCTCATCTTAAAAGAAACAGACCGATTTACACGAACCCTGCGCACACGCATGCACTCTCACAACAACAACAGTTAACTTACATGACCGTTATAATTCCAGCAGTCGTAAAAGACCTAATCTCACCTTATAATGTAAACACGATACGATATTTTAATCAATGTTGTTCGCTATACCGTCACACGTCATTTGCCGCGAGACAGCATCAATCACCGTGTCCCATGCTAATTGCGTACACGATCGTAAAAAAATAATTAGTATGTCCTTATCGTAAGTAAGGCTTAATGTTGCAAATGTCGCGTTAGTTGATTAATTAAATCTTGTGGCGATGTTATGGTTAGATGTGGTTTGCTTTTTTTGTATGGTTTTTTAATGAGAATGCTTGATTGATCTAGTTTCTAGAGAGTCGAGCGTTTTTTGCTCAGCCTATCCTTGAACGTCAAAAACGCAATGTGTCCCCAATACGATGCGCTTCCGTGCAAGTAAACACATCCTGACATTTGCCGAAGGTCGTCAGTAGCCTGAAAAACGTCGAGAAATCCTAACCTTGTTGTTATCTTCAATGTGCTTGCGTTACAGAGGTCAAATGTTAAACGCTTATATTCAGGCGCATCTATCTGCACTCATTACATAACACTCATAAAAACAAAAACAAAAAAGACTCGTTTTCATTGAGATAGCACAACGTTAAGCCATTGCTTCAAGAACAATTTCATTCTCTACATTTCCAGTGAATAAATCAGTATTATTTAAGTCAATTTGACAGCTAATAAACATATTTCATAATAAATTACGAGGTTCGAGTAACATTAGAGTGCAAAACTAATGTCATATTATATGAGCATTTAAAAAGCAAACAAAAATATATTGAGTGCATGAAACACAATATCGATGGGTCTCAAAAGGCTTTGTGCGTTAGCTTAGGCTGCGCAGGCGCAGGGAGTGAGCAAGACGGCGCGGCCGCAGATTCCGCGAACAGCCGAGTTATGGCCCTACAAAACGTCAGGCGAATCATCAATGTTTAAATCGTAATATATTGAAGAATTTCGCAATTATCATATTTCATACTTATTTACGACGTCTAGGCTCCCAACTGACGTCTATCCAATGCGATCCTGGGAGGTCATAAAACGAATAAACCACACAGTAATAAACGTGCGTTTTATTTCTTGTATAATTATATATGAAGCTATTTGTTTTTGGACTTTTTTGGCCTTGCATGTAGTGAGGGGCGTTTATGATCCTCTCTCGGATGTATTGAGACGGTTTTGGCGAGAAACGCATCGGTTTTATTAGGGATGGTTAACTTAAACTTGGCGACGTAAGTCCTGTAAGGACTTGCGAGGTTTTGAGTGACTTTTACTGTTCTAGTGAGTGGCGGCGATGAATTTAATGGATGAAGCCAAACACGTACAAAAGGAGATCGTCGGCGTTAAAATGAGAACATTTTATCGTAAGATAAGTCACATTTATGCGCCACGTAACTCATAAACAGTATGCAGACATATAATTACGTACACCGATACGCCATTGTTGTGGCGGGAAAAACAAATGGAGCCCCGCAATGGAGCGCTGTTATAATGCCCGTTTATGTTGTTAATTTTCCTGCAAAAACGGATACTGCTTTTTCTAATGACTTTTTCTCGTCGTTAATCACTAAGACCTATTTTATAATTGCAGTCCAGATGTTAAGGGTGTGTTTTGTTGTATCCTAATTCAATTTGAACCGCTTTCGAAAATGTTAAGTCATTTTGAAGAAAACTTTTTAGGATTTGAGTATTATTGGGTAGGAATTTGTGTAGCGAGAAATTTTTTTAAACCCTAAACAATGCATTTATTCCATTCAAGTAATTTAACGAAGGTTAATAAGGACACTATTCGGATGGAGAAAGAACACAGCGTAGAATGACATTGGAATGACAGAGGCTGCATATCTATGCTACTACTGATAAAGGATAAAAGAAACACGAGAACCCAAAGTAGCGAATTAGTACAGAGACCAAGCAGTGAGGATCGTTGATAATAAGATAATAGTAAAAAAGATGACAGAAACAAAAACGATTCAAACACAACCATCTTTCATAATAGCACCAGATTAAGGGTTAGGAAAAAGCACATCGCAAGCGGCCACGATTGCATATAACTTGACTTTATACCTAACTTTGAAACATATACATAATATGACATATTTATGGAAAAATAAAACATAATTTCTGAGCAATAAGGTTGAAAAAACTATGTTGCAATATAAGACCACAAATAATGTAGTGGTCTTATTTTTCCGGCCGTTTTTGAGACGCTCATTGGAAATCTAGTGTTACTGTTGATCGAAGCATCTGTTGAGCGCCCAGGTTCTGACTTGACGATTACTGACAAATTCTTGCACAGACAGGACTGGTCCACTCAAATCTATGTGGTACTTTTCTCGAAAGACCATTTCATACATTAATCTTCGTGGTCTTCACATGATCTGACCAAGATTATGTCTGGACTTTAAAATAGACTGTGACCTCTGAGTTTGCTTCGGCCTTTCTTCTCAGAGTAGTCGGATAGGAAACGCCGACCTAATCTAGCTTATTTATTTTTTATAATATGACGTGTAAAAGTGATTCCGATATCGTATTTACAGAATAAATAATTTCAATTTCATTTCTTTCAAAGCAGAAGTCCAACAATGTTCAAATTTTCCACCCCTCACGACAATGATTAAACCTACATTTGTAGTCAGACATTTTTAATTACCGGCGTATATATCTATAAGTTTGCGGAGTGGTCGAAACCCTTTTAGCCGGATGGGTATTATCCTGACAGTCGTAAACTCAGTTTATGGCCTATAAAAGCAAGTGGGGATACGTACAGCCTCGATGTGTGCATTTCGAATACTTGTTGCAGTTTTATAACCAATATATTTTGTTTGATTTGTAACTCCAGGACGATGCCAACTCGGGACTATTTTTTCGCGTGTTTTTGCTAGAGTGTTGTGGGCGTTCGTAAATCATACAAAGGGCTGTATGGGAAAATTTTATTTATTTATTTATTTATTTTTTTAATTTTTCGAGAGAAGCAAAACACCACATGATTTGTTATTTAACAAAAAAAATTGATATCTGATATTTCTATGGATATTGGACACAAAATCTTGACTTCAAAAATCCACTCTAGTTACATTTTCAGAGAGTAGTTCTTTCATTAAAAGCTTTAATTGATGATAAGGATAAAACTTTCAAGCTCAATAAAATAAATATATCAACAACGTGTCCCTTCTACTTCTTATTCTTTGTAAGAAAACTATACATATTCCTAAAACCAACCACTAATTTCAAACTTCAATGAAGCTATTGATAAAATTGAAAGTTTTCGTGCAGGAAGCTTGCATCTCTTTTCTATTATATTATCCCCAAAGACAGTTGGATCTCCAAGATAAAGTATTATTTCTTCGAATCCCTGTACGAAAATTCATCGAACCAAAGTTTCCTTCGACTGAAATATTGGAATTTCCAAATGTTAGTAGATACTTATCCATAATTCGAAATGTATGGATGTATAGCATAATGGGATGGGAGTTTTGAACAAAAAAAAGGGTTTTACTCGAATGCCTTGAATTTGCAGTAGTAGCACGAATCCAATGCGATAGTCACGTGTTTTTCGATAGCCATCTCTTGTAAAAGGCGATCACATCAAACGGTGAAGTAAGGCAGTGACCTAGTAACGTCCAAGGACTAGAAGACGAAGTGTCGGTCACCTGGCGAGTGGCGAGATGGGACGATACTGTTGCCATCGCGGGTACAACCTGGATGAGGCTGGCACAGGAGCGTGGGGATTGCACAACAAAAGAGAAGACTATGCAGCACTGGGTGAAGTCGGGCTGTGGATTATACTTATAAAGATTAGGGATTAAAAGAGAATAAGCGTTTATACAGCAAACTTTCCAGACAAGTTATGTCGTGGTTACAGCTTACTAGTACGAATTACAATAAAATAAATAGAACATTCGTGGCTGTAGTAAATCAAAATGTCTGACATTTATAGAATGAGGGCAGGTTGTATTTATCTAGTCATAGGGGTGATATCATTAATAATGTTGTTACCTAAACGGTTATGGTATCGTAAATCTACTTGCCTGTATTACTTTTTAATTTATTTGTATGGTGGGCTTATAAATAAGACTTTGTTAATAGGCACATGCCTCTTATAAAATTGTTAATTCCTTATCTATATCTAGCTATTGGTACTTCTTTCCACATCTAATTTCTAGTTTTCTGCTGAGAACTTATGACGATATAAAAGTGGACTCGTGTAGACAAAGCGTTATGTATAAATGCAAATATTTTTATAAGCTTTAAAGTCAAAGTTGCCAGACTTCAAGAAAGTAAACAAAAACCATAACTAAAAAGCACAGACATTACAAAACACGATGTTTCCCTTCCTTCATCAATCTAACAAAAACTTTATGGTCGTTCTGAATTCGAAAGTCAACAATTAAAATGGTCGCTGCACATTTCGGGTTCCGCGGCGCTGCAGCCATTGTAATTTGGCACAGTTTCATTATTAAAACGATTAAACTCGAGCGCGATTAAAAAAGCATTGATTAAAAACATTTGAAAACAGGCTCTCATCTTTACGACCAATATTTTATGGGTTCCTTATACCAAATATTGGCTAACTTTTAATTTAGACTGAGCTGAAATTTTCGGGTAACGATTTAAAAATATTACTAACACTATGGGTTAGGAGCTACGGCTTACTTAAAGAAGAATGCGAAGAATGCGGTCTAACGACCGCATTCTTCGCATTCTTCTTTAAGTAAGGTGGAGGCGCTACATAACGACCACATTGACGACCGTCATGAAAATGATGGCACCGGTGTGCGTCAAAAAACGTTCTGTAGGAAAATACATCAACTTACTTTCATAAATAACGTTTCAGTGACGTCATTCGACAGTAATTTGCGGACGCTATGTGGCGGTCACCGCAGTCTAGGAAACCTTGGCTTTACACGGGTTGCAATGAAAATTCTTCCTTTTCCTAGGGCCCATCGTCCACGACGCTATTCAAACGCGTCGGGCACGGGCCGTCATGGAAATAATAATGCTGTGACAATGTGGGTACTCATCGGGGATTTGAGTTTGTAACAGAAGGCCAATTCACGTAATAAAAAACGTTCAAAATCTAATCGCGATCTCATCTTAGCGACCATCAATGTAAAAAACTTGTCGCAAATGTAGGGAAATTAGGTGTATTTTTGACAGATTGAGACTGACATCAGACTGTGAACGTTCTTAAAATTACGAGAATTGCCCCTCTGCAGTGCGATTCTGTAACTATCTCACTGTGAAAACTTGGGTGAAGTGAGCGTGGAGTGAACTATCATTCCAAGTAATGCTAGGGATTGACTGTGTACATGATTTACTTGCCTACACAAAGTGGCGAATTACATTGAAGAATTAGAAACAGTCTTAATTAATAGCATTATAAGTAAATGATGGAAAAGCAGTTAATCACATTTATCGACGGTATAGTTTATTAAGCTAGTCAAACGTCAATCAAAAACGTTTCTAATTACTGAAAAATTTCATAGGTAAGTAAATTCTAGGTACCTACTACATAGAATAATGTCTGAATAATGATATCTGATGCACTGACAACCGACAAATGCGTTTCGGTCGACCCACTTTTTTTTTAAATGTTTTTAGGTAGGTAAGTACTTTCCGTGCAACACGAATTTATTTTTAGTACTTACCAAAGCCAACCACAGGAACGCTATTCTGCAAACAGAGCTCACTTCTTTAGTCGAATTTCAAACAGATCAAAAAGTAATGTGACAAGAGAATAAGTTACTACAAGATCATCGATATCATGAATCTACAGCAGTCCACTGCTGGACATAGCCCTTACTATGATCCAGCTGCGACCAGCTTGTGAAGATAGTTGCTCCACCAAGTCTAACTTACGTTTGCCAATTCGTAGTCCTCACGCAAGAACAATGGTAATACTCGTAATGGCCTTTGCCACTTCAGTTTGCAAATTCTGCGAGTTTTGTGAAAGAAAAAACGTTAATTTGCGCAATCAGTTGGTGGAAATTATGCGTCACATCCACTTAAAACGGCCATCGCTCAGCATAATGCTCCGAACCTATGCGAGACAGAACCCCAGCGCTAGTTTTCTGCGGCAGCCGAGGCTTGACGTCGACAATTTGGTTTCTCTGTCGGATCACCTCGTTCCGGATTCGAGTTGCTACAGGATAACCCAGTTTACATGGATCTAAAAAGGTCCAGCAGAACTAAATAGCGAATATGGTAGTTGCGTCAATTTTTGTAACAACGAATCTAGTGTCCCCTGGCTGTAAGCCAGTTCCAGTTTATACTGCGAATCTGTTTGCCCAAGTTTAGTTCGGTAACAAGCAAGTTTTATGCACCTCCTGAGTGAATTCACTCCGTTCACTCTTTATTGACGCGCTGAGGAGGCAAATTGAATCGTTCCTCCCGACCCTACTTCGGGTTTATTATAGGACAAGGGTCCTGGGTCTCAAGAATAAGGAAGACTGCTAAATCCTTACCTACCACCACGTATTTACAATTTTGAAATTAAGTAAATCATTTTTAAATTAGAAAAATGCAGCAATAACTCTTGTTTACAAGCTGATTAAAATAAGATAACAAATCAATTGCAATATGCAGTTTTCAGACTTAGTTTTCAATATATAATGTATAAATGTTGATAATATGTATTTAGAATGCAGAACGAAATAGTACATATCTAAAGTAGAAATGATAAACTGTATCAATTTTAACAGCAGCCTGGTTCTGTAGGTACCACAATCGCAATGGTTTTTAATATTCATCACACTGATCATAAAAATAAAATTAAAGAGCTACTATTTTATTACTATTTAATTTACATGTTAGATACGCTACATTGCAGAAATATGGAAATTAGTTCGATTAAGATATAGATTTGAACATTTATTTCATTCAATAAATCATTATAGATATTCATAAGGTTAATAAAATATATTATTTGAGTTTTGAGAGTTTTTCTGACTAGTAGAAGCTTGTTCCTAAAACTTCGTCGGCGTATTTTGTTTGTGTAGTCTCCCGAACGCTGTCGCATCGCATCGCCTACCCGCGTTATTAGGTACTTCGTTTTCGGTTAAGGTTGTTTTTGTTTTTTTTTATTTTGCTCGGCTCCTAAAAGTCCCAGTGTGATGTTAAATCGCCTTCCTCAAGAAATGGGCTATCATATGAAAGAATATTTTTTCATATCCGACTGTAGCCAGTTCTTCACCATTATTATTATTTTCCCATAAAAACAAAATAATTAGTGTAGATAATCTCTGTACAAACAAGACCTTTGGACTTCTAATTAGTACTATTAATGTGTGCTTCTAATATGAAATTTTAATAAAGCAATCGTGAGCAACACACTATTTTTCTCCCACAATAAAAAAATAATACGTTGACATTACATAAAAACCCTGTTCCACGAACCCAAGAACCATAAACGTCGATTTTATATTTTCATTAAATAAAAAAACAAATTAGATTCCCCGATTTCATTTGCTTAAGAACATTGTTTACTTCGGTACTAGGAAAATAGCACTGGGAAGTGGGATTTGGAGCCACCGAGTCGTGGGTTTGGTTCTAATTGAAGCAAATGAATTCTACGAAGTACCAGGGCTCCATCGACAGACAGAAGGCTTTGGATTCGTGAACGACGGCAACATTGTTGAAAAAGGAACGAGGAAACGAGGGAATTATTTTTTAAATGTGCCAGTAACTTTTAAGTTTTATTTGATGTTCGCTTTTACTCCGGTAGCTTCAGTATGGATTTGCATTTTCTGAGGAAGGGACGTGTTTTTCAGGGCGTAAGAAAACAGAACGCCAGTTCCCGTAATTAAACACGTTCAAAATCTAGTCGCAATGTCATCTCAGCGACAATTAATGTCAAAAATGTAGCGAAACTAGAAGTATTTTTGACAGATTGAGATTGAGATCGGACTGTGAACGTTCCTAAAATTACGAGAATTGCCCCTCTGAACTACGTACAATTTAAGACTAAAAGGACGATTAAAAAAACCTCAGCATTGTTTACCAAAATAAGACATCAATTTTAAGAACTGCCCGTCATTGTCATGCCCATTTCCTTAAGAAACTTCTTGGTCTTTTTAAAAAGAGTATCCGTGGAATTTCTTGCCGGCTCTCGCGCTCGCTCTGACGATTCATAAGTGCCCATGTAGGTATAGGTTTTTTTTTTTAATTGGCTATAGGGACTACTGCTACTTAGTTTTAAAAGCTATCGCACATGCAAGCTTATTCAGGCCTATGACGTAGAAACACACAAGAATCTCGAGTGTTAAGAATGGCAACCCTAACAGCGTTTGTCCACCGCCACCGTCAACGAGATTATTAGAACCGCACGTGACGTCCCGTTGACGGACGAGCGGTGGACACGCGGCTATAGTAAAGGTATGTATCGCTACTTCGGCGCCATCATCTCGTTCTTGACGAAGTAGTGGACAAACGGCCTTACGCTATATTCCCCTATGATCAAACCATCACTCGGCGACGTTACAAATTAATCTAATACGAGAAAACTAATCAATAATCCTCTAACAGATTATTCCGTCACCTTTTGAATATATTACCATAAAACCTATGTCACGCACAAATGACATAAAAGTACTACGTCTCATTTACACGAGACAAGTTTCTCGCCCGTTCATACAAGAGTTTACATGGCGACACACACCAGGCTATTATCGCACTCTGGACTGTGTTTCCACAACGATAAACCATGTACAGACGCCAGCACATCATGCTACTACAATCTGTCAGATTTCCTTAATATATTTTCAACTTTATCGCTACAGCATTAAGGTTCAGGGTTGATTGGGAAGATTTGAGTTTCGGGTAGGTTGACCTGCTGGGGTCTGTACAAAAACCCGACAGTTAATTTATAGTAAAAAAGTGTGATCTACATAAGAGCAAATAAATAAAACACTCGTCCTTGGACATTTTCCCCGAGTTTTGAGACTTATTTTTTTTACACAAGACAATATTCACCCTTCAAGTGACAAGTGAGAATATTCCGATTCCGATACTCCTATGGCGGCTCTGAAGTACGCTACTCGCTGCGCAGTACCCCACCCCTCACCCCCGCTGACACATGAATTCGTTGCTGCGCAGAGACTCGCCTCATGTTCAGAGCCGAGTTTGAAACGGGCTGTACCGTACGTTAGTGGTAACAAAACCAGTATAAGCTGGCCGTTTAATCTACGACTTACTTATAGCCACAAACCGCACGAGCGCTTTTTTCGCGTGCACTGGATTTGCAACGCTCGGTTTAGCGCTGAGAGTTGAAATTCGAACAGTACGCGTTTTTAACGCGCTAGGGATGTGCTTTCTTGAATTTCCAACGCTTGGCTCAACGTCGAAAGTTGAAAATCTTAAGCGCGGTAAAATAACATAGTCAGTCTGTAATGTTCCCAATGTTGGGACACAGACCTTCTCTCGGTGAGGAGTGGGCCGTAATCCGCCACGCGGCGCCCAGTGCGGGTTGATAGATGTCACACATCTTCGAATTTTTCTTCGGACATGCCGGTTTCTTCACGATGTTTACCTCCGCCGCTTTGACAGTAGTGGTGATGAAATAATTTACACAAAGTAAAGCGCCTGTCTGGGTTGGAACTGGTAAAATAAGCGCCGCGTTACTAAAACGTTTTGATCCCTTTACCGAGGCAAGAAACGCTCCCCATGTATAATATAAGCCATGAGACGAACCGGTACAAAATTATACCAATCGGACGTCTAGACGTGGCACGAGTGCCGTTATCTACCATTATCTGACTTATGTAATGTACTACATAGATTAATAGACAAAGCATAGATATACATAGATAGCTTTATTTAATGAAGTCGTTGTTCAGTATCACTGTGGGGAATAAGTGTTACGTAATCTGCGTTCGCGTATCCAGATGCATCCGGTTAAGCCGTGTACGCACGAACGAACAAAAAAATGGTGAACACGAACATCGAACACTTTGTTCGCACATGCGTACCACTAACGAACACAGTGTTTGATGTTCGTTAGAGGTACGCACGTGCGAACAAAGTTGTCGATGTTCGTGTTCACCATGTTTTCGTTCGTTCGCGCGTACACGGCTTTAGACTGGAAGCCGACCCCAACATGTTGGGAAAAGGCTAGGCAGATGATTTAATTGCCAAAAATGTTAAAAAATATGAGTTTATGGAAAAAATAACTTTAATTCCTACACAATAAAGTTCAGTTTACGCTCTACTTCATAACTTTTTCAATAGTGTTCAGTCACTCTGAATTCAACTTAATTCAGATTAAAATAAAGTTGATATTCGTTTAACTTGAAATAACATCAATTTGAAACATAAATTTGAATAGATCATAGTTGGCTTGGCTCGTGTCACTTGGCACTTTTAATTGTTTGGTTTTTTTACAAGAAAAGTTACTGAACTTCTAATTATGATGTATTTTAATGTGGCTTGTTTTTTTATCTTGCTGGTTGTAGATACGTATACTAGGTATGTGATTTTGGCGCCATACAGCATACCAAGACCCCTCCGTGCGTCGGAAAGCACGTTAAGCTTTTGGTCCTGGCTGTCATATTCGTGGATCTTTGACAGTCGTTACGGGTCGTCAGAAGCCCGAAACTATGACAACCAGTCTTACCAAGGGGTATCGTATTACCCAGTAACTGGGTTGTGGAGGTCAGGTAGGCAGTCGCTCCATGTAAAATTCTGGTATTCAGCTGCATCCGGTTAGATTGGAAGCCGACCCCAACGTAGTTGGGAAAAGGAAGCTAGGCAGATGATGAATTTGGGTATACAGAATACAGATAGGATGTAATTAGTTATTTTTTTAATTGGTATGCAGTTACAATAAATCATACAATCTGAGGGATAGATAGAAATTCTAAAACCTTCGGCAATTCTGTTCCATAATCCCTTTCAATCTACTTCGTGTATCAGGAAGATGAGATATTTTCTGAAGATGGTACACAAAAAGTCGTAAGAAAATAGAGCTTTAATATTGCCCCGACCTTGTACGAGAGCGCTACTGCCCGAAATACAGGGGCACGTAACATTTTATCCCTAGCTCTAGGGCTGGCAAATATAAGATATTATTTTCTCATTAGCATTTAAATTGAATCTTAAAATGTTAAAGTAGCTATTACAGTGAAATAACAGCTGTCTTTTGGCATTGACTTAAAACTTCGAACAGTTTGAATCAAAGGGACCCAACTTCAATGAGCGGGTGTTGCGTAACACTTACAGTAGTAATGGCTTTCATTTTGACAGATCAACAACATTCATTGCGTTATTCACGTTGTTGAGCAGACAAATTTTTTTGAATATATGAAGCAATGGATTAGCAATATCCTTTAAAATGATTGAGGTAGTGATTGATAGTGTATTACACAATTAAGGTGCAATTTAAATCAACCTCTCTCATTGGAACCCTGGAACCGATTTGAATGAAAACGTCTTGTTTAACTCAATTTTGTTTACTCAACTACATACATTTACGAAATCTATTTTACCTTTGAAGGTAGTTGAGGAAGACTAGGAATAAAGTGTTTTGTTCAAGTTAGAAGAGACCCATGTCCAATGCTTCGAGTCAATAACAGCCTGACAGGTGTACACTAAGTCAGTTCAGTCAGGAATTACTATTACTTGTGCCCTTTTTAATTAAAACGGCACAAGTACTGTGAATATTTTCACCAAATGTAGAGGTAGGTACGCACGGCTACACATCAACCTATACATAACGACTACCAGTATAAGCTGACTTCTGATTGTACGAAAACCCTATACAATGCGAGGTCAGCTAAAACTGGAAATGTATCGCTTGATATGTAGCCGTACCGACTTACTTTATCAAAATATCTCCCAGAAAATTAAATGAAAGTTCTTTTCCCGGAACAAAAGAAGTCAGAAGCAACACAAAGACGCCAGGTTCACTAGCTATGTGTATACTTATTAGGTACGTCCCGACCTTGCCCGCCGCGCCACTGCCCGAAATACGGGTGAACGTTAAATTTTAACCCTTACCGTAGGGTTGACAAACCACTGCTTCCTGGTAAAAAAATTATTACAAGTATTTTTTTGTTCTATTGTTTATATTTTAGACGGCACGGTTGGCGCAGTGGTTAAGCGATTGACTGCTGCGCTGAGTGTCGCGGGTTCGATTCCCGCACGGAACAAATATTTGTATGACCTACATGTATTTGTTCCGAGTCTGGGTGTTTTTCTATCTATAATATGTATGTATTTACAAAAAAAAAAAATGTATATAAGTAGTTTATCAGCCATCTTGTTACCATAACACAAGCATTAGGTTGCTTAGCTTGGGACTAGATGGCGCTGTGTGAAATGTCCAGGGATATTATTATTATTATTATATTCAATAACAAGTAACATAGGACTCAAATGTGTAAGTAACAATATTTCTTAACAACTACGTTAACGTAACCCTGCAATATCGTTCGTGCGAATCCCTGCTATAAGCTCAAAACTGATGTGGAAAGTTTGCATGATTCTAGATCTAGACTCGATAGACTTCGGTTATAAAAAAAAACTACGAACTACAGTTCGTAGTTTTTTTTTTTTTTTATAACCGAAGTAAAATTTTTACGCATGGCGGCCAGAATTTTGTACTGAATCCATGATAACGAAAAAAAGGTCGCGCGTCGATGTCTCTGCTACCCTGTAAAAAGGTCGAATTTGAAAGGTAAGTAGGTAGGCATGACGTACTTCAAATAACATGGGCTAAAAGCTTTCAGTTGCCGCGAAAATACTAGTGAAATGATTATTACGTCATCTGAAATGAAAACACAGGATGTGTCATTTATTTTATTAAAATCGAACACCTCTTTACTTTGATAATAATTAAAGAATGTAATTGACAGATAAAAGGGGTTAACTTGGTCTAAAGACTCTACAACAACGAAACGTGGGTTTTGCGTAGGTACGGAGTTTTATGATACGTTTAAACTTGATGATAGTAGGAATGACTATAATGAAATGTGTCACTCTTGACATCATACTTCTTAACACACAACTGCACACAGTCAATGTCGTTCCACAAAAATATTCATAAACGTACAGACGCCAGCAGGTCAAGCTACCCGAAACTGTCAAATTTCTCCTTGAACCTAATGCTTTAGCGATAAAATTGAAAAACTATTAAAGAAATTTGACGGATTGTAGTATCTTGATGTGCTGGCGTCTGTATTTAAGTCTTAACACACGATTGAACCTCCCATTAAAACAAACAGACTATCAAAATAATACTAAACATTTAATAGTCACGAGAGCAAAAACATCTTGCGAGAACCTTTCAAGTATTCATCCACCCCAAGCTTGTGCCAGCCCTACAGTATCCGTCCGAAATAGGGAAGTTTAATGACGAGCGGTGTGCTCGTAAAACATCAAACGCTTGCGTCAGGGGTGTCGACTACCAAATACTCTTTTTGCAAACTGTATTGCAAGTGAAAATAAATTAAATTTTAAGTAGTTACTGTGAAATGGATGACAAATATAGCTTTGTGTTAGTGTCGCGTTTGTAGTGGAATGGGTTAGATTTTATGTTGAGATGAAAGTAGAGTATTGTGACTGTCTCCGTATTCCAGATGTCTACAGTCTAGTCCAGTACAATTTTAATCACAGTGTGTCTGGGAGTGGGTGTGCCTCGGAGAAAGCCAGCACCCTAATTGCGTAACACATTATCAATTATAATCTGAATCATTTTGACGGATACTGCTAATCCATTGCTTTATATGTTCGAATAATATGTCTGCTCAACCACCTAAATAACGCAATGAATGTTGCTGAAGTGTCAAAATGAAAGCCATTGCTACTAATAGTGTGTTACGCAATTATCCCGCAGGTATAACTTGCTTAACCAACTAACCAATTTGCTTAAAATCAGAAGTTTTATAGCATAATTCTTAAGAAGCATTTCTTTTACAGTGAACATGCTGGGTGCTGTAAGTTTCAAATAAAATATTATTAATACACATAATATACTGTAATCCCAGAAGGGTTAAGCAGAGGTGCACCTTATACCTAATAGGGGCATATCCCCAATCCCATGTCATAGGGGGCAAGCCTCTTGCTGTAATTAATACCTACTGAAAAATCCAACAAAATACCATCAGGCTTTCAGTACATTAGTATCTAGCCTTACTTTGTTTTCATTATTTGTTAAAAAAAAAGATTCTCAACATACATTTAACTGACTGGAATTTTTCAGGAACCAAGACTTCTTACCAAGTTTTTTTTTTTTTTTATAAATATCAACCCTACCCTCTGACCTACACCCCTAGAGCTAGATATCTACCACATCCCTAGACACACGTATTGACGGAAATGCAACCTTGTTGTACGGTCAACCCCTCAGACTCAGCCAACAGTAAAACACAAATTCTACGAGTAAGGAAGCTTGGCTCCTTGACTTTGTTTTGTTTCTCAAGCACAGCTTACATAGGCCCTAAACAAATCACTTTTGAGAGGGTTTTATGCAATAGCAGCCCTACCCTCTGACCTACACCCCTAGATCAGAAAAAAAAAAACTAGATATCCAGCACATACCTAGACACACGTATTGACGGAAAAGCAACCTTGTCCTCCGACAACTAACAATAGAGTATCGAATTGTACGAGGAAGGAAGCCTGAGTTGTATTTGAGTGGAGATTCAGTTGGTTCCCAGCTGTATTCCAAGCACAGCTTACCAACACAGCCTCATTCTGAAATAAACAAAACAGCATCGAATTCTATGTGAAAGGTATCTTGGTTCCTACTATATCTCAAGCACAACTTACCGACAGCTCAAGGCAACTGCTGCCTATGAAAATAGCTCTGAAGCTTTAGCAAATCACGCACAGCTTACCGACACAGTTTAAAGACACTGTTGCCACTGAAAATCGAGCCTTAGCCCCGGAAAATCACTTAAGACACTATAAATATAGAAAATAGATAACATTCCCCACAAGGTTACGGGATATATTAGCCTTGAACTGTGACCTACACCCCTAGATCCGACCAAAACAAACTAGATACCTATGTAGATCCAGCACAACCCTAGACACACGTATTGAAGGAAACGCAACCTTGTTTTAGAGCTTCCCTTCAAATTCACCAAACTAAGCACATTCCTGCAGAAGTTCAGACTCATTCGGAGCTGCACTATAGAGCATCGAATTCTACGAAACGAATCTTCCAGAAGTTTGTCAAATCTAAAGTTTTTGAGGAGTTCTAGCTATTTTTATTTTCTATTGATTGGTTTTTTAGAGGACATGGAATTTACTGGATGGCGGGATTTGTTGAATGTGTTGGGCCCGCGTGGTGGATTACGGCGCACTCCCACGCAGAGGTCTGTGCCCAGCAGTGGGAACATTACACGCCATAAATGCGTAGATACGCACGTTTTATAAAAAAAAAAAAAAATGTTTATTTTTCATTCTATGTTCTTTCGATTTCTAAAACTAAATTGTAAGCATGCAGTTTCGGTACCTGACATAACTATCAGCGGGGTAATTGTGTAACACACTCACAATAGCAATGGCTTTAATTTTTTTTTCGTTTTTTTAGGGTTCCGTAGCCAAATGGCAACGGAACCCTTATGGATTCGTCATGTCTGTCTGTCTGTCTGTCTGTCTGTCCGTCCGTATGTCACAGCCGCTTTTTTCCGAAACTATAAGAGCTATACTGTTGAAACTTGGTAAGTAGATGTATTTTGTGAACCGCATTAAGATTTTCACACAAAAATAGAAAAAAAAACAATAAATTTTGGGGGTCCCCATACTTAGAACTGAAACTCAAAATTTTTTTTTTCATCAAACCCATACCTGTGGGGTATCTATGGATAGGTCTTCAAAAATGATATTGAGGTTTCTAATATCATTTTTTTCTAAACTGAATAGTTTGCGCGAGAGACACTTCCAAAGTGATAAAATGTGTGTCCCCCCCCCTGTAACTTCTAAAATAAGAGAATGATAAAACTAAAAAAAATATATAATGTACATTACCATATAAACTTCCACCGAAAATTGGTTTGAACGAGATCTAGTGAGTAGTTTTTTTTTAATACGTCATAAATCGTAACGTAACGGAACCCTTCATGGGCGAGTCCGACTCGCACTTGGCCGGTTTTTTAAATTAAGTTAGAATAAGATTTGTATAAAATATAAAACAACTATTTACTCATAATATGTAATGCCGTTAAAATTGTAGCATCAGCACAAGTACCATATGACATGTATAATTATTATCACTGTACCCTTAAGTAGGTACCTATAGGGGACCGAGACTGCTTCTTCTTCAGGTTATTTTGTAACCTAGCTAGGAGAACAGTGCTTCACCCACTCGATTGTAGATTACCTAACATATTCTGTAAGAACCTTGCATACGTAAGAACCATGTACACACGGCTACACGTCAAGCTATACGAAACCAGTTTGTCTTGGCCTCACTTTGTATGATATTTTCTCACAATGAACGGTCAGCCAATACTGGTTTTGCTTAGCTTGATGTGTAGCCGTGTGTAGGTACCTACACCTACTACAATCTGTCTGTTCGAGTAAATAAATTTATTATTATTATTATTTTAACAGTTCAACAACATGCATTGCGTTACTAAAATTTTTGAGCAGACAAGTTTTTCGAACATACCAAGTAATGTTCTGTGTTATTTGCCATTAAAGCCCATAAATAGGTACCATCAAATCTATAAAAAATAACCGTAGATATATTTTTAAGAAGTCATAAACTACTATAAATGTCTTATGACTTCGAGGGAATTAAGTTATCCATTTCATTCAGTTTAATTTAGAGTACCCCATTTGTAGACCACTTAGAATGGATGACTAGACAAAAAGCTACGCATGCGATCTTTTTGCGTTACGTAACACATAAAACTGTTTACATAACGATAGGCCCGCCCCGCCCATAGGCTTAAGTTTTTATTGCCACCCCACCCCACCCCCATTCCACCCCACTTGTACGACCTATCGGAATGCTTCACCCCTCGGAATGGGGCACAAACTCAAGGAGCGAACGAGACAGACGCATAAACACTTATAAAAGAAAGAAACAACCAATGGGCGGTTACTTTTCCACATATTTATCAACAACCATAATTATTGGATTTCATATTTATGTAAATAAATAATAATAATGTGATATTGTTAATGTGTTTTATTGTTGTTGAACAATTGGTCACATTTCTTTATAATGAGGGCTGTCCAATGTAAGGTTGCAAGAATTGAAATATTTTATCGTCGTCATAATTTACAATGGTAATTTTTATTTAAAAATGCAACTGAGAACGTAAATAATGGCTAAGAAGTAGAATTATGTTGTCTATGGTCACAGAATAACTAATAGTACTATGGTTAAGATGTATACAGCTACATATAGTAGGTACATACTAGTTCCATGCTACAGCAACACATTTTTTTACTAACAATGCAATGACAGCAAGGTGTTATGCATTCCACCATACTCGTTTCTATGATATTGTTTTTTTTTTTATATTGGCAAATTGTATAACATTATCGCATCATTTCGAATATGGGTTACACGTCACATTTGATCTGATAATAACATTATCATTCTCCTGTCCTCATCCCAATTTATTTGGGGTCGGCGCAACATGTTTTTTTCTTCCATACTTCTCTATTAGTCTTAATCTCGGTAGTCACCCCCTTTCTAGCCATATCATTTTTCTATCCATCGATTCTTTAAGCCGTATTTTCACTAGGCGACATATCGCAGATACTTATCGCTCGACATTCACATAGTTGTATCTGCTAAAGTCGTGGGACAATGTCCTGCGACATATGACTTGTTCACATTGGCCAGTCGTGATCAGTATGTCGCCCGAGGAGGTAGTGTTGTTCAGTGCAGCTTACATAATTAGAACACAAAGCGACACACATTCTCACAGTCACTACTCAAAGCCTGTCCGGCCGTCCAGCGACTGTCGAGGGACACGAAGGTCGCGCGTGTCGACGATCGCCGAGCATCGACTAGCGACAAGTTGCGCGACCCGTAAGGCCTGAAACTGCGTTAAGCGGCCGCCCGCGCGGTTCCATACAAAAGTGCTCCGTCGCAGCGACCCGCACAGGCATCCGTCGCGGGAAGGTGAGGCCCGCGTCCGAGCAACGGAGCCTGCCTCCGTTCGACGAAATCTGCGCGCGTCCCTAATAATAATAATATTAATAAATCCCGGGTGAAATCCACGGAGCCAACCCGCGTGTCCACGCGCGTGGTCACACGACGGGTGCCAGTCGCGGGAGCCCGCTTAACGCAGTTGCAGGCCTAAATGTCCCAAGCGACGTCGGGCGACATCGCGCGGGACATGTGAATTTCGTGTCGAGCGACAGAGTCGCGGAACAAATGTCCCCTAGTGAAAACGCGGCTTAAGTCTTCCCCTACTCTTATATCCACATATTACTAAAACTTTCTTCACATTTTCTTCATCATAAATAAAAATAGGTCCAGCATGTTCCATAGTTTGCAGGGGTCACAAAACAATCATCTTCTTCATTCAATTATATTATCAGGCTGATTAAAAATGAATGCAACAATTTGAGTTATCTCATAAAGGTCACCTACTTGTAAACATAATTACCTACCTAGTAAGCATGAATAACCTATTGTTATCTGCACGTTTAATATTTTCAGACAAGTGCATAATTAATTAAAGAATAAAGTCTTTACAAAACGTTTACATATATGTGCATTTTAGTCCGATTCAAACTTTATGACCGCTCTGAAGTGCGCTACTCGCTGTGCAGTACCCCACCCCTCACCCCCGCTGACACGTGAATTCGTTACTGCGTAGCGACTCGCCTCATGTTCCGAGCCGCCACAATAAACTTTGAATCGGGCTGTACTTAGGTAATCTTAGCCTTTTCTTGTCTAGTGTAGAAGTTTAAGTATGTGGCTAAATGTGACGTTCTTAAAAGTATTTATGTCCCTATAGTACATCGTAATTGCGAAAAGGACAACATGAGACTAAAGCATGCTGATTATTCGGGATTTCGAGTTTCGGTGAAACTCGAAATCCCGAATACGTTAGGCCGAAACTTTCGGCCTAACGTAGACGAGGCGGAGTAATTACGTACACTGTAACTCGCAACCGCTTCCATTTTAAATAACACAATGAATCTTGCTGAACAGTCAAAATAAAAGCCAATGCTACTTATAGTGTGTTAGTCAATTACCCTCATGATAACTATATTTAAAATTAAATTCCCTTTTGCGATCTAGCAGCATTCACGCTTATTTTATCGCAACGCGCGCATTATATGACTGCGACAAAAAACATGTATCTACACCTACACCTTATAATCCCTTAATCCCTATGAGCTCACATTACATAAATTCTGTTCAATGTTCTATGTATATGTGATGGGGTGCGAGCCACAAATACAGATTCCGAGCTTATACTGATAAATTCGTGGAAAATTCAATTCGTAAAAGAGCCCAATAATGAGATAAAATGACAGCTTGTAGAGATTTCGACGAATATCAAATGCACACATTCACATTCGTCGAAATCTCTCTACAATCTGTCATTTTATGTTTCGTTTCTTCAGTTTCTGAGATGATCATTCTACGTGTACTGGGGGTCAAGCCCCTATGTTTAGCAGCCGCACTAGCTTTTGCCAACGACTGCGTCCGCGTGAAATTTCGTGTTCTTCCGACCCCTCGCATCACATCGCCGTCTCCGCGCTATTACTTGATTTTCGCTCAGTGTTCTTTCTGATTTTTTTGTTTTTGCTCGGTTCCTAAGGGTCCTAGCGTGATGTTCAGTAGACTATAGCCTTCCTCAAAAACTGAGCTATCAAATGTAAAAATATTTTTTCAAATCCGACTGGTAGTTCCAGACTTTACTTTTGAACGTATTTGTTTGTATGTAGGGGCATAGGTACTTACAAACAAATTTTACGTTAGTTACAGTATAGAATAAAAAATCCGTTGGATTCTAGAAGCATGGAACCGGCCAATGTGGCAACGTTTGGTGAAAGCCTGTGTCCAGCAGTAGACGTCTTTCGGCTGAAATGATGACCCAAAACTTGGACAGATCAAATCGAACAAGGTAAAGCCTATCTTAAACGTGCATTCGATGTAATAATCACACATAAATGCAATTTGATTTTGATTAAGTGTAAACATGCTAATGATATCATTATCAACTCTATTGACACAGCAACTCTTATCGCTTGCAACTTTGATTACTGTCATGCAACGACCGTATCTTGATAACGTTATTTGAGTGTTATAAATAAGACGTTGAGTAATCTTGAATCATTTTTGTATGGTATTGAAATTATGATGGTTTTTTTAATGTCAATAGTGTCAGTCAAGTGGAAGAGTTTGGCCGAAATCTCTTAAAACATAACAATTTTAAGAAATATATAATTTCGAATCGATTAACTGCAATTTAATTGCTGATTAGACCAATTAAAAGTAAGTTAATCTATTCGTTTCTTTCATTTTATTTATTTAGAACTAGCTGCGCCCCTCCGTTTTACCCGTATAAGTTTCGATCCCGTGGGAAAATCCTTTGGAAAGTATCCTATATGTTAATCATAGTTATAAATAAACCATCTGTGTGCTAAAGGAGACGTTTCATTTTTGTATGGAGCTTTAGCTAGGACGTGTACATTTCAGAAAATCTGTGAAATACATATATCTATAAACATATAATAGGCAATGAATATAAAAATGGCAATATATATTATATATTTATATGATAATATATATATGGCATATTTATAGAATTAATTTGTATTAATTTAGTACAAAATTAAAATTGAAAATGTTTGACATTTGTTGAGTAAAATGGAGACATATTGAGTCAATGACAGATGACAATGATGTTAATGACATTATATTTATAACCTAAAACGGGATATTTTATGTTTTTGTTTCATTGTTAAGCTCTACTAACTACAACTACGTAATAATATAGAGAAAAATCGCAAAATAACACTGAAAGCCACGAAACGAACACGCAAACGCAACGCACGAGACGAGGCCGATTGACAGTCAGTCCCATGACATTGACAGACAGTGTATGTCAAAATAAAACGTTCGGAAGTACACTGGCCAAGTAAATGATTAATCGAACTAGAATATTATTATCAAAATATTATATTGATATCATTTTTTTTACATGTGTCCATTAATAACACATTACAAATAGATGTAATAGATGAATTAATAATAAGTGATACCTTTTTATAATAATATTTAATGTTTTTGTATTTCACACTCATTTCAGATCCATTCTGGTTTCAGAACGCATGTTTGCTGTCAGGACGTTGCCATATTGGCCATAACGATAACAAATGGCAATAATTGAAAAACTGTATTTTTTTTGTATACAAAGGACTATTCTCAAATTCTATAATAAATAAATTCAGGGTATTTTACCCCGGTTTTTGATATATTGTACAAGTGCTAGCCAAAAATGAAACATATCGTTTCATCCAAATCCGTGTAGTGCGAAAATTGTTTTGCGTGAAAGAGTAATAAACATCCATTCAAACTTTCGCGTTTATAATATTAGTAGGATTTAAGACAAAAACAAGCGGTATTGTGGAAGATAAGTCTAAACTCAACTAATGATCTCAACCGAGACTAGAATTCGGCGTGGGAGATATTATAGTGCACAAGTGTGTGCACTCACTCCCATAGTCCGATAGGACGGCACGCAATCTGACACGACACAAAGCGTCTGCCCGTGCCTAGGTTCAAACCAGCGACGACCTACATTTCGTAAGTCAGGCCCGTTACCTCCCCCCCCCCCCCACTGCTCTCAAATATTTTATGTTGAAACAAGTAAAGTCACGAGCAAAAGCATGCACACACTCGGCTTTATTCAAAAGCGATTTACTCCTTTATTTTTTGACATATTGGTGCTCGTGCTGTACAGACGCCAACAGGTCAAGCTACCCAAAACTGTAAAATTTTCCCAATCAACTTTGAACTTTAATGCTTTAGCAATAAAGTTGAAAATCTATTAAATAAATTCGACAGATTGTAGTAGCTTGATGTGCTGGCGTCTGAACCAAAAAATTCTGCTATAAATACCTAACAGCCAACGGTACAATTTTCAATCGTCAATGACAACAACAATGACAGTTGATGTTTGCCTGTATAATCTGCACCCCCACGTTGTCATAATAAATTCATAATAGAGCGAGTCGACGGGGTTAATACGAGTACTGCCTGTCCCCTAGTCTTATGGGAAAATGGAACTACGCCTATTGAATTAAAGTAGGAATATTGATCGGCTACTGGCGCCGATTCCCTTGGTCACAAACTAAACTAAATTTAAGTTCAGTGCATCTTTTTCTTTCTATTTCATTAAGAAAAGGACAGAAGATAAATATTCGTTTAATCCTGTCACCTAACTTTCTTTAGGTCCCTTAGCTTTCGTTGGAATGACAGCTCACTCCACGGCTCCACTGCTCTATCATCTTCCTAAAATCTAAGATGATACAATTTCGGTATCTTTATGTGTGAAGCAAGTCGTCGATGTCGAGTGCCCGACGGCAGAAGGCCAATTCTCGTAATTAAAAACGTTCAAAATCTAGTCGCAATCTCATCTCAGCGACAATCAATGTCAAAAACTTTGCAAAAATGCATGGAAATTAGATGTATTTTGGCAGATTAAGGGCTGATTTTCCAATCATCTAATAACTTTATTAGATGAATAATTTTGAAATTTTGACAGTTGTTTCATATAAAAACTGTCAAACGTCAATTTTATTCCTCGAATAAAAGTTATCTGGCGATGGAAAATCAGCCCCAAGACAGATTAGAATGTGAAGGTTCTTAAAAAATGACGAGAATTGCCCCTCTGACTGCAACCGGAGTTAGAACAAGTGTGATGTAGATTCTTTCCTTCAGAAATCTTTGATGGTCTGAATATTGATTTGATTTAAATGGCATATTTGAAGTGACAGTGATTTCATCAGTGATTTCGTAATCAGCCTAAGATGTTCCCACTGCTGGGACACAGGTCTCCTCTCTGTGAGAGGGAGTGAGCTATAATCTACCACGCGGACCCAGTTCGGGTTGATAGATGACACATGTCTTCGAATTTTTGGGTCTAGGACGTGCTGACTTCTTCACGATGTTTTCCTTTACCGTTTTGAGAGCAGTGGTGATGAAATTATTTACGCAAAGTAAAGCGCCTGCCTGGGTTCGAACCCACGACCTACAACTCTATACAACGCTCTATAGTTCTATACAAATAAATAACAAATAAATAAAATTGAAGTGTTTGTCAAAATAACAGCTTTTTTACTAAACGCTTATCAAATCTAAATCTGTCTGTCTGAAATGGCTGAAGCGATTTTGACGGGACTTTCGCTGGCAGATAGCTGATGTTATAAGGAGTAACTTAGCCTACTTCTATTTATAGAAAAAAGAATTAGGGTCCCGCGTAAAAAAATAAAACCCATGTAATCCAATTTGTTTTCGCCATGCACGCGAGCGAAGTCGCGGGCACAGCGAGTAAAAAATAAACGGTTTGTCTAGCCGTTTTCACGAATCGCTAGAATCTCTCCGAGACGTCGAAGACAGACGCACGTTGTGTCAATCAATCATTATACATACATCAATGAAGCGTGACACTTTAGGGCGCGTTTACAATGGTAGAGTAACTTGCCTAGGTACTAGTACAAGAAGTGTACTGAAATACTCGATTGTAAACGCAGCTTTGCAAATTATGCCTTACTTGGTCTCTCGAGAGCGTTTATAGAAAATCAGTTTTCACTGTATTTATTATTTACTAGCTGCGCCTTCGTTTTCTTGTTCTTCCTTACTATTTTTTCTTTTTGCTGAGCTCATAATTCCCAGCGTGATGTTAAAATAATCTATAGCTTTCCTTCTCTGAAAAATACTTTTTCAAACCCGACTGGTAGTTCCAGAGATTAGAGCGTTCAAACAAACAAACAAACTCTTCAACTTTATTATTAGTATAGAAGATACATTAAGTGATGACGCCTGAAATAATAGTTCTATTTGGATCCATTGTTTTAGCTCTATGGATCCATATCGCTGAAAACCCGCGCTGGGGTTCTGTCTTGCATAGGGTCGCAGCATAATGCTGAGCGATAGCCGTTTTGCGTGGATGTGACGCATGTTTCCCCCAACCATTTCTTATATTTTTTTGTGTTTTAAGTTCTTTTTTGCGTCATGTTTACCGCAATTAAACGTATTTTATTGCTTCTTCTTTCCATAAATTCAGGCTAGAGTAAATTTTTTTTTTTTTGTTTGTTTGTGGTACATCCAAAAGATTTTTGTACTGATAAGTCGTTAGGTTCGAACCCGTTGCGTAAATTATTTCATTAACACTACTCTCAAAACGGTGAAGGAAAGCATCGTGAGGAAACCGGCATGGCAACCAAACCGCACTGGGCCCGCGTGGTAGATTACGGCACAATCTCATGGAAAGGAGGCCTGTGTCCCAGCAGTGGGAACATTATAGACTGATTATACTGGAGTCATTTGCTTTTTGTTCAGTTAGTAGACTAGTAGTCTAAGTAAGTTATAAAATCTAAACGGAAGTTTTACGTCATTCTTGTTGTTGTTGCATGTAAAGTAAATAATGAACGGTTCATAACTGAGAAAACCAGTGATTCTATACCTAGTAATTATCCACATAATGATACGGGTATCTTAGTACAGGCATCTAACATTATTATACCTTTGTAAGTTGTTTCTAAGACTTTATGTAAATATTTTACCAATTTAATACTGAATAAAATATTATTATTATAGAAATAAAAATACAGCCGTCGGTTCATAGTAGATATTAAACCAGACATACTAGAAATTTCTGCCATGGACAGAATATACTATGTAAAACCATAGTTGCCTTTTTATTTTATTTTATTTATTTTTATTAGCCTTTGTATGTTGTCTGTATTTGTATTTGTGTGTACTCCACATATGAGTTAATGTTGCTCGAAATAAATGTATATATATATTTTTTATAGTAAGCAATAGGCAGAAGACCGATGACGTCGATTTGTTTATGGTAGTAACGAGGAAAATCATCGGACTTCATAGGGGATGGGATATTTGATGATATCGGAGATCGTGAGAGGCGGAATTGGCAGAGCTCTATAAATTATAGGACTGCCACGTTGAGGTATCTCACCAATAGAATTAATTTTCATCTGCCATGTTAAATCACAAGACAAAAAAAAAAACAATACACATGTCACATGTCAGATTGAACGTAGCTGGAAAGTGTTAGATATTGAGTTATGTCTGACGTATACAGCAAAAATCTTAAACAAAACTGCGTTTTTTTTTACTAATTTAATCTACGCTTGCCGCTGTTAGTCTGTGGATGGGTGGCCATCTTTACATACCGAGACCCCTACGTGCTTTCCGAGGCAAGATCTTTGACAGTCGTTACGGGTAGTCAGAAGCCCGAAAGTCTGACAACCAGTCTTACCAAGGGGCATCGTATTACCCAGTAATTGGGTTTCACTGTTGAGGTCAGATAGGCAGTCGCTCCATGTAAAATACTGGTATTCAGTTGCATCCGGTTAGACTGGAAGCCGACCCCAGCATAGTTGGGAAAAGGCTAGGTAGATGATGATATGCGGTAACATTTGGGGGATGCGTTAGTTAGCCCGCGAAATTAAAATGTTCTTACGCTTTTATAATTTGCAGGCCAGTGTCTGGTACGCTTCCCCCTTAAGCATAAAGTTTTTAACGTGTACGTCTTTTTTACCTCGTTCTCACATACAAGGTGTCGTTATGCACCCTCGTCAAATTCAAAGGGGTAACTATGCTAGTGATTCTCGAGACGAATCAATAATAAAATAAGTAGGATTTTTTTTCTAATTTTTGAAAAAAAAAATCGGCATGTGTGGAACACGCATTTTAAAACGCGGCCTGTGTGAGACCGCACTGTAACTGCCCTTCTACACACACATAAAAACGCGGCCGCTTATACAATGCCATAACGCGATTCTGCCGGTCGATTCTGTAAAAAGCTCACCGTGAAAACTCAAGTGAAGTGAGCTTGATGTGAGTTGTCAGTAGTGTCAATCCCTAGCATTATTTGGAATGACAGCTCACTCCACGCTCACTTCACCTAAGTTTTCACGGTGAGATGGTTACAGAATCGCACTGCTGTTCTTTGAAACTGGTGTATTCTGAAATACTGTCAAACTTAAATAACTAAAAAAAACAAGTATGTATTCATTATTTAGCAGGGATCGTAATTTCATTTGATTATTTATGTATTTCATAACAGCCTTCTGAAATTTGACGAGGATGCAAAACAACAGCTTGTATCATTTTAAATTCAACATTAAGTTGTCACAAATATTTTTGTAACAATATAATTTAAAAGAGTGTCCATGGAGTTTCGTGCCCGTTCTTCTCTATAGGTACCTACTACGCTTTATGCAACTATGTAGCTTCATATTTTCTGACTGACTCTTTGACAATAATTCAGAAGTCCCTGTAAATTGTTTACTTAATTGAAATAAATGCTTTGAGTTAGTTTGATTTGGGTCATCATCATGATTATTCTCTTGCACTTATCCCAATTTATTTGGGGTCGCAACATGTCATAGTCCCATATCTCTCAAGTACTCAAGCATTATTTAAAATTAGATTCAACCAATCAAATGGCTCTAAACTAGTTTCAAGTAATGCTTGAGTCTTGAGTGAGATTCTGTAATACGGGCCTCAGTTTGATTCGATAATAATAAAAGATACGAGATTTTTTTGAAAAAAAAAAACTCTTCTTTTAGGACCCAATATGGTATTAGGACTTATCGTACCTACCTAAAAGGCCTAGAGCTGAGAAAATAAAAATGTCATCCACCTCGAATATACGCGAAATAATACTTTCAAAAAACGGAGATAGAAGGCCAATTCTCAGAATTAAAAACGTTCAAAATGTAGTCACAGTCTCATCTCAGCGACAATCAATTGCAAAAACTTGTCAAAAATGAGGTATTTTTGACAGATTGAGACAGATCAGACTGTGTTAACGTTCTTATAATAACGAGAATTGCTCCTCAGTTTGAATTTGTCACGTGATTTCAAGTAGGTACTTCTAATGCAGATCTTAAGCATATTAGGTACACATCGCACTTGTCTATAAACATCGCACCTAGTATGAAATCTTATTAGTAGCTACGTCAGTCTGAGTTACACGTGTAGTGCAGTGTAGGCCTAAGGCGGCCGGCAATCATGAGGAAACCATAGTCATTTAAATTTTCGCAATAACCTGTGAGTCCACTTTTAATGGGACTCCCATTTAAAATGTTACTTCTAGTAATATTTCAATTTATTTAATTTTGCATCCAAAATTAGGTAATTTTGTAGTTTTGGCAACATTCAAAAATAATTTTTAGAACAGCTGTCAAAATGTCAGTACGTACAGTCGGGATAAAAAATAACTGACTGATTTAGAGGAGTTGAACAAATACATCATGAATTAAAACTTTCTCAACTTTTTTCTTTTAATAATGCATCTAAGGTCTAGTGTATATTTAAAATTGTAAGTATTTAAATAATAACATTAAGGTCTTGACATTTCTGGGGACCCTGGGGTCCCGGACCTTTAAAAGCCTTACGAGGAGCCGAAGTCAACTCGCAGAGGCCCGTTAGACGCTTCTTAGGATTTTTTTTTTTATGAATTCTGTAACTTGGTAATCTGTGTTAACACAATAAGCCATTCAGATGAGATTATGTCGATCTATGTCTTGTTAGCAGTGGGAATTCTTATGATTCCCTTTCATCTGGTGTCACCAAATCTCACGGTAAGTGTAGAGACACTAAGTATGCCGTTTCAATCGGGAATGTGTAATACTTCCTTCTAATGAAATGAAGCACTACGTGTTAATTTAAATATTAATTAATACTACTGATAATCATCATATCAATATTACTTACTAAGCATGCCCATGATGATTCTACTTTAATGATTATTCGATAGTAAGTAATCTGATAAGGTTCGAAAGTTTCTTTTCAGTCATAAAAAGAACACTTTTACTCACAGCTTGTTACAGAAAACACTGGAATAAGTGAAAATTACTTTGTTTTTTGGACGAGACTCGAGGCGTTTAACGGAATTTACACATTGAAAAGCGATTGTTTGTAATATTTTGAAGTCTCATAACGTGTTCAATGTATACCGTTAAAAAGAAGCAATCCTAAATAAAGGATAGTCCTTTATGCGCGTACGCATTCTCGAATTCTGACAGAAACTATGTCCTAAACTTCACTGTACAAAGAAATCCACTAACCCGGTTGTTGTGGCTGCAGCAGCGGCGGCATCGCCGGTGGCAGGGGCGCTGACGGCGGCGGCGGCGCGTAAGGCGACACTCCCGGCGAGCCCGGCACAGAGTCGCAGCTGGCCGAGCCCAGCGAGCGCGGCGGCGGCACGGCCGGGCTGCGCGGCGCCTTCACGATGGGCGGCTCCGGCTGCTCCAGCTCAACTCCTGGAGGCTGCAGCCCTGACAAATGCGCCCGCGCACGCGCCTCGTCCTGCGCCTGAGCTCGCCGCAACGCAGTCTGTAGCGCCATCACTCGCTGCCGGTCTGCAGTAAGACGACACTTCTCGCAATTACAGTTGCGGTATTTGCAGTACCGCTTGTGGCCCTTCAGCTCTATCTTAAGCCGGTGGTTCCGGCAGCGCGCGCAGTTCGGCGGCGCACGCGGCACCCCCGAGCTGGAGGCGCCAGGTTCGGAACGTTCCTCGCAGTCGTCGGGCGTGCGGCGCCTCCACGCGCCCACAGACACCATGACTTGGCCCTCGTTTTCGGCCGTTCGCGGCGAATTCGATGGGCGCGAAACAAACGCACACGCGGTGCGGCGCGCGGTCACGATGCGACTGCTTGCCCCCGCCGCCGGCATGCTCTGCCCCGCCCCGCGCCCCACCCCGCCGCGCTACTGCATTTATTGCCGTGCCCCTTTGCATCTATGCAATTCTTTCAACTCTTTGCACATCAATTACTAAGTTCACGCAAGACATCCTATCTTTCAGGAATCTGGGTACGTAATAGCAATACGTTCACGGCTTTGGATACAAATAAACCAACAAATATGAATACCATTTTATTCTCAAAATAGATTATCATTAATTTTAATATATTTTTCTGCGTTTGAAATAAAAAAAATCATATTACATTATTTGCATTATCCAAAAGGTCGAATAGAGGTTGTTGGTGCACGTCTGTACGACACGTGTAAGTCAAGGACAAGGTATGGTATTGCTTATATTCTTCATTTTTGTTTTCTCTAACCATGCCAAGGGTCGTAACTCACTTCAGTGTTATAAAACTTACTCATGGTAAAGGTTACTATGAGTAAGTTCTTTAACCTACCTTGCGTAAGAGGAGAATTTAAATAATAATAATCAAATTTATGTTCAGTAAGACTGTACCTACCTGCCTAACCTATATCACCTTTTTACTTTTCTCTATTTGAGTTTAGTAGCAGTTACAGCTTTTCTATATCAGTAGCTTTTATAAACCTAGATAACTTCTCTAATTATCCCAAGTAACCGCTTTAACTTCAGTATATCTTCAACTGAACAACCTCCCTTCTTCGCTTTGATTACAATCAAAGTGAAATACATTTAAACTATACTATACAGTATATTGGACTTTAAAAAGTAAGGTTGGCTTTATCTTAATTTATTTCAGTGTCTTAAACTAATTAATCGTTTAAGAAACTGAAACACATTTCTTCTGTTCTTTTAAAACGTACCACGAAACAGCACCCTAATTGCGTAACACACGATCAATCGGAATCAGTTTCATTTTGACAGTTCAACAACATTCATTGCGTTATTTACGTGTTGAGCAGACAAATATTTTAGAACTTATGCAGCAATGGATTAGCAATTTGCTTTAAAATGATTCAGACTTGCGATTGATCGTGTGTTACGCAATTAGGGTGCTGAACTTTGCAAATAATTTTGTTTAGAAACTAATAACAACGACACGAGTGACACACTTTTTTAAACAAAATAAATTAAAATTACACAAGAAATAAACATTTATGGTCCAACAAACAAATACTCATGTACAAAATAGCTGAATAAATTAAACAAAGTGAAATATAGAAAAAAATACCAACGATTAATTTATAGCAGTTTTTATTATGCAAAAGTGCACACGAATAAATGGCCCGAACTGCGTGTGGCTGCACTTCCACGATCGCGTGCAACTACGTCCGCGCACACATACACGCTTGTGTATGAACACGTCGAATCTTTGCGTGTGTGAGTTAAAGGTTACGAATGTGTGCACGTCCCACGAGTTTTACACGTGAAATTTTTTAAGTGTGCGTAACGCGTCATTACGTCACTGAAGTTTCGGAAATACGCGTTTCATTCGCAAATAAACAATTTAACTTTGTTTATTTGGGAATAGAAGTACCTAAGTAGATTTTGCATAATTTCAGGTAACGGTCAATGAGTGAAATTAAATAGTATGATGAACACTTTACTCATTTTTTTGACAAGGTTGATTTATCACTACCGACATTAAACGTTATTAACTGTTGTAGCTGACTGTACTTTTATGGCATTTAGGGCTGGTTTTCGAAATGCAGCATTATCTTTATTAGAAGAATCATTTTGAATTATTTAAAGTTGTCACATTATAAGAAGACAAGTGGCTTAGTACCTAATAACAGTCACACGGGTCGATCGATTAGGTTAAACTACGCTTGGTTCGTGGATGGGTGAATCTTTACATATCAAGACCCCTCCGTGGCTCGGCAAACACGTTAAGTCGTTAGTCCCGGCTGTCATTGGCGCCGATTCCCTTGTTCAAAACTAAACTAAATTTAAGTTCAATGCATCTTTTTCTTTCTATTTAATTTAGAAAAAGACAGAAGATAAATATTAGTTTAGTCCTGTCAAACTAGTCAGTGCCTGACGTAAATTGTGACGTATTTTGAGCAGCCATGTTTTTAATCACGTCTAATCTGTCTATGGAGTATCTTAATTTGACAGGAGTAAACTAATATTTCATCTTCTGTCCTTTTCTTAATGAAATAGAAAGAAAAAGATGCACAGAACTTAAATTTAGTTTAGTTTGCGAACAAGGGAATCAGGGCCAATGTCAGTCGTTACGGGTCGTCAGAAGCCCGAAAGTCTGACAACCAGCCTTACCAAGGGGTAGGTATCGTATTACCCAGTAGCTGGGTTATGGAGGTCAAATAGGCAGTTGCTCCGTGTTTACGCGGCTCTCTTACAGTTCGGTCAAAACGTGTATTGTTTGCCACATTCATAAGTACATGTATTCTTTCGGTAATTTGTTATTCAGAATAACATCTATTTTTTCACACATAGCCCATAGTGCTACACTGCTGGGGACGGGGTCCATACAAATTGTCCCATTGTTTTTAAGTTCAGTGCATCTGTTTCTTTCTATTTCATTAAGAATTGTTTTCTAAAATATTGCGGGGCGTAAGCAATGAGTTTCATTTTGACAGTTCAACAATTGTTTACGTTGTTCGGCAGACACATTTTTCGAACATTTGAAGCAGCGGATTAGCATTATCCTTCAAAATTATTCAGATTGAGGTTGATCGTGTGTTACGCAAATGGGTTGCTGTTTATTTTCCTACTTTGACCATAATATATTTTATTTCTTGTACAAAAAGGGCTTGCCAACCCTTCATTGCAATCTTTCTGTGAAAATGGGAAAAGTTATGCATTTTGCAAGTGAACATTTTTATCTTCTTGGGATTTTACAACAAACCTTGCCTACCGTAGTCGACGACAGACATGCCAAAAAAAAAGTATCCATTGGAATTTCCATAGAGAACGTGATGACACCTTCGTATATTAAAATTTTAATAGTTAAAAACTGTGTCTCGTACAATGCAAAGAGGAGGCTATTCAAATTTTACGACCGGCCATGTTGGATTTAATACTGTCAGTGCATGCGCATCACATGTCCGCTTTAACGTGCCATCAGTGGGCGAAGCATCCAATTTCTGGCCATTATTTCAATTATTTACCTACTAATTTTGCCTTATAAAAAGAAAAACTTAATTATGCCTCTGCCATTAATGAATGGTTGCCGAGATACGGTAGAAGGAGTGTTGGCAGACCAACAGCCAGATGGGAGTGTGGACGACATTAAGAACATTGCGGGGTAGTTGCGTAACACACTAAAAGTAGCAGTGGGTTTCATTTTGACAGTTCTACCACATTCATTGCGTTATTTACGTTGTTGAGCAGACAGATTTTTCGAACATAAGAAGTAATAGATTAGCAATATCCTTCAAAATGATTTAGGTTGACATTGATAGTGTGGTACGCAATTAGGGTGCTGCACCCTAATTAGCAGGGCTTAGCACAAAAGGGAGAAGGCTTATACTCAGCAGTGGGTCGGACAAGGCTGGCAATGATGATGGTTATGTCTCCTTGGTGTGGTGGTCGCAAGAGGTCCTGGATTTGATCTCCAGGTCAGGCACAGTGTTAATTGGTTTTGCCATCAGTCATGTGTCAGCAGCAGCAGTTCTTGTCTGCAGTCTGGAAAAGTGTCTGGTGGATGGCAATAGCTTCTATATTATACATATTGATTTTGTTGACTATACTTACAATAGTTGGTAATTTCTCCAAAGTTCATCATCATTTGCCTAGCCTTTTCCCAACTATGTTAGGGTCGGCTTCCAGACTATTTTACATGGAGCGACTGCCTATCTGACCTCCACAACCAAGTTGGACGATGCCCCTTGGTAAGACTTGTTGTCAGAGTTTCGGGCTTCTGACAGCCCATAACGACTGTCAAAGATCCGCGAATGACAGCTTTTCGAGGCACGGAGGGGTCTCACGGAGAGATCATATACGAGTATATCATATATCATCATCATCAGATCATCTATCACCCATCGACGGACCAACCGTGGCAAGTGTAGCTTAACCTGATCGATCGGCCCGTGCGGCTGTTATTACTTTGCCACGAGCCCCCTCTTCTAATTTCTCCTAACATGTGCCGTGAAATTACCTAATAAAATAATCTGTATTATCGAGAAGTGGTGTTGTCACCCCGTAACAAATGGACGATTCAAATCTACAGTGGCCATTTTAAGACCATAATTTTGCATAGGTGATCAGCAGTGCGATTCTGTAACCATCTCACAGTGAAAACTTAGGTGAAGTGAGCGTGGAGTGAGCTATCATTCCAACTAATGCTAGGGATTGACACTATTGACAGCTCACTCTAAGCTCACTTCACCTAACTTTTCACGGTGAGAGTTTTACAGAATCGATCGGCTGGAACGGACTAATATCCAGACTTCTTCAGACATTGCTATTCATGGCTGCTTAGCAAGAACCTATTGTAAACTATACACTACTAAGGGCTGATTTATCCATCGCAAGATAACTTTAATTCGAGGAATAAAATTGACGTTTGACAGTTTTTGTATGAAATAACTGTCAAAATTTCAAAATTATTCCTTGAATAAAGTTATCAGATGATTGAAAAATCAGCCCTTATTACAAAAGAAAGTATAGTAGTAGTATTCGTAGTAGAAGTAAGTATAGTAAGTAGTACGTACTTTCTTTTGTAAGTAGTGCATAGTTTAAAATATGTAATATGTGCATTGAAAGAGGCATAATATTGTAATTTTTATTATTTTATTTTTATTGTTAAATTTTATGTTTGTATAGTTTATAGATAGTTTATTAAGTGTGTATAACATCGTCTTGGAATACTGTAAGATGTTGTACTTATTGGTGTGAATAAATAAATAAATAATAATAAAAAGATGTCTGTTGGTTAGTTATCATGGTGAGAGAATTTTACAGAATAGATTGGTTGGTTAGATTGTTTTTGAATTATGTCAATTATGTAATATGTTTAGTTTTGGTTTTATGTTTAGTTTTACCTGTTAATTACTGTCATTGGCGCAAGCCGTTGTAATTAATTATAAATAAATAATTGGCTGCACCTTAATTTTATTTTATTTTTTTACGTTTCTATGAAAGTGTTTAGTTTCTACTTTATTATTCAGCCCTTGTGGTGTATAAAAGGTAACACATACCCTGATAATCAGTCATTATTCAGCTCTTGGGGCGACTGTTACCTTTAATAATGCTCAAATAACGCTAATATAGTGCGACCAGCTACATTATTCAGCTAACAGCTGATTAATTTGTGCCCAAATCAGAGTTATATCAGCTGAGTAGGCGCCTCTAACGCTCTTATTCAGCAGGTTTATTCAGCTGAAGATTCCATTGTGAACAGTGATTCAGCTACTATTCATCGCTTCTGTGCTACTTGGGACTATACGAAATGACAGTTATTTTTTGTACCGATTCAAAAAGCCCCGGCTGCGTGAAGTCAATATCTGTGTATGAACCAGCGCTCCAAGGCGTTGAGTCGCAATATTATGCGTCCCCGTTAATACGGAGTTACGAATTTTCTAATGGACAAAGCTGTTACGAATTAGCTCATTGTTACTGATTATATTATTTAAAGAGTTTCGGTGTGTGTATAGTTACATTTCAAATGCTTCTCTTTACAAATGTTTCGGATGATATTTAATCATTTAGGTATACATTTTTCATTTAATATTTGGATTCTTTTGGAAAAAATTATACAAAATATTATTTTATAATACAGAAAATAACATAGATATAAAGCCCAGGGTTTGCATGTGAAAACATAATCCTACATGGTTGCTATTTCCATCTGGGTCAAATAATTTACAGGCAAGTACCTACTGATGTTCTTTAAACCTACCAAAGTATTTTTATTCTATATAATCTAGTCGTTTCTGGCACTAGCCGGTCGCTGCCGCAGCACCGCTCGGCTCGTGCGTAGGGGGTCACAGTTTTAACCTAACCAAACCATTTTTTAGGGTTCCGTAGCCAAATGGCAACGGAACCCTTATGGATTCGTCATGTCTGTCTGTCTGTCTGTCCGTCTGTCTGTCTGTCTGTCTGTCCGTCCGTATGTCACAGCCGCTTTTTTCCGAAACTATAAGAGCTATACTGTTGAAACTTGGTAAGTAGATGTATTCTGTGAACCGCATTAAGATTTTCACACAAAAATAGAAAAAAAACAATAAATTTTGGGGGTCCCCATACTTAGAACTGAAACTCAAAATTGTTTTTTTCTTCAAACCCTTACGTGTGGGGTATCTATGGATAGGTCTTCAAAAATGATATTGAGGTTTCTAATATCATTTTTTTCTAAACTGAATAGTTTGCGCGAGAGACACTTCCAAAGTGGTAAAATGTGTGTCCCCCCCCCCCCCCTGTAACTTCTAAAATAAGAGAATGATAAAACTAAAAAAAATATATGATGTACATTACCATATAAACTTCCACCGAAAATTGGTTTGAACGAGATCTAGTGAGTAGTTTTTTTTTAATACGTCATAAATCGTAACGTAACGGAACCCTTCATGGGCGAGTCCGACTGACACTTGGCCGGTTTTTTTTTTTAAATAATGTACCTAAACTAACTAGTTCGGGTTCGGGTAGCACAGAATTGGCCCAATTCTGTGCGGTATAAACCAATGAACTAAGGTGCTGGCTCGAAACAGATTTGTATGATTGTTTTAAAAATTGTGCAGGACAATGTCTGTGTACTATTCAGCACTATCCAGTATTGGCTCATACACAGATATTGACTTCACGCGCCCCGGCTCGAGCGTCTCAGGAACTAAAAGTCACACATTGTTACAAATGGCCGTTGAATTGTGGAATACGACTTTTACGAATGTCTTCATTTTGTCATCGATAGTATGAAGTCCAGCGTACTTGTATGTATATTATAGGTCACTGGTACAGATACATACTACAAGGTTAGGTAGATTGATGTCTACCTACTTACTTAAGCATTAGGTATGTACAAGTTGCAGAGGTTGGCATTTGGTACACAGACTACTAATATCAATTTGACTACTTCTGCATATTCATATCTATTATTAAAATCGACAAGATACCAACAATACCTTTGCAACATAACATCGTTCGACATATTTTTTATGCGAATCTTCGATCGATAAATCGTGTAAACCACAATCGGTATTCGATTAACATCGGAAACAATCGATGTAGGTATCGATAAAAAGTGATCGACAATTTTGCACCGGGCAAGTTCCCGCCAAAGACTGCCGATATTTCTTATGCTGTACCGTTTATAAAACAATTTCTGTTAATACGAAAATGGCGACAAGAGAGATCCTCTTGTCACAAAAAATGTTGTAAGCGTTATTCGATTTGTAGGCTGACTGTGTTTATTTTATAAGCCGGACAAAGATGGCGGAAGAGGCTCCATGTCTATTGAACTCTACATTCTCCCTAGCGCGGTAATTGCGTAACACACTAACAGTAGGAATGGCTTTCATTTTGACAGTTCAACAACATTCATTGCGTTATTTATGTTGTTGAGCAGACACATTTTTCGAAAATATGAAGCAATGGATTAGCAATATCCTTCAAAATTGATTGATTGTGGTTGATAGTGTGTTACGCAATTAGGGTGCTGGCCTTAACATGCGTTCAACAAAAAAGGTTCCAGAGCTGCTGTCGATCTAATCTGTACAAATCTCACCGTGAAAACTCAGGTGAAGTGAGTTTGAAGTGAGCTGTCATTCAACCTGATGCGAAGCACACTTCGCCTAAGTTTTTACAGCGAGAGGTTCACAGAATAGATCGGCTGGATCTCCCCTACATGTGCTTATAGTGACCGCAATATGGTTTTATGAGTTAAGAATTCTACACAACTCGATTTTATCCCCGAAGTCCGGTCGCCTTTGAAGGTTTCCCGAAAACAATAACATACTCAGCCTATTTGAATATTCCCACTGCTGGGACACGGGCCTCCTCTCTGTGAGATGGAGTGGGCCGTAATCCACCACGCGAGCCCCAAACGAGTTGGTAGATGTTACATGTCTTCGATTTTTTTGTTCTAGGACATGCCGGTTTCCTCACGATGAAAACAATAAGGTGCATTATAAAATGTTGGTTACCCCAACATGTATTATTTTATTCCTTCAAAACGAAAAATGGTATGTTTGTGTATGTACAAAAACTACAATTCTCATGTTGACAAATTAACTGGTGAAATACGAATAAAAATCAACAAAGTTTTTTGACGAGTCTGAATTTTGATTTAACTCCAGTTTTTATTCGGAGAGATATGTGGTTGACCTTTTTTTAGAAATATGTCTGAACTTGTGTTATTATTGAAAGAACGAGCTTTTGTACGCAGCTTCGCCCGCGTGAATGTCGGAAAGTATCCCAAGGGAACGTAAAACCGGGATAAAAAATAGCGTATGTTGTCCTAACCTAGGTCTACCTGTGTGCCAAATTTCATCAAAATCCGTTCAGCCGTTGAGGCGTGAAAACGTGGAAAGGTAACAGGCAGACACACAGACAGACAGAGTCAACTTTCGCATTAAAATATTGGGTAAGTATGGAATTATGGATGGATGGAAGAAGGGCTATGATTCTATGAATCTCACTGCCTTAAAGGTTTAAGTAATGTACAGACGCCAGCACATCAAACTACCCGAAACTGTCAAATTTTCCAAATCAACCTTCAACCTTAATACTCTAGCGATAAAGTTGAAAATCTATTAAAGAAATTTGACAGATTGTAGTAGCTTGATGTGCTGACGTCTGTACCTATGTAAATCTAAAATAAGGAGTACTTAGATTAGACTTGTGATTCAAAGTGTGTCTTACTGCTAGGGTACGGGGTGCGATGAGTATAACACACGTATCTCCCAGGCCTCCGACCTATGGTAGTACTTAGAAGGAATAGTGGGGTTTTAGTCGGTGGGACTCGACATAGCCTTCCTTTCTTTCTCCCCAAAGGAAGGGTATCCTGAGGATTTCTCCACTATACTTTTTAGAAGTTGTCGCCATCTTGGATTCATTTTGACCTCGCTATCGCCTTCAGCACTCTCGAAAACCATGAAAACGACAAACATGATGAAAAATTAGAAAATTTTCGCGGCCGCTATCTTGAATTTTCATTTTGACATCACTATTGGCTTCATTCAGCACTCTCGAAAACCATGAAAACGTCACCAATGATTAAACATTTTAACATTTTCACAGTCTTCGTTTTGGATTTTCATTTTGACCTCAATATCGGCTTCAGCACCCCCAAAAACCATTTAAACTATCTCGCTCTATCTGACAGAGAGAGAGAGAGAAAGTAGCTTAGAGGCATATAGGTACTACTTACCCACGTGTGGATTTCTAGCAGTTTACTCCTACAAGACGCGATAATGAATTTCCCAAAAAAATAAAATTACCAGTGTATGTGTGAATAAAGGGTAGTCATATTATTAGAATTAATTGGTAAATTAACTCTTTAACGACTATCGATATCAGAATCACAAATCGTGCTGCTGATATTAGCGCTGTACCTACTTATTAAAATATGTCATGTATTTAAATCACTAAAGACTTAACTAATTGCTCTCGGACATGCTATGTGAATAGTGACGTCTGTATGCACTCCATTCCCTGGGAATGGAGTGTCTGAAAACATATTTGTCAGAGAAGGCATTCTCTGACAGAATATGTTTTTTTTTTTGTCAGACCGCCATTGTTCGAAATTTCGACCTTACGCTTTTCGTTATCAGACAAGGCTTTTTCCATTCGTTTCTGTAGGCCAAATCTCGTAGATACTTAAAAAACGTTCAAATTCAAGTTGCAAGCTCATCTCACGACAGTCAATATCAAAAACTTGTCAAAAATTTAGGGAAATTAACGTATTTTTGACAGATTGAGGCAGAGACCCATATTTGAAAATCGCTCTTCAGATGTCGGTGATTAAATATAATGTAATAGTAACCTTTAATGACACCTGTATGTCTACATCCTGAGCGACGTCCGTAGTTTTGGCCGAAATTACGGATGTTTCCTACTCAGTATGACATACGGATATAAGGTTAGTTTATAGAGGTGTGAGGGGGTGGGGTAGGGTGTAATATTCAGTCATCCTCCATAGAAAAGGGAGGAGCCTCCGCCAGACGGGTGTTTCTGGTGGGCAACTATTGTTTTTTTTTTTGGGAATATCCTCATCTGCTTAATCGGACTTGCCTCAATAAATAAAGGCCTCCAGCCAGGGCTTAAAACTATTATTATTTAAACTAAGCGACTGCACGCTAAGGGCACCCGTTAAGGGGTGAAGACCTCGGCTTAGGGCTTCGCTGGGACAGGGTAGCAAGGGACAGGCTGGATAGGATTATATTCAGAATTCCAGACTACTGATGTCGGGACGTTGTATAACATATTAGTTTCGCGGTAAACTCTGCATGCGCGATGCAGGGTTTTGCGTGACGTCAGTGTGATGCGTAGTTCACATGTGGTGATGTAGATGCCGTCAAAAGTTTGGGACCTGCGGGGTAATTTCGTAACACACTGTCAACAGGAATGGCTTTCATTTTAACAGTTCAACAACATCCATTGCGTTATTTACATTGTTGAGCAGATACATTATTCGAACATAAATATGAAGCAGTGGATTAGCAATATCCTTCAAAATGATTCAGGTTATGAGTAATAATGTCTTACGTAATTAGGATGCTGAACTAAGAATGAATGACACAATTTGACAGTTGTCCCAACTACCGATGAGTATTTGCCCGTTCGAAAAATTGAATTTGACAGTTGTTTTGACGGGCCCGTATGATCGTTGACGGACTTAGAGAGTAGACCCCCAGAAGTTACGAAACTATAAGATAAAAATAATAGCGCAGAACTTATATAATTTTGTGGAATCTACACAACAAGACATAATAATTTTTAAACCGTTAAATGTCGACCTGCAATTAACTTCAATTCATTTTAACTAACCACACACTACTGTTGACATTGACCATTACTAATCAATTATTCATATTCTTAATAAACACGAATGGCTGACGCACAACAGTCCTTTCATAGTTATTTTACCTCTGACAGCAAACCAAACAGCAACTATCAGCAACCTTATAACAATAAAAAAAACACTGATGCATGCAAAATCATAGATAACAAAAAAAGAAAGGACTGCATCTACCCGCATCTACCCTACGAACCTGACGTTACCATGCACTCAAAACCATGGTGGGACAGGTACAGAAAAAGGAAGTACAAACCACGAAGCCGCCTTACCTTGGAAATGATTATAAGGAAGAGTTTTGTGGAGACCGTTAAAGAATACATTGCCGCCTCTTCGATTGCAGGGATGAGGCATATTACTGATCCGAATTATTCTGTATTACAGCGGTAAGTGCCTGAAATCATTGAGCTTTTATTTATAAATTATGGACTGCATCCTGTATGATCTGCTTACAAAATAAGCAAGCTGAAGGGTAGCGGTAAAACCGTTGACCGTTGGGATAACATTTTCTTGAGTGAATATTACCAATCGTCGGTAGGAGTGTTAGGATGCATTCAGGGTAGGTGACTGCAGAGTGGGAATCAGTCTTCACGGAATGGCGGTGCGTAAGTCGTGAACGATTGGAGAGGTGTACTTCCAAATGTGGTCGGCCATAGGTTCAAGGCATACCACAAGGCTCAAGTGTTCTTTAGCTGTTTTTTAGCTGTTCTGTAAGCCAACAATGTATCAACATTTAAAGCAACAGAAACTTTGATTCTAACAGGTGGACTAAGACCAATTTTAGCTTCATTGTCTCATCGATTTTCTGGTTAGGTAGACTTTGGTTTATGAGAGTTGCAGTGTCTAGGATTTGAATAAGACTAACTTGGTTTTCCTCAAAAAAGCAGATCTGACGAAACGCAGCGTAGCGCGGTTTTCACTGCCGAACAAATACAACAAATAGGAACGTTGCAATTATTAAAATAAAGTTGAAATTAAATAATCTTCCTCAAGTCCGCGATAGCATGAAGACAGATAAAACAGTTTATTTGTTTCAACTTTATTTTGAGAGCTATTAGGTTGATATTTGTTTGCCAGCGAAAACCGTGCTGCGCTGCGCTTCGCCAGGTCTGCGTCAACCCTAAGTCTCGTTGTTGCAGATTGTTTTGGTTAGGATTACTATTTTCCTTCCTCGGCATCGTGATCTACTTTCTACAGTACACCTGGATGGCGACGCTGACGAAGCCGTTAGTGGTCACCAGCGAGTCTTTTACGTACCCTATCAAGGACATTGACTTCCCAGCAGTAGCCTTGTGTAACATTAACAGGATTAGCAAAAAAGCTCTGAAGAAACTGACTGTAGAAATGTAAGTAAAATATAACCTTAAATGAAATACCCATCCATGAGTTTAAATTATGAGAAAGAGCAATGATGGGCATTGCGAAACGTTTAAATGGGTATGGTCTGTAAAAGTATCTGATGAAAAGATAAACGAAAGGGAATTAGTAACACACACATCATTTCAGCCGAAAGACGTCCACTGTTGGACAAAGGCCTCCGCCAAGCACCGCCGCTTCGACCGGTTCTGTGCTTCCTGCTCCCAGCGGATTCCTGTGGCCTTCACAAGGTCGTCGGTCCACCTTGTGGGAGGCCTTCCACACACATGACACGCATACACATTATTTTTAATTACCACGCTTTTATTAGTTTCACTTTTAAAGTTGTAACTAACTAATAATTAAAAAAAAAAAACTAACAATGTAACAAAATTTTAAAAGTCAATTTTCATCCACTTCTAACTGTCGTATTGAAATGAAACTTTGTACAGACGCCAGCACATCAAGCTACTACAATCTGTCAAATTTCTTTAGTAGATTTTCAACTTTATCGTTAAAGCATTAAGGTTCAAGGTTGATTGGGAAAATATGACAGTTTCGGGTAGCTTGACCTGCTGGCGTCTGTATGTATATGTAATTCAGAAGACAAAACTATAATTTGGAATCTTGGAGCTGATTTCATGATAGGGCCAGGAGGGGATAGTGGAACTCTACTGCTACTAGTAAACCCTTCGAGTTTGGGCTCATATGATTTGTTATGACGAGTCCAATATATTGCACTTAGTGTCGAGGGCACTCGAGGGTCTTATGATAGAGCCATGAGGTGGATACTGGTGGGAGCTACTTGTAAACCCCTTGTAAAGTTTGCTAGTAGCCTAATCGTCATAAATTCGTTGACTTTATACTTATTAACTTAATGAAGAATATACTAGACGAAAAAGTTAAAAATGAAAAAATATGTAGTTTAAAAAAACTATAAAACACGCTTTTATCACGCATTAAAAATGATAAAAATAATTAAATTAACTTAAATTGAATTGTAAAAGCGTGGAGCGCGAATTTACATATCTTTTTATAATTAATAGGTTTCAACTTAGTAACGTAAGCGACTCTACAAACTAGCATCCACAGGTGGGGATGAGGGATCAGAAAACCTACCTATGTTTTCTGTTCCATTTGTTTACAATTTCATCAGATATTTTTGGAACAGACTATAGGTCAGCTTTTTTCGGTCTGACGGCGAAAACGCAGCCAACATTAAACCACGTTTAATCTGAAATGTAATTAAACTTTCAGGTATCCCAAACTGGCAAAACTGAACACGACCCTCATAAATCTGGAGTTGTTCCTCCAGGAGATGGGCAGATTGATTGACTTCGATTACGACCAGTCTCGGGCACATGCCAAGTTGACGGAATTATTCTCTTTGAGGCCGTACAGTGATCAAATAGTGGAACTTATGAAAGCGGTACCTACATGTGTTTTCTTTTTAATCTGTTGCACAATTAAAGGCGCCTACTCGAATGGCTGTTGCCCTGTACAGTTTATTTTTGAGCCACCGCGCCCGGGTCACTGTCCATGGTTTAGAGACTCAAAAACAGCAGTTAACTCAGCCTATCGCAGTCCACTGCTGGACATAGGCTTCTCAGAGGCTGCGCCACAACACCCTGTCCTACCCCTTCCGCATCCAGTCTTTCCCAGGCATTTTGTTAAGGTCGTTGGTCCATCTAGCTGGACCATCACACGCTACGCTTGCCAATACGCGGCCTCTACTACAGGACTCGTCTGCGCCACCGGCCATCGGTCCTTTGATAAACATGGCCAGCCCACAGCCACTGCAGTTTGCTTACTCTGCAAGCTATGTCGGTAACTCAGGTTCTTTTCCGAATGCAGCTGTACCCTCTGCCAAAAAATAATTATTTTCATATTTATTTTATATGTATTGTGTGCTTACGAATCCGCGTATCACTGGTCAGTCTCCCTCAGTCGTCAGTTTATTTAATTCGCCAGTTTCGTTGATTAGTCAGTTTCACTGATTCGTCAGTTTTGCCGATTAGACAGTGTTAACTCGACAGTTTCCAGTATTTACCAGTTTTCGTCAATTCGTCAGTTTTCAGGTCAGGAAACTGACCAGCGTTACGCGGACTCGTGCTTACTACTTCCATGGTATTTTTAACAGTTGGCACCAAGCTGCGAAGAGATGCTGTTCAAATGTAGGTGGGCGGGCAAAGACGTGAACTGTACCAGCATCTTCCGCGTACGAAGGACTATCCTCGGACACTGCTGTGCTTTCAACTACGTGCTGGATTTCGATTCGGCAGACAGGTAGGCAATAAGTCTTCGCAGACGTAACCGTTTACAGGCGTTTTTGGAGTCAGCCGGTCAGCTAGTCAGAAAGTTTTTTCTTGCTTCTTATCTTTTTGTTATATACGTTGCCCCACACTAGGAATTACTCCTGTATCGTGGGTGCGTTTACAAACATTTAAACTCACATACACAAACAGCCAGACCCGGAACAACTACCTATAGGCAATACTAATATTTGTGCCGTGCGGGAATCGAGCCCACGACACGCAGCGCAGCAGTCGATCGCTCAGCCACTGCGCCAACCGTGTTGTCAAAACGTTGAATATGTCGAATATGCTCGTGTCCCACAATAGTTTGAAGATGACAGAGACAATGTAAAAAGTAAAGTAAAAAGTTTTTGTCACAAATGAGAGCATTCACAAGTATTTGGTAGTAGATACAGTATTTTTTTTTACTTACTGGGTAAGTACTAGATTTATAAGGTAAGAAACTGATACCCAAACTAAGCCATGGCTTAGGGTGATCGTGTTAACGTGAATGTTCGGTTACACATTTATATGAGGGTGTGTGTGTGTGGTGTGGTGTCAGTGAAAGTGTGTGATATATGATATTACGCGATGTGTGTGTAAATAAAAACATGTTTTAATGTTTGTAAAGGCGAAATATAGCCTATGTAAATTAATCACGATCTGAGTACAAATAGAATAAGATCATTTTTAAATACTATCGTAACAACCTTTTTAGTAATAAAGACCTTAGAAAAACCGGTCAAGTGTGAGTCGGACTCTCGCACCGACGGTCCGAGATTTTTTCCTTTACTTTTGCTACATGACATAGCTTCTTGCCGAATTTCATGATTCTAGATTGTGAATTGTGATTCCCTTGCGAGTGTCAAAATATGCGGCATAAACGGAACGTAAACGCCCGTATCTTTCGATTGCGTTTACTTAGAGCTTTAATTTTGTCACTGCTTCAAGGGATTGCAACTTTGAGTATTTGATATTAATTTCAACTTGATAACTCTACTCGTTCCTGAGAAAAAAGATCTTGACAGACGGACGGACAGACAGACGGGCAACAAAGTGATCTTATAAGGGTTCCGTTATTCCTTCTGAGGTACGGGACCCTAAAAAAAATGTGTGCAAGTAAAAGTAAGTCTTCGTCTTTTGGTAGTCTAATTGCTGGATGAAGCCAACAATAATGTTTTTAACTCTGTCTTGAAAGTCTACTGTGTCTAGAAATGCTGAGCTTTTTGTTCATGCTGTCGTACAGTCTGTTACTCGGGCTGCCAAACCAGTGGCGGCAGTTGGTTTACAAACGGGCATTTTGCTGCGTCTGTTTGGGTCGGATAGGGTCAAAGATGGCTATTTACTCATAAAAGAGATGACGAATTGATGATCTATTCTGAAAAAATCTCACCGAGAAAACTTAGGTGAAGTGATCATGAAGTGAGCTATCAATAGTGTCATTTCGTGGCAGCTCACTTTACCTGAGTTTTCACGGTGAGATTTTTGCAGAATAGCACAGCTGTTAGTAGGTACTTTACAGTCTGCGCACAGTTGTGTAGTAGAGTTAACCTGTATGGATTTTGTGATCACTTACAGGACAGCCGATCGATTCTGTAAAAATCTCACCGTGAAAAGTTAGGTGAAGTGAGCTTAGAGTGAGCTGTCAATAGTGTCAAACCCTAGCATTAGTTGGAATGATAGCTCATTTCACGCTCACTTCACCTGAGTTTTCACGGTGAGATGGTTACAGAATCGCACTGCAGCTCTCTGAGCTCTCTCCAAACCAAGAAAATGCGTTTTGGTAGCATCTCCCTCCATCTCCCCATACGGTGGCAATATTGGATAACCGACTGACATAGGGCCAAGTTGACCAGTTAAAGTTTGTCTGGGGGTTCGGAGTCCCTCAGGAATTTAAATATGTGGATCAACCACCTCGTTCTGGAAGTTACAACGTCTATCTGTTTGCCGCAAATAAATGTATTTTCTTTCTTTCTGTTTGTTCCATCTCAGTCCACTATCAATATGCTTGCCTGAAAATGTTATTGAGCAGGTACAGACGCCAGTACAGACGCCAGCAGGTCAAGCTACCCGAAACTGTCAAATTTTCCCAATCAACCCTGAACCTTAATACTTTAGGAATAAAGTTGAAAATCTATTAAAGAAATCTGACAGATTGTAGTAGCTTGATGTGCTGGCGTCTGTACATCAAACTACTACAAGCTGTCAATTTTCTTTTTTTAAGATTTTCAACTTTATCGCTGAAGCATTAAGGTACAATAAGGTTGATTGGGAAATTTTTACAGTTTCTGGTAGCTTGACCTGCTGGCGTCTGTACCTACCTACGGGGAGGTTCGATATTTTGTTGGAGAAAGATCTTAAAAAATAATTATTTTACGTCAGATTTTTAAAGACCTCTTGTGGCAAGGCATTATATAGATTTCCAATGTGAAGTTTTAAACCATCTTTTTCTTACTAGGCCTCATGGAACCATAGAGGAAGTGAGGAGACAACTAGTGCCCGGTTCAAACAACGGTTTACGCGTTATTATCGACTCTATGGTAGACGATTATGCGTACCCGTTAGGTTACAGGAAGGGATTTGAAGTAAGTTTCGTAATATTTAGACTTGCAAAATTCGGCTTAATTAACTTATTTCAATTTCATCCTTGAAGTTGTATCTTATGCGCCACTTGTCAAAAAATACAGAGTTCATCTTGTAATAGTGTGGGCAAAACTTTTGCTATGCATGTAGATAACAGGTATTTTATATTTGTTTTTTTTTTCAATAATAAGAACCTACTATTCATACCTGACTTTTTTAATCTTTTTCAGCTTCTTATATTTGATCCGACCCATTTTGCTGATATGACTGGCGGGAGAGTGTTGCATCGCATAGTTCAACCAAACCAAGCGCAATTCTATCAATTAACGTCCATTAGACAAGTTGCTTCAGCCGAAGTTCGCAAATATCCGTTAAAAACGGTAGCGTCTAGATTAGAAATTGATGTATTAGTAACTGTTGAGACTGTGCCTACTGTACACGCTATGAATGAGCCTAAAATCGTCTCAATATATTTGTCAGTATTTTTTGGTTTATTTTTGCAATATTATTTAACTCACACTATTTATGTACATATTCGTTATTATTTTTTATCTGACACATATTTATCTTATTTAAGTATGCATACACACGTCACGTTGCAGTATAAAACTGATTTAGATCCGTCACCTCACACGTCAGGTTCATTTGAAAACCAGCATCAGGCACTAGTTGTCTGGCATTTTTGCTGAACTGGGCCTTTTTGATGCAGCCGTGAGGCCCACTTTCCTGCTATTTTCTTACATTGGTGCTATGATGATGATGTATGTATCTGGTGTATGGTATGTCTTTTAGTCTGTGCTAAATTAATGTATTTTCTTTCTTTCTTTCTAAAATATCACGACAGGTGAAGCAGCAGGATTTTCTTTTGCCCTTGCTGGCTGCTCTGCTATGCAACAAACATCGAGCACAGAGGACGGGGGTTTAACACATAACATAATGTCAAATTATAAATATTGAATTGGAGGATTAAATAAGCTCAATATTACCTAGATATAATTTATTTTCTTAGGGCTGATTTTCCAATCATCTAATAACTTTATTCGAGGAATAATTTTGACATTTATTTCATACAAAAACTGTCAAACGTCAATTTTATTCCTCGAATAAAAGTTATCTAGCGTTGACAAAATCAGCCTAACTGACATAGTAATCTTTTACAGAGACAATGCCTCTTCCGCGACGAATATGCCAAGGAGTTTAAGAACATGTATTCTTACAGCGCTTGCATTGTCAAGTGTCGGATTCAATCCGTACAGTCCTTATGCAAATGTACGCCGTATTTTTTGCCCACTGGAATCTCTACACCTACCTGCACTTTAAAGAACTTAAAATGTCTCAATAAATACAAAGGTTTGTACTGAAACTGAAAACTTTTCAACTCAATTAGTATGATATTTATATAACAACAGTCATAATAACTATATTTTATTGTGTTTTATAGAAAAACTGCAATATTTATACCCTATCGATACTGAAGATACAGAGGGATTGGAACAAGAGCTTGCTGACTCCTTGTTTTGCCCTATATGTTTGCCAGACTGTGAGCTAACACAGCACTTTACTAAAGCTTACAAAATACCGATTCATCATGGACCAATGAGAAACAGAGAATTTAGAAACGGTTTCATGTTGGTGATTTTATTAAATACTCTATCAAATCTCTAATTATCAAATCAATGTAATTATTGATTCGTACTAACGTGAATAATATAAATTATTTGTTCCGATAATTTATTGCAACACGAATGACGAGAGATAAAATACTTTTTAGTTTTTCGCATTGAGGTAAGTAATGATACTTAAATGATGAATGATATTTTTGATTTTTTAGCAGTGAAGGCGTGAATCTCTCCGACAAATGCATTGTTAGCATTTACCAATCTACAGGCCGAGGAATTTTGCACCGTCTTGATGTTATTTCTTACTGGTTCGAGATATTAAGTGAGGAATCAGATGTTAAATGGATTATTAAGAGATGACAAATTAAAAGAAGATTTTAAATATTGCGATTGTTTCAGGTAACATTGGTGGATTCTCAGGCATGTTGATGGGAATCGGCATCTACACCGCCGTTGAAGTTATTTATTTTGTTTTTATAAGATTTGTGCAAATAATTCATTCTAATTACTCAAAATATGGCTAAAATATATTTCAAGATTTAAGCAATAAAATTTGCATTATCGTGTCGTCGTGTGAGTGGGTTAAATGATTGTTTGTTGTTATCGTGTCGTCGTCGTAGAAAATACTAGTGATGTGAAGTCACATCACTAGTATTTCATACTTAGTCTGTGAGTATTTCTCTTACGTTTACGAAGTTAGTAAACGAGAGCAAATGAAACTGAATATGCTCAGTCCTAGAATGAATGTTTATTCTACACATTTAAATGTTAATTTAACTTAGGGATGATTTTTAAATCATATCATCACTTTACGAGGAATAATTTTGACAGCTATTTCATACAAAACTGTCAAACATCAATTTTATTCCTCGAATAAAAGTTATCTAGCGAAGGAAAAATCAGCCCATAGTGATATTAAAATAAAAATATTATTTAATTTATAAGTATATAACTTGATTAGAAATGCACATCGAACAAAGTACACGTTATAAATAACTATGCTATTTTAAATAACTAATAACATTTCGTCATTATATCATTTGAACACTAGCTGTATTCGAGAATGCGCGTTCACTATCTGTCAAATAAACCGTGGCAAAAGTGGACAAAGGTTTCGAGTCGCAATTCTATTTATTTACGCAAAATGTCTGCAAATTCGCCGCCGGGAAAAAGTGATGGTGAGCTATTGTTGTATGTGAAACACTGTGGCGGGATAAATATATCATGTTATTATTAGAAATTGTTGGTATGATTGTAGGTGATGACCCTGTGGATAGGCCTGTGCCGAGCGTCCCACCCCTCCCGCAAAATCCTATGGAGATCTTAAGAAATAGTGTAAGGGACTATGATGTGGATTCAATTCGTCGGTATTTGGCTCAGAGTCTGGGATTATACGATCCGCCCGATACCACAGCGGCAGCAGCTGACCCGCGAGTCCTTGAGACAGTTGACTTGGACGGTGTTGTGAAGTGGATAAACAGCGAACGGTGTAAAAACATTATCACTCTTGCCGGGGCTGGTATTTCGACATGTAAGTACAAATTAGAACAATATTAAATTCATGAATGTTCCAACAAACAAAAATTGAACAATATTATGGTTTATTAAATATTTACTCATCATATTCACAATAATACCAACATTAAAACACGTTGGTTATTTTGATTAAAGTAGAATTAATTTTAGAACATTTTCAAATTTGCAATAATGTAGCTTGTATCTCTGATACTGAACTGAACACTTATAATTCGATTTCTAAGCATTATTGATTTATTCACAACATGTCACTGACTTGTTATTGTTTATTTATTAGTTCAGCTTGAATGATTCAGAAGCTTGAAGTCTTGGTACAGACGCCAGCCGAAACTGTCAAATTTTCCCAATCAACATTGAACCTTAATAGTTATAGTAGAGATAAAGTTGAAAATCTATTAAAGAAATTTGACAGATTGTAGTAGCTTGATGTGCTGGCGTCTGTACATATCGCTACTGCTACTACAGCACTTAATACTATTATAAGAATGAATGAATGGTATATTTATTTGCAAGAATATAGGTTCAACATAACATAAGTTTTAAGATCTATGGGTTTTACTATATTCGGCAGTTTAGCCGTGCAAATATTTAGATTTTACATCTTGGTTATACTTATAGTACCTATGCAGTTTTAGCTTTATTGCTTACATTTTTGTTACATACAATGTTTGTATGACTCATTTATCATTATAATTTATGATTATGCTCTGTTTTGTTGCTAAATATTAATCATAATTAAGATTTTGAAATAATTTGTTTTGTCGTTGAATTGTAATTTCATAGTGGATATTTAATTAGTTCATAAATAAACATTGCCTAAAATTAATTAATGTTTAGCGTTTAACTATACATTTTTGACCGTCGCTCACTTTAATCATCGCTTATAAATAAACCCATAAATATGTGGATCTAAAGTTTTTCAATCTAATAATGAAATTATTTTGCCTTTTTGCATGAGTTTACACAAAATTTTCAGTAAAGAAATATATTTTTGCATAAAGATAAAAAACTTCCATAGTTCAATACCAAATCAGTGTACATTAGTTGTAAAAAACTTCAACAATGGAATTTTTATCAATAAAAATGTTCAGTGGAAAATTTATATGTCATTGTTTATACCATCAAGGTCAGACAAGTCTAGTATTTTGATGGAAATTTTACAGTTACTAAACATTAGCTTAATAGATAAATTTAGTTAGGTAAATCTACATCTCTGTACCTGTTATATAATTAAATTAATTGAATTAAGTTAGAAATTCTGGATTGTTTTGGTAATGTAAACTAAAATGTATCTTATAAATCTTGTTAATGAGTCATTTTCAGTGTGAAACGGCCAAATGATTACCAGAAAAGGTTCTCTCAAACATCCCTATCATCATTTCCTCAGCGCTTTCATAAGTTGGAGATTATTTGAAATTCTTCACATTAAGTATAATAACTGTATATTTTCTTCCAGCTGCTGGCATCCCTGATTTCCGTAGCCCTGAAACTGGTCTGTACCACAACCTACAGAAATATGACCTTCCGGAACCACAAGCTATATTCGATATCAACTTCTTCAGACAGAATCCAAAGCCATTCTTTATGCTAGCAAAGGAACTGTACCCTGGAAGATTCAAACCAACACTTTCACATTACTTTATCAGGCTGTTACACGAGAAAGGTATATTATTTTATTATAATACAAGCCGTTCGCCCGATGGGATCCCAATCGGCCAAATGACGAACTCCCATACAAAATTTCATAAGATATTTAAACTTTATAGGCGATAAATTTTCAAAAATCCTTTCTTGGTTTTCACCTTTGTTTCAAAAAGAACTCTTGTGCAGAATTTCATGCTACTAGACCCAGCGGCTTAGGCTGTGCATTGTCTGGAGCAGAGCTATCCAAACCAGACACAATCCCCCAGCCAATATAAATTTCTACAGTGATTGGAGGGCCGCAGAAATTAATACCTTAATTTTATAAGAAATACGTCTTTGCCATTTTAATGGAAGTACATTGGTGCCTAGGATGCGCTAAAGAAATCCTGGAGACGGGAATCAATGAACTCATAAAATGTGGTTTTCACAGACTTATTGGGGCCGATTCCCTTGTTCACAAACTAAACTAAATTTAAGTTCATTGTATCTTTTTCTTTCTATTTCATTAAGAAAAGGACAGAAGATAACTATTAGTTTAGTGCTGTGAAATTAGTCAGCGCCTGACGAAAATTGACGTATTTTTAGTATGCCATAGACAGTTTAGAAGTGATTAAAAACATGGCTCTCACACCATAGACTCTATGGAGTATCTTAATTTGACAGTACTAAACTAATAATAATAATAACGTTTATTTATATAAATGGTGCAGATTTACACTAACTTATCTTAAAAATTATAGATGACACAGTTTCTCATTTGCCTGAACTAGGTGGAGACCTGTGTTTCAGGCTAGAAAGGTGCTTAGAATTTTAAAATATATAATGAACAATTGAGAAGACCAATTAAAAACTAATATTACCTTAAAAAACTAACATGTTTTATTTACAGACAACGAGTAAATCCTCTTTTTCACTGAATGATATGCTAAGAAAAATTGCAGAATAACTTTTTATAGTCGTAATTATTTAGTTTATAGATACTTAATTTCCTATTTAATTTATTGTTTAGAAATGGGCTTAAAAATGTATAAAATGTGTTTACAAAGACATATTTAGAGGACGCATTTGACTCACATACAATATCATTCCGTCTCTTATTATTACTTTCAATGTTATAGGAGAGCATGGTGTGCTGTTTTAAAACCAAGTGCGTTATGAAAAGCTGGCGAACAGTCGGCACGATACAGGATTCGTATAGCAGATCTGTAGGATAGAGAAAGGGATGGAAGTTAACTAACTACTTTTAAAATTGCTCTCTGTGCTCTTTCAAGAGGCAGTAAGTTTTAATATTTATCTTCTGTCCTTTTCTTAATGAAATAGAAAGAAAAAGATGCATTGAACTTAAATTTAGTTTAGTGTGTGAACAAGGGAATCGGCGCCGAATAAGTCTGTGAATTATGTTTTTTTTAAACGTCCAATTTTCTTGTTGTCTTGCTTGTTTGTCGGAATAAAGTTCAAAATACAGTAACTGTCTCGAAGGTTTTAGGCTAGGTCTAAAATTAGAACTCGTTTTGTAATATGATGGTTAATGTTCATCTCTAAGTGTATCACATATTCATCACCCAGGTCTTCTACTCCGCCACTACACCCAGAACATTGACACCCTGGAGCGAGGCGCCGGCATTCCCGAAGAGAAGCTAGTCGAGGCCCACGGCACCTTCCACACCTCACACTGTCTGGACTGCCGGAAGGAATACGATCTTGAATATGTTAAAAGTAAGTCGATATTTTAATGAGCTTTCAAAGTTATTGTCCTTTGTTCTAAAGGGGATTGAAGATTTTCATATGGAGCCTGGCATACCAACTGTCGCGCCATTTTGTTTTTAGGGTTCTGTGTTACGGGTTTGGTTTCCGCAATTAGTCCTTCAGGTGGACCATTGTGCGTGGGCCATGGCGGCCGTCGGTTGTTATTCTAACCAGCCCACCTTCCTCCAGAAGCTTATTAAGTTTCCTGGTCTGTTGAGAACATCTGTGTTCTCACAACCCAGATCTTCTCGGTGTCCCGAGGGTTTCTGACCTAATCTGGGTGACGCCTGTGCACTCAAAGAGCACATGCGCGACGATATCATCAGCCTCCATGCAAGCCCTGCAAAGGGGGGCTGACCGTTATGCTTATCGTATGGAAGCGTTTGTTAAGCGAGCAGTGTCCCGTGATGGTCCCCGTCACCAGGCGCAGGCCTTTCCTGTCCAGGCGTAGTAACCGTTTGGTTAGCTAGCCATCTAATGATGGCATGGCGTCCTTGGACTACCTACAGCCCGGTGACGAGGTCCACCAGTTCTCAGCTTGTGTGTGGGTGTGCTTCTGTAGCCACCTGCGTAGTTGATTGAAGGGGATGGGCACGACAGCTTCCGGTCTACAGACTGACGTGCTGGATGCCCTTCTGGCCAGCTCGTCAGCCGCGTCGTTACCTAGCGATCCACTGTGTCCTTTTATCCATTGTAGTGTCACTGTGTTGCGGTTCGATACAGTTACCTGTTCAAGCGCCTTGTGACATTTTAGTATTCGATTCGATGTGATGCATCCTTTCTTTAGGGATTGGAGGACTGAAGCGCTGTCAGAGAGTATACGAACATGAGTGTCCGTCACTCTCCTGGCTGCTATGGCATGAGCCGCTTGTATTATACCCACACACTCCGCTTGGTAGACCGTGTTGAGCATTCCTAGCGGGCTGGATATGTTTATGTTGAGGTCGTGTGAGAAAACTCCCGACTCCAGTTCCACATTGGGTCTTTGATCCATCAGTGTAAACTCTCAGCTCTCTCAGGCCTGAGTAGTTGCACTGCTCCTCTTTAAGCACTATATTATAATGCTTTTGGAATCAGTATTGCTTAGGGGCTTTGTCGCAGGGTGATGCCAACATTGGCTGCCGTTTGATCGCTCATCCTTTAGGCGTATGTGCTTGCCCCTCGAGTCTTTGCTCGGGGTTCCTGATATATGAGTATGAGTCGGAAGGCAGACAGAGCCGCTTCCTCCCGCACGATAAGGTGTACGGGCGGCAGTCCAAACATAGCCTGTAGGGCAGCGGTGGATGTAGTTCTCATGCAGCTAGTGATTGCCACACAAGCAAATCGCTGCAGCTTTTCGAGATCTCTTTGGGCTGTGCTCAGGTCTGTTCTGGGCTACCAGACTAGTGAGCCGTATGTGATAATTGGTCGGATAACTGTGGTGGATAGCCAGTGGGTGACCTTGGGGCTAATCCCCCAATTTTTTCCAAGCATTCGCTTGCATTGCCTCAGGGTTATGCTGACTTTTGTATTAATGTAGTTAGTGTGTTTTGCCCAATTCAGCTGTTTGTCCAAAAAGATGCCAAGGTATTTGGTTTCAGTTGGTAGGCTTAGGGTAGTACCAAAGAATCGTGGAAGTTGTAGTGTAGCAAGTTTCCTCTTTTTTGTGAAGAGGATCAATTCGTTTTTTTTTGGGTTCACTGATAGTACTGATAGTCTGCTTTGCCAGGTTTGGGTATGAATATGACTTCGCGCTAGGCTAGGGGTATGTGTCTGAGTGCTATGCAGGCCCGATAGATCTCCATCAGGCATAATGAATAATAATAAAAACTTTATTGTTCAGAAAAAACATCACAATATTTGAATAACACTAGCCTCCACACTAGGATTCCCTGTGTCGTGGAGACTAGTTTACTTCGTCTTACAAGATTATCATGGTAGGTAGGCTTCATGCACAGCATCGGTCGGTATGATTTCTGAGACGACAATAATCGGGTGTTTTTCCAAACAAATAAATTAATTAAATATAAGTATGCAGTAAACTTATTGGTGTATTTAATTTAAACTTGTGTAGTGTGTTGTATACGCGTGTGGTGTGAATGTGTGATGAATGAGTGAGTTAAAGTAGGTTTAGACCAATCGAAGACCGAGCCAGAGCAAGAGTAAGAGCACTCCTCCCGTCATCCCTATCATTTCTGTAGGTATGGATAGACCAATAAAGAATACTTTCACTCCTTTTAGACTGAGGGAATCCGACAGAGTGGGGACAGAATAAGCATTAGTTCGTTTGGTCCAAATCAACCTTTATGTATTTGTGTGATGAATGTGTGTGTTCGTTCATAAGTTAAGGTACTTCTCCGTGCTTTCATAGTCCATTCCTGCCATAAATTTCGAGAGGTGATTTTTACATTTATTCTAGTCATAGGTAGTATATCCATTTCACTATTGAGCTTACTATAAATAAATGGTCCCATATAAAGGAAGCATCTGTTGCCAAAAAATAGTCTACATTTAGGTTTATGCCATTTAGGCATGGTGTAATATAGTCGAGCCCCCATTGTAGTAGGAATGAATTTTCACAGATGATGCATTTCTGTTGCCGCTATAACAACAAATACTAAAAGCAGAATTAAATAAATATTTAAGTGTGTGTGTGTGTGTGCTCGATATTAATAACGGCAACAGGTATGTTTAGTTCAGTTAGTTGTATATTCACTTTAAAAATAAATAATTAAATTAAAATAAAATAAATATTTAAGGGGCCCTCCCTTACAACAGACGTGATTTTTTTACTATGTGTATTTCCTGTGTATGTCCCAATTTTTTTTTTCTTCATATTAAAAACATCAAAATATGCAGTCCACTATAAATATTTATAGTATGTATAACATAAACTATAATTTAATTCCAGAGCGAATATTCGCGGATCAAATCCCAATTTGCACAGACTGCCCGGGCGTGGTGAAGCCCGACATCGTGTTCTTCGGCGAGAGCCTGCCCGACCGCTTCCAAAAGTGCATTGAGGAGGACTTCGAGCGGTGTGACATGCTCATCATTATGGGATCCTCTCTGGAAGTACATCCTTTCGCGTCGCTGATTGATATGTAAGTCCTATGCAATCATTTTTAAAAGAATATCCTTGGAGATTCTTGTTGGCTCTTCTCCATAGGAAACGATCTATTGGGACCATGCACGTACAGTCACGAGCAAAAGTATGTATACACTCGGCTTTATTCAAAAGCGATTTACTCCTTTATTTTTTAATTAAATTTTATGTTGTTACGAACATAGCATTTTCGAACCCATAGGTTTATGTAATGTGTCGTATTTCAACGTTGCATTCGTTATTTCACGATACAATCGCAATTGAAAGTTGCCCCGTGTTGACATATTGGTGCTCGTGACTGTACTCGTAGATTCTGAGGTTTCAAGTGCCCAATTGCTCATGTAGGTTTATGTAATATAAAACAAAAGTAGCTTGCGACTTCGTGAAATGTTTTGTTCCCCCAACCCACCCCGTCACATCGCATCGCCAGGGTAGGCAAAAACAAAAAAAGCCACAAAAGAACGCTAAGCAATAACGAAGTAATAGTGTGGGTGAGCGTGCTTCTTCATCGTTCAGGCTAGTTTAGTTAAAAGGCTAGGCAGTTAACTGAATGGCCAATTAAGCCAGGTGACAGTTTCTGTCGCCAAAACCTACCTATATCAGAAGGCCAATTCTCGTAATTCAAAACGTTCAAAATCTAGTCGCAGTCTCATCTCAGCGACAAACAAATGTCAAAAACTTGTCAAAATGTAGGGAAATTAGAAGTATTTTTTGACAGATTGAGACTGAGATCAGACTGTGAACGTTCTTAAAATTACAAGAATTGCCCCTCTGACCTTTTTGAAAACACAATCCAGTGCACATGATGACACAGCTGCGTCCGTAAGTAAAAAAAAAGAGGATCCTTTTTAGGTCGACTAATAATATGTGCTGCAAGCAGGAATAGTCCTTACGGTGCCACGGTGGTCAGATATAGATTTTGGCAATAGTACATAGTGCGCACATATTTTTGTAAACATGTGTGGGTTAATGGAGGAACACCAAGGAAAGGCTGTTATAAGGATTTTTATAATACGTTTATTATCCTTTTATATTTATATAGTATCACCCAGGATTCATCACAGCACTGTATTTTGAGAGATAAAGTAGTGTTTTTTTTTTTTGCCATGTATGTAGACGTGCCCTAAAACTCTATTGGAAGGTGAAGTAGTACATTGTAAAAGTAGATGATATTCATAAAAAAAATGTACAAGTAATAAGTAAGTGTGTGAGTTAAAGTAATTACAGAATGTAAATCAATGTAAAAAAAATAATTAATTTTACAATTACATTAGCAACCAGTTTGATTTTGTCTAGACTTTATGGAGTAGGACCTGCATGTTTCCAAGCATTCTTATCTTGGATAAATCCTCTAATTTGTTATTATGCTTGTTTACAAAGTGTTCATTTAACTGCAATATATCACAAGGTATTTCATTGTAAGATTTAGCACGGTACCCCATAAAAGATGTATGTACAAACGCCAGCAGGTCAAGCTACCCGAAACCGTCAAATTTTCCCAATCACCTTAATACTTTGGTAATAAAGTTGAAAATCTATTAAAGACATTTGACAGATTGTAGTAGCTTGATGTCCTGGCGTCTGTACTTTTGCTATCTGAAAAATGGTTGATCTATTTTATCTTTATTTCTAGTATTAAAATACTGTCTATGGCTTATTTTATTGAATATTTCATAAACGAATTTGCAAGGTTCCGTCATAATATTGATCTTTTTAAATAGTTCCCTCCATAGATATCCGGAGATATGCCTTCATTGCGGAATAGTAAGGAGTCCTAGTGCCGCCGCTAATCTCCCACCCAAATACTTACAACATTAACAAATAGTGTACTTACGACACACACTTAAAATTTGAACACGCATACTAAGAAGAAAGCAGCTACACTAAATCAATTTCTAACAGCACACATGCATAGAATGGGCGGGGCATTCACTTGTAAACATTTGCTATTCAATGCACACGCATGCAATTAGGGAGTCGAAAGCGATGGTCGATAATTTTTGTCGATATTTAATTATAGCACATTCTTGTATTATAATAACTTCGTTTAATTTTCTTTAAATAATTTCTTTTTTTTTAAATATAAATACCTATACGAAAATATAGTTTATTTTTATTAAAATAAAATGGGAATAGTTTTTTAATATTGTATTACCGGTTAAATTGAACGCTTATTTAACACATTTGTAAAGAAATAAAATGTTAAACCCTCAGTATTATAGACAAAGATTTGACAAAATAGCGACGGACCGCGAATTTTCTAATTCAAATTTCGAACTTTGGCGGCTTCTCGGCCTTATGATTGACATGACATTGAGTGCTTGCGATTTAGTGATCAATACAAGAATATTGCGCAAAATATTTTTTTTATTTTCAAAAATATTTATTTTTATATTTTTTTTTTTTTTTTTCAACGATGTAATATTAATTTGAGTTTTTACATTTCACGAGTAACTGTAAGTATTGAAATAACAATGTCTTAATTTGGTTCAAACAACATTAAATTAATAACTAATTTAACTCTTTTACTATACATGTAATACGAGAATATCCATTGAGTTCTGTAAAAAAATATTCAGCTGCAATAATACGCATATCGATAAAATCAGTCGCACACACTCGATTGCACCTCTCTAAATTCAAAACGTTCGTTGCGTTCGGGAAGATTCGGGCTAGTTCGGGCTAGTTCGTGTCGCTCCGGACGAAAGTTAATAAAACATTTAAAAATTGATTTAAAATATAAAACAGTGACTTAATTGATTACTTACCGGTGGTAGGACACACCATTTGTTTTCAGGTTGATGGTATTTGATCTATTTTTACATATAATTACTGCACAACTCGGCATTTTGATTTTTTACGCATCAATAGTACACTGTACGCAGTTGCAAAGCGACTGAATGAACCGTACAGCCGCCGTTCGAACATAAGAACAATTTTGTAATATTGAGGCGCCACGTGCCACGCCCCCAAGGCATATCCCGTGATATCCGTGGTTCCCTCAGAGATTCGCGACAACGTAGATTATAAATGGCTCTGACAGCTTTCTTTTGCAAAAGTTTGAAATCGCCAACCCGTCTTGGCTTGAGCAAGCGTGATCAATGCTCGTGCCCCTCTGTATAAGAAAAGGCCTTTGCTATGGATTGGGACAATAATAGGCTGTATTATGTTTTATTTTCTTCTCTTCGTAGGGTTCCCGACTGCTGTCCCCGACTACTAATAAACCGCGAGAGGGCAGGTATGCGCTCACCGGTGTTAAGTGTATGGGGCATCATGTCCAGAGGCCTACAGTTGTATGAGGGTGCCGTCAGGGATGTAGCACGTCTTGGTGACTGTGATGATGGATGCCAGGATCTCGCCGATAGACTTGGTTGGGGGGTAAGTAGCTTTTTGTAAAAAGTAAATGTAGCATGACCATGCGGTCACCGCTGCGAGGCGCCTGTGAGGCGTCATGGCCAGAGTTGTCTGGCCTACAGTTGGACGAGGAAGCCGTTAGGGATGTAGCACATGCCTAATATTGTAAAAATTCAAGATGACATGTACTTAATTTTGACATTGATTTTAAATTATTATAATAATTCATATTGGACATATCTTTAATCATTAAATCTTATAATTAATTGTACTTATAGTCCATTTATAATAGCATTAGAAAAAAGAGGCTCGTAGAAGCAGGAATGCAAAACATTTTATTTCAAAGTTATGATAAAACAATTTTAAGGGAGATGCTTTGCAGGTCAGTGTAAGGTTGTATCTTAATAAAAATAATATGATGCGCAACAATAAGAAATATGTAGGCAATAATACAATTTTAACCTTAAAAATCATCAATCCATCCCTTTAAATTAGAATTGCTCCGAATTCGTCTGATTTCGCGGGCTACTGCAGCGCATCCACCTTAATTAAAATAAAATTCGGTAGAATTATAGTGAAACGAATAACGTTCCAAGTATTGTTCATCCCTGTTTTTGGTTTATATAATATAAATAAATGAATAAGTTAATTGGAGTTATATAATATAAATAAATGAAAGCCACATAATTTCATAAGATAAATAGTTAAAATGGTTACAATTAAGTGTGACAGCTGCTGTAAAAATAGATCATAATAAATTCGGCGTCTATCATAATGTAACACTGTTTATTGTATTTTTGTTACAAAGTGTGCATTAAAAATAACCTTTTTTAACTTCTTTCTAATGCTATTGTAAATGGACTATAGTTATATAAAATGACATTTTAATATTTGTACACCATATGTTATGGTAGAATGTATAGAACTTAAAAAAAAAAAAATGTTCCCACCATACTATGTAAAACTACATTGTTACAAATAAATAAATTCAATTCAATTCAATTCATCTCGGAGACTGATGATGTCTGCCAGGATCTCGCTGATAGGGTTAGTTTGAGGGGTGAGTCGGTTTTTGTATTATTTAGAGGCGAGTTTTTAGAGAGAATGTTCCACGTGTTTGTCTTCCTCGAAAGATCGCTCTTAGCGATAAGACCGCCCATTGTGTCACCCTTTGTAAAATTTATATATTTACTAGCTACGCCCCGCGGTTTCACCCGCATAAGTTTCGTTCCCGAGGGAATACCGGGATAAAAAGTATCCTATGTGTTAATTCTGGTTATAAACTATCTGTGTGCCAAATTTCATCCTAATCCGTTCAGTAGTTTTTACGTGAAAGAGTAACAAACATCCATCCATCCATACAAACTTTCGCATTTATAATATTAGTAGGATAGGAAGTAGGATGTTCTGTAATTTATATGGTGTACAGACGCCAGCACATCAAGCTACTACAATCTGTCAAATTTATTTAATAGATTTTCAACTTTATCGCAAAAGCATTAAGGTTCAATGTTGATTGGGAAAATTTGACAGTTTCGGGTACCTAGCTTGACCTGCTGACGTCTGTACATAATAAAGAGTATTCTATTCTTCCTTCGATTTTCACGAAATTAAATTGTACATGTACAGGGTGGCAGGACATCGACGCACAACCTGTTACCATGGGTTCAGTACATGATTCTGAACTTCTGAATTGAAATTTATCGTCCATTATTGAAAAAAATATTAGGAACACCTAATATTTTTTTCAATAATGGACGATAAATTTCGAGGTGTTGCACTTTTGTAGGAAACAGCATTTTTTTTATAACCTACGAATTATTTCAATTGTCCAGAATCATTACTTAATTCCAACAACAGGTTGCGCTTCCTTGTCCCTGCCACCTGTATAAATACGTTACTACCTATATTAATTCTATTTCGCTCTGATTAAAAGTCAAAATAGTAGTGTTTTTTTTTTTAAGTTAACCCCCCTCCTTAAAACTTGCACAGTGTAAAGTTGCTTTGTGAAACATCAGCTTTTAGAAGTCGATGCTGATTGGTCAAAGTCAAAGTCAAAAGTCAAATCACAAGTCAAAGACTGCATATTAAAACTGAAATTCTTTTTCTAGGATGAGCTCCGCGCGCTGCTGGGCAGCGAGCACGCGCGCCTGGAGCTCGTGGCCCCGCTGCTCCCGCCGGCCGCGCCCGCGGACCCCAAGCTATGAGTACTGCCTTATACTACACATCATTTTTACGTTTAAAGAGGCCTGCTTTACTATAACCTGAAAAAAAATATGTTTTGTATACAAAAATGTCAGGTAATTTCAAATGCGCATCTGTAAAAATCTGAGATTTTACCACAATAGACCGGCCGAAGTAGAAATAAAGGTGCTGTCACAGTCAAATTGTCAGCATGTGCAATTGGCTGTACGAAAAAGGGAATGTCAGATGGTGAAAGTTTTAGTTTGGAGAGATGTAGATAGCCGGAGGGATATTAAAACAAATGTGTCTTAGATAAGTCGTCCCGAAAGTCCGAAGACGACTCATTTGTTTCCTCTTGTTATCTGCAACTTGGTTATGTGAAGCAGGCCGCAAGGGTATCTGGATTCTAGGGTCTTATCAACTATGGAATAAGCAGTCCAGTAGTAAAATCGAAGAGTATCGAAATGTCACTTCATCCGTTCGGGCTATGAAGTTACATTTTAATACAATATTTAAGCTATATAAAATAATGGTTTCAGTCTGATAAAGTCTGGTATAATGAAAAAATACTATATTTTATTTTCTCTGGAGCAGAAATGGGAAAATATTAAATGTAGAAAAAAATTTATAACAGACTTAAAAATGTTAAAATCATCATGGATTGAGTTTCGAGATCCGTATAAAAATTGGTACTTACACCATAAAGATTGTGATTAAATTCGACTTAGCATTGACATTTAATTGATATTGATAATTAAGTATTGTATTTCAAATTGATGTTAATTAACAAACTAGGCAACAAGGCTGTAGAGCTGTAACTTGCGCCTCTTTAAATATTTTTTATGAATTTTTAGTTATTTATTTTATTTATTGCGGTAATGTTGGGTTAGTTTATGGTTTTATTTAAACTTTTTTGTTCATGGAATCAGTTACTTTTTATTTATTGACTTACATGTTGTCTATTGTCGACAAATGAGTTACCGATAGGAATGGGGGTTCCCGACTTAGAATCTGTTCAGACAAGACGTTTTACGCGCATCTCATTTGCTCGTATTACTGAACACACTAAGATGCTCCAAGTATCTACTCGCGTGTTTAACGCACGTTGTTACGCGACTTAAAACATGTAAATGGGTGGGAATGTATTAAATCCTGCGGCCGTATTATGAAGTGCTAAAGCCATTGTATTTCAGTTGCGAAAAAGAGATGGTGTTATTCACCCTGTATATGTCCATCTCTCTCTTGCACTGGAAAAATGATGGCTGTAATAAGTCCTCTAGTATTTCAACTACGCCAAATTACACCCAAATTATAACAACGTATAATAATAGTCGTTTCCTGAGTACTATGTATGGATCTCCTAAATTGTATAGTGTAAATTCTTAAAATAGATAATAGAAGTACAATACGACGATGATGAATCATCTCCGGCCTGAACATAGTCTCTCCGAACTTACGCGCATGTTCTCTCACTTTCACTCGCCTCATTTGGTTCCTAAAAAAGGGCATAGAAGATTTTTATATGGAGCCTTGCATACCTAACTACCCGCCATTTTATTTTTCAAAATTGCCGCCATTTTCAAAATAAACAAAATGGCAGACAGGTAGGTATGCCACGGATCTTCAAAGCCCTTTCATTGCGCAGCCTTCTGCGCATAGTTCGGACCGCCCATGGTTCTTTGTCCGTATTGTAATCGCATGACCAATATTTTATTTAGAGTACATTTTAAGCCCTTTTATTTTTATAATATTCGTTATGTGATTTAACTGTTGTCATTATTTATTTATCAGAAATATGCATTTCTTATTTACGACTCCTGCCTTACAAAATCTTCCATGTTTTGTTGTTTTGTAGAAAATTTAAAAATTCCTATAGCTGTAGTTGAATAGTAATAATAATAACATGTCTTATGATACAGATATACATATATACAGCTGCTGCGGCGTGCTAATAAATCAGTACATTATTATAGAGTTTTTTCTTAGCGATATAATGTTATTTTTTTAAGGGTGTGTAGAATTAGTTTTGCAGTGGATTTTGCGCAAGCGTCGACACTTAGGCATAGCATAACTTCTTACCGCGGCTCAACGGGACTACGGGTTTTCGCACCCCAAATATGCCCGCCCATTCAACCCCCCGTTGAGTGGGTGGAGCTTGTGTCCCAAACTGCCATACTGCAGCTTGTGACGCGTACCTAAGTATGATGTACTATGTTAAAACTTGACATTTCTCAGATTCTGTCAAATGAATGAACGATGAAGCACTGTAAGTAGTTACGCTATACTTTACGGTTCAATAATATGTAGTTCCTTCACTAATAATGTTGCAGTGTGCCGTGTTGTCAAATGATTAAAATAATACATTTTATGCTAAATGCGACACTTATTTACTAAGTACCTGTCAATTTGTCTGCTATAAAGGAAATAAGTGTGCATTCAGAATCTTAGAAAAATATATATTCCAAATATTTAAAAAAAAAATGTATCCCTAATATAAACTAGTATGACTTTATAAGTATAATAATTATGATAGACTGTTTAAATGTAATACACCAATTAATTGAACTGAAATCATATAGGCCTTATTTTAAATCCACACAATGTAAATAGTATGTAACTGAGATACTGGTTATTTTGAAGGAACACGGGTGGGTTTTAGGGACGACGCAAAGCATATTAATAATTATATACTCGAGCAATATAGGGAAGCCTTATATATAATATCAGCTATTTTGAATATCATAAACCAATTATAATGTTGAAGCCAAATGCAAATTTTATATAAATTATAATTTAATGAAATCAACAATGTTTGGGCTTTAGCAGACTCAGACATGCTACTTTTAGCTCTGATTTGTATGGAATGACAGCAGTGCTATCGAGTTTCCACTAGATGGCGCTGCTCTAATACCGTACAAATCTGCGTTTACGTTCACGCGATTTAGTAGGTAAAAAACTCGCACTACGCCCTCAGCTCGATGTTTTGTTACGATTGTTACGAGTAAATGCTCTAGTCTAGACTTACCTTTACTCCGCGTCGCACGTTTTGCCTGCGCTCTAGTCTTTACTCGATGAAATCTTACACAAATCCTCTCATTTGTTTGCAAAATCAAGTTGTAACAAAGCGACGAGGGTCGTGCCAGTCCCTTGTCTGCTTTAGGGCAGATTCGCTTTACGACAGCGGCGTAACAATAGGGTGGCAGGAGGGCCAAAATATCACGGGCCCCCAGCCGGACGGGGCCCCCGTTCCGAGAGGACCATGAGCACAGGAAGATCCTAACATGAATATGGATATGCAAACATTTTCGGTCACTAAACCAGAGAAGCAGTCAGGTATTCAATTTTGTAGGGGAAATTACGAAATCAACGACGACAGAGCTATCGTTGAGATACCTACCTAATTATTAGTTTTCTTTTTTGTTCTATAAACACGGTGTAAAGGACATCGAAGCGCAAACGTGTTAAAGTTACATCAATGCCAGAAATAAAATTACGCAAGTCATTAATCTCGTTAACGATCGGTGATAATTGATATATAATTATATGTATTGAATTCGTGGCAACTTGTTGCACGTCATCTCTCTTCACCGTGTATATAAATTGTTGTAGGCAAGCCGTAGTCGAAAAATAAACGCAAATTATTTATTATATTATGTTGTTTTATTTACTTCATACATAAAATAGTGTTGATGATCGTTTATTTACAATGGGATTAAATGTGAATTAGAAAAGAAATAGAAACTATAAAGTCGACCAAAGAAATGTAGTCAGTAATCTATTAGTCGAAATGCATAAAATATCTGTAATATAGATATGTTATAATGCATTTCGATAATATTCAGTATCTAAAAATCGGCGGGAGGCACAAAATTAAGCTTTTATTACAAAATGGGTACTTGACACATTGCGAGGTCACAAAAAACAAATTATTACAGTGAACAATTAAAAAATACTACAAGCTTTTATGACAATGTGAAGTCTACCTATTCATTTGTATAAAATTTACATAGACATACATTTTGGTACCCAGTGCTTAGACACTACGTCATTCGGTTTTCAGAGTATAACAGAGGTTTTAACATTCAATAATAAACATTATTTTCAGTGTAATAAAGTGCTAACGAGACTGCGCGTCGAAGACGCCCAATGATTGTTTCATGCCCGCATCAATATTTGTGTTTTATGTAAAGTCTGTCTATTCCTTAGCATCAGTAATTCCCTCAGTACTGATAGCAAACATGGCTTCAGTTTCAGGCAAACAGGGACTGTCATAAATCTTGCACACTCGGTTGTCGCCCCTCCCCTTTCGTAGATAAAGGCGAGTTGTCGACGCGTGCGCAATGATGTGTCCGCCGATTGGCTTCTTGGTGTCTGCGTTGAATACTCCCACCGAGTCAACGTTTGCCACCACTTGGTTCGTTATAAGTACTGCTACACCGAACTGAAATAAAGGAAAGATTTTTTAGTATCGCCTCTAGCCACTATGTAAAACAATATCAATCACAATCGGAATAATTTTTAAGGATATCCTTAATCCATTGCTTCATATGTTCAAAAATTTGTCCGATCACCAACGTAGATAACGCAATTAATTTTGTTGAACTGTTTTTTAAATTTTTTTTCGTGCACTGGATTTTCAACGCTCTGCTTACTGCCGAGAGTTGAAAATCCAACAGTGTGTTATTTTGGCGCACTGGGATTTTCTGAGTTGGGTTCTCAACTCTCGGCTTAACACCGAGAGTTGAAAATCCAGTGCGCGATGAAATCCCGCCACGGTATTTTTACGTCGCGTGTGAACGTGGGCTCAGTGTGCTACGAAATTACTCCGCTGAAAAGGTGAATAATAGGTGCACTACAACGCGCGGCAGTAGATAACTTAGAAGCTTTGGCTGTGGGTTATTATGTGGCGACGTTCGTGCTGATTCGAACACGAAGATTACCGAAGCGCAAACTTTTCTTAGGATATCTGTACGTTCTTTGGCGAGTTTATCCGATCCAGCTTGACCCTTGCTGCCCTCCCCCAGCAACGCCCCAATGCAGGTTTTATGTCCTGGTTGTAGGCCTTAATTTATTAAGGCATAAGCAGCCGTCAACCTCCTGGCTGACCTGCGTAACGCCATTCACAAACAAAAAGATTTTTCGCGAGTGCTTTAGAGCGTAGAGGATTCAATCAATCAACTCAGTCTATCGCGTCCACTGCTGGACATAGGCCTCTCTCAGGCTGCGCCACAACACTGTCCTCCGCCTTCCGCATCCACTCTGTCCCAGGCACCTTCTTAAGGTAGGATAGGATTGCACTCGGGAAAGCCTTACTCTGCAATCGCGACACTCCGCAGGCTTTCCCTTCAACATCTTTAAACGCGCGGTCTTTCACGTACACACGGCTACACATCAAGCTATACATTTCCAGTTTTATCTGACCTCGCATTCTAGTTTTCGTACAATCAGAGGGGCAATTCTCGTAATTTTAAGAACGTTCACAGTCTGATCGCACAGACAATTTGACAAGTATTTGACATTTGTTTGTCGCCGAGATGAGACTGCGACTAGATTTTGAACGTTTTAAATTACGAGAATTGGCCTTCTGAAGTCAACTTGTACTGATTATGTATAGTTTGATGTGTAGCCGTGCGCACGATTGGTGGTTTCACGCGCGATTGAGCGTGTGTTATGACGAAAGCGCTAGGGTAGGTAGATACTTATAATTTTTTTTTTGCGTTTTGCGCGTCCTATCATGTTATAACTATGTTGATTAAAATGATTTGCGACCATAACAAATAAATGATGATTACACTGGAAATACATATTCGTTACGGTCGCGAATCATATTTTGATCAACACACAACATGACACAGGCCTGCAAATTGCAAAAAAAAAACAACATTTGAATTTCGCGGGCTATTTTAGCGCATCACATAAATGTAATTACAGGCGACCCTATAGCTAATTATCTCTTGCTAATAAGATTTATTATTTTAATGTTCAAGGAGGTTACAAACACTCATTTGGCGATTCGTAGTGGAAATATCAAGTACGTACCTCATCCGCCAACCTTAGCAACATTCTCATGAATCGTCCCAGATGTAGCTGCCTCGAGTTCAGCTCACCTCGGCCTGAGTAATCCGTTCTGTACAGAGCTGTTGCGCTGTCCACTATTATTAAGGAGTACCTGAAGAGTAAAATAACATCATCTCAGTGACCAGTGTATTAAGTGTTCATCACCGCTGCTCTCAAAACGTTGAAGGAAAACATCGTGAGGAAATCGGCATGTCCTAGAACCAAAAATTCGAAGACATGTGACATCTACCTACCTGCTCCGGGCCCGCGTGGTGGATTACAGCCCAATCCCTCGCAAAGAGAGGAGGCCTGTGCAACATTATAGGCTGCTACAAATAATTTATTTTGTTTTTATGCTATAGTGGCGATATAAGAATTTGTTCCCTTGAATCAACACAAACTGTTTCGAAATAGCTCATGCTGCACGTAGTAAAAATATGCTTAAGGCACCCGGCACCTGGCTTTCATGTACAGACGCCAGTACATCAAGCTACTACAATCTGTCAAATTTCTTTAATAGATTTTCCACTTTATCGCTAAAGCATTAAGGTTCAAGGTTGATTGGGAAAATTTGACAGTTTCGGGTATCATTTTAACAGTTCAACAACATTCACTGCGCTATTTAGGTTATTGAGCAGACAGCATTATTCAACATAATATGAAGTAATGGATTAGCAATATCCTTCTTAAAGTTTCAGATTGTTACCTCACGATGTCTCGATTGCCTTACAGCAGCTTATGCCATTGATGAGAAGGCTTCATAACATACCTAGACTCCGCCATCATAGCGCAGGCCTGCACAAGAAGCTGTGTCTGATGGTCGGTGTTGTACGCGCGGGCGTAGGCCACGTTGTCTAGCACGGCGGCGCCCTCCATGCCGTACCGCTGCGCGACTGCCAACAACCGCTCCGGCCGGAATGTGCCCTCCGTGTCGATGTACATGCATTTACCTTCGCCGCCGGATTGCTCTATCGGGAGCTAGACAGAATATAAAACACTGTTTTTTATTCATTTTTTTTTTATACATTCATACAAAAATCAAGGAATGGTACCATTAATCTGCCTAGCCTTTTCCCAACATGTTGGGGTCGGCTTCCAGTCTAACCGAATGCAGCTGAATACCAGTATTTTACATGGAGCGACTGCCTTTCTGACCTCCACAACCCAGTTACTTGGTAATAGATATGAGCGCCGCGCCGGCGCGCCGCCGTCGCCGTGAGTTCACGTCGACGCGTCGTCGCCGTGTGGCGCACGCGGCGCGCCGTCGCGTGTCGTCGCGACGAGTCGCAACTAGCTTTTCCGCACGCACGCGCGGGAAAGCTATTTACTTAATTATACATATTTAACAGTTATGTTGATAAATATTTTCTTTTTAGTTTTTATTATATGTAGATAGATAGTGATGTGATTAAAAATTAAAAACGCTCAGTCTCTTCAACTGAAAATAATGAAATGATTAATTTTCACTAAACGTGATCTCCAATTATTTAGAAGACTGTTAAATTGTATTTAACAAATACGTTCCTTTATCAAAAAAATATAAATCTCTCCCTGGTAAAAAAATATCTAAGGCCCACAGCCGGCCACGCCGCGCCGCCGTGACGCCGCCGCCGCCGTGGAAATTTTCAGGCCACGCCGCCGCCGTGGAATTGGCCATCGGCGCTCATATCTACTTGGTAATACGATACCCCAAGGTAAGACTGGTTGTCAGACCGTAACGACTGCCAAAGATCCACGTTTGAAAGCAACGGCTAACATGCTTTCCGAGGCACAGAGCGGTCTTGATATGTAAAGATGGTCACCCATCCACGGACCAACCGCGACCAGCGTAGCTTAACCTGATCGATAGACCCGCGCGGCTGTTATTAATTAGCGACACGCCCCTCAAGTAACTGTGATTGTTGAAAGTACAGTTCTTTATTAAAAGATCACTCAGTGAATTAAGTCTATCAGCATTTAATTAGCTAGTCTGGAGCCGTATCATGAAGTATTAATGCCATCATGATGCCAGTGCGAAAAAGGGATGGTTTTACCTGACATGTGACAGCCAGGGTATGGCATATTTGAGTCTTTCCCGTTCTGAACTCTCCAAATATTTCGGTAATGGATCCAGTTTCTATACCTCCGCCGAGTAGCCTGTCAAGCTCTTTTGAGCCGGTTGTTAATTGAATTATTTCAGATCTAGAACAAAATAAAAGTTTTAATAATAATTATGAATCAAATATTTTATTTATATTTTCAATGTCCCTCCACAGCATGTATCAGAAATGAATGGTCATATTTGAAGAACATGAGGAGAATTTAATAGAAGAATCTAATAAATATGTTCACAATGAAAGATTATACACCTGTAACCATAATCAGCCTATAATGTTCCCACTGCTGGGACACAGGATTCTACTCGCGGGCCCAGTGCGGGTCGGTACATCAAAAAACCAGGCATAAAAAAAATTGTATCAAAAAATGACATTTACTCCAACATCATTATTTCCTGCAATTATTATGGGATGGCGCAACATATCTTCTTTTATATATATAGGCATATCATTCACACAAAATCCATTCATGTTTCTTTAGTTTTTCTCTATTCATATATCCATTTCGTTTTCATTCGTATAGCTATTTTTAATTGATATTATTTATAAAAAGGGAACACATTTTACATTGATTACCTTAAACCAAATTCAAATTGAAATATTGTCTTCTGAGAAGAGGAAAGAGATACCTTTATCACTTTCCCTTCCTTCTTACCTTTTCTGGTGGAACTCAGTAGCAGTAGTGAAGCCCATTGGCACTAATTTGGATGCTTCTGCCAGTATTTTGTCTGCTTTAGCTTCTGATATTCCTTTTATAGTAATCAGCCATTTTTTAGGAGCATAGGCAACTGACTCCACTGTATGATAACCAGCTTCTTCTAACTTTTTAATGTCCCCAGATGTAATGCCATTTCCCTGAAGAATATTTAAGAAATTATATATGTTTTCATAAATCTTAAGAGGGAAGTACCAGGGTAGCCCGCAAAATTCAAATTTTATTATGTTTTTGCAATTGGCAGATCAGTGTCATGTTGAATGTTGATTAAAATATTATTCACAAGCATAACAAATTTAACTTTACAGAATTATAATCATTAAAGTCATCAACAACAACCCAACCCAACCAACAATAATGTCAATACAACCCTCTAAGTTCATATAATCCTATTTATTGATATTTCATGAAATAGTCATTCTATAGGATTATATGAACTTATTGTAAGGGTTATATTGATATTTTAATGATTATAATTTTGTAGTCGATATTTGTTACGCTGGCAAATCATATTTTGTTCGACATACACAATGTAAGAAAATTTGAATTTTGTGGACTACCTAGCGCATCCCCCTTAATATAAACATCTAATCAAGGCAGCAAATATCTTCAATAAGGCTGAAATTGAAAATGTGAATATCAAATAAACAATACTTAATGTAAATTATAATACAATATTTACAATTATTTGCAATTTGTAGGCATAGCATAGCTGTGTGAACTCTGCTTATGGCTAACATCAAAGACTAAACTGGGTCTCAGTTTAGTCTTTATGCAACTGTATCATATAATCACAAAACGACATAACAGGTCAGAGGGTTGTCTTAGGACGATGGATGCACATGATGAGATCTCAGCAAGTTAAACACAACTAACATAACCAAACAACTTATCCAACAACACACTAACAAACAAAAACAACAAACATTTATCACAACAACGTCGTGTCGTGGTCGTGTTGTTTTCGTATAACTTTGGAGTACATAACCAATAATATAAATACCTCTAATTTAGTAATAAGTTGGTCGTGTTGTTTTCGTATAACTTTGGAGTACATAACCAATAATATAAATACCTCTAATTTAGTAATAAGTTGTGGTCCACATTCGTCTAAGTCTTCATCAGCTACTGAAGCAGTTACTGCTGATGCGGTGGCTGTCATGTTGTCCCCTCACAAATAAAATACACTATCACCGAACCATTTAAATGAAGGCTAAGTTTTTAATATATGAAACTTCTGTCCTTTGTTTGGTGTTCTACGGCCGTTGTCACTTGCTTTTCTCTACACAAACAGGCCGACCAATTTGAATTAGCTGTAAATAAATTAATGACAAATTAGAAAAACAACAAGTTTCAAGACTTCAAGTTTCAACTTGTGAACTTGGTATTCTTTTTGTTTTCGAAAATCGAAAATGTCAAATGTCATTGTCACAATTCCCTCCAATTTTATTTTTTTAATTTTCACGATGGATAGGTACAGACGCCAGCACATCAAGCTACTACAATCTGTCAAATTTCTTTAATGGATTTTCAACTTTATCGCTAAATCATTAAGGTCCAAGGTTGATTGGGAAAATTTGACAGTTTCGGGTAGCTTGACCTGCTGGCGTCTGTACCTACGTAAAATGTATGACACTGATGATTAGATTGTATTTTTTTTTTCCTAATAATAATAGGGACCATTAGCAGTCTTTCTTTTATTTAAATTTCAATTTAAAATCACAAGTTCTTCCTCATCTTCAAAACGTATTTCTAATACGTCCTCATCCGTATCCTCTTCCTCATCATACACTGCACACAACTGAACATGGAACGCTCAGTCCATTCTCTATCCACAAGACCCAGACCAGTAACCCAGTATTATTTTTTATTGACTATGTTTCAATGAAAAGTCCATGTCCTTCCCCAGGGTTCAAAGTATCTCCATACCCAATTTAATCAAAATTAGTTGGATAATAATCAGAGATTAGCCAGAACCATAGCCGAAACAAACAGACAGATAAACAAAAAATTCAAAAAATTATTTATACTTTCCCATGCATATAAAAAGTTGTTATTTTGACATTACAAACGGACACTTAATTTTCGTGTGTTCCGTCAACGGAAGGAAAGGACGGCAACAGGCAAAACGCAAAATCTAACTAGCAAGACGGCAAGGCAACAGCTGATCTGACAGCAGCTGCTGACTGACGTAGTGACGTACCGTACTGAACCAAAACCGTTTTTTCCACTCATAATCACATCACATTCATTGTTTTCCTTTTTCAATTCAAACAAACAAAATAGACTTTACGGTATCAGCAAGTGTTTTATAAGGTTTAGAAATGGAGGATCATCAAGAAGTTTCCCTATTAATAGAAGATGAGGTTTTTAAAGTGAAAAAGGACATGCTTTGTGAATACAGTGATTATTTTCGAGCGATGTTTAGCGGAAATTATGTCGAAAAGAAGCAGCAAGAAATTCGCGTAGATGTATGTATTTAGTAATTTCCACTTTATTAAAATCCTATAATATGGACAGATTACTTACTATTTGTTTTCTTTTTTGAATATTCATTTTATAAATACAAAAAGTTGTAATTATGTTAGGTTTTTTATTTTTGATAAGTTTTTTCTAAATTATGACCGACTCCTAAATACTTCAGTGGATGACGATAAATCTCATGCAATTGTAGGTCATTGTGAAAAGAAAATGTAATACAAAGTATGGAAAATAAAATGAAAGAACTACCTCAAACGGAGTATAATAGTGCTATGTGTAAGAGCTAGCGCGCACTGCAGATTTATGTTATAATAATGTGCCGAAGCATGCCCAATGCAAATAATACATACATAAACTAACGCCTTCTTCCCATGGAGTAGGCAGAAACTACAGGACACCACCTGCTACCTACCTTACATACTCCGTTTGCCTCATTTATGTTTATACAACTGGTCATCCAAGCATGCCACCTTACTACTAGTACAAGACACCTGACCTTTACATACATACATATGTGTGTGTTTCGTCGCTTCCGTAGACAAGTACCACAGAACAGCACAAGAATATGCTAGTGAAGTACAATTTTATAATAAAAATATGTATGTTTAACTAAATTTTTTCCAGGACATCTGTCCAGGAATTCGGGACAACACTTTTAATAATAATAATTCATATATTTCAGATAATAATAATCCATACAATACATTAAAATCAATTGGTACGTAGACCACAGACACTGAAATAGAATTAAAATCAATTTAAACAATACTAACATTACATTAAATTAAATAATTTACAGTAAAATCAAAATCAAAAATTGTGTCAGTATATAATTATATATGACGTACACAATGTGAGTGAAAAATGTAGTCCTAAGGAAGTCTCCGTTTCTTGTCTCTGTTCTTCGAAGTTTAGGCAAATAGGCACTACCTATTCCTATCACTGCTAATGAGACACCATTACTTTTCTATTGTTATCGATCTTAATAAGGCTTCGATATACAAGAGCAAGGAACTATATGTAATGATGATGTTTAAGGACAGGCTGTTTCTACACTCCTTTTGCTTTGGTCATATACACATGCCGGTTGCGAAAACTATGCACTAGGGCCTAGGCAATTGTTCCTAACTTGACAATTTCCACTTTGCAGGTAGTAGATGCGAATTCAATGAAAATTGTTCTAAGGTATATGGAATTAGGTTTGATTGATTTGTCAGATTACCCTCTATCTACTGTTGCGGATCTTGCCTTTGTGGCACATTTCTTACAAATCACAGAACTTATGAAACAAATAGACTTCTGTTTAGAACAACAGTTGTCAATGGCCAACTGGATGGAAATTAAAGAAATAGCACAAAATACACCCTCTGTAAAACTGGAGCAAGAGGCTGTAAAATATGGTCTCTTTTCATTCAAATCCATGAAACCCGAGTTTGTTCCAACAATACATAAATTGTTTTGGTACCTATCACACCCATACTTAAACACAGAATCTGAATTACATGTCTTTAAATTTGGTCTGCAATGGATTGAACTTCAAGATATGGGTGCTGATGCATTACTTATTATACTCTGTTGTTTGGATATGAGCAGACTTACAAGCGAAGAGTTACATGAAATAAAGGATCTCGTGAAAGATTATGTTTACAGTTTAACAGAAAAAGTAGTAGATTGCCTATACAAATTATCAACAAATTTTGCGTTGACACTTCACAGCATAAAAGTACACAAGCTGCTACTATGTGAAATGTATACTGAAAAAGTCTATACTGAAGTGTTGAATTTAGTGAATGGAAGTGTACAACGCAAGCTGAGGTTAATACCAGCAGTACCAATGTGGTCTAATAAAGTCATGAAAATGGAAAAAGCACAGACTTTTATGAATACCTTTACGGAAGATCTTGGTTTTCAGCAGTGGTTAGAAATAACAGAAAAAAACCTTTGGGGTTGGAATATAACCAATTGGACTCCTACAAAGCTGGTAATGGTATGTGGTGAATATGGAAGAGGTACAGGGAACTTTATGAGGGATGTGAAAGTATATGATGTTCATAAAGAGGAATGGATACGACATGGAGTAGAGCTGCCAGTCCGAAGACACGCTGGTGTTGTGGTTGTTGAGGATACATTATTTATTCTCGGAGGTGTAGGTGCATTTAGGTAAGTAAAAAAAAAGACTGGCACGTCACATGTTTATTATTATATTTAATAAGTGTACACAAATCTCTAAGATCAAGTAATCTTACTGAATGGCTATTTCATAAAATCTTGACATTTTGGATTATGCTAACTTAACAAGTTGTTTTACTGATTCTAATGATTATAATTCTGTACATACATATTTGTTACGGCCGCGAATCATATTTTAATCAACGTACAACATAGTACTGACCAGCAAATTGCAAAAAACGTAAGGAAATTTGAATTTCGCGGGCTACCTTGGAGCATTCACCTTTAGCGACAGCATCCCCAAACCTGTACCTATTGAAAAACGAACTCCGCATCCGTTGTGCACAGAACATATGAACATATATACCCTAAAGGGCCGGTGCCGGTGTGTCTGTTACGAATAGGGAAGTTGTTGAATCCTCCCACTCCCATACCCTCCTTTTCTTATCAATTTAAATAGATTTGTATAATCCAAGTCTAATGGTGTGGAGAGAAACATAATAATATCGACATGGTGCTGGCAACCGAACGTACCCATTGATAAGCTAAAAATTAAAACTAAATCGCGTTGGCAAGGCGTGCAACTTTACCAATATTGTGCCAAATAAGTGTCAAACTTAAGTCACACACAAAAACCGCAAAATGGATTCAAAAAAATCCGCGACCATGTTTGTGTAATTTTTTGTAAACAATGTGAAATCATGATCGATACACGGCTAAAATTTACCACAGTCTACAGTGTTAAAAATGCTAATAAATAACTATTTTCTTACGATAAAGCTACTTACAAATTAAAAACTGGTTTTATCAATACCTACTTAGTTTTGGGTTAACTTATTTAAAGAATGATTGAAGTCTATAATTGAATCAAAATGTCCTCGGCTAGTGGCTTAAGCTGTGCCTTGCATACCCTTCGTTTGAAAGGTCACTTGTTGCAAGAAGCTACTGAAAATCTTTTAAAAGTTCTTTATTATTCGTTACGGTTGACACAGGTAAGTTCTCTTATAGTTTTTATTACTCAAATTTTTAGGTTTTATTGCTTGGATTAAACGTTTTATTGAATGCACAAAAGTAGAGTCATTGTAAGCCTTTTTTGCTGTACAAATTTTAAGTTAGGTATATAGAAAATGAAGGTAGGCAATGATATTATAAGTAGTAAAATATCATTGAAGGTAGGTATAAAAGTATGACTCCAACTTACTGCAGATTATTTTAATAAAGAAATCACCCAAATATATTGTGATTATGTTTTTATAATACTTTCTAATCACTCTTGTTGCAGGATTCATGTAAAAGATTTTTCTATCCAGAATGCTATGAGAACCTTCAAAGGGAATTAGAAGATAATATTCCTGAGCCGAGTTCACAGCCTATAAATGTGGGACATGACCATGTATGTTTTAGATTGACATATCTCTAGCAACACAGAAAGCAGTTGCATTGTCTCTAGAATCTACCATAGCAAAATGATATCTTAATATGTTCTTTCCCTAATCTGCACCCCAATTGCGTAACACACTATCTATAAATCACAATCTGAATCATTTGGAAGGATATTGCTAATCTAGTGCTTCATATGTTCTAAAATTTGCCTGCTCAACAACGTAATACCGTACAACGTATAATCTTTAAAATGTCCTAATATGTTTTAGGTCAAATATCAAATCACAGTGGCCACTGGATCGTGGCTTGAAGCAAAGAAGAGAGTTGATATGTGTACCAAAAGCAATATATCTTCTGAATCCTTGAACAAAGTTCAGAGAACTTCCCACACAGTCCAGGGAATTGATATGACTCCTAATCCTAGTCCGATGCCTAGACGAAGAGATGCACCAGAAATACCTGAACCAAGCAATCCCCTACCAGGGATGCCAGTACCAGCGTTTCCTGATGTAGCTATACCGATTGTGCCTGAGCTCCCCTTGCCGGAAGTACCTGAATTTCCTATGCCACTAGAGCCTGGTAAAGCACCAAAAACAGAACCCTTACCAGGAGAGCCAGTAACATATCTCCCAGACTCTCAAGATCAAAAATGTTCTACACCAGATACACAAGACACCCCTATAGACTTCGGTCTTCTATCGACTCCAAAGAATCCTTTAGGTCAGAATAAAGGAGCAAAATCGAATTTTAAATCCTGTGTGGAAGATTTTATATCAACATCTGATTGTGATATATTATGTCAAAAATATAAAATTCCCGATGGTTTAATGATGCCGATAATGATTTCGGCGATGCTGATGAGAAATCGAAAAAATTACATGCCCCCGAGCGAAGGAGACGGTGATGAATTGTTTTCCATAGATTCTGAGCTCACTCGTCCTCAAATAGATTATATTTTATCTATACTGGAATATCAAAAACGGGCCCGCACCAGAATTAAAACCTTGTCATATTGTGATCATGTCTTTGGAATGACTTATGAACAATTTAAACAATTATATAATTTTGTAGCTAAGTTGCATGGACAAGTACAACATCCAGAAGTGTTAGTTAACAGGTTTAATAATATACTAAAAAAAGACAATACTGAAAACCAGATATGCTAAAATTTTATTTAAAATAATAGTAGATATTTAACATTGTTGTAATGTAAACAAAATAAATATGTAGATTAGGTACTGAACAAAATTGTAATTAGCATTGAATAATAAAATATCAAAAACAAATGCGCTTTATTAGATACCTAAGTTAATAAGTGCTTAGGAGACGATCCAATAATTACGTCACGATTGCGGGGGAGGGGAGGATTCGTAAGCTTCGAGATAGCACATTATAAATTTTAAGTACCAAAACTCTAAACTTCAACTGTAATGAAAAATATTTAAATATTACCAACGCCAGCGAGCGTGCTTGGACGCTTGAAATATAATAAGGCTAAACTCAATAGCCAGGTCGGTCTGGCCTACACACTCGGCCCGGCTAATGGCCGACAAAATCTGACGCTCGCATAAGTTTTTGGCTACCGGCTTCTTCCCAAAAAAAAAAAAACTTCCGCTTGAACATTTTTTTTGGTAGGTATTTAAAACAACTTGAAAAATGTTCTTTTTAGGGTTCCGTAGTCAACAAGGAACCCTTATAGTTTCGCCATGTCGTCTGTCTGTCCGCGGTTTAGCTCAAAAACTATTGGTACTAGAAAGTTGTGATTTGGCATGAGTATACACATTAATAAAAACTTTTTAACAAAAAAATTAAACCGCCGAAAAAACTGAAAAGCAAAAAATAATAAACCTTTTTTATTTAACCTTAATAACTAAGTTCTTAAACTAATGTAAGTATACCTAAGTAATTTTGAGTCGGCGCCAAACAATCAATAAAAAAAGATCACTAAATTGCCGCGCCGGATATCGTTGGATAGGTCTTTTCTTTCAAAAATATTAGGGGTTTGGCAAGACCGTTTTTTGATTAAGTAAACCGTTCGTGACTTTCAAGCTTTAAAGTACCAATTTTCGTTAGAGTCAAGTGTCCCCCTCTTTACCAACTAAACGGTTGTAGTTAGAAATTCAAATGTCATGGCAGTAGTACTTATATATAACGAAGACTAAAGGAAAACTATCACACTTAAGTGGGCTTTACAAGTTTACGAGTAGTAGTCGGCCAATTGTATTAGACTCGAAAATTTCGAACAACTCCATAAAAATGTCGATAGATCATTATGTCATAGAATTGTCAACTGGCGCTAAGCGTCAGTTGTATCGCGCTATTGTTTCATTCCTAAATAAGTTTTATAAAAAAAAAAACAGTTGCTACACCGGCTATGACAAGTCTTATCCAAACCTCAAAAAAAAAAAAAAAAATTAAAACTTTCCGTGCAAAACTGTCGCATCACAAAAAAAAATTAAAACTTTCCGTGCAAAATTGTCTCATCAGCCCGCACTTGGCTGTTATAAAAACTACGGAACCCTACACTGCGCGTGGCCCGACACGCACTTGACCGGTTTTTTTTTAATTTGTAATCACTAATCAGAGATTATTATTATATTGTAACATGCGGATTAGGTACCGTTACACACATTATTATTACAGTGAAGTCGCCCTAATAGCTATCGAATGTATCTGGTGTATTGTGTGTCTTTTGGTCTGTGCTAAATAAATGTTTTTTCTTTCTTTCTTTCTTATCATACGAGTAATTATGCTGTTAGGGCGACTTCAATGGTGAAAAATCGCGTACCTATCTCGCATGCGTGCGTGCGTATTTATTTTATTCAAATACGAGACATCTACCACCCGCACTGGGTTCGCGTGGTGGGTTACGTTACCGACCCAGTCCCTCTCACCGAGAGGGTAGGCCTCTGTCCCAGCAGTGGGAACATTGTAGACTGATTGTGCATAATGACCGTGTTAAGTGAACATTGGCAATTAACCGAGTAACGGCCCCACGGTGAGATTACAGCATATTGAAATTTGATCACTTCATTATTCTTTTATGGTGAAAACGAAAAATACCGAGTGGCAGGGAAATCGACGCTCAACATCATACCATGGAATCACCAGCTCAACCACAAAAGTGGAAACTTTGTGACAGCCCCCCCCCCCCCCGCACCACCACCACTACGGCTCATCTCCTATAGTCCATTTACAATAGCATTAGAAAGAAGTTAAAAAAGGTTATTTTTAATGCACACTTTGTTACATTATGATAGACGCCGAATTTATTATGATCTATTTTTACAGCAGCTGTCACACTTAATAGTAACCATTTTAACTATTTATCTTATGAAATTATGTGGCTTTCATTTATTTATATTATATAACTCCAATTTTAAATTACAGTGTCAATGCTAAAAACCTAAAAGAAGCAGGGATGAACAATACTTGGAACGTTATTCGTTTCACTATAATTCTACCGATTTTTTTTTAATTAAGGTGGATGCGCTGCAGTAGCCCGCGAAATCAGACGAATTCGGAGCAATTGTAATTTAAAGGGATGTATTGATGATTTTTAAGGTTAAAATTGTATTATTGCCTACATATTTCTTATTGTTGCGCATCATATTATTTTTATTAAGATACAACCTTACACTGACCTGCAAATTGCAAAAAAACGCAAGAAAATTAGAATTTAAGCATCTCCCTTAAAATTGTTTTATCATAACTTTGAAATAAAATGTTTTGCATTCCTGCTTCTACGAGCCTCTTTTTTCTAATGCTATTATAAATGGAGTATAGACGTCTGGACTTTTAGTATGTTCACTCACTAAGCACTCTGAACACTTCCTGAACAGTTTCTGAAGGAATCCCTTAGGTCCCTCTGCCCCCTCTTTTGGGCCATTCGTTGACTGAACTATACTTACATGCAAATTTGTTATTGCTTCTGCAACCTAATTGCGTAACACACTATCAACGACAATTTGAATCATTTTGAAGGGTATTGCTAATCCGGGCCCGACAGGGCCGACGCCTGCCAGGGTAGCGGTATCGTCCGAAAGGGTTACCGCTGCCCTGGAACATAAAGGGCTAAGGAAGGAACACGGGTGGGTTTTAGTTAGTAAGAGTCTGACACTCCCTTCCGCTCCACCCAGAGCGGGAGAGGTCATTTGATGACTTCCCATCCTCAAAAAAAAAGGGTATTGCTAATCCATTGCTTCATATGTTCGAAAAATTTGTCTGATAGACAGCGCTAATGATGCAGACTGTTGTTGAACTGTCAAAATTAAAGCCATTCCTACTGTTGGTGTGTTACGCAATAACACCGCTGTTTGTTTCCCAAATAAATGTAAAACTAAACAAAACCTGTATATTTCAGGGTAGTATTAGACTCGGCTATTACCTACAATTTAAAGCAGCGGACGTTTAGGAAAATTGCAAAGCTACCAGACGCATTACAGGGGCCCGCAGTATGCGCCCACGAAAATGAGGTTTATGTAGTTGGGCTCCAACACATTTACAAGTTTATAGACACTGGAGAACATCAATGCTGGGAGATGGTCGTAAACGCAGAAATGACGCCCAGTTACTTGGTCTCTTTCAAAGGTTACATATATGTGGCTCAGAAATACAGTCGTGATCTGTATAGATTCAGACCAGGAAAAGATACAGCTTTGCATCATATTGCCTGTTTTAAACATCCTCCTATGGCTATGTGCAGTTTAGGTGAGTAATACATACTTAATGTAATTGTTTCACTTAAGGTGAGTATACCTCAATACACTAGAGCATTTTCTCGAACATTTCCATATAATGTAACGTTTTTACCAATGATACAGACGCCAGCACATCAAGCTACCCGAAAATGTCAAATTTTCCCAATCAACCTTGAACCTAATGCTTTACCGATAAAATTGAACATCTATTAAAGAAATTTGACAGATTGTAGTAGCTTGATGTGCTGGCGTCTGTACAATACAGACAAAAGCTCAGTTTCCAAAACCATTTCCATGTAATGTAAAGGTGCGTCCTCACCTGGCGAATGCGGCGCTCGCGAGCCGCTTGCGAACTGCGCGCGTGCATTTCATGTTCGTACGCAGTCCCTGCGCCGTCCGCGCGCCGCTAGCGCGCTATCTACGCGCCGTACTCGAGCGGCGCAGGTGTGCCGCCCGCGGTGCACCTGGGCCAGAACGGAACCTGCTACCAACGTCTTCTGTTTTTCCTTTTAGTTTTTGTCAGTAATAAAATAGCCGATGCTGCAGCAATTATGCTAACGGCAGTCGTATGGTCCGACATCTTCGGAAGCAAATTCACAACTGAGACTCAAGTTCAAACGCGAAAGAACCTATGTGCGCACGAGATCCGCGCGCGCTGCACGCGCGCCCCACTCGAGGCTTGCTGGAATTGCACCTAGGCGGCGCACCAAACGTAGGCTGTAACCGCACGCGAGCAACACGCGCGCAGTTCGCAAGCGGCACAATCGCCAGGTCTGGACGCATCATAACGTTCCTGCGAATGCTCGACGCTGCGTTCGATGTAATGCTCACGGCGAGTGAGCATTTACTTGTAACATTTCTTGCTACCTGGCGTTTATTGTTGATGATTGATTGATTATAAGGTACTCCAATACGCTCATTAGTTTTAAACATCGGGTTGTAACAAAACATCGAGCGTCGTGTTCGAAGTGCGGTTCGATGAAATTATAAAACTGCGAATGCTCGATGTTCTGTTACAATTAAGTACCTTTACGTTTTTTCTGTTACGAGTACATTTTCGTACCTTCATTTGGTAATATTATAATGACTATGAGCAGTGGTGGTGGCCGCGACTTACGAGTTAGAAGGTGGTTCGAACCCAGAAAGGCGTTTTACTTTGTGTAAATTATTACATCACCACTTCTCTAAAAATGGCGAAAGAGACCGGCATATCCATCTACCAACTACTACAAAAAAAAAGAACTGAAAAATTTGAAGACGTGACATCTACCCTTTGTTCTCATATTATTACATTCGCAAAATATTATATTCTCGAATTATTACATTATCAAAATATTACACAAAGAACAATCACAGTGAAAAATGTTTTTAATTTGAGGGAAACAATAATAAATATTTGACATCATCACATAGGTTAATCATCACATATATTTGTCTCGGATGGGAATCAAACCTACAACCCCTTTTTCCTACCTTCTGTAACATAAATCTAACTAATGATTTTATATCACCCAGTAGTAGGTAATCCTGAAGATATGCATTAATATAATATTATGTGCATTTATATTGAAGTTTTAATAGATAAACTCTTTGCTAGTAGTTCCTGTCAGATTACAATGAAAAACCTATGTTTGTACTAGTGTCAGTTTTTATTTATCAATTGCTTTTGATGTATAATGTGACATTGTGAAAAATATTTAGTGGGAATAAATTTTGCATTCTGCTAAATAAATATTAAAATAAAAATGTCTGAAGATAGTGAAGCCAAGTTTATAACGAGTCAAAAAGGCAAGTCTGTTTTTTTATATAACGGTTACAAATACAACTTCTTCATGAAAAATAAAAATGGTACAACCAACTGGAGATGTTGCAACCAAAGGGAGTTCAAGACTTCGATTACATTAAGTTTGGATAAGAAAGTCGTTAGACAGCCCAAACATAGTTGCAGCGTTGATTTTGAAAGAAATATAATTGATATGGCAATGGAGGAGTGCAAAAAAGAAGTGTGCGAAAATTTTGAACCCATTCCAAAAATATTTGAAAAGCACTTCTTGGGAAAACAAGTTTTTCAAAATAAAGAGTATCTGATCCCATCATTTACGTCCAAAAAGGATACGCTGTACAGGAAACGAAATAATTTTTTGAATGTCGGTACATCAAAGACTACAAGTAATGTGAGATTGCCACACCACATTGTGCAAGACTTTTTTTAATTTGATGATTATAATGGTAAAACGGATGATAGAATTATAATATTTTCGATGTTACCTGCTCAAAAACTACGAGAATTATTCCAGACAATTGATATTGTATACGGAGATGGTACATTCAAGGTGACACCGTCACCTTTTTACCAATTGTACACCTTACATATTGATATCGCACGAGACCAAAACACAATTAGTTTTGTACCTATTGTCTATAGCTTATTACCAAATAAGAACACAAATACATACAAAAGGTTATTTTCTGTACTTAGAAATCAATTTCGTATGAATATTAGTTCATACAAATGCGATTACGAAATTGCTGCAATTAATGCTATACGTGAGGTATATCCAGAAATAAAAGTAAAAGGCTGTTATTACCATTTTTTAAATGCTGTGTTTAGAATGAGTAAAAAATTGAATTTCAACGAAACTCACTTAGGTCGCAAAATCACACAGTTGTGCACAAGTTTGGCTCTGTTACCACCCAATCTAATTCCAGAAGCATATCTTGCTATATATGAAATCGCACCAGAGACGGAAGTTTCACAGAAATTTCTAGACTGTGGGAACATTATAGGCTGATTGTGCATAATGACCGTGTTAAGTGAACATTGGCAATTAACCGAATAACGGCCCTGAAGGGCGAGATTACGGCATATTGAAATTTGATCACGTCATTATGGTGACAACAAAAAATACAAGACGCTACAGTCTACTTTATTATGTTGCAGGATTCACGCTGTTCGCTATCACTGGTACAGCTGAAGAGATTACAGATTTAATAAAAGTGGAAGAATTTCAGGATGCAGGTTGCATTTGCCCTTGCATCCATTCCTTCTACGAATTCCACCAGAATATAAAGATTCTTTGGACACAGGATAACTGGGTGTTTGGTATTTATCCTGCGGGATCTTGCGCAATAGCGATGGTGATGCCTCCCGTAAATCCTCACGTGTCGACGTTCCACCAACGATACCTCACGATGTATGGAACAAGGTAAACTTTAAAACCAACACAAACAAAAAAATGTTATTAATTTACATTTATTACGTCATTCATTTACAAACATACTCAAAATTATTAATTAAAGTACATACAATTTGTACAAGAACTCCACAATAAAGTAAGGCAGATAATTGTTAATACTCATAATATTACTCTAATTACGATACTTAAATAAAAGTGACAGCATTATATGCGATCTCAATGAGACTAGTCAACAATAATAAAATAATCTTTGCAATTAATAGGTATACAACATGAAGCCAAATTTTTTTATCTAAAATTATCTTGTCACTGGTATAAAATAACTTATATTATTAATGTGTCTACAGGGTCAAATTAATTTAGCTAGGGAAACTCCGCAGATGTGTTGGGTATCGATATCTAAACACGATAAAACAAAAAAATAATAATTTGACTATGTTTTTTTGTTGGGTCATCGACCGCAGGTAGTGACTACACTTGAAATATCAGTACGTCTACCATGAGTTGTTATCGAAAAGTTACACGCTAGCGTTAAACTCGCTAGCGTATTAACGTGGATCGAATAGATTTCGATAATGCTTGCTCCATGAGTTTTACGGAGTCTTACGCAGGGGCTAAGGTAAACTCGATAGATCGTGTCATCTTAAGTTTAGTTTCTTTCATTCTCAGTAATGAGAAAAGAGAATGGCATAATTATATGCTCAAAATGTAGTGCTATAGCCTATGCTAAAAATGTCATGACAGTCAATAATCCGACTAAATAGAAAGGTTGGTGGTTAGTGAACTACTTTATATTAACGGATACGCTAGCGAGTTTTGGCTGTGCAAACTCATGGTAGAACTAAAGTTTAGTATGTGTAAACTTCACAAACGTGATGGGCATCCACATCTCAACATGATAAAACAAAATAAAACAGATTTTCTCAACTCATACTGCCAATAACAACACTACAAGCAATCGTTGACTCCACAAAAATACATCGTAATTTTATCGTGATCTTGATATTCGTCGCGTCTGCACAGTTTAGCTAGCTAATTTAATTTGACCTTGAATATTAACCGATGTTATTTACAATGAATAAAGAACAAAATACGATAAACTCTAGTATGATAAGGCCACTCAATATTATGTATGAATACACACACTTGTTGAATGATACAGCACCAAATGGATCATAGGCACACATTCGAGGTGTTAACATGTCAAGTACAGACGCCAGCGCATCAAGCTACCCGAAACTGTCAAATTTTCCAAATCAATCTTGTACCTAATGCTTTAGGGATAAAGTTGAAAATCTATTAAAGAAATTTGACAGATGTAGTAGCTTGATGAGCTAGCGTCTGTACACTACTGGCACTACACAGAGGATCCAATATTAATATTTATTACATGAACATTAAAACTTACTTATCATATTATTTAAAAGCTCATATCCATCGCATGTTTCTTATATCTAGAATTAAATATAAACAATAAAGTGATGTATTAATGTACGGAAGCATTTCATTTATCAAGATTCTGTGTCAAAAGATGTATTTGGCATTTACAAGATCGCTGCAAGGAATTTATTGGAAGCACTACATATAAGATCTAAAGTAAATGTTTTGTGTAGAATAGAAAATTATGAATGCATTCTCTTGGTACAAAAATATCAGCTATACACTATCAAAACTTTAGCACGTCATCAAGGCACGATTCAAGGCGCCATCCATTCGCCATTACATTAAAATTAAATAATTATTACAATGTTGTACAGATAGTAAAAAATTAAAAATATAATTATTACTTGCCACTAGATTAAAAACTTGCACTAATTATTTGTTACGAACGCGTATAAAACTATGTAGTATTCCGTATTACCCACGACAGGGTCGTCAGTACGACCCGTTCGCGCTAAGTTTGACTCACCGTCAGCAAAATTAGCAAATATCGAAAAACCTGAAGAATATGTATTAATCCCGCGCTTGCGATGACGTTGCTTACGGTACTGAGAAGGCAACTCAGGTGTGCGGCAGGCGATTGGGGAGGGAACACATATTCCACGGACCGGCAAACTTAGCGCGAATGGATAGTAATAATAATTATATGACTTACTTCACTAACAGGTTGGTGGAAGTATTTACGTCCACCCGCCAGTGAGTTTGTGGAAAAGTTCTTCGTTGAGGGTCTGGTTGGCATCCTTGGAGCGCATCGAGAGGAATATGTAGCCTCCTATGAACTCGTGGACAACTTTGCAGTCAGCGGACTGAACTGAGAAGATGATGTTGCCCTCTTCGAACTGTACCATCATGTGTTTTATCTCCCAGTTTACGTTCCATGCCTGAAATGAAGGAATAATTTTGTTAGCAACAATTTTTTTTTTATTGCTGAATGGCTCTGCTCTTGACCTCGATCACGTCTGGTGGAAAGCGATGGATGAGGTCTATGATGGAACGAGCGTGCCCAGAAGATGCCTGTATCCTTTGTAATTTAATTTGACCATGTAGAGTATTCTATCCATAAAAAAAATTGTGAACAAAACCTCACTCACCTTCATAGTACTAAACCGCCACGTCTTGATATGGTCCCCGGTATTGGGGTCAAGTCGCATGATCCTATTATTGGCGATGCTGATGATCTCGTCCCTCTTGTGGCCCATGAACCTTACGACGAACATGGTCTGCCCGTAGTCGCGGAGATTCTGCCAAGTCTTGATGTATTGCAGCTTGGCTTCGAGTAACGGTAGGTCTTTTACGTTGGCGTGACTCTCTAACACGCGTTGTGTGAACTGGAAAGATACAAAAGTTTTCTCACAATACTGAAGAATACATAGGTGATGAATTTGACGTAAAAAAAACAGCCTGAAAGACATGACATTGAATAGTAAACTTTATTGTTTGTGTTAGTAGTAGGTGTGAAATGGAACACCGGAGTAAAAAAAAAAAAAAGTTCTAGCGTTCGTGAACCTGCACTTTGATTGCCGCCAAGCACCGTTGCTTGGCGTTGCAGCTAAGCTTTGTCTTTGTTGTCAGATAGCCAAAAAAGACGAGCTTCTAAAATCGCGCTAAAAAAAAAAACGACCCGAGTATCTCGTTTGGTATCTGCATCAATGATGCAATGTTACAATTTTGAAGTTTGCGTCGATTATAATATGGGGTATTTATCCAATGACATCACAAAACTCTGTTCTTCACAGAGCCTAAGACCAAAAACTCACCTTCCCTTTAAGTTTTTTAAGGAACCGTGGCGCTAGATAGTTATCAGGCTGCAGATGGTCTAGATGTGGCACTGAATGCTGGTTGAGCGCCGCTGCGGGCTGCGGTCGCTGTAACGCGAGCAGAGACCGTACCGCAGCCGCCTCAGTCGTGAACGCTGCGTCCGCTAGCGATCGACCGCGCGATCCTAGACGACAGGCGGCGACCCATTCGGCATATTGGTCCTCCTAGGATATAAATAAAGGACATTAAAAAAAAACGGAAATAGTTACTAAACTTTTTCCGGGAATCGAATCTGGAATAGGAATTTCTCAGGAACAACTCAGAGTCCAGATTTGTGCCCAGTTAATGGCAAAAAGCCTTTTATGCCTACCCATAAAGTTTAGTTTTTACTGCAACTTTAATATTTTTATGACCTTTACAATAGTACTAGTCATTCTGAAATCAACTTTACTGACACAGTGACAAGGTTGATATTTGTTTCTACGAAAATAACAAGGGTTTTCACTTACATTCTCACACTTGAGCCACATCTCGTGCATGGCGTCTTCTGCGGGTATCTCCAGCTTGATGCTGTAGCGGCCCGTCGCGGGGTGAGCGTCGGGAGTCACCTGTGCAAGAACAAAGTTAATACTGCTAAGGTCTTATTACAAAACAAGGTTTTTTTTTTGTCATGGTTGAAACGAGAATGGTATTTTTGGGAACCGGTACCATTGGTCTTGGTGTGGTTCTTAATCAATATTTTAGTGTATTATAGAGCGACTTTTCATCAAAACAGCAAAATATTTGACAGCTATTTCCAACCAAGATGTTACCAACTTTCAGAAGACACGACCTTATCGTCCTTCTGAAAGTTGGTGACATCGGAAATAGTTGTCAAATATTTATATTAAAAAAAAAAACATTTAGTGATGCCTACCTCAGCACCGCGCAGTTCAACAGCATACGAAGGAGTTTCTCCTTTCCCAGCGGCCTCGCGCGACGAATGTATGCGCAGTACGCCATCGCGACATGACACCCAGCCGCGTTTGTATGCCTTTAGAGTGAAGCGTTTCGGCCTGGGCAGGAACAATTTAATGTTAGCGTAAATGAAATAAATAGAAAAAAGATGTCACTAAAGAATTATTTTGATTATAAACGACAATAGCTTAATCAAAATAATTTGGGTAAACTGTGGACATTGATTTAAAAGTTTTTAAGCTCTGGCCAAATTGAAGGGAATCTTCCAAAACATTAAGGGGTCCATGGCCTGGGAGTAAGCCAGTGCTCGGCAAGCTGGACTAATTTGGCGGTCCCTTCAAGTTGGTAGTAGTATACCCAAGTTACTCGCTCAGGGTAAAGTTGATTGATCAAGTTGATTAAACGATTGACGCTCGCAGTCGCGTCCCGCATCTCGCGAGGGATTGGTCTCAGTGTGGCCAGAGCTCTAAGTGGGAAGACTAACATATTATCTAGTTTCGTTATTTGGAGGCCAGTAGGTAATGAATGATACATTTTATTTTATAAAACAAGAAGGGGTATGCGCTAGGTAGCCCATGAAATTCAAAGGATCATCATTCAAGTGTCGAACATTTTATAAATACCCAATAATTTAAGTCAAGCCAGAAAAAAGTAGTCTATTTTCTTATAGGAAATAACATTTTGAGCAATTTTTTACTATTACAGCGAAAGCCTAAATATGACCCCCCGGCTGCTCATATTTTTATAACAAGTGTTTTAAGCATAACATTATAATACCAACTTTTAATTGAATTAACATCCTGAACATGTTTTAACTATAGACTTGTTGTTAATTGTTAAAATAATTTTCAAATAGCCGAGGGGTTAGTGGTAGACATTCGTTGTAATAATAAAAAATGCTCAAGAGGCTATTTCCCACAAGACAGCAGTACCTTTTTTCCGGCACTTTAATTTTTGGGTACGAAATGAATGATGTCCTTTTCCTATGTTTTTTGTTTGCAATTTGCAGGCCAATGTCAAGTTGTATGTTGAACAAAATATGATTTGCGACCGTAACACGATGTATTAACAAAATTATAATCATTAAAATCATCAACTCAACCCTCTAAGTTCATATAACCGTATTGGTGGATATTTCATGAAATAGTTATTTAATAGGGTTATATGGGTGTAAGAATTGAATTTCGCGGGCTATCCTGGAACTTCCCTCTCAAGAACATTTCGGAGATGTTAATATTATTTTTATCAAACTCAAAAAAAGGAGGATGTTTTACAGTTATTTTTATAGGTGCGCAATAGTAACAATTTGAAATAGTAATTTAATAGTGTTATATGGATGTAAGAAAATTTAAATTTCGCGGGCTACCATGGTGCTTCCTTACGGACATTTTGTAGACGTTAATATTATTTTTATCCGACTTCGAAAAAGGAAGAGGTTTTACAGTTACTTTTTATAGGTGCGTAATAGTAACAAGAGCTAGGTATGGACATAAGAAAAAATACGGAAAAATATAATTTATAGGTTAATAAATAGGTTTGAGTACAAACTAAATACATGTGTTTACAACAAGGTTAAAACAATTAAGTTATTTTGGTGGTATGAGGGGGAATGACAAATATCTTACGCGAAAGCACAGTATTCGTTGTTACACTTGCTGGCCGGTCGACATGAGATGAAAGAAAGAAAATTATTATGTAAATACTTAGAAAAAATATAAATAAAATAATAAATAGGTACCTACGACTAAGGGCGAATTTTACCAAACTTTTATACCTAACGTCTGTCAAAAATTCATTTTGTTTATTTTCAGGATATGACTTATTCAGTCATATCCTGAGAATAAACTTTGAATTTTTGACAGTTTTTCCATACTAGAACTGTCAGACGGCAATTTTATTCCACGGATAAAAGATATCTGAAGGCCAATTCCCGTGATTAAAAACGTTCAAAATCTAGGCACAATCTCATCTCAGCGACAATCAATGTCAAAAACTTGTCAAACGTGTAGGGATTTTAGAGGTGTTTTTGACAGATTGAGACTGAAATCAGACTGTGAACGTTCTTAAAATTAGGAGAATTGTCCCTCTGACTATCAAATCAGCCCAGAATTTGTATGGAAGAACTGTCAAAAAATCAAAATTATTTTTCCGATAAACTTATCTGGCGTTGGAAAAATCAGCTCCACGATTGACACATATATACAGAAAGAAAGAAAAATACATTTATTTAGCACATACTAAAAGACACCATACTCCAGAAGGCCAATTCTCATAATTTAAAACGTTCAAAATCTAGTCGCAGTCTCATCTCGGCGACAAACAAATGTCAAAAACTTTTCAAAATGTAGGGAAATTTGAAGTATTTTTTGACAGATTGAGACTGAGATCAGACTGTGAACGTTCTTAAAATTACGAGAATTGCCCTTCTGATACATACTTCAGATAGCAACAAATAAAAATCAAATAGAAACTATAAAGTCCGACGTACGAGAATAGCAGGAAAGTGTGCCTCACGGCTGCACCAAAAAGGCCCAGTTCAGCAAAAATGCCAGACAACTAGTGCCTGACGCTGGTTTTCAACTGAACCTGAACCATACATAAATATCATACTGATCAGAATAAACTGTCACGGACGAAAAGTTACAACGCGAAACGGTCTGTAGTCAGTATGTATTTATTTGAGAAAACAAACGTATATTAATATCTTAATTAAAATAAACAGGTATTTTTTTTCTTCTATTTTGATCTGCAATGTGGAGTAAGTACAGCAAAAATAAACACGTAATGAAAAAATAAAAGATTACACCTGGCAATGACATGAAGTTTAAAAAAAACACGTCGTTGTTTACCACAACACGCTCCATGATGAGGTACTGAATGGGTTACTAATACCGCCATAACATCAACAACTTCCTGATATAAATATTTACTGAAAACATCCCCATTCAATATGAATTGAGATCAATTCTGTGTCAACTCATAATGAATCGCTTGGTTCATGAATCTTCGGTAAACAATCGTAATAGTTGACATGGGGATTACCAGCCCCAATTCCAATAAATTAATTTCTATCAATTTAATTTACTGACGCGGCATCAGGCCTACAAAATGATGGAGGTAATTTTTAAATTAACTGGCAAAACGTAATTGGCTTTGGGTATTACTTGAAGATTTGTTTATTTAGTTTTTTGTAGTCTCTGCAGATTACTTTTACGCAACAATGCGTAAAAGGTGCGCTTCCCTGGTGCGCAGGGTGTGGGGCGGCTCCAACAGTGTCTTAAGCATGATTGCGAGTCGCCTAGCCTGTGTGTACGTGGGTCACCGTTGTGCCGTCTCTCATGGGATGTCGCAACAGTGACCAACCGTTATTTTTTGTATTGATTTCCTTGTTTTTGTTTAGTGTCTGTGCTTACTAACATAGGTAGTCGTAAGTTTTACTAACAATCCTGTTGTCTTTGTTACTTGAATAAAGAACAGTCTATTCTATTATAATAGCAATAAAACAGCAACAACAAAAGCTTTTCGGTTTTTATACCCAACACAACACGTCTTTGAAGTTACGCCAACTTTTTTTTTTAAATTGCCAGATGTGGCCCTAAAAAAGTCCCTTGACCTTGATCTCGCCTGATGAAAGGATGGACGAGGTCTACGATGGAACGAGTGTGCCCAGAAGATGCCTGCGTAACACACTAACAGTAGCAAAGGCTTTCATTTTGACAGTTCAACAACATTCATTGCGTTATTTACGTCGTTGAGCAGACAATTTTTTCGAACATATGAAGCAATTCATTAGCAATATCCTTCAAAATGGTTCAGATTGTGGTTGAAGTGTGTTACGCAATTAGGGTGCTGTCACTCTTGCTTTGAAGCCTGGCGGGTTATAGGTGGAAGGGAACTCAGATGCTGGCAGAGAATGAAACTAACCGAAAAAGAGGCCCATTGAGAAAAGGTTCTTTCCTCTTATCTCTTTGTCGGGTGTTGATAAAGCTCACCTAAGATACTTGAGGTAAGACGCAAGCTCGGGCACATGCGTGATGTCATTATGCGGCGCGGGCCCGCCCTCCAGCTGATTCTGAAGCGCTGACAGCGCTGCGTCGATGTCATCCTCGGGCGCGTTGGCTGTCGCTGTATTTGTACCGTCCGGTGCATCTAGGCTGCCGCCTGCTAGCGTTTGTAGTTCGATTTGCAGCTGGAAGATCGATAAGGTCAGGTTAAATCTGTAGCGAATAGGAAAAAGGGCGCTAAATGAGCAAGTAAGTCTTGTCTGGCCGTGTGTGGTTCTTTGCCTAATAGAACTTGACCCACCAAATTCAAGATTGAGGAATGTCCAAATACAGGAATGTCACTATTTTGCTTGTCCAAGAGGATAGTCAAGCTTTTTAGACAAAATATTCAGATGCATTTCAATTGTTAAAGGTTTTTCTCTGTTTCTGAGCTAGTAATTTTATGTGTAGTAGTAATTAAAAATATACTGTAAGTATCATTGTAGTATATAGATTTAAATGAACGGCTCGCCAGCACACGGATGAAGCCTGAGAGGCTTTCGTTGTGGTTAAAACCGACGTAAAACAGGTGAAGTATTGGACTGTGGACATGAATAAATAATACTAATTAAGTATCTAGCCGTAACTATCTAGTTAGTAACAAAATTCTGGGTCAACCCAATATAGATTACCATTGACACACTGAGAAGAAGCAATAATTACCTGTAACGCAGCAAACAGCAGCATCTCCTCCTCTGTACACTGGACCTCCTGGTTCAGGATCTGCCAGCGCGCCTGTTGGTACAGCTGGTTCAGTCGCGCCGCATCCTGCGCACGCGCTGTCAGGTCGAAGAACGAGTAGAACTTGAACCGGAGCTGTAGCGTGTTCCATTCACGAACGTATTGCTCCATTATGGAGAGGGATGAGTCCAGCCAACTGCGGGGAGAAGATTATCGTTACAATGTTTGTATGTATTTCAAGGCCCTGAAATCACTGAATTCGTTCAGGGCTCAACATATTTAAACAATATATCCTTTTGTCGCTTCAAACAATTTCTGTCACTTGTTTTCGACAGGATGTTTTCAACAGAAAGAGGTTTTAAATTCATTTCGAGCGGTCTAAACGGGCTTTTGAAATGATAATTTTGCAAAAATTGAAGCAGAATATTATTGATGATGTAAATCTTGGTAAAACGTAATAAAAAAATATTATTGAGGCAACTAACATTCCGATACAATGACGAAAAACATGAAATCATCAAAAAAACTATGCGGTAAAGTGATCATTAAAAATACATTAACATCATTCCTACACAACAGTTCCATTATTGTCGTCAAATTAGATAATACAACAAAAACAGGCAAACAAATAAGTAGTCTATTATGGGTTTTAGAGCATACTTTTTTCCTTGTTCTACCAGCAGGATAACCCCAATAGATAAGTACTATGCTTTCATAGCCTATAATAACAAATACGTACCCAACATTCATTCTGGCACGTTCCATGAGAGACTTGGGCGATAGAAGGGACTCTCGTGATTGGCTGTCGGGTTCCATGGGAGAATCCGCTAGGGACAACTCTGCTAGGGAGTCGAGAGCGTCCAAGGAAGCAGCCCGGGGCGGGGTACCGCAGTACCCCCCGTCGCTTGAGCCATCGCTCTGTGTGCTATATACACCGCCATAACGACGGAGTGTGCCGTTCTGAGGAAAAGAAAATTGGTAGATTATGAAAAAAGAAAGGTGTGGGTGATGTGTTATTAAATCTCATAGTTTTTGTCGTACGTAACGAAACAACTTGAAATAGTATGTTTTACATATAATCATTTTGTTTAGTCTTCAATTCAAAAGTTATGGCAAAAGCGATCAAAACCAGCATAATTTATTATTAAATAACATTATGCATGTAACATAAACAGTATATGATGTGAAACAGATGCATTTTCCTGCACCATTCTTGTTAGCTGACGAATAAATGTTAAAAATAACCGCTGAATTATCTTTAGCCAATGAGTGAGCTCATAACTCCAGATTTTGTTACCATATTCACCGTTTTTGTTTCTTTTTTACCAATTTCGAGAACTGCTATTTTGCAGAAGGTCGGAACCGATTAAGAACGATCACGTGCTATTTGAATTGAAACGATCGTGAATAAACTCAGTGGGTTCCACAAGGGGCACCATTGGGTCCAAGTATTTTCTTGTATGTATTGACATCACTTGAACCAAAAATTGCAAAACATGTGGATTAGGGCCCACTCCTCTCGCAGAGATGAGGCTTGTGTCCCACCCGTGGGAAAGTTATAGGACTGATTATGCTGTATTGACTTCACTGACCCTTAATTTGTAGAGTTTTTTTTAAATATTTTATTTACTTGAATGAAACTCGGTTTGAAATGAACAAATATTATGAAACTTACTTGTTGTGCCACAGGGGTAGCAGAGAGCGACCTTGGAGGGGGTGGTGTCGCAGGACACGGCCCGTTGGGCCTGTCCAAACTATTTGATGAGCCTCTAGTGGCTGCTATAAACGTATTGGTGTCTGCGGGGTGTGAAGACTTTATCCTCTTAGCCTCCTTTAAGTTCTGGTAGTTCTGCTTGAGGTGGGACGGCTCTAAGGGATAGCAGAGAGACAGTTCTTCTGGGTGTCGTATACCTGCAATAATGAGGAAATATGTAGTTGTAATGTTTTAATTGCTAGTCATATATCACGTGTAGGTTATAGATACAGTAGAGTGGGCAGTTACATAAATTTTGGTTACCATACCATAATCGGAAGCTTGTAGGAATCGAATTACAATTTGATTGTGTCTGAAATATTATGGCAACAGTTCTATGACCCTTAGCCTTGTCACCTGACCGTAGAAGAAAACTACGATAGGCAATAGTGCAAACCGTGCACTCAAAATGGTGAAGGAAAACATCATCGTGAGGAAACTGTCATGTCCTAGAACCAAAAAATTCGAAGACATGTGACATCCACCAACCAGCACTGGGGCCGCGTGGTGAAATACGGCCCACTCCCTCTCACAGAGAGGAGGCCTGTGTCCCAGCAGTGAGAATATTATAGGCTGATTATGCTAAGCCGACAAAAGGCTAGGCAGATGATGATGATGCTAAACCGCGAAAAATAATTACAGATTTCAAGTTTGCGAATCGTTACAGTAGTTAATTTCCCCATCATCAAACACCAGGGGGTAATTGCTCCCATAATAATAACGAAAATATCAAATGGTTGTATTATTATGACAGCAACATGCCCCATCGTATGTATGGGTCCTTCATAATAAACATTCAACTTTTACGAGTTGATCAACTTTACGAGCATTAACATTTGGACGAGATAAATTACATTTGAGGTTGGACTTAGATCTTGTGATGCCGTATAAGGCATAAAAGTCAGATCGTAAATCGACAGCCGTTACATACAAAGTGTTGAAACGTAGAAGTTTCGCTATAAAAATAAATATGACCTTTACGATCTTTTGCGCAGAGAGAAAGATATTGGAAAACAAGATAACGATATTGATGGTTTAATGTAGTTTTTTGGGCGCAAATGCCTATCTAAATTTGGATCTTGTAATTTTATCTGCATTTTTACTGAGACTTCTTACAATTTATTATTTCGTTTTTGGCTGACCCAAAGCCCAAGGCCAGAAGGATTTCTTAGTGCTGTTAGCCAAATCTAGCACATCGTCACATAAAAAACTAATAGATATTATGCTAATATTCGCATACCCAATCTATTGTTGTCTCGGGCTACACTTATCAATTCAATCTTGAATCAAGCCACTAATCATTTTCTTAACCAAAGTATACACAGTCAAGCAGATACAAATAACAATTAAACTCACCAAGACTTTTGCAAAGCTGAACAACGGCGCTGAAGGTGTCAATAGAGAAGTCGATCTTGCAGTCAATGAATCTGAGGTCCGGGAGCTGGATTCTGATGGGTTTGTGCATAGGAGTGAAGTGGAGGGCAGCATCGGCGTGGACGCCATACTGGTCCAGTGTGTGCTTGGGTCGGGATAGCCATTTGTTGCGAGTGGGCCACCACAGAGCATGGTCTGACCAATCCTTTTTGAATTCTGGAAGAAGAAAATTATGTTATTTTAATTTTAATCTTTCAAGTTAGTCACATAAGTACCCCTTTACTCATAAACGTTGCTTAAAGTTAAGCAGTGATTAGCGACTGTTTAACCATACATTTTTGACGTTTAAACGTCACATAACTTATCATCGTTTATAAATAAACCCCATAATCTTTAACGAGTTTTAAACATTCTTTAAAAGAGTATATTGCGCACATATACAGGTTATATGCTTCATTAGAAAAGTATCTAATAAAGATTAATGACTCGTTGTGAGAGTTAGCAAGTACTTCAACAAAATGACAAGTTTCTTCATTAAACATAGTGACCATGTTGACTCCAATAGAATAAAACACGGAGAAAGCGCTGTGAAACTAGCAGTAAAAATAAGTAAGCAGATACTTAAGAATAACCTCTCCACTAGTACGCAAGAAAATTATTGAATGGACGAACCAGACTTGAGTACTAACCCTGCACTCAAGTACACATGGCTGTCATTAGAGGTAAAATAAAAAGAAATCTCATCATCTGGCGAACGAACTCATGGACGAAAAAACGATCAGTGTAGTGACGTCATGCCTGTAGGAGCGGATGAACTGTAAAACATTGTAGAGCTTCTTGAACCCCTTACACCGCAAGATGAAAGTGCAGGGGAGGTACACACATACTGGTTTTCGCTGTCGTGTAGATTTTGTTTCGCTTCCGTTGAACCGTGAGTCACGTTAGCTGGTTCGAGGATAGACGAACAAACTATAACATCTAATTGCTATGAGTCATTGCTAGAAAAACCTTATAAATTGTTATACTTTTAAGGTGTGCTGTGATTGGAAGTTCATTGGACCGATTCATTTTGTTTTGTATTGAGTTTTTGGGTATGCATAGTTATTATATTAGGTACCTATGTCGAAGTTGCGTCTATTGGTAGTTTAAGTAGAGGAAAAATGATTCTATTTCCCGTAGTTTTTGTTCGTTAATTTAACCACAAAACTACCTGTTTAGGTAGGTACGCTACATGATAGCAAAGTTGACTAATAAATAAATACGTGCTAGTTTACATGTAATCTCTAGCACAGTTAGGAAAAGGCTAGGCAGACGATGATACTTAGTAGTGGCAGTATTCAGATTCAAATCGCTTCATTAACTTATGTATGATGTAGATATGCACAAGGTGGAGCAGAATAACCTAAGCTAATAAGATACTAAGATGTGAATAACCAGCCATATTCAATAAACGCTACAGAACACATAATAACAATAGAAATATTATAAAAAAATTACGAGCACCACTGAACTCTCAACTCTTCCCATTCCCAGCCGATTAGAATGCGTTCATAGCTTTATAATGACCACTTTTACTGTCACTCGTAAAGTTTGAGGTCATCTATGACTACCACCTATGGTGCCTGTGCCTGTTGAACTATTCTATTTCAAAGCAACAGTAAATGCATCAACTAGAAGAGTTCAGTATCTAGAACAGTTTATTTATAAACATGATGAATTGTGTTGCAGTTGCTATAAATAAAATTGCTGGGAAAGACAAGACGAGAATAAATTGAAAATATTGGTCAGTTCGTGTCAAGGTTTAAGTGCAGACGTGACGTCAGACAGTCAGATCCAATGAGAACGAACACCAAATGTGGACAAAAGTTATAAACGAAACGGACGATAATGAGGTCTACACAAGGAGGTCAATGATTTCTAAATGTTTGAATGATTTCTTAGTAGACGCTAACGAAAAAGAGAGAAATCAAAATCTGTATGTTCAAGTTGAAGCAAGTAATATGGTACAGAGAAACTGATTCATACTATTATATTTTATTTCTAGGAAAAACGTGACAGACGGTCATCACGTTTTACTATAATGAGCCAATAGCGGTGACGTCACCCTATCGATCATTAAATTGTATGAGTTGAGTAGCAATATGGCCCGCATAACCCGTACTCAGCGTGTGAGTCATAATGTCAAAATGTGCATCTGCGAAGTAAAGCGATGCAGTCAGCAACTATGAATTTGTTTACTCGGCGTTTTTGTTCTTAATGCCACTTCGAACATTATTATCATCTCATGTTTATATGACATCGATACAGCGAGTTCGTTTCCAATTAGAATTTTAATTTATGCATTATTCAACGCATAGCATCAACTTATAAACATACTTCATCATTATCGTCGTGTACACACATTGCTAGTAACAATGCACATAGATAGCAGGTTCGGCTCCTGCGGAGTCTATGACCATATTTGTTCGCGGATAAGTTGGATAGACGCGTTTGGCATCCACCGCTTTCGCGATTTTACCACCCCGATCACGTCGCGTGATTTCTTGCCCAAGAAATACTTTGGGATTCTAAAATTCCTTTGTTGGAAACATGTTTCCTATACCGTGAAGAAGCTTGGCTAAAATGTTGTTGTATCCAAAAAGAGAGAACGTCAAGCATGAAGCCGCACTCAAATAAGGAGCATGTGCGCAACTACTACGCAAACTAGATTCTGATAAAGTATTTGCAATTCCAATACAATGTTTATAATTTGAGATAATTCTCGCGAAGATAAGAGTAACCGATAGCTAAATGTACAAGGTGAAACGGTTAAATGCAGAAGTTGAAATATCTTGTAATTATTTCAAAATATTTTAACGATCACTTATTTAATCGTATTCATTCTCAAGGATCTTAAAGATCAGTTAATTATTCCTGCGGTAACTCGCGTTGCTCCTTATAAGGGCGGTTGTGGCCAATGTTGAGGCGCCGATACCATACCTTTATAGTATACCACCTTACTCGATATAGATCTTAATGCGTATGACGACTGTAAATCGATTTTTTCCGATGCATCGATAAGAAAATACGTTCTAAGAACATGTGGATAACAGGATACTAAACGTCTTAAAGAGATTTCGCACGTTCAATGCTTCTTTTTATCATTAGCTAGACGAAACGAATAGATGATTCGATGAATAAAAACATAAGCTATATGTATGTGGAAAGGCAATGCTCACACAACAACGGGACTATATATTTCTGTTTTATTTTATTTTATTATACAGTTTTTTGGAAAACTTACAGGTAAAAACTTTTGCACGATTGAGAATAACAAAAATAAAACCAATTACAAGTTTTCACAGATAGAAGAGAGAATATAAACAAAAAATATTTGAGAAGTTAGACAGCGTTTTGAGTAAATACATTTTCATAAGTAAATAAATTAGGATAATTTTGAAATACTGGTATTGAAAACATCGATCTCGACGTCCCGGTAGACCGCATTATACGTATGACTCGCTCTGATTAAGTATGAATTTCGTCTGTAATTCGTTCCTACCATAGGAGTATGCAACACATGAGGATTGCGCAGAAAAGCAGAAGGAACCCGCAGTCCGATTTTGTTCAGCAATTCGGGAAGCTCGGTTAAACCGTTCGCAATTCTACATAAAAAAGCCAAGTCTGCAATTTTTCTACGTTCAGAAAGAGGAAGTAGATGGAATCTTTTACAGCGTAGGAGATAAGTGGGAGAATACGTTTTAGACCGGAATTGAATGTACAGACGCCAGCACATCAAGCTACTACAATCTGTCAAATTTCTTTAATAGATTTTCAACTTTATCGCTAAAGCATTAGGTTCCAGGTTGATTGGGAAAATCTGACAGTTTCGGGTAGCTTGATGTGCTGGCGTCTGTACCTCAAAAATTTTCTTTGTATGCCTTCCAATCGATTGATGTATATGTTGTAATTGGGATTCCAAACTTGAGAGGCATACTCGAGATGACTGCGAACAAAAGTACAGTAGAGAATTTTAATGGTTTTGATGCTTCTGAACTCAGACGAGACCCTCAATATGAACCCTAGTGATTTAGATGCTTTATTAATGATTTTATTTATGTGTTGATCAAATAATAATCTTCAGTCAAAAACAACTCTCAAGTCTTTAAATGTGTTAACCCTAGCTAGGGATTTGTCTAAAAGTTTAAAGTCAAATATGATAGGAACGGGCGTCCTGGTGAAGGAGCACACGTAACGCTTGGAGATGTTTAAATGGAGCTTATTAGAAGTGCAGTAGTACTGGAACCTATCTAGATCCTCCTGCAATGATAGAGCATCTGATAAGGAGGATATCTGTGACATAATTTTCATGTCATCTGCATAAAGAAGTATTTTAGAGTGAAGGAAGCAAGAATCGATATCGTTGACGAATAAATTGAATAAGAAGTTTTGTAAGTAAGTTTTGAAGTTTTGTAATATTTACCGCGGTTCTTTATGACCACATTGTTTCGTAAGCTCCCCCTACTAATTGGTAAGTTATTCTCAGCGTTATCGACAGTTATGTGGGACAAGATAGTTTATTTCTGGTGGCAGACAGTTTCTGCGCCGCCGTCTCGACAGTATAATATGTTGACAGCTCAGCGTAACAAAATATTAACGTGTGCACCACGCGCACGAAGAAACGAGATAAGATAGTATTTAATAACACCAACATGGCGAAAGCAGTTCAAGTGAAAGTAATTCAGTATCTGAAATGACTGATAAAACCATAAACATAGTTGGAATCGTATGTGAAATAGAGTAGTTTAAAAATTCACATATTCACATCACATGTGTTTGAAGCCGATGCATCAAAATAAGGTTGTTATAAAGAAGTTGGTAACGGAACATTAAGTCATTAAAGCAATCATTTGGGAATACGTGAGGTTAGCTCGGTGTTAAAAAACATTCGAGCAGGTGTTAAAATAGTAGATAAGCCAAATGAAGATGTAGTCTAAAATCTGAACGGCGGCGGCGTCATTTAATACCTCTATGGCGAGTCCATTGATGCATTAACTCGATTGCTTTGAAATGGATGGACTTGTTTGTAAAGTATTCATATCTTCTTCAATCTCTGTAATGAGCATGTACGCAATGCATTGTATACAATATACAATGTTAATTTAATAAATGGGTTAATGCGATCCAGAAACTGGAACGATCGCTTCTGCTAAATTATAAATTATGAATGTAGGACGCCTCGCCAATTTTATCGCTCTTATGCTTCACTTGACTTGCCTTACTAAATTCTTTGGAGCTTTGTGTACTGCAAACTTTTTAATGGATTCCCTGTTGCGTTTCATCATCATCATCTGCCAAGCCTTTTCCAAACTATGTTGGGGTCGGCTTTCAGTCTAACCGGATGCAGCTGAATACCAGTATTTCACATGAAGCGACTGCCTATCTGACCTCCACAACTCAGTTACTGGGTAATACGATACCCCTTATTCACTGTTGCGTTTATTTAAGTAATATCAATAACGAACAATGTATTATTATCATCATCTTACAAATTAAAACATTTTTATGTCACAGGTGTTACATAATTTCGACTACGGCCTTACAAATAACTTAGACATTACAATGTTGACAAGTGCTAACAAAATTATGTAAATCCCCTAGTTATATTCAATTGAATAAGTAGCTGCGAATGACCAGTCAAGGTACAAATATGTGTAGGTTGAACCATTTACAATAATTGGGTTCAAGCAGAGCTAACAGGAAGTTTGTGCACCCAATGTAACTGGGCCAATGGATGAACACACGAGTGCGATAAAACCGCAAATGCAACATTACGCTGGCATTATCCGCACTGAAGTAACATCACTTACAAAGCAAGTTTAAACACGACTTAGCGAGTAAGTTAAGTTTACAGAAAACAGCAAGTAGGATAAACATAAAACAGGCAAAGTAATTAAACTAACCGTTATCTTTACTAATAGTAAATAAATCTTGGAGTCTCGTAAAACAAATACGGAGTCAACACTAGCTCACGCGCAGACGAAGGAACACTTTGTTTATATTGAATGATTTACGTTGGTTTACCAATTTTAATGCGACAGCGTGTTTGCTAAATCAATGTTTATTTAGATATTGGGGAATTTCGCAGCTGTTAGTTAGAAAGTAGTATACAACAAAGATGTTTGTTATTTGTCGTGACTTTTTATATTCATAATAATGACGTTTTAACATGATAATACATTCTAAAACTGTCACGTTAGAAAGCATCGACTACGAGTACATTAACAAGTTTTATGCGATTATAAAGTACACAACGATTCTTGTGTCTTTAGCCATATGGCGACTAGATCCCAAAGAGAACAAAATAAATGCACAATGCACATAAAAGCCGCTGACATTATAAGATATATCCTAGTCAAGACGGTTCCTTCAGTGAAGGTCCCGAGTACACTCCTTGCGGTACACCTTATGATCTACAGCCCGGGTTTACACAAGACATACAGAGATCCGCTTTGAGATTATGGCAGTAACCGTAAGCAGCTTACACATAAAGCAGCGTAAGTGTTGTAAGAGAATTTTGATTTTAAACCATATTTCTGTAACGAAAGGGTTCTGATTGATAATGGTGAAGGCTTGCCATAGGTCAAAAGATGTTTCTGTTGTTTGTTTACTAGACACCGCTACCAGTCCGCTACTGTTGCTTAATGGATGAAGCGCATATCCATTTGCTTGATGAATATAAATAGGTATTCGTACTATTCCCCATGGTAAACACGTGCCCCATGTACTGTTGTCAGGTGCTGACCAGTTTATTTGAAGATTATTACGTAATAAATCATGGAAATTTGGGACCGAGATAAAATTAACGGCCATTAAAAATATTTCTGGCTATTCGTGGAACAGATTATGTGAACTAACTGCGGCTTTAAACTTAAATAACCCGTAACAAGGTTTAACGTCTTTCTAAGAATGAAGAATTCAAAATATGAGGAACTATTGGGCGATTAAATGTTAATTATAGGTGTGTTACTATAATGAGTTGTCGTAGGATTCCGCACAGCTGTCCTTATATGATGAGAAGGTATAGGTGACATAATCGGAGCCGCAGCGGCGTAGGCGCACGCCCCGGTCGCCGCCCACCGCTTCCGTCGCGGAGGCGGTGTTACAGCACCTGATCATTGTGTAGCAATCACAGGGTAAAGTTTATCCAGGTAGTTAGATTATTGACAGTAAAACTAACGCTCCATTACTAACTTCAATCATCAATTCACCGACAATTTGATACCAATAGCATACAAAAGAAACCGTTCCTACGACATGAACTATAGTGAACCCAAGTAATTAATCAAAGGATGATAGCCACAAGACCGGCGCTATAATTAAAATTCAAGGATAATTGTCGGAAGGGACCAATGGATAAAACTCGACGAAGACAATTGATACGGACATTGATTGCTAGTTTCTGATTGATTGATGAAACGGACAAGCATGTGGGTGTTTACCATGAGCAGTTGAGCACAGACATCGCTAATGCGTTCTATTTCCACTTTTGTAATAAAATATCTTGCAACATCTCTCGGAGAGGAAGGCTCTTATTAGTTGGAAACCTGTCTGCGGTTATGACAGCAATTGAGGATGAAGTGATACTTAATGTTATAATCTCGGAGCATTATACTGACGTTAGTTGTTATTACAATTGACGTAATGAGCTCTTAGCAACTATGTTGGCATCAGGCACCATAGTTAATAGATGCACTCTTCGATTAGTTTCCATATAATCAGTGGGATTACTCATTGTTGCCTTTAGATAAGCTTAATCGACCCTGCCAGCTATTGCAGTAATTTACAATAGTACAGTTCATAGCTAATGATTAATAAAACGCTTGTAAAAAAAACTTGTTTGCCTTTTATGATTGTATGAGTTGTATGTCGATTTCCTCGTTTTTTAATCTATGTAAACGCATAAGGAAATTCTTGTTCGAACACTAATTTGCCAATATAACGGACGATTCCATTTAAATTCCAATGTCGGTCTCATGGCTGTGGTAACTATGTGCTGTTGTATTAACGTGCACATCAGGAATAAAGTTTATGGCGACTTCACATAACTAGAAATCTAAACATTTATAGTTGTAATTAGTGTAAATTAAACCAATCTCGGTAAATATAAATACACCGATAAAATATAAGACCTTGTAGAATCTATAGGAGACCACATTGAAACGGCCTGAATGGCAATGTCAACAGCTTGCTACAAAAACAGAGAAGTAGGCGAGCCTACGATGTCCTTAAAATCGAGTAAGTAAAAAGAAATAAAAGACAAATCGAAAACCGAGATCAATAAACCACAATACAATTGAACAGTAATCACAGCATAAATAAATTATATTTATCGATAAATACATCTCTCGCACGAGCATGTGAGAAGAGATCTTATCTCTAGGAGGTTGAATTCATATTTGTTGATACGAACGGACAATCGTACTACTTACCTGAAATGGTAGTAATAAATTAGGGATTTTATAGCTCTCGCTTCAAGACCGAATGTCCGGTGTCGCACTTAACGTTCCCAGCGAATGTTGCAGCAGTTACCGGTCTGCACTGCCGCTATACCATTGTATATGTAGGCATCTACACTCAGATCGTAATCGATTCAGTTTAATGGGTTAAATTGACCTGTTTTCAAAGTGACTTAATGTGGTCAATTTCGTCCCACGTCGAGTTCAATTAGCCGCACACGCAAAATAAGATAATGCAATAAATTATTGTTTGCAGAAATAAAAACGACTCGTGAATTCGTTATGCGCTTATCCGCTGAGAAAAGACAAGACAGTTTTTAGAAAAACTTTTGACAATAATACATATGTCAACAAAGTCACGCATAAACAAACATGATTGTTTGATGACAGAGACGGAAGAAAGCGTGAAACGCAACAGTGGATTACGAAATCATGAGGAGCCGAGGAACAATGGAACACGTGGGGACGCACCGTTAGCGAAACGACACCCGCATAACAAATCTAGTCACTCATCTCTTGCAGGAAACATCTGAAATAACAGCATAATATCGTCAAAGCTTTGCGTGACAACCAACATTTTACATACAAACTAAAATCGTGGGACACTCATTAAATAACGCAGCATAACGCAAGAATGACATGACATGCCCACATCAAAATGGTAATGACGCTCAAACATTGCATTCTAAATAACATTATCGTAGCAAAACTACAATTTGATTAATGTTGCTGGAATGATTATGAATTTAAGAAAGCCAAATAGGTGGAATTAATTCCACGCCCACACAGAATTAGAAATCAAAGGGCCAAGTGCGTCAGGTATTATCAATGCCCATTGATAAAATGATTTTCATTGACAAGACACCGCTGGTAAAAGTAGCTCATACTAGTTTTCATTGAAACTGGATCAGTACGGATTAGATAACTGTTTGGTTTGTAGAAGAGAAGAAGAATTCAAAAGCATTTTTTTCCAGTGCTGTTAGAATGTATGTTTTATTGTGAACTTGTATATTAACTATCAACGCAAATACTAGGTGAGGATGTCTTTATACCAACGACAATTACCGCAACACCATTATCGTTTTAAAACTTAAAAATATTTACACTAACATCAGTGGGAAAATTGCGGCCACCAACCTCCGTGTCAGGTCTAGTTATGTGGCCCAAGTATGACATATTTATAAGAGCAAGGTTCGATATAACGATCCATGGTGTAGGCCGATATTCAGCAGTGGCCCTACGATCTGTTATAATAATTTACAAGTTTTACTACAATATTAAAATATGCGGCGTAGGCAGTTTATATTTAACGCAATTTAAATCGCGTGGGATGCGGAAGCTATCCAAGTGTCGATGTTAAAGCTTTCTTTTGTGCTAAACTGGTTCAAGAGGGCAACTGATATTATAAAACCACAAACGAAAATGATTGTGAAGAAACATATCCAACAACATACAAAATGTTATCAGAAAGCTGTTGAAGAACGATGATTACTTAATAAGATAGGAGACGTTATACACGTCGGCTCAGCTCCGCGTATCGGATGCGATATTTCACGCATGAACTGGGAAAATTGTCTTGTTATTGTTACACTGGCCTTACTTTCACTCTCATTTACTCCTTCCCAGTAAAGTTCTCTCATAAAACTTAATACCCGCGATAAAATCTCCAGTCGTTACTTTTATGTCATTTTGATCAGTTGCATTCACAAATTAATTTAGTATTGTTAACAACGCCAATTAGAGCATGGAAATCAACCAGTCTTGTTATCTCACCAATGACTGGAACGATTAATTTTCCACCGAAATTGTGACTGCACTTACCTTCGATACTAACTTACGATAAGAACTCGAATGCTCACCTTTACCTGTAAACAGAAATAAACAAGTGTTAACAGTTTTATTAAACGATTTATTGTGACTATTAGTACAACTAAAACTTTCTATTCAAGTGTCATCCAGATGAGGTGGATTAGCATATTGGTTTCCCTATCGCCCACTCCAGAAAAACTAGTGGGCGCTCAGTGAAAGTGGTCCTCCAGATGAATAGCTGTCATTACGCATTAGTAACTTGTGAAACGGTATTGTAATGCAGTTGCATAAAACCAACGCCTAAACTATTAGCCAATCATTCTTTGACTAAACAGCTACCATCAACACGACTTTTGTTGAAACCATATGCTGTCAAACAGGAGACAAATTACACAACAATTACTTGGAGCGAATTCAACATGCAAAGTACGAAGATAAAATTCAAATGCTATGAATTTTAATAGGTTAAATGCACCACTTATCCGACGTTATAAATAGCAGGAACGAGTTAGGTAACTCCGGTACAACGTCGTTGATAAATTCGAGCAAGAAAAACTGATAGCAAAACCGTACAGAATCCCTTAGCTGGGACTTGAAACAATCTGTCAGTGTGATACCCTATCATTATCTGTAGCTTTGTACCCTAGCTACCGGTAACCGTGTTTCAGTCAATAAATATCCCCATTAGCGTGTCTGGGCAGGTCGGACCATGGCACGAATTAGATACCGACATAGGAGAACCGCAATTAACATTACTGGAACAATTAGTGCGCCTTTAGATTCCGGCTCTGCCATTAGCGAACGATGGCTAAATAATTACAGTATCGATCATATATGAACCGTCTAAATTGGCTTAAAAGCTTTCTACATTCGACCGTCAATAAAATTGTGTTACACAAAAAAGGTTCAATGAACCGTGGATTTTGATTAGGACATAATTTGTATGTTCAGTAATATGTAGCTAATAGGAGCTTTAGAAGAAATCTCGGTTATGCAAATGTTAGTCAGCTGATAAAATGCTTAGGACAGCGTAGCGTAGGTAGAACGTGGCACACCGTAACTTGTTAGTGCTGATAAAATGTATCTTATCTACGCATTGCACTGGTACTGTTTTTCTCACATTGACCCGTTTGTTCTTTCCAGATGTGTCAACGACCTCAAATCACATTGCTCAAAACTTATTCAATAAGAAGGTAGCAGATTTTCTTTGTTATAAATTCTTAGAAGTTATTTAAAAATAATCCATTGAACCTGTTACTAAAATGGGTTTAGCGAGCCGTCATCATCCACTTAGCACGTTCGCGAATCGCCATCTTGGCCAATCAAGTCGTTAACCCCTGACTGGACACTTGTTCAGAGTGCTGTAGACTCATCTCATCTAAAACTTCCGAGAGGCGTGAGATGCATCCCAAATGTATTAAAATATTTCGAGAATCTCAATTCTATTACAGCCACTGGATTTTCTCATCTAATGCTTACAGCACAATGTTTTATATACGATATGCATTAGCATGTGTCCAGCATGTCACATGACTTATAAACATGCACTTTCAAAGTACTCTGACATTACTTACGTTATAAAATCCAATATGGCCACCAGCTGTTTAAACATCTGCTATTGTGATTCCCTGCGCTTGCGCAAATTAATTATGCGTGCAATGCAGGCGCCGACCAAATCAAATGTGACTTTTAACTTCAGTAATGTATTGAATGTTCTCTTTGCCTGTCAATGGCCTGTAATTTACGACAATTGACCGATATAGCGAGACGGCGATTTACAAATACGAGTAGAGCTTTTAATGCATTACTTGCATACTGCGGAGAAAATGTTATAGTAGAGGCTGCGTATCGAAGCAATTAAATGAATAACGGCAATTAAGACGTGGATAACATGATTGCCATCGATTTTCACTCTCTCCATCTTAGTCCATATAAGCACATAAATGGTTCCGCGCCCTCGAGTATACCTAATGGGGAGTATAATTTTCAGTATGCTGTTAAATTAATCAGGTTTCTAGTCTAAGAACTTCATCGAATAAAATATAGATATTTATAAACTGTCGAGCTTTCAGCTCTCTAATAAACACTGTGAGAAGATTGATGTGGCACGCTACATAGTAATTGTGCATTTACCACGGGATGTAAACTTGACGACCCGAAGTCACGAACATGCTAAGAGCTGCGACCCCTATGAATGTATGGTGTATCTCGATAATCATACGTCAGCGGATGGTATTACCGAAGATAATTTCATTGAAAGCAAAGCATCAATTGAACCGTATCTTTTGTGAAGACAACGAATGTATAATAAATCGATTGTTATTGTCATATGCAAAAGGGACCGTTCGTATGATCAATTATTGGGTTAAAGACGTTAAAGAATCAAGCGGTTATACGTTATCAAACAGGACAAAAGAGATGGAATTCCCCAGTTCATCTCTAAGACAGCGTATGTACAGACGCCAGCAGGTCAAGCTACCCGAAACTGTCAAATTTTCCCAATCAACCTTGAACCTTAATACTTTAGCGATAAAGTTGAAAATCTATTAAAGAAATTTGACATATTGTAGTAGCTTGATGTGCTGGCGTCTGTACCAATTTACGACTATTGTGCCACTTAACCTTATCTCGGCTCAGAGTTATTAGTCTTTATAACTGTTCGCAGTGTACATGCCAATGCAAACATTTAACCAAATGGGTTTATAGTACAAACTTGCGAAAATATGAGGCCAGAGGGCAGATGTTTCTTATCACAAGAAATATAGGTATACCAATGAATAAAAGATATATGAAGAAACCTATAAGTATAAAACTTCTACAGAATCTGATGAACGGCTTCAGATGAACCCGATGATATAATAAGTAAGGAAAATCAAGTCTTAAGGCCAATTCATATGTAGGGTATGAAATCAAACAAGGTTTGCGGGAAGCCATGACCCACATCAGGTTTTATTTGTAGACGCGAATCATGTGGACGTGACTAAACATTCATACGAAAATTAATAGGTACACAGATTTGATCATCTCTCTTCGTGAATTGGCATTCATACTTTACACTGTATTTGTGTGTTCGAGTGTGTAATATATTAAGTTTGATTGCGATGGTAATCTTCTTCACCCATCCAATTAACGAAGATCGTCTAGCAACTCGTTAGTCCGGCGTTTTAACAATTACACAATGTCATTATTCGGTTTCAGAATTTGTGTAATCAACTACGTTGCTGTAATATTTATATTGTGAGGGTTTGTTTGTTTGAGTTTAATGTGGGACAGGTTTCATTAATTGATATGAAATCTCCACTCCTTGGTAGCTCCATAGGTGTTATGATGACATCCATAAAACTAAATTATCACTGTTCACATACATTTTATTTCTACTACCATACTCGGTAGCTGAATTTACATCAATAAAGCGAATACCAACATCACTTCCAACTCGTTAACTACCGTCAATGTCATCATTTATTACCGCATCACAAATTAAAGCAGTTGGAATGAATTTTTCGAGCAATTTATAAATAGCAACAACAGATAGCATCACCTTAGTTACATCACTGGCTGGGTGCGACCTGTTTGTGTACATTCTGCCATAACAGTTGGTAACATAAACATATCACCTTGAGATACAACATTTTACATTGGCAGCGGAACTTCGGCCTTAAAAGGCTCACGCGAGGAGACTTGATGTGATCAACTATTTAGAAGTATAACTAGACGGAGTTTACACATCTTGCATTAAGTCGTGAATCGGCGTCCTTTCACATCACGACGTCCCACCCCTTTTTATCGCCATTTTGCTTCATGATTGATGAGCTATTACCGGTTTCGTTGAAAGCTTCTTGATTTATTGGCGTCGTTTACCTATTTTCAAAAGATACCTTATTGATAGAGGTTTTTGGTTGTTGACGGTGGAATATTCACGCGGTGTGTCGAACGTGCGGATACGGCGGTGCGCGTGCGCCGGGCGGATACGCGGCTCGTATAAATAGCCGCAATCTATTTTGGTCGGGACACAGCACCCAGGCGCCCGCCATGTGCCTGACACCGTCGTCTGGGACTCCACGTTGAAATTAATTAAATTCTTAACACATTGAATCATACTCGAAAAGGGCTGGTACATTTAGGTACACCCGAAAGTACACGATGAGTCAGTTCGAACAATATTGTCACTTGATGACACACACAGCCTGCTTGAGCCAACCTACGAATTTTTTTTTTACAATGTCGCTACGTTATAAAAAAAAAATTCGTAGGTTGGTTCGTTTTCGTAAGTCTAGTTTTACAAACTATACAATTTTCGAAGATGTCAGAAAACGCAAACGAATTTAATTTTGCTATACTCGTACATTCATTAGTGTGTACGAGTATAAAGAAAACACTCGCTTAACGTTGATAAAAACAATAATTCGTAACGTTTACACAATCTCTGTTCTTTGCCAAGGTCAGGGAGCCGAGTGCTAAGTGTAATATACAAATATTTACCTCCCAACTCGCTACCAATGAGCACTTTTCGCGTGGGAACATACTCCTTCGAAATACGAATGCTAATGAAGAAATATCACCAACTCCTTTATTCCAGAGCATTAAAGTCTAGAATTGAACGAATTTAAAATACTGCGTCAGTAAAGACGGAGGCATCTCAGGCTTGTTTCCCAGAGTCGAATTTTAGCACGTCTGCCACAAGTTGTCCGACAACTTTCCTTTTCGAGGAATTCCAGTAAGTGTTAGAAATAAAATGTCTAGTGACTCGAGAAAACATAAACTGGCTTTGTCTCAGCCTGTGAATGAAAAATGACGAGACCACCCATAAAGAGAAGAGTAAACGGCATGCATCATTTGCTTCAAGCTCTTCCAATATTTGACTGGCATGAAAAACAGCCCACAAGTCACGAGTAATTAATAGAATGAAGTTAAATTGTGAGTGACTGGAGATTCTAAAGCTAAGTTTAGTAATGCATATAGATCAATGTAACAATCGGTACTCGGACGCATGCGGGTGGTCTCATAATAGGGTTAATCTCGATTCAATTTCGACAACGCAGCTCTCAGTGGAATGACTCGTGCTTTTCGCTCTTCATTCCATTAAAAAATTAAGCTTGAGTCATGTCCAGCCACGGAACGACTAGCCCTTTACGAAGTCAACGTTTTTGATTGTGATCTGAGAAAAAAGATAATCAGCATGGGTATATTTGCCAATGCAAAGGAAGACTGAGCAGAAAAGGATGTAATAGAACCTGTAGCTGTAGTCTACGTCCGTTACTTGCATCATCATAATTACATGATATAGTGTTACGATATAATATTAGCAACACGATAGTTGTCTAGAAAAGTTTATACACATAGGTCTGCTAAAGCTTTTATATCAACGTTACTCACTATACAAACATTTTTGCAGAAGAAAAGAAAATGCGCAATAGATGTGGATTAATACACAGTTCTTATACATAACTAATTTACATCCATACAGCAACCAGACCCCGACTTCTTGATTTCAATAACAGCTAATAAAATGAAAAATTGAACTAGATTCAAGCATAACAATTCGAATTACAACATAAATTGATACTTAGTGAAGTAAAAATCGGCTTAACAAGACCTGTATCGATCGTTCAACACCTATGGTATGCCGATCCGACTGCCAACGACCTTTTAGAGAGGACCGGAGGTCATCATCGCGGATTAAAAGAACAAATGGGAGTAATGTAGTGCTCTGAGACCAAGAAGTTCAATACGTTATCGAATTTAACGTTAATGGGCTTATGGTAACAAATTAAAGATCTTAGAAGAGGATGTTGGATTGGATCAAGTGGTGTTAAACTTGCTCTTATAAATACAAAAGCCTGACCTTAGAAGTGTTCTTTCAAAGAAGATTATAAGTATTTTCAAAATAAAAATATAATATCCTAACCTAACTAACTGAAATATGGCGTCGAAAAATTCCTCCGCATCGCTGTCAGCTGGTAAAGTGCCCAAGAGACTGACGGCATAGCCACGTTGTATGGCAATACTTAGCCTCTAGTCAAGGTATAAGCCAGCCTTGGGTCTGGATATAATAGATTTAAGAGTAAAAACTAAATGAATGAATTGTTGATCGTATTATTCATCTTATCATATCCATTTCGAATACCTTTTAAAGTTTAGCAAGAGACTTTCGGAAGAGACTCAACCATATTGTAAATAACCGTTCTAAAATCTAGTCTCTACAATTCGGTATTATACATAATACAGCCTTCATTCTAATAGCTGCCAATTTATGAATCAACATTCTGAATGTTAAGAAGAACTATAAAATATATCATAGACATTGGTAAATCAGATCAGATCAGTGAGTAATGTTTATAGGAATCCAGACTATTAGAGTTATTGTATATTTCAGTCCATAGCAACGCAAACAGATCAATTTATTGCTCCAATGATTATGAACGTAAGATATGGTGTCTGGTCAGGGCGGGCGGCGCCTTTGATTTCGCCCTTTGGATGCCGATGCCCTTTTAAACCGTCTGGAGCAAAAGGGTATGCATGGAAAATTAACTTTGTTGCAAATGCTGACAGCGATTTACGAAGTAAGTTTTTGTTATTAGTCCTTAAATACACGGTTCATCAACGACGTAAGCACTAATAGGTCACCTTGGTTATAGTTTCTGAACAAGATGATACAAAAACAGACTTTGAATTAGATATGCACTTCGAATAAGAGATGCATTTCAGTGAGAAAACACGTAGTTACGCCCGAGCTGGAACGACCAAACAAACAATTTGCTGTGATGTAAAATATACAGTATGAAACAGTTACAGCTTACAGCCACTTCACAACAATAAAACCAGATAACAAAGGCTGTTTCAAGTCTAGTACATCTGAAAATAGTTGTTCAACAATAACATACACCGACTCGGCTCCTGATTTAATTATACTTGCAAACAATATTAAACAAGATGGATGTTTGCATTCAATATGTGCCTACATCGTCGTTCACGGATAAACAATCGGCATCGGCAGGATATGAGAAGGAAAACACGAAATCCACAGAAATAACATTAATGTAAAATCTAGGTTAAAATTAGCAATGGGTAAGTGATTTAACACTGTTAAGGTAACGTAAGGAAATATTTTCCTGCTGTTAAAAGCAACGATCACACAAAATAATCTAAATTCAGAGGACTATATCGTCATGATATATTAACTTATATGTCTCTTGGCTAGATTTCAATCGATTTTGAAAGAGACATTCCAGCTAAACGGACCGTAACTTGATAGGTGTGACCATTAACGTCCGTAAATATTTCGGTTACTGCCGCCTACAACCAATGAGTAACATCTGGAAACTGGGAACCATTGCACAATGTTCCCGTTTCATTTTGAGACTATAATTCGTCCAGCTCGATAAGTTCTGGCTGTTATGCTAAAATGGCTCAAATATTATTTGCGGTACTATACGGTTTACTGGAAGAAATAGCATCTTGCGGTGTTCGAATGGGAATATTACTGACTAGCGCCCTGGCCCTGCTTCGCACGGTTTTGACACCGAAATTTCGTTATTATATGTAAGTTTAATATAAATGTATAATACGCACACCTAAATCCGTTGCGTAGTTTAGAAGCACCACGTGGTCACACAGGCAGCCCTGAGAGTTTTGGTTGCTTATCCATCACAATACCAACCAAATACTTAGGTTTTTCCAACATCTTTGGATGAACTTCGTATCAAACCAGATCCAGTAGCTTTTCGTTTTCTCTGTAACTTCCTTGAATATTGTCTGTTTTGGAATCATTTTGTTCACTACGAGAATGTTATCTTGTTTTGTTACCGATATCGGCAATCAGTTTCGTATGATGAATTGATTTGCCTATCGCTTTATAAATGGCAATGTGAATTTTCCAATAGTATTAAGTATGTAGTTACTTTGGCTGCTAAAAATGAATATCTTTATCTACACTCAATTTATTTTCAGGCGGAAGCTTTCCATCACTTCGTTTTTCTGCAGATATTGGTAATTTAATTATTAGTTTTTATATGAGCGTTAAATAGATTATCATCTCTCGTCAAATCGCTTCGAATTAAATTAATAGTCGAAGTCCATGTCTCTATTCGTTGGCGAATACGCAACAAACAGCAGAATTTAAAATGAAGTTTTCCAAACACAAGGATGTTCGATGTGTTCAATGACCATATTCAGAAAATTGCTAGCGTTTCTAATTTTATTTTTATTGCTATTTCCAAATTTGGCTTTTACTATAACACAAGAGTTCTAAAGGAATGGTAATCGACTCCAACGCACTTGAACATTTCGGTAAACTGGTTGTTAAATACTAATAGAGGTTATTTAAATAATAACGTATCCCATATGTATACAGGAGAGCCGATCTTAACTGTAATATTCCATATAATTAGGAAAAACCAAAATTTTATCAGCCTAGGGTAATTTAGGAACAGTCACATGTGGTTATATACAGTTATTATTCTAATAAACGAGAAACAAAACTCGTGTTACTGCTTAGTGGATTCGTTTCGTAATAATATTATATGTAATAACAACGAAAATATTAATTAATTTTAACCATATTAAACAAATAATATCATCAAAATTATTATACAAATAGGTTTTAAACAGAAAATAATGACTTAACTAATAAGGAGCATCCTTTAAAAATATTTGTGGTTTTCCTTAAAACTGATGATTAAGTCGACAAACAGGATAAATTCCTGTCTAACATGGAATATACGTCAGATACACACATACGTATATTATTTCTGTGAATATTTGAATAAGCCCTTTTTCATTTTGAATACTACGTGTCTCATAGTGATGGTGACGATCACGATTGGTCTTCGGAAGAGTTGAGAGGCTCCGAGAAATTAAAATACGGCGTTACGGGTTCGGGGTTTCTTAATTTTTTTGTGATCGAAGAAGACCTTTTTAAAGTTTTAAGTAGTTACCATTAAAAAGTTAACGATTCTTGAGTACTTAACTGTATTAATAGCCGCATGCTTCAAAACGAAGCTAAAGTTTAGCAAAAATATTAAAAAAAGAACTCACAACATAAACCTTTATTTACCTGCAGTTAGCCTTTTAAAAATATATAAAAGCATACGAACTTAAAAAGAAAAACAAAATGCTAAAGCAAACATTGGCAAGGAAATTAACCCAGACAAAGAGACCATCAGTCATTTCTGCAAATGAATGGTCTCTTTTTTTCCAAAGGAAATGTCAGCTCAACGTTTGCAAAGGCCAAGCGAACGTCCCTTATAAAAATATCGATTTGATTATAATAAACAGACTGTCTCAACCAAATATAGTTATTAGCCGAGAAGGCCATCCATTCTTTACCGCTCCAAAATATTTATTCTGTATCTGATGTATTATCACATCAGTTTTATTAAGTTACACCATCGCTCTTATGGCAACAAACTGTTCATTAAAATAAGCACAGTCGTTTTGGAGATTGAATCGCTAATTATAACAACTGACGATCCACCAGCAGCGTGACAGTTATGTTGTTTTATTGTAACCTTGGCACAGAACTGCTAACGTTCAACACGACATGATGCCACGTTTATTATAATGGATTACGTAGAATATTGTTATTAAGAGACACCGCATGTGCCGGTGACGTCACTTACTGCAGTAAAGTACGAGGAAAGTCCAAATAAAATGACGAGTAAATAGAAATGTACATGAAATGGGCACAAAATTACCAAGTCTGTCGTCGTAGGTAAATTATTTAACGATAAGATACCACAAGTATGTGTAAACGAATGTTTAGATGTTGCTAGAAATGCCTCGCGAACAGGCTTAGATGGTTATGGTGCGTCGAGACCAAACAACTCTGTTAGCGAAGTACATTTTACATCCCCATAAATGAACACAAATTTACTGATATGTTCAGAGGCTGCGAACAAGCCAGACAAAACTGTCGAGGGCATAAAACTTAAAATAAAAACAAAGAACAAAGCAGTAGAGTGAGCATTTGCGTTTAATGGATGTGTAAATAAAGGCGCGGTGTCACACCCGGCAGGAGACCTTGGCCTAAAAAGAAAACAACAACTAGAACACGACATAAAGGACTACAATTTGATTAACATCTGCTAAAACTTTACTCACGAACTTTTTAATGAACCACATGCAAAGGTTAAGGTTCTCTATGGAATAGCTTCAGATGATGAAAAAACTACGGAGAAGTCAATTTAAACAAATACCGGCCCTATCAGCTTTATAATGTGTGTGTAACAATACCTCTTTCAGATAGGTTGACCTGAATAATTCTGGAGATCTATGCTACAATCGCGATAGAAATTGTTTATATGAAGGGTTTCGTAACGAAGATATTAAAAGATAAATTATGGACTGCAAACTAAACTTAAAACGTAATTAATTTTAATGACGCTGTGCCAGTTTATAGACCCAGTTATAGAGAGAAATAAGACCAGTGATGCAACAGGGAAGATTGCGCGGCTGAAGGCAGGTTGTACTCGTACTATGGATCTAACAAGTACCATTATTCAACACAAAGCACCAAAATGATGCATAATGTAACTCATTCATTACAATCATTACCTGTGACGATTATTTATGACCATTTGGCAAGATATCAATGGTTCATAGTGCGTAGACGCATCGAACAGTGCGTAGGTATTATATTTCTTAAACGAACCTCATTTCGTATGAAGTCAGACGTTTATAAATAGAGAATTGAAACGAGTATTGGTATTGGAGTATAATTTTTACGCCTCGATTCAAGATTTATTGCCAACAAGCTCCAAATACAAAAAGTACAAGAGAAATCGGCCCGTTGTGGAATGAAAAGAACAATAAAGTTACCACAAATTGAAATCTGTTAACAAAATCGATTGTTTATCGTCGGCCAATGTGTGGGAATAAATGTTTAATGTTCAACAATTCGTTTTTATAAATAACCAAGTGTTTTCCTTGCCTACTTACTGCTAATGTGGATAAATGCATTTGCACTTTGTGACCTCGAGTTACTAACTAATGAGCAGCTATATCCTAGATAAACACAAACACAGACAAGAATTTACTACATCTGCAAACTTTCTTAGGCCTCAACTTAAATTAATATAGGGGCCATATAGAAATGTTTATCGTCATTCACATCTTCTTGTCAAAGCGCTTCTTTTACGACCGCTTCAGTAACTGATATTTATAAATTTCCAAGAACATATTAAGAAATTAAGCAGCTCTTTCATTTGGCTTTTTGCCTTATAAGTATCGGTTGTTCTCAGTGTCTCGAGGTGACGTCAGGAGGTAACGCTGCAGAAAAACCGGTCGGAATCATGCATGACCGCTGCGGAGTCATCCGCTATCTTGAATCACGTTGGCTATGTTGCGGTTTGTCTTGTATGTCATATTCCATTGCGCTTGCGCAACCGTGTTGCTTCAACTTTAATGACAGTACTTAAATTAATATTTTGAAATTCTCAAAAGTTCAGCAGAAACTCTGCCTTAAGAAAAGCTTTCTTTGTCTGCAGCTTGCTTAGAATTCAGAAGGCGTAGTGAATGGTTTATATTATGTGTCATATTCAATTGACGAGTAAACTACCGAGCGCGTGTCAGCTTTGCATAACAATCGTGAACAATGCGTCCCCTGTTCCGTTTCGCGAGTGCGTATGAAGGAAAACCTCTATGTATTGCGGAATTGAAAAAGAAAACAGAAATTTACCTGTGTGAATGACTTACAACTTCTTGAGAACTATTTAGAATTAAACAAAGGAATCACAGCACATCTGAGGACTTACTACTAGTCCAGTTTTTCTGCCGTTTATGGTCATCAATCAAAAGTTACATGGTCATCTTGATCGCAATCCTTTCATAGAAGACAAAAATATCGTGTAACATTTACGAGTTCAATTCCAAGTGGAGTCTGGCTTTAACAGTCATAGTCGGTGTTTATTGCTAATTGTCTGTTGCGACATACATTACATGCACGTCGATGACTGTTCATTAATAACTGACCAATGGCACGTACGAAATTCATCGTCCAACGATACCAGAAACTTGAAATGAATGAAATAGTTATTTGTAAAACAACAGCTGCATAGAGCTGCTCGCATGAATTTATTATTCCTATTTAGCTACGCTCGTTGAATATAATTTATGCAAGTTATTTTAAATTGCAAATAAGCAAACGAGCTGTGTGAAGCAATACGTGGTAAATCTTACATGACAATTACGAGCCCAGCTAATGATTATAGTAATTTTATTTAGGACCTTTAAAGGGAAATTGACTACCATAGATAGAGAGACTGTAAAGATGGACTTGGGGATGTGCTGTGTTAATGGCTCCTGCTTTTCCGTTTAATGCTATTGTGTTATTTGCAACCAATATTCTCTCATTGATAATGCAAGAATCAAGTTAAATTAAATACAAAACATCTGCTGTCTTAATTTTTCAAGCTTTAAAGGGAGCCAGGTGCTGCATGCCTTCATAATTTTAGTTGTTTAACCAGAAATCATATAGCAAGCGTTATTGAAAAACAAAGTTGGAGGATACTTTGTGAATTCTGCAGTGACTAACTAGTTAATATTTAAAAGGACTGAATGCATATTATTCAATTGGCATAGTGTCGTTGTAAGATCACGGCAATTAGCCATCGGACTGTGGGATTCAAGAATGCGCGCGACCGTTAGCGTCCGCCTGTGCCATAGTTGGCACTCCCAAGAACAACCAGCGTCCTATGGACTGACGACTGCCTTTATAATCCTCTGTAAAACACATCACACGTCGATAATGTGGGCGAGGCTGTTATCATTCGAATAGTGACGTTACGTCATGCTTTTGTTATTTTTAAACATGTGATATGATGTAACTGGCCAGTTGCTATCATTTTTGTGTCCTGAACTTTGCATTTTTTTCATTTCTCTCTGGTTAGTTTCGGGCAAATTACGGATGACAACTCGTCCCTATGACAGAAATAAGGGCGGGAAAACGTGCGTTTCTATTTCATAACTGTTTCATACAAAATAATGATTGTTCACCAATTATCACAAAAATACGTGACACCAAGTTTTTTTATGCACAGCCGCTTGAATTGTGCTGCCTATCAATGTCAGGGCATGTTGACACAAGGGTCTCATTGTTACAGCTAGGATGTCGCACTTATCACCTCACGGTAGATAGCCCACGTTCCCGTGTCCCCACACATCGACACATCCCGATAAAAATAATATGTACAAAGCTCTTCGGTAATGAATCAGTGTGGAATTTACCCAGGATGTACATTACAAATACTCCTAGATAAGAATTAATACAATGCAATTAGTTTCCTAATTCGTCTAACACAATGGTTGTAGATTTTCCAAATTAGTAAACATACTATTTTAGAACAGGTTTAAGCTTTGCCTTTTCTGCTTAAAGGACGCTTGGCAAAGCGAGGAAAACTTAAATTAGGAGAAAAATGCAGATGTTTAGCTAACTTACATTCCTATCACTGCTCTTTTGCAGGACCAGAGCAGTGAATAGTTTGTTTATTCTGCCAAGAGTGCACATTCCGTCTTGAGCATTGACTCCATGTTATTGCCATATATCGTGGGGCCCTTCAAAATATTTACTTGGCACGCTAAAAATATCAAGCAAGTCAACGCCCTGCGCTACTGTGCGATTGGTCAAGTACCTCATCAGCATGGAGGAACAATGAGCGGATGATAACGCGTTATCTACGCACGCCGGGGAGGGGGACGGAGGCGCCGGAAATACAACGACTCAACATGGCGGCTTCTCGGAACGTGCGTACGCGCATCCGTCTCGAAAGTGAAGAAAACTACGTTATAGTCCGATGACCTAATACGATTTCGCAATGGCATCAATTGGTAATTGTTCTCTTAACTTTGAGGCAGATTGTTATTATTGATCGCGATACGTTTCAGCATTACGAGTATGTAAACGATATTGACAATCTTATCGCCTCGAGTACGGTATGTATAGGCAAGCCAGATTATGCAGACAACGTAACAGTGTTATCTATAGTGAAATAATTTGCATGACATCCATTACACCGGGTGCTGATTTGTTCACGCACCGCAAGACCGTTATTAGTTAATACTTACCTAATTCAAGGCAAGATTACGAAACATGCCAAAGATAATAATGAAACAGAGGCTGATAATTATTTGAAGTTATTTAAGGTGTGTATTAGAACAAATTTAATAGAAGAATTGGGTAATGGTACAATCAAATACAGCCTTGAATTACTCCAAATTACTAGCTATGAATACCGAGTGAATGAATGAATAATCTCGAGTTGGAGATTCGAAATAGAAACCAAGCTTGTTTTGACAGAGAAAATGTTTACACATTTTATAAGAAGATAGCATTATCTTTTCGAGATTTGATACACTCTCGAACAAAATCTTCTTGAACATTTCACTCGGGCGTTATTTTAATTTTATCTTTCCATGAAAGGTGACTTTCTTCACAAAGGGGTATTCTTATCCCATATCTGTGCAGGCCTGTGTTCCATTCACGTCTGTCTGTTGGCGACTGACTAATGAGACTCTATTGGTGTCAGCCGGCGTCATTTTGTTTCCTTTTAGCGTACATTCATTATATTCTTTATCTACCGATGCAGTCGGTATTAGTGCCCTCACCTTGTTGACTGGCACTAAGTGTTGATTGATATGAACCTTAGTTCGTTTTCTTATAGATTCGGCTTCAACGAACTCGTCTGCGTAGATAATAAATCGCGCCTCAAGAGAGTCCGGCTATATCCCCTGTGGCGATGCCGACTACACGTACCCTTTGAGTTTTTGTGTACTTACGGATAATTCGGTGATTTTACTTTAAACCCAAGGGCCCTAACTAGTGATTCTAGTGAACAACACATTGGCGACGACGATGTGATTAACTTCTAGAATTCAATTGTTTTCTTTTATCGTTTTCTTTACATTTTTTACTTCTGCGTCAATTTCTAATTCTTTAAATATGTAGCATTTATTTTCTTATGATCTCAGAGGGGTCCAACTTCATCATCTGACTGCTCTTTAGGTTAATGCTCGCATAAAATTTTCGAAGATATACGTTTGGGATATTTCCAGATATCAGTAGCATGCTGAAACCATTGATTTGACTGGATGTAACCAATTTACTAATATTGTTGTTTATTACGTTACACGGAAAGGTATAACAAGTAATGTAGAATGTTTTTGGTTGTAAATTCTTGCTTATGCTGGTACCATTTTCTTGGAAATGACAGCGATTATTGGCGCCATTATGAATTAGGTTAGCTGTGCAATCATGTTGCGGTGCTTAAACTGGATTTGCACAAACTTGCATGCGTTATTCAGTTCTTTTCTCTTTATTTGTACGATGGACAGAATTCTCATGATTTACAACCTTGTACATAGCAGTTTTGTACCTGTCAAAACCTGCTGTATTTGTAAGTTTACAATTGCGCTGCTCATGTAGATGATATATTACAATGGCCTCCAAAAGCTAGTTGACATTTTTCCACTTCAGCTGTGATGCCACATTTTGGTATTCCTAAGGGATTACTTGATAATTTTTTTATGGTAGTTGAATTAGTCAATAAAAATGTTAAATTTTATTTCATAATTTGGTGTGTCACAGCTAAAGTGGAAAAATCTCAACTAACTTTTGGAGTTTCGGCCGAAATATTTCCACTGTTTTGTCAGACGTTCCTTAATCGATTCGGATCCTTGGGGGTTTTCCAAGATTATGAAGTTGTCCGAAGTAAACGACTGTAAGTACTGTCCCTAAATCATCGTTATTACTTCGGTAACGAAGCTATTGTCTTAAAGTAAACAATTTATGTAACTATTTGAACGCCATAGTTGTCTTATTACTACGCAATAGATACAGGGGCAAGATAGGTTTGAATAATAATTCGAGTTTTGGAGTCAAGTGGGCGAATAGCCGCCATTTTGAAAGTTATCAGAGTTATTTGGCGTAGGTGAGAATTTTAAATTGTTTACGCGACTAGTTATAATGTTTACCTGACTAGTTGTAAATGCGACGCTGCAGTTAGTGAGAAGCTCAGTGAGAAAATAGTCATGAGAACTAACGTTCTAGAGATGTGATAATTTTTGAGGCAACGAGGAAAATATGTACAGTTATTAATATCTAGTTGCTTGCTTATGGATCGTGTTTTTAATATTTTCCTGTAAACCTGTTTTAACAGTCATTAAATGGGCAGATTTTGACCGTGTTTATAATACAATAGTACTTTGTGTTGATTTATTTGTTTCGTCCGTATTGGTCTCCACAGGACGCTCGCATAAAACCTCTTCATTTTCAAAATACTCTAACACATAACTGCTCGGTAGTTCACCTGCGCACTTGGTGTGGGCAAAAAACCCGGTCCACACGACATAATCGGCCGCGAAGGACGCGTGCTTGCGTACGCGCATCTTCCGTCTTTCTCTCACGTGTAGCTCTATCTCGCTCACTCTGCTCTTTAATCAGACAGGTATTGCTTTTATTACTATCTGGACCAGTCAGCAAACCAAACTGGCTTCTGAAGAATGATGAATATTATGAATATTAACTAGATGATAATTTCGCCAGTTTGGTGTTCATTGCTCTGTGGGTATGAGAAATAAATGTAGATTTCAAAATGTATGATTCATAAAATGCAATGTATGAAGTAGCTGGCAGAAATAGTACATCCAAGGCACTGTATGAAATATTCAGAACCAATCATAGAAATAGAATATTTAGTTGTTATTCTGCGCTCAATGTCACATTGGTTGTAAGTAGTGTATGTTGCAGTAAGCCCTGCATAAAGTAATATTTATGGAATTATGTCTAGATGGTATAATGTTTTATTCAGTATGTATAATAAGTCTGTACCTACACTATCTACGTAGTCTAAGCATGTTGGTCACATTTAAAGTTCTTTTGCACCATTTGTATGCTGGTCTATGTAAAGGTAAAATATAAGCTTCTCCATACAAAATAATAGTTAGAATATCTAAAATTAATAATTGTCATTTAGCCGTAGTTTATTTAAGTCTTCTTTCAAGTTGTTGTTGTTATAGTAAGTTGTTGAGTTTTTTCCTGTAAAAAAAGTAAGTTCCTGTCCTGTGTGTACCAACCACGTCCAATTTTTTTTTTCTAAATTCATTTTCTTAGTTATTAATTTTTTTCCACTTTAGCCCTGGATCGAAAGAGCTGGAAGTCATGGGGAGCAGCCTTTGCCCAGCAGTGGGATGTTGCAGGCTAACAGTAACTTTTTTTTATCTTTTTCTGGTGGTATAAGTCAGAAGGCCAACTCTCATAATTTAAAGTATGTATTCAAAATCTAGTCGCAGTCTTATCTCGGCGACAAACAGATGTCAAAATCTTGACAAAAATGTTGGAATATTAGAGGTATTTTTGACAGATTGAGACTGAGATCAAAATATGAACAGCCCATCTCAGTCTCAATCTGCCAAAAATTCATTCTGTGGCAATTCTCATAATTTTAAGAATGTTCACAGTTTTTTCAGTATTTACAAAAATGATTAGAGGATCATTTTTGAAAATACTCAAATGTAACAAATGACTGATTGTTTTTTTTTAAATAATTTAACAAGACCTACCTCATTATATTGTATTGCAAAATAATGAATTGAAATTAATTAATTGAAATAAAAATAAACGGAAGCAGTAAGTACTACTTGTACAGTTGTACTTAGTACAAGTAATGAAATATTAAAAAAAATAACATGAGTTGCATTCATGCAGGATTCACTGAGAAACCAACGCAGAGAGTGATTTGATATTAATTTTAAAAATAATAGTCTTGTTCATTGGTATCCCATAACAAATGAATGCATATTTCAAGCATGCTCTTCTGTTTTATATAACATTTCAATATCTCAAGTGTAGCAACACTTGTCTATACACATTTTATGTCAATTTGTTAAGTTTTAGTGCCTGTTTTGAAGACAAGCAATTAAAAAGAATAATGGCCAAAGTTCAAGATTGTTTTTGTAGCGAAAATACATAATTTGGAAAAGAAACAAAAAAGTTGTCCGTTAAAGTTTTTTTTTTTTTGTTTAGTTAAGAATATAAACAAACCGTACATTTATGAATGTACCGCCGAAACTCAAGCAAGGCCGCCTTAAAATACAGATGAGTCAACATTTGAAACACTACGTAAAAATAGCTTTGTAGTCTAATCGAATTTTAAATGTAGTTAAGTAGGTATGCTAAGAAAGGTTAGTACAGGCAAGTAGTTTATTTTTTAAATAAATAAACAATCTGTGTACTAACCGAAGCTCTCTGTCAGTTTTAGCATAACCCCTCCAATGTGCATGTCTCCCTTCACGACCATAGTCCGCTTCTCGTTCAGGTCTGTGACGTAGATCGTGAGGTTCCACGATCCATCACCAACGACTTCACCGTCCGCCAACATGTTTCACAAGTTCTTTTACACTTCACAATAAAATAATGTCACTTCCGAAGGAGCATCGCGAGTTGCGACCACAAAGTTAAAATTTATTGATGCACGTCCGACAAACTCGCCAGACTTCAATCAACTGAATCGGTGTTGCCGTACCAAATGAACACAAAAGAATTCGGTACCAATAAAATTGGTAGCAATTACCAGATTTCGGCAACAGTTGTTAGTAAGAAAAAGAAAAAAAAAATTTTCACCCGTTTTGAATATACAATAACTGAGCTTTATCAAATAACATGGATGATGGATCGTAAGCTAAGGGTTAGGAAAGCGTAAGGGTTTATTTCAGTATTTTTGTTTTACTCTAGAGCAGTCCCTTTGAAATAATACAGATAAGGCATGCTCCATGGTATGATTCGGCACCTCTACTATTTTGACTCATCTAAGCAACGCTCACGTACTTTTATTTTGTTTGTAAGACGTAGCATAAATTGAATATTGTGTCAGGTCCATAAACACAGAAATACTAAAAAACTCACAGGTTAGGCAACACTGACTTGACATTATCGTTTAGTAAATAGTGATGTGTAGTGGCAACAAGCTTCTATAGGCCCTATTGTATTTTGGGAAACTAATGTAAGTTTTACACTACTCGACTGCGATCAACGCGACTCGCTAACGATGTCACCACCATACGCACGTCTACACATCGAGATATAAATAACCATAACCAATATTGTGTGTATATACCTGATGAGCTAAGCTTCATTTCAACTATTCCACAAACGCGCAGTTGCGTTCCGTCTGCGTTTCAACTTCGTTTGAACTAAATGTCAAAACGACACCGCGATACGAAATCATGTAACGTTTGAACTTCGTTCGTGCTTCATTTGCGTTTCATTTGAAAAAAAATACCGCAATTCGGGCCCTAGCCTGCTGTAAGTACTTACATTACAGCTATGGAAAATATCAACAACGCTTTCCCAATGCGTTTATGTAGACTGTAGAGATTGAGATATATTTCTAACTAATATTCTCATAATCAGTAAAATCTAATTTATTTAATATTCCGGGCCAAGTTTACCAGTGTTTCTAGTTTCTTAACTATGGTAAATTTTAGTCGATTGATTTGGTTTTAGAAGAACATTATGGCGAGCACCTCGCATCACTAAATGAAATGTCATTGTGAATGTGACGCAAGAACAATTGTGCTGCGAAGGAAAAAAAAAATCAAGTTGTCAAGCCAATGTCAAGCTATGTAACTGATTGTAACTGTGTTCAACTGTGTTGTCGACTTGTCTAAGTGTTCCCGGGTCCCGGTGTGGTGTTATTTTATTGGGATTAAAATTTACGGAATATTGCATGCATGAATATCAATATTGTAGTCATTGCCAAGACTTCAAGCTATCCATATGAACAACAAAGATAAGAGATACTCAAACGAAATGGTGGCTACGAAGCATAAAAATAAAGGTAACTTCTACTTAACTAAGCATTTTGTGTGTAATGATAATATCACATTTTGTGATAAGCGGGCGTTTTTATGATACCGAGATAAATATAAAAACCAGTTTATTCCAGACAGGCGTTTACTGTACTTTTATTTAGAAAAATTTATTGCTTTCAGTAATATCCTGTTCAACACCTGAGCATCGGGCAGAATCACCATCTAGGGACAGTGACTCCATCTGCGACTCGGAAGCCGCTAGCCCAGTTCCCTTTTATTGCACACAGGATGGGGCAGAAGGAGAAACAGATGTTGTTTGGAACTTCTATACGCCAAAATCGGACAATGCAGCAAAATCTCGTATCAAAAATTCAACGCCAGTGAGCCGAAAATCAAAAAGAACAATAAAGCCTAAAATACTTGAAAGGCTACCTCCAAAGCGAAGAGCACTTAAACAAACTTCACACAAAAAGACTGAATTATTTCAAGAACTGAAAGCACTAAATCAAAACTTAGTCGAGTTGATGTCTAAGAAACCCCAAAACGCAGTATGTACAGAAAAAGTGAATTCAGGAAGTGAAGATGACTTCATGACAGAATCACCAGAATTCTCTCCTAAAAGTACAGTCAGAAGTAATTCGCGATGTTTAAGACGAAATGTACTGAGCTCTAACTTTGTGAAACCAGATCCAGAAACAGCATTGGAATCAGATGATTCTATGAACGAGTGCCTTATAAAAGCCAGTCAGGTTGTAGAAGAAAATATACTTAATGAAGCACCAGTTGTAAAAAGGCCCTGTTACGAAACAAATATGAAAAAGAAATTAATAGCACGGGATCTTCATTCAAACTTCAAAATGGATCAAGATTCCATGGATGCCATACTGAACAGTATAAAATTAGATTCACCAATTGTAAAGAAATGTGCTTCCCCACAGTTGAATAATGATTCATTTGATAGCTTGGTTGGTAACTTAAATGATAGTGCTCTGGACCGGCTAACACAGATGCCAGTGAAATTGGACACATCAAGAAGAAAAAATAATTTAAATAATTCAAAAGATGGAAACAGCTGGACAATAAAGGAATTAATTGTACATGAGAGTAGTCCGTCTTCAAAATCTATATTTAGTCGTCATAATTCGATGCCAGTGTCTCCAACGGTAACCAATATAAATAAACCATCAACAAGTGGAATGGTTTTTGGGAGATATAACTCAATGCCTTTTGGCAATGATGCAGAAGACACAACAGGTATTGATTTATTTTATTTCAGAATTCAGAATATTAATAGAATTCTTACATTTATAACAGCCATATCTGGCCAAGATAATAGATGCAAATTACAGTACAATAGAAGGTGGGAGAGACATTGACGGGCAACCTGTTACCAGGGACTTAGTACATGATTCTGGAACTATGGAAAATAAAAATCTTTTGTTTCATAGAAATGTGCAGTCCGTACACGGTCACAATGAATGGAACAACAATTTTTATTTTAAACGACTGATGAAAAATTTCTCTACTCGGGGGCCTAGAATCACTTGCTGAATTCATGGTTATAGTTTGTGTGTCCCTGCCACCCGGTATACATATCAGCTTATCAGATATAATATTTATTGTAGAGTGTTATTTTGTTATTATAGATATGTATCCCCAGATACAACGTTTTTTTCAGTCTTCAATATTTGTTTAATAACTACGGCTATCTAAGGCTGTGTTCACTTATTATGTTTGTTTTGGAGCGACAGTTTTGCTCTGCCAATTTCATTAAAATCGGTTTGATAGATAGGTCTCAAGGAAATTTGCTGTGTAGATTGTTTGAAAGAAAGAAAAAGTCAAAGCATTTATTTTAAGTAGGCTTATAAAAGGCACTTTTGAACAAAATAATGGGTGAGAAACTCCACCCATACTCTTTTAAAATGTTTTACAATATTTTGTATACAGTTCCATATAGATTAATTCATTAACAAAATATTTACATAATTTAAAAAGATTAAAATAATAATATTTACAAGTATATAAAAAGGAAGGGAAATAACCAAAGGGCATCAAAAAATTTGTCCGCATTACTGTCAATAGGAAACGTGCCCAAAAGGCTGGCAGCATTGCCACGTTGTATGGCAATGCTGATACATTGGCAAAAAAAATAAAACATAAATTATATACTTACTTACATGTGAAGATAATGCACCTAGAATAAAATTACTATACCACAATAGGTAAAAGAATTAAAAATGCAATGACAGATAAATTAGTTATGTGATAGATTCATGGTGCTCACATATTAAAAGAATATGATTTTCTTAAAAAAAGATTAAATAGTAATAAAAAGACATTCATATATGACAATAATGTGTACTATATTATGTAAATCTTGTTTCAGCTCTTGGAGATTCTCCTATAAGGTGCACTCCAGAGGAAATCAAGAAGAAGCACCAGCTTGCAAGAGAAAAATTGTTAGCTAAGAGGCTTCTACCATTTACATCATCACAGAAAATTACCCAGTCCCTCCCGAATACACAAATGAGTCAACAAGCCAGGCCAAAAATAAATGAAGAATTTCCTAAAAAGTTACCAGAAACAATTCTGCCGAAGAAGGTTCAATTTCAACCTAAAGTTGCGAGTAATGTAGTAAATGTCCAGAATAAAAATGTAGTAAATGTCCAGAATAATTCTATTCAAAGTTGTCAACAAAAAGCTAGTAATAGTGCTTCAGACCTAAAGTCAATAATCGAGAAAAAAAGACAAGAAGCTTTGATGAAATTAAGACGCCGACAAATACAAAGTAAATGATTCAATTATTATTACTAAGTTTGATATTTATATTGTAATTAAAATTATGTTTCTGATTGATTTATATTTTTAAATAAGACTAGAGTATGTGCCTATTTAGTGTTTCTTGAATATTGCCATGTGATAATATCATCTGCCAAGCCTTTTCCCAACTATGTTGGAGTTGGCTTCCATTCTAACCGGATGCAGCTGAATACCAGTGGCGCCGATTCCCTTGTTCACAAACTAAACTAAATTTAAGTTCAGTGCATCTTTTTCTTTCTATTTCATTAAGAAAAGGACAGAAGATAAAATATTAGTTTAGTCCTGTCAAATTAGTCAGCGACAGACATAAACTGACGTATTTTTAGTAGCCATGTTTTTAATCACGTCTAAACTGTCTATGGAGCGTTTTAATTTGACAGGACTAAATTAAAATTTATCTTTTGTTCTTTTCTTAATGAAATAGAACGAAAAAGATGCACTGAACTTAAATTTAGTTTAGTTTGTGAACAAGGGAATCGGCGCTATTTTACATGAAGCGACTGCCTATCTGACCTCCATAATCCAGTTACTGGGTAATACGATACCCCGTAAGACTGATTGTCAGACTGTCAGACTACTGACGACCCGTATCGACTGTCGAAGATCCACGGATGACAGCCGGGACCAGCGGCATATCGTGCTTTCCGAGGCACGGAGGGCTCTTGGTATATGAAGATGGCCACCCGTGACCCGTACATGGACCAACCGCGTCAAGCGTAGCCTAACCTGATCGATCGACCCGTGCGGCTGTTATTTATTACCTACTTAGCCACAAGCGTGATAAATACCATTTAAATAAAAAATATTAATCAACTGTTTTATGTCTCATTTATTAAATCCTCCACCAAAAGCTGAGTAAAATGCTTCTTCGGCCTGCTAAGATTGCGGAACCTTATTATAAGACTAAATTACGTTCTTTCATTAATTCAAAACTGAATGCAATGATATAATATTTTTCAATAACGTTAGCATCATTATACCTAAAAGTGAAATGAATAAGGAGTCCAGCCAGGGGCGACCGAATTCGGTCGTAAATATATGTTATCGTAAATATATCATAGCATACTATGATTCCATATAAATGTGGCTCGTTGCAGTCGTTGCTAAGTATTAACAGCTGCTCAGGTCGACCCAAAGACTACAATAGTATACTGTGGTCGACCGATCAGGTTAAGCTACGCTTGCCGCGGTCGGTCCGTAGATGGGTGACCAGCTTTACTTACCAAGACCTCTCCGTGCCTCGGAAAGTATTACATACAGTCAACAAAAGAGATTAAGAATGCAGGATTGCAGGGTCGTCGGATATAGTTCAAGTTTAAGAAACCGATGGATGTTTTCGAATGAAATTTAGTTTGATAAATGAACTGTTTGTTTTCTATTAATTAAATAAAATTTTATCCGAAAACATCAATCCGTTTCTAACTAAACTTCAATTATATCAGAAGACCCAGCATACTTATCTCTTTTGTTGACTGTACATACTTTCCGTATCAGTAATAAATTACAACACTACAATAAATATTATGTCTGATAAACTGAGATGTATACAGGGTGGCAGGGACATTGACGCACAAACTATAACCATGAATTTAGCACAGTCTGTCTACCTAAAATATTGGTATTCAGCTGCATCCGGTTAGACCTGATTTCCAATATTATTATAATATGAAAACCCATGGTGTCAGAGCTGGTGTACGAAAAAAATTGAATTGTTTTTGTTATGTCACGTCATGTCATTGTCATTTGTCAATGTCAAAATAATATTTTTGCAGGTTGTGAAGTAACAGTTAATTGAATTTAATTTCTCGTCATTTATTTATTGCTTACTTGTTAAAGATAAATTTAGATCACATACATGCATGTTTAGAGAAAAAACGACTTTACATAAAATATAGTTAAGTAGCCTTTATACGAATCAAATTATAGCAAAAAATGGCACTCAATTACGTTCGAAAAATCGCACAAGCTGCGTGCTTGATTGGGAGTAGATCTAGTAATATCCAGAGACTGATAAGCACCAGTCAACCTCTGAGGATTGGTATGATACCGATAGTTGTGGAGCAAACAGGTAGAGGTGAGCGTGCATACGATATTTACTCCAGACTTCTTCGCGAACGAATCATTTGCCTCATGGGACCTATTAACGACGACATAAGTTCACTGATCGTGGCCCAGTTACTTTTTCTGCAGTCAGAATCAAGTAAAAAGCCCGTACACCTATACATAAACTCTCCTGGGGGAAATGTAACTGCTGGGCTGGGAATATACGACACAATGCAGTATATAACGCCACCAGTGGCTACGTGGTGCGTTGGACAGGCTTGCAGCATGGCGTCATTACTTCTGGCGGCTGGAGCACCCGGCATGAGACATGCACTTCCCAACTCCCGCATCATGATCCACCAGCCGTCTGGTGGTGTGAGAGGACAAGCTACAGACATACAGATTCAAGCAGAGGAGATATTGAAGCTAAAGGCACAGATAAATACATTGTATGTCAGACATACTGGATTAGCCCTGGAGAAAGTGCAGACTTCAATGGAACGTGATCACTTTATGTCCCCAGTTGAAGCAAAGACTTTCGGGCTAATTGACAATGTTCTAGAGCATCCTCCATCACATGCTATGGAACAGCAGGTTGCAGCAGGTGTGACACCTGCCCCAGCATCAGCGCCCTTGAATCCTGCTCCAGCTATATAAAGACTACCTCCGCATCTGCAGCTGTACTAATAATGTTGGTGAATTCAGTGCTAGACTCTTGTGAAATGAAAGAAAACTTACTCATTGTAACAATTATATAGTAAATTGTATTTTATTTTATAGCCATAATTTTATTTTCAATTATTGATTCTTTTACTTCTACTACTAACTCCAAAATCATCTAGTTTAATCATTCAGAATCTCATTCCAACTCATATGCCTTTTTGGGCACTTGGACATAATTCTCTGTATCTAAAAAATCAATTTTAATTATGCATATGTGGTTGTATGGACGGTTTAGCTAGTGATTTTATAGATGATGACTAAAAGAATTTGGTTCTGCATTATCAGCCTATAACATTCCCACTGCTGGGACACAGGCCTCCTCTTTGTAAGAGGGAGTGTGTTGTTTCCACCATGTGGGCCCAGTGCGGGTTGGTAAAACTTGGTATTGTTATGGGGCTGGTCTAGAAAATGGACATCACTTTCTCCAAAGTTATCAATCTGTCATCATTTATTATTCAGGTAGATCACAGATGACATGGTTCTGTTAAGATATACTTATCAAGTTTTCTAGACACACAGTCAATATGAACTGTACTGGAAAAACAGATTTTTTTTAATAACATATTCTGCCCCAATGCTGGGCAAAGGCCTTCTCCAATTTTACTTATTTTGTGCCTTCTCCGGCCAATCGGTCAAGAACGAGTCCAAATCATAATTACAAGGAAACAAGAACAAAGACATAATTTACTTCATAATTAAATTATATTTTATTTATTTCGGTCGGTTTTGTCTCTGTAGGTATCTTTCAAATATCTGGCAGTACAGCCTTCTCGCGTTATTTTTGATCCATTTGTAATAGTAGGTGACATTAGTGTACACCATCAGTGCTGGTAATCGTCTGGATCTGAAGGAAACCAGTCCCAGTTCTGTGTAGTCTTTAGTGATCAAAGCACTTCCAGAATCACCACTGTAAAAAAAAAACAGACATGTCATTGTGAGATTCGAGAGTATTGATAAACAGACCATTAAGCAACTATAGTTCGTGTCAAACTTTATGGTGGCTCTGAAGTGCGCTAGTGCGCTGCGCAGTACTCCACTCCTCACCCCCGCTGACCCAAGAATTTGTTACTGCGCAGCGACTCTCCTCATATTCCGAGCCGCCATAAAGTTTCAATAGGGTTGTAGGTAGGATCCGATGTCTAGGTGAGCAGTCGATAGTCAATCGTAAGGACTGCGCCCAATTGGCGAAATTCGCTTACCGCACTTTGACTTTGCTAAGTAAGCGTCATAAACGAATATGAACATTATTTGTATGTACACATACATAACATAACATTGCCTTTAGTTGATATTCGTATGAAACGCTGTTGTAAAAGTGTTGTCTGTGAATCTCACTCTTACTCTAGAATCTAGGTAGCAAATGATTAAAAGTTTTGTTACACGATGCACCATCACATCATTAGGCTAGCCCCCTATGACGTCATAGGTTTAAAACAAAATTCTCTCCATTCTCTTCATCTTTTCTCTTCTCTTTTCTTCTATTTTTTTTTTCATTTTTTGCGTCATGTTTGCCGCAAATAAATGTAATTTCTTTCTTTTTTCTTTCAAATTAACGAAATGTGGATGTAATATATGCGCGCCTACACCTCTGACTACCCCTTTGATGATAAGAGGCGTGGGTTTATATTGTAAGTACCACTAGCTTCCGCCCGCGGCTTCACCCGCGTGGTTTATCGATAGAAAGTAGTCCTTTCCGCAGGGCTCAAAGTATAGGTACCCATACCTTTCATCAAAATCGGTCCAGCTGTTTTGAGATTAGCCGGAACAAATAGACAGACAACATTTTTGTTATACTATGTAGCTGCGCCCCGCGGTTTCACCCGCATAAGTTTCGATCCCGTGAGAATATCGGGATAAAAAGTATATCCTATATGTTAATCCTGGTTATAAACCATCTGTGTGCCAAATTTCATCCAAATCCGTTCAGTAGTTTTTGCGTGAAAGAGTAACAAACATCCACCCATCCATCCATCCATCTATCCATACAAACTTTCACGTTTATAATATTAGTAGGAAATACCGTATATATACTTTCATATGCATTTGGTAAAAAGCTGTTATTTTGACATTACAAACATACATAAATATTATATATGTATTTGTAAGATAAGACATGAAAACTTACTCTGCTGGATGGTGTCCATCTTCCTTCGTGCTTCCAGCGCAAAACATGCCAGCTTCTAATTTCCCGACCTGTGAACACACTCGTGCTGACCTTATTTTTTGTTTCACAGACTTCAGGATTGTCCCTGTGTCTTCTCTTTCTTCCTATAAAAAGAAAGGACATTGCTCGGCTTCCATACATTATTTGCCTAAGAACCGTTGATGCCGTGAAATTATTTTTTGTGTTCTAAATAATGCATATCTTCGATTGAAACTTAATTTAAGTCACGGACACTTCAGCGAAATGTGAAAAATCTAAAATTCTTTCTATTTTGAGGTTATAACGGGCCAACACAAATAAACACGGCACGGATTACTCTAACTTATATAAAAGCTTGTAAAAAGGGAAGTTGTTGTGGTTTTACTTACCAAACGAGGAGCAGTCCATTGTTGTATACAATGAAGAATTTGCTCATCTTCCAATACCATGGAACCAGAGGCTGACCCGCAGTTAACACAAAATACATTATCGTTTTCCAATTCCATGTTACAATAAAAGTCCGTTGAGTAAATGCCGAGTAGTCGTTCTTAGTAGGGCGTACGAGGTGATCACAGCCAGAGGTCAATATTTCAAGAGGAAATCACAGACCTTTGTTCACGCCAAGTTATTAGATTAAATCAGAATACAAAAATAACACAAACGAAAACACAACCAACAATCCGTATGCGAACACAGGATGCGCGCGAGGGTAGATATCAACGACGTTGCGTTATTTTTAGTGTCAACTAAATGTCATCCGTCAATTCATCAACTGTCAGTCATAGACTTTAGTCTATGGTGTCAATACTTACTGCTCGATAAACATAAAATCGTAATCAATAATCTGTTTGTAAAAATAATAACCTTATTTTATAGATGAAACGCTGAGGGTAATTATAATTAATTGCTTTGTATAATTACGATACACACTGTTAATGGATCAATTTCACAGTGTTTATTTAAACTACTCTGTAGATGTGGCTGTATGAGCTTAATACCTTTGCATAATCAAAACCCAAAGTGAAACAGAAAAAACATAGGAACATATATTGAATTACTATTTAAAAAGCTTTTGAAATCAAAGAGTGTCCGTGTTATTCTAATAACTGTAAAGTAATTAAAAAAATAAAATATAAATTATTGTAAAATTTAAATACGTGACGATTCTTAGGCCATTGCTATACATCTCCTTTTATACGTTTAAAGGTGCTTCTTTACCAACTCGATCGGCCCTGTTCGGCTTTTCCGATCGTTAAAATACCTATGCTCTAGTAATAAACAACGTGTTTTTTTTGATATCTCATAACTCTAGGGGGTCATTGTACTCATCATTATGAACTACTTTTACTATGGGACCAAACCTGTAAGCGCGAAAAAAAAAATTTGCTGTTCTCTACATTTATGTTCGTATAACTCGTCAAAATGTAGGGAACACCTGAGGGGCAATTCTCGTAATTTTAAGACCGTTCACAGTCTGATCCCAGTCTCAATCTGTCAAAAACACCTCTAATTTCTCTACATTTTCACAAGTTTTTGACATTTATTTGTCGACTGCGACTAGATTATGAACTTTTTAAATTACGAGAATTGGCCTTCAGATTGTTCTCGCGATTTCGGGTTTGGCTCAAATATATATATACATATGCTCTAGTAAGTTCCGAATATTAGACGTTCTACGGCGCCGAATTCGGCTAGGCCCAATCAAGGTCGATCGTGTTGGTGGAGCACCCTTATGATGTAGAGTAGTAAATAGATGTACCCAATTCTTAATCGTAGGAGGTTATTTATGTACCTAGTCCCAGTACCTAATAGTAGTGGCTGAAGTCTGAAAATCGAATAAATACATTTTCATCGCGTCATTTCGGTTGGTGTATCGCTCTCCTACGAGCAGGGCTTGAAATACTGGTATTTTTTGGAACCATTGGCCTTGGTGTGATACCGGTATCAGAGTAGTACCTGTACTATTGATATTTCCAACCAGTATCGTTACTGTACCTACCGGTACCAAAACCGGTGGCAAACAAATATTTCCGTAAGTTAGAGTGAGAAAACAGATATATCTACTAAGTAAGAAGGATGGTAAATAATCATTAGAAAAATATAATCAAGGTTCCCAACAGTGCGGGGTTCCTCGTACAAATATGAGATTTGTGTTACGCGCCAGGTACCAGACTTGAATATGTTACCGGTACTTGTTAGGTGGAACCTCCACCCAGACCCAGACTCTACCCTCTCTCTCCTCTGGAACCGGTACCCAGGTAACGAAATGGCAAGAACCGCTAAGTACCGGTACAAAACCCGTACTTTTGGTACCTGTTCCAAGCCCTTACGAGTTACAGGGACGACGCTGACGCTCTAGGTACTTCTAAGCCGAACATTTTCTGAACCTCGATGTGCGATGGTACTCTTCCAATCTACCCTATATCTAAACTTTTTAAGTTGGTGTGAACTCACATCTACAATACCCCAACCAGCCACTTCCCCTCTGCGCACGTTTGGAAACTGTGGACTGATGAAAATCCTCTTGATGTTGTATCCTAAGTACAAACTCCTTTTGAGGCCGACCAGCGCTATATCGTTAGCAGCTGTATGTTCGTCATATTCTTCATGGACTTTTATTACACCAGCTTCTCTTTTAGATTTAACCTGAAGAAAAGAAAATGGAAATGATTTAAACTGTAAAAGTGGATTGGTCTCGGCCTGCCTACTTAAATTAACAAAGCTTATTGTTATAACGTCAAGCGTACGGACCGAGTTAGAAATACCACCCTACGTTCCGTAACTCAAGTAGCGGATGTTGGAGAAAAAACAGCCAGGTTAAAGTGGAAGAGTGCCGGGCGCGAATGCACCCGGATAGATGGCCAAAGATCGTCTCACTCACTGGACGCCTGAGGGAGGACATCGCCGTCGAGGTAGACCACGGCGAAGGTGGTGTAACGATCTTATACGGCTTGCAAGGCCAACATGGCCAGAGATCCAGTGGCGGATTTACCAACAGGCTGAGTAGGCTGGAGCCTAGGGCAGCAGATTGTAGGGGCGGCAACATAAATGTCTTACTGCATTTAAAAAGATCAAAATTTATATACCTACCATGTTTTTTTTGGAAAGAATAAAAAAAAGTGAATCCTCAAATTCACGCTTCTACCGTAGATTTGATCACTGTTTTTCGTAGCTGAATGAGACATTTTAATTATTACGAATTATTTTTCACTTTGTAGTGTCTTTTTTGGAAGTCGGTTGTTTTTTTTTGTAAAAAAGTTTTCCTTTTCATTTTTAAGTTCTAATTTTTACCAGTAAACTGAACCATTTTTGATGAAATTTCTATGGGACCAATCTGAACGTATATCCTTACAACTAAAAATTAAATTAAAAATTTAAAAAACCCCCGACTACGAGAAACCCCATAAAAAGAAAAAAATAACCTTGAAATTATGACCCTACGTAAGTACGTATGAAATTTTTTGATTAAATGTTGTCCTGTAGGGGGACCGCTCTAATTATTAGCCTAACGTTCTGTTAAAGTTTAAATTAGTAGCGGTCCCTTTCCCTAAGCCCTTTCATTTGATACCCATATTGAGGGAGTTGTGAAAAAAAAATGTAATTCGCCATTTTGTGGTGGCGGCCATCTTGGATTTGAAATTTATCATTGTGTATAGTATTCTACTAGTCAAGCCCTTTCATTTGATACCCATATTGAGGGAGTTGTGAAAAAATATGTAATCCGCCATTTTGTAGCGGCGGCCATCTTGGACCGATTTTCATCAAACATAGCTAAGAACACTCCCGACAAATTCACCTTTCAAACAAAAAAAAACAAAATTAAAATCGGTTCAGCCGTTCGGGAGCTACGATGCCACAGACAGACATACACACACACACACACACACACACACACCCCCACACACACACACACACACACACAGACACGTCAAACTTATAACACCCCGTCGTTTTTGCGTCGGGGGTTAAAAATAGAATTTTGCGAATCGGCTTATAAATAACGGAGTTCTGAGGTAACAAAACTTAAAAAAACAGTCGAATTGAGAACCTCCTCCTTTTTTGAAGTTGGTTAATGGGACATTAAAGGTCGGTAGGGGCGGCAAACTGAATAGTCTACTGGCGGCAAATGTGTAAATCCGCCACTGCAGAGATCGCACAAGACATCCCAGGTTTGGAAGGAAAAAGGGGAGGGTAAAGGCCGCCCCTTTTCTCCACAAGACAGGCTAAAAAAAATGCTCAACTTCCATCTCAATAGATAAAATTATCTTCTCATCGCCGCCGCCGTATTGTAAGGTAAATAAAAATGGATACAGCAATTCATCTTTTTCAATAACATGGTACTGGCAGTTACATCACATACATAGATAGGTAGGTATACATAAACCTAGCAAGTACCTTCCTACCTAATCAGCTGTTTGTTACGCGCAATCATCTGAATATAGCTCAGTTCCGAGCTCTACTAATAGAAAAAAACCTTCCACCTTTTGTAAGTTTTCATGTCCCGCGAAAGCCTCAATCAAATGTTCAGGGTTCATCGTGTCACAGCCGTTTACACAATGTGCCGCTGTGATGAGAATGTTCTGATTCAGGACTGAAGCACCACAGATCCAGGGCTTAGAGCAGTCTATGGCCAAGTAGATACAATGTGGATAGTCCCTTATAGTCGTATACACGCCACCCACCACAAAAGGCTCCATTTTGGAGTTACAACACATAACCACAAGTGAAAATGCGATGAGAAACTTGGCTAAAAAAAACATTATGATCCTTATGACTTCATGTAGGCTAGGTTATTAAACTTTATCGTTTTTAATTAACATTTACGATCGTTACAGGCTGATGTCTGCTTATTGGTATCAAAATGGTATATCAAATTTGTGCGATTGGATTAGATTTTTATTGCTAGCTGTTTTTCAAGGCTTCAATGCGCGGTAAACATATTTCATGTCTCTGGGGATTCAGAACACTTGTATAGGCAGTAGTAAGTAAGTAGGAAAGCGATTTTAGACGTGAATTTTTCTTAATTCTGGCCTGCACCCTAATTGCGTAATACCTTATTAATCACAGTCTGAATCATTTTGAAGGATATTCCTAATCCATTGCTTCATCCATTCGAAAATTTTGTCTGCTCAACAACGTAAATAACGCAATGAATGTTGTTGAACTGTCAAAATGGTTACGCTATTACCGCGCTGAAGCTGTTAAGGTTTTGGAACAAAGTTCTTGTCGCACGTGATATTCTGCTGCACACTTGGCAAAGGGAGCCAGACCGAAAAAAGTGTAAAATTTTGGCCCTCTCGACACTTTTGTTCTGTAACAAAAGTCAAGTGTGCTTCGTTCGGCACCTTAATTGCGTAACACACTATCAGTCAGAATCTAAATCATTTTGTAGGATATTACTAATCCATTGCTTCATATGTTCGAAAAATTGTCTGGTCTAAAAAGTAAATAACGCAATGAATTTTGTTGAACTGTCAAAATGAAATTCATTGCTCCTGTTAGTGTGTTAGGTATGCAATTACCCCGCGGGTGTCCCACGACACCTCTCATTGTGTTTTTAATAAGGTTAAGTAACAGCTTCTTAAAGCTTTGAAAAATGCATGACCCTGAGATAATTTATCTCAGGGTCTTACATTTTTCAAAGCTGCAAGTACACACACACACACACACACAGGTTCCATTTTTTAGCTCTTGCAAGAATTTTTACTGAATCAATTTTAATGGATCCCATAGGTAATACCTACTCATAAAGAAATGGCATTCCAAAGAGCATGGACCTAAACCTATTACCATATTTCATTCTTAAAAGCTACTCACATATCAATTTTATGTCAGTTCTACTATAGATCGATGCCTACCTATATAGGTACTACATTTAGCAAAATAACGGGAAAATAACGACAGTTATTCTATAATATTGTAGAAATTACTTGTTTTTTACTCTTTCGCGCAAAAATTACTGAACGGATTTGGATGAAATTTGGCACGCTGATAGTTTGTAATACTTTTTATCCCGATATTCCTACGAGATCGAAACTTATGCGGGTGAAACCGTGGGCCGCAGCTAGTTTCTAATAAACAGAATATAGATAAAGAAAAACAGCTGTGCTTTTAGGAAGCCCTACAAACCCACAACGGCTGAGTTTTCTGGTCCCAAAACTTCCCTTGTTAGTACTTATAAAGTAATTTCTTAAAAGTTTGTCAGTGAACAAGCCTTGAAGCGTTAACCGCAGCCTCACGAGACACGATCTCATAACTGGCTGTCCATCAACTTAATTAACTGACGACTCCCTCCAACCGAGATTAGAAAAGTTCAATTCAGCTTTGCAAAGTCGAAGCTTCCCATGGGTATAAGTTAAATGATGTATCTATCATGTTTATCTCGAAATATCGATTTAAAAATAATGTCAAGTAGGTAGGCACTCAAACAACTCAACCTCTTTTCTCTACAAGCGATTTCAACGCAAAGCTTTTAGGACACTTACCGCTTCAGACGGCCCCTAATGTAAATTATAGTTCGAAGCCTTATTACCGTGAACAAGGTCGCCTTCAAGATGGGGTCGCGCTAAACGGAACAGCACGAATCTAGGTTGTTTCATCCAAAACAATGGTAGTGGCGGCGCGAGCCATCCTTTCATAATCTGTGAAAAGGCTGGACGTCGGCGAGGGGAGCGTGAATGGTCGGGTTAGCGCATGCGCGGGCGGCTGGTCGATATGTGGTGACGTCAGTGACGGTAGGGCCACAGTCAGCCGCCGTCGGTCACAGCGCGAACATGTGGTTGCAATGCTTGGCTGCTACGTTGCTCATCGCTGCTGCCGCGTCCCGAGAGGTCTTCACCAACACGTTCCTCGTGCGCTTCAAGCGCTCGGTGCAACACGACGAGGCTCACCAACTAGCGCTGCGCCACGGCTTCGACAGCCTCGGACCGGTGAGTGGTGACCACGTGATTATACGTAAACATAGCCATAGGCACTGATATTTGCGTCAGTATAACTTGATTTATGTCCCCGGAATATCCCTAATCTGCCCAAATCGCTGGAATTTTATTGCGGCGAGGTCCTTCGTAAATTGATGATGTTTAATAACTGTGATGTTAGACGTTGTGTTGATTCTAACGGCTTCGGGCATCGTTGGTTGGTTAATTGGAGAAGTTAGGTCATTTATTTATGTCCTGTCGGTAGTTTTGATCGTCGTATTAGAAAAAGAACACGGTTTTATCAGGAAAAGAGCATGGGCCGTATAGATTCGCGCGTTATTCTCGTAGCGTAGGAGTTATTTCAATAGAATATCGTTGCGTTGATGTATCGCTAACTGGTTGCTACATATGTTCGTTTGTCAAACAACTAGTTGGCACTAACTCCATTATGGCTATGTTTGATAGAGCCGGCGCGGCGCGCGCGAATTGATTGCTCTGAACCGCTGAATGTAAACATTGTTACCGCAGCATTGTAACGGGTTTCCGGTTAATAGACAATTGAATTGGGTTCAGCGCATCCATAATGTTCTATGAAACAATTTGGTAAGTAAGTACGGTATAATCTGTATTATGTTCAAGGTCTGAATTCTAACGGGTCTTCAATAATGTATCTGCAAGGATAAATGTGACGTTTTCCGTCAGTCACCAAACTTTTCTTTGTAGGGGTTTTTTGCAAAACTGTAAACTTTTTTCCGACAAAAAAGCTTCCTCCTTTTCTCTCAAGTAATCGCGTATATTTTTATACAACATTATTTTTAGTTCAGAGAAAAGACGAAACACTGTAATAATATTTTCAATAAAAGAGCCCATCTAAAACAAACGGAAATACTAAATGAAAACGGACAAAGCTATAGTTGTCATGTCCTCGCGCCGTCAAATTATGAAATGAAATGTTTATTTCTGTAAGTAGAACTTTTAAGACACTTTTACACGTCAATAGTGTCAAACCAGATGGTACCGGCATTTCCTGGCTGATTGATCCCTGAGAAGAAACGCCGAAACAAACTCAGAGTACATGGACTTTTTTAAAGAACAAACAAACATTTTTATGCGAGTTTAATTTTATGTGAGTCTAATAATGCAGCGCCATGTCTGGAAGAAATTAAATGAGTCAGCAGGTATTTGACAATATTAAAATAAGTTTTAAAAACGACAGAAATCGATACCATTATCTACAGATTCCGAACACAGTTTAGGTTAACACCGATATACGTGTAGAGGTTGAGAACAATGACGCAAACAAAGTCACACGAATTCTTCGACGTGAACTATTTTAAGTTTCTTTCATTCACAACTTTAAAACACCCACAACTGCTACCTTACATGACAAACAAATTGCCTTTTTTACTTTTACTGAAAAAGCTACTCCTGATCTGGAAATTAGAGATCTCTGTCTGAAGATCACAGATCTCTAAATTCCTAATACAGAACAGAAATTAATACGAACATAAACATGTTCGTGTTAATGGTCTTTAAAAGTCCCTTATAGATAAAGGAGTAGATACTGTAGAGGCTATAACTTGACATGGTTGTACCATGCAACCTCCGAGAGTTCGTTATAAATAGATGGCACAAATAAAAGAGGAACATTAATTTGTATTAAAACAGTAGTAGTAGTTGTGTGGAAATCGCTTGTCATGGTATGGGCATGAGTTACGGAGAAATGAGGAAAATGTCGTGAGGAGAGTTTTGAGAATGAATGTCTATAGCTATAAGAGTAGGGGAAGACCAAAGAAACGATGGATGGAATGTGGGAATGATGATATGGTTAGAAAGGGGGTGACTACCGAGATGACGACTAATAGAGAAGTGTGGAAGTAAAAGGCATATAATAATAATAATAATAATATCCCTGGACATTTCACACAGCGCCATCTAGTCCCAAGCTAAGCAACCTAATGCTTGTGTTATGGTAACAAGATGGCTGATAAACTACTTATATACATTTTTTTGTAAATACATACATATTATAGATAGAAAAACACCCAGACTCGGAACAAATACATGTAGGTCATACAAATATTTGTTCCGTGCGGGAATCGAACCCGCGACACGCAGCACAGCAGTCAATCGCTTAACCACTGCGCCAACCGTGCCGTCATGCGTCGACGTCGTGCATGTTGCGTCGACCCCAAATAAATTGGGATAATAACAGCAGGAGAATGATGATTAAAACAGTAGAAAGTAGTCAGATTAGCTGACAAGAGTATGACACAGGATGAAAAAAAAATGTATGAAAACGTAGCGGTTTTCTAGTAATCATTATCGAAGTTATATGACAAACCTTCGTGTACTTTATTTAATTTTACACAGAGCTCGCACAAATAAAAAAATTACACACTTGTGCAAACATGCTGATTAATATTTTTACAGCAGTAGGAAAGTATAGTTAATAGAAAAACGATGGCTAAGACCATTGCCCAGCAGTAAGCTATTAAAAGCTAAAAAAGTCCATAAAAACGTTTTATTCACAACCACTCATAGTTTATACACTGGCCCATATAACTGACCACTATAAACAGCCATGTTAGGCCAGCCATGTCACGCCAGCATTGTCCCTATTCTTAGCTCAGCGTATCTTAGTTAAACGAGGTCATTTCCCGGCTCCACATTAAGCATTCAGTTTGAATTGCCTGGTAACAGAGTTGTACGACATTGTTGTATTGTTATGGGAGGAATGGTGGCGCCACTGTCGCTTCTTGGGACAGGGGCACAGGATCATTGCATTTCGGTGCATAGGGGGACTTGTTAATTATTTAATTTATGCAATGTTAAGTCCGGGCGTCTGTCCGTCCGTCCGTTTGTATGCCAGCGAGCTGTATCTTGCCGCTATAACAACAAATATTAAAAATAAAATAAACTTGAAAATTAAAGGTCTTCATACTAGAAACTTTTTTTTTTTGCCTTGTGGTAGGACCGAAAACCTTCGTGTAAGAGTCTGATGGGCACTTGGCCGCTTTTTTGCTACAATGTAACAATAAAGTAACTTTTGATAAAAAGGTAATTAATTTCAATCAAAAGATCATTAGTGTTGACACAAGTAGTTGAAGTTGTTAGATATTATTCAAGTAAATAATCGCCGTTTGCATTGCTTTTCTGTTGTAACTGTATTATTATAGCATTCTATCAATTAGGTGTAATTACCAACACAACATAGTGATATGAAACGACCGAAAATACAAAACCAGCCCTAACATTGTACTGTGGTATATCGCGAGCAGACTGGACTCGTGTAAGAATCGCTGCTGCAAGCTTTTCACATCGGTGTTGAGCTTCTAGCAGGGTTTGTCATAACTATATGGCTGTATTGAAAGAAAGAAAGAAAAAAGTTTATTGGACACAGTTCGTGAAACACAAAATTAATAAAATAAAAAATAATGTTTCAGATAATAATAGTGTGTGCCTCACGGCTGCGCCAAAAAGGTTCATTTCAGCATTAATGCCAGACAGATGCTGTCTGACGCTGGTTTTCTAATGAACCTTTAGGGAAAAGTGTTGGGTTGTATTATGTGAATATGTTAAATATATACATATATCAAATATGTTAGTACCAATCTTTTTTAACATAGTTGTAAAAAAATATTGGTACTAACATATTTGAGTCCTTTGTTACATGTATATTAAATACTAGATGCGCCCCGCGGTTTCACCCGCATAAGTTTCGATCCCGTGGAAATATCGGGATAAAAAGTATCCTATATGTTAATCCTGGTTATAAACCATCTGTTTGCCAAATTTCATCCAAATCCTTTCAGTAGTTTTTGCGTGAAAGAGTAACAAACATCCTGGATGGATGTTTGTTACTCTTTCACGCAAAAACTACTGACTGAATGGATTCCATCCATACAAACTTTCACTTTATAATATTAGTAGGTTTCTTTGGATCCTTTTTAACCCTGAAACGAGAGCAGGTATGTTATTTATGTAAAACAAGGCACATACAAAATACCTACTTTATTTTTTCGCACAAAACATGAGACAGCCCGACCTTTATGATCGCACCATATGTTATTTTCTGTACTTAATACCGGAGTCTGTTTTTGTTATCAAACAATGGTTAGATTAACTACGGATTTAAAGCCTGCCTCACAAAGTCAGCTTTAAATGATCCTGAAATTCTTTGGGGTATTCAAGTTCACCTGTGTAATCGCGGTGTGGATAGTGTCTAGGAAAATATGGATCTACTTTTATAAGGATTTAAGTGGGTACAAGACCGGTCGTAAAAGTAATTACGTGAAGCCTTTTTATATCTTGCCAGACTATTGTCTAGAAAGATATAAAAACGAGTTAGTGCGCACGCACGAGTGGTATTAAGATCGTAATAAAAATGGAGCTATCACCCATCTCACAGCGCTTAAATCTAGTTCTAAAAATAGCTAAGTAACGAAATTCCTAATGAATGACACTAGAATTTTTTTCTGAAATTAGAAAAGAAAGAAAATACATTTATTTAGCACATAGTAGGTAAGGGTTGATTTTTCCAACGCCAGATAACTTTATCGGAGGAATAATTTTGAATTTTTGACAGTTTTTCCATACGAAAACTGTCCGATGTAAGAAATTAGCAGGAAAGTGTGCTTCATGGCTGCGCCAAAAAGGCCCAGTTCAGCAAAAATGCCAGACAACTAGTGCCTGATGCTGGTTTTCAACTGGACCTGAACATAAATACTATTTTAAAATTATCCAAAAGGGTTTGTATTGAATAATTAAAAAAATCATTCAATCTTTTCAAAAATGGGTCGGAATCACTGACAAGCGTATCGTATCGAAATAATACGACACAGAATTTCGTTTTAAAAACAAATCCAAAATGCGAATAAAGATGAAATTTTCAAATTAAAACTAGCTGCGCGCCGAGCACTATGCAATGAATAAAATTGCTGAAGCAATGAAGAAGCACTTCAAATGTAAAAAGTGACATAAACACGATGTAATCTGAAAGAGTTTTATTTGGAGAAATCATTAGTATACCGCGTTTTTATGAAGTTCGCCTTGTGACGCTACACGCTTCGCTTAGCATTGAACTTGAAATACGCTTGTAGGTTTTCAGGGAGCAGCTGAAATACATACTCCCATACTAATATTATAAACTAGCTTCTGCCCGCGGCTTCGCCCGCGTGGATGTCGGAAATTATCCCACGGGAACGTGCTAACAGGATAAAATGTACCTATGTGCTTCCCCAGAATGCCATCTATCTCGCAGGCCCTTTGTGGCTAATTACAATAGAAAACTAATTGTGTCTCATTAGTGGTGATTAAGAGGGTACCTATATGATATCTTTACCTAAGTACCTACCTAATTAAAAAAAAAAACTCAATAACAGAAAATTAAATACCTACCTACCTAAATAAACCTATTTCTGATGATAACTAATCTAAACTCAATAAATAAGCAAAATCACTAAAAACTAATATCTATACGAATGACTAATCCTACCTAACAGTATTATAAAATAACCTACGGTCACTACGTACACTATCAAATATACTACCTATACTTTAAAATTAAAATCTATACCTACAACTTACATAAAAATAAACCTAAATAACTCTAAAAACTAAAAGGAATAAAAATGAACTCCATTGCGGGTGACTTAACCTACGACAAACTTATTATTTGCGGTTGGTGCAGTAATCGGGTCTAGGGATCGGACCGCAAAATTAAGTTTGTTTTTTATTGTATGTACTTTCCCGGGATAAAAAGTACCCAGTGTGGTGCCCAGGATATTAAAGAATAATTATACCAAGTTTCAACGTAATCGAACCGGTAGTTTTTGCGTGATGCCTGAACAAACAGACAGACAGACAGACAGACAAAAATTTTTTTAATAACATTTTTGGGTTCGGTGTCGGTCTAGTAACACCCCCTGCCATTTATTTTTTTGATATTTTCAATATACAGAATTTTCACTTCTACAGATTTATTATAAGTATAGATATAGATTCGAAAGTAACTCTCTCCATCTGTATGTTACCTTTTCATGTCTAAACCACTGAACGAATTTCGATTATCTGTATGTTACCTTTTCACGTCTAAACCACTGAACCAATTTCGATAAAACTTGGCAAGGAGATAGGTGGCATCCTGTGGAAGGACATAGGTTATTTTTGGTCCCGGTAGCACGTTCCCATGGGATAATTTCCGACATCCATGCGATCAAAGCCGCGGGCAGACGCTAGTATATTTATAATTTAAATGACCCTCAGTTTTTGGAAACCTATCTGACATTTTTGATTTATTGTTCACGCCTTGAGCGTTTTGTAAGTGGAATCTTGGGCAGGCGTCGTAAAAGACAACAAATGGTGTGACAATCTACCCTAGACGGCCAAGATAAAGTGGCTGTCTATCAGGGAAAACGGCGATGGGAAAGACAAAAATGTATTGTTTTCACATGCTACCGAATTCTTTATGTTAAGCCTGTTGTAGAAATACGAAACGTTTTATAAACTACTAGCTGCGCCCCGCGGTTTTACCCGCATAAGTTTCGATCCCGTGGGAATATCGGGATAAAAAGTATCCTATATGTTAATCCTGGTTATAAACCATCTGTGTGCCAAACATTCAAATCCGTTCGGTAGTTTTTGCGTGAAAAAGTAACAAACATCCATCGATCCGTCTATACAAACTTTCCCGTTTATAATATTATTAGTAGAATAGTAGGGTTGCCAATTGTCTAGGCTCAGAAGACCAAAACTCGTAATTAAAGACGTTCAAAATCTAGTCGCAATCTTATCTCAGCGAAAATAGAAACTAGAGGTATTTTTAACAGATTGAGACCGAGATCGGAGTGTATAATCAGGCTATAATGTTCCCATTGCTGGGACACAGCAGTGCGATTCTGTAACCATCTCACCGTGAAAACTCAGGTGAAGTGAGCGTGGAGTGAGCTGTCATTCCAACTAATGTTAGGGATTGACACTATTGACAGCTCACTCTAAGCTCACTTCATCTAACTCTTTTCAAGGTGAGGTTTTTACAGAATCGATCGGCTGGTCTCCTCTTTGAGAGAGGGAGTGGTTGATGTCACATGTCTCCAATTTTTGGATCCTAACGATGTTTTCCTTCACCGTTTTGAGAGCAGTGCTGATGAAATTATTTACATCGGACTGTGAACGTTCTTAAATTTACGAGAATAGGCCTTCTACTTTTCTCAAAGTAAGATCATGCTCCAGACATTAATCAATCGCTGCGGGATGGCGTCCGAGTCTAAAGCCCATAAAGTATTGCTGTGTGGGTACTCTCTAACAAGCAGACTATCATACCGAGCTTCGCTATTTGATAATGTGTGTGTTTGTTCATAGTTGATGGGTAGTTTAAACAGAGTACTTGTTGGTCATTATGTCCGAGTGTCAAGTGGGCTTTTATTAACCTGAAAATTAGGCTGTCCGTCACCGGAACTTGGGAATAGCCTAGGCAAATGATGCTTTACTATCTACACGTCAACTAATTTAACAGTTCTAGTTCAGTCTTTTAACGTAATCTTTGACTATCTAATAATTGAAAACAATTAGCATCACCTCTGTACGTATTTTGCTGTTCCTGTTTTTCTTGTCTGTTTATATGTATGTGTGTACATAAATCCTACTAATATTATAAACGCGAAAGTTTGTGAGGATGCACGGGTGGATGGATGGGTGGATGTTTATTACTCTTTCACGGAAAAACTACGGAACGGATTTGGATGAAAATCGGCACATATATAGTTTATAACCAGGATTAACACATTGATACTTTTTATCCCGATATTCCCACAGAATCGAAACTTATGCGGATGAAACCGCAGGGTGCTTCTAGTGGTTAAATAAATAAAATAAGAAACTTAAGTGACAAATAGATTTAACTTTTGTAAGCTCTTAAAAGTATTAACATCAATGTCGAGGTTTTAAAACAGTGTTAATTTTATGCAGTTGCCCGATCGTCACAGTTGACCGATTAAACTGGAGATAGTTATCACATAACGTTATGCGGGCGAGTTCAATGTGCCAAGAGAATATAAAATGCGTTGTTTTGCTTTTTCAAATGGCATGGAGTTCTGTGTATCAGGCAAATCGATTATCTCGTCTGCTCAACGTCCGTGTGTTACTGCAGGGATCCAGCAGAATATCAGCGTCAGGTATATTTGCCTGACTCATGCTGAGCTGGACTCCCATTTGGTGCAACCTTGAGACGCATACCGCACTGTGTCACTTTTACTTCGATATGTATGGCTTTCTTTTTGTCTTTATATCTACCGATATAAAAATAAAAATGAAGTTTGTTTGACCCTTGTTTGTATTACGTTTGAAGGCGCGTCTCTAGCGCCATCTAGTTGGATTAATTGAAGATCTTATTTTGACATTGAGTGGACGAGAGTGGCATGGCAATGATGGTGTCACTCTAGCGGAACGTCAAGGAGGTCAAGCAGCCGTCTGTCTCGTGCAGTTTTGAAAACGAACGATGGCGTAGACTAGACCGTGCCTTAGGGTATTAGTGTTCTGTGGACTAGACGGTCACGACAGATCGCTTACATCCTGAAGCTTAATCTATTTTCATTCGAGTTTCATTATGATACATTGTTAATTTAAATTGAGAGTCTTGATTATAAGGCTGCTGACCGAAGACCTGTCAACGTATTTCTAGAATACCTCGCACGATTACCGACTTTAAGATGATGATGATTCTGATACAGATACCCACGTGCCGATATACACATGTACTTTTTTGTGTTGTGCTGTCTTTTGTGTGAGCCAAATAAAAGGTTTATGGATCTTATCTCTCTCAAATCTATTATCAAAATAATTAAATTATATGTTGTCAGATACCATGTTAGCTATAATGGAGATACCAAAATACTCGCCAGCATTCTTCTGCTCTTATTCTAATTTATTTTTGGGTCGGCACAACATGTGTTTTTCTTATTAGTCGCCATCTTGGTTGACCAAATACTTGTATAGTTTGAACTAAGTAAAAATAACGTCAGAACAGATCAATTAACTAGGAATAAGAATTAAAACAGCATATCGAAGTAAGCTTAAAAATTATGAAAAGACTAGCTGCGCCACGCAGTCTTACCCGCATACGGTTCGATCCCGTAGGAATATCGGGACAAAAAGTATTCGATGTATTAATCCTGGTTAAAAACTATCTGTGTGCCAAATTTCATCCAAATCCGTTCAGTAGTTTTTGCGTGAAAGAGTAACAAACATTCATCCATACAAACTTTCGCGTTTATTAGTAGGATTAATTATGTAAGATTTTAGTAGGATTATTATTAAAAAATTGGTAACATCCGCTCCAAGTCGCGTTATAAAAAAAAAAAAAAAAAAATATCTGCATACAAACGATGTACAGTTATACCCGTTTTCGTAGTAACAAAATAATTAAAAAATCCGTCGCATTGCCGAGCAAAAACGACGATTTAATTTAACAATTCATACGTCATACGCAATTGTAACGAAAAATCACATAAAGTCCAACCTTTATTACAAAAGATCTTTTGTGAGGGTTATTTAGGGACGAAATGATATCATCCCTAAAGATAGCAATGTCTATACGACAAATAAGGGTAGTCTACACATCGTACCTATTGGGGTAGCGTAAACCGTAGACAGTTGCTACGCGCTACGCTGCTACGGCGTAGCAGAATAGGTCTATTGTAAGACGATTGTTTGAAATTAATATGCTAGCATAAAAATAGGGTTGGGACATAATCCTACTAATATTATAAATGCGAAAGTTTGTATAGATGCATCCATACATCTATACAAACTTTCGCAGGATGGATGGATGGATGTTTGTTCCTCTTTCACGCAAAAACTACAGAACGGATTTGTATGAAATATTATATTATATATTTGGCACACAAATAGTCCTACTAATATTATAAATGCGAAAGTTTGTATGGATGGATAGATGGATGGGTGTTTGTTCCTCTTTCACGCCAAAATTACCAAACGGATTTGGATGAATTTTGGCACACATATAGTTTATAACCAGGATTAATACATAGGATCCTTTTTATCCTGATATTCACTTATGCGGGTGAAACCGCGGGGCACAGCTAGTTAGTTTGATAAAATTCAGTACCTACTATTAAGCATTGGCTGTCGTCTTTCCCATCGTAAGAAGATTTTCATACTCGTAAATACTGTTATTACAATATTTCTTTCTCAATAACAATGTTGTTTCCTTCGTTATTTGCCTCAATTATGCCTATCCTAATTAGTCGGAGTACCCAATTGAGGGATTTTCGAATTATAATGGACGTGGCTTTTTCCTTTGATGATAAGTATAATTATTTATTTATTTTTCTTTCTAATACTATTTATTAAATACAAAATCAAAGACTGTTTCTTAATTCGGCGAATTTGTTATTCTTGTAGAATTCATGTAGAAGTAGCCTTTACCTTACCTATCTCATAAATCATTTAACTAAGGGCTGATTTTTCCATAGCCAGATAACTTTTATTTGAGGAATAAAATTGACGTTTGACAGTTTTTGTATGAAACAACTGTCAAAACTTCAAAATTATTCCTCGAATAAAGTTATCAGATGATTGAAAAATCAGCTGTAATTTACATTATAATGAGGTATGCGATTTCGTTAACGTATAATTCAACGTAAAATACAGAAAAGAAAATGTATTATTTTACGGATAATTTTAACATTTTGTTTAATGTGGATAGGCTTTAGATTATAATTATGTCCAGAAAATTACTTCGTTTACAACCTAAAGCAAAGACGCTTTTGGTATTTGACATTTTCCGGGCATCCTTTGGTAACATTCTACTCAAAGTCCCCGAATGGACGCCGCATAATTATGCGGCGTCCATTTCAGCGAGCGCTACGTTCAGCCGCTTACAGATGCTTTTCAGTTTCAGAATTTGAGGACTGTAGTCTAGAATTTTAGCAGAAAACATTTGAATTGAAGCTTTAACGAGTCTTAGGCAAAATGGGGACCATCTGCTATCCAGACTGTGAACGTTCTTAAAATTACGAGAATTGCCCGCACGCTCAGAGTGTCGATAATTGTAGATTATTTTAGAAAAACGTAAAAGTGTATGGTAACTACTTCTTCCGCTTCGCCCAGAGTGGGAGAAGACTTTTGATGATTTCCATCCCAAAAAAAAGGATGGCCAGTAATATAACAGGCTGGTTATGCTCATGTTTATGCATGTCCTAGAACCAAAAAATTCGAAGATATGTAAAATCTACTAAACCGCACTAGGCCCGCGTGGTGGATTACAGCCCACTCCCTCTTGATGAGATGAGACCTGTGTCCCAGCAGTGGCAATGTTATTAAAAGACTTGTTGTATACAAAGCTTGTTCAGAAGTGCTGATTTTTCAATCATCTGATGAACTTTATTCGAGGAATAATTTGGAAATTTGGACGGATATTTCATACAAAAACTGTGCAAAGCAGCCAGCCCTTAATGAGATAACACACATGTACATTTTCTTGCAGCCTTTTTTTGCACTGCATATGTCTCATTAATAGGAATTCGATTATCAGTACACTTTCGATTCCTGCGGTAAAATGGGTTTCCAAATTAGATTTCGGTATAAATGGTCGGGTTGACGTGTGTGTTTTATTACATTACGTCTTTCAGAGCCACGTGATGGATGGGTGGCCTCGGCTTCTTTACTTAGTTGTTACTTTATTTGCGGATGTACTCTACCTACTTGTCTTCTTTGAAATGAGCTGCAGGCTTTTGATGTCGTGTTAAGGGGGCTTTTTTGGCGATGGGTAATATGGGTATACCATGAAGTTGTGAAATACGGCGTTTTTATAACATCATGTAGGACACAACATTTTACCTGTTACAAAAAAATAATTTAGTTACAAAAAATATATATATATATAGGTATCTCTGCTTCGCTGACGATATAGTTCTTTTCTCCTTGGCAGCCGAGTTAGGTGTAATGCTCGACCAACTGAGCAGTGCCAGCCTCGAGCTCGGATTAACGATGAACATGGCGAAGACCAAGGTGATTAGTAAAGTGCCAGGCGCAATATGTCCACGAGTCCTCCTTCCAGGTAGACCAGGCTTTTTACAAGCAACTAACAGTATGTTCAATAACTAAGGAAGTACTTTGGGATATTTTCGATAGAGAGATCAATCGTTCAAATTAGTTTTAGGTGCGTCGGACCCAAGATGGCCGAATATTTCACTTTCTGAATACCTTAAAAGAGCTCCCCAATTCCTCTACTGCCGAATTAGGCTCAGCCGTATGATTACGCAGGTAATATAAATGCTTTTGTTCTTGATTTAAGTGTTTTTAACGCTTCATTACGAGCCGTTTAAAGATTAATTTGCAGATAAAAAGTCTAAAATGTTGGCGTTATTAAAATTTTAGTCCGTCATCTGCTTTTCATTAATTTTTATCTTGAAATTATAAGATACTTACAATATACGTATATATTTTAAGGTATTTTGCTTTGAGATTTTCGATTGGTCCAGATCGTGTAATATAAGTACGTAGTAATGGAAGATGTCAGTGTCTATCTATTTGCAATCTATGTCACACTCGACCCACGGAAAAACTCAGGGTGAGTTTCCATATAAGACAAACGCTAACCATCCTCAGAGAAGAAATGACGTAGACACAGTAGGAGTTTAATCAAAAATCGAAACAAAAGAAGTCTGATTTCGCCATACACTCGCCCACGACCATCACAGGTGCCCTCAAAATTAACTAAATATATGGCTGACGCCCACACTCTATAAAGTCATTCATGGTGATTTTAATAGAACATGTGGGTGGCACATCCCATCCCATTGATTAGTAAACAACTTGTCACTTAGTATCACGCTAACCTAACTATGTGACGTCACACACTTGGCATTGAACTACCCACAATTTAATCAATTATGAATAGCACGTTTAAGTACATATTATGTTAATATATTGATGGGGTTGATCGTTATTCAATCGAGAGTAAATAAGATAATGTAGATTCTGTATATAAAGGTCTTGGGCGTCAGTCGCGTGTACATAAGTATTTCAAGGATAATGTGGTTTGCGAAATGGAAATCTAGTTCATGTTTGAAATTAATATATAAAAGGTGGCGGGGACATCGACGCTCAACCTGTTACAATGGATTCAGTTCATGATTCTGAAATGAGTTGAAATTTTGTTTGTATTTTATTTTTTTATTTATTTAAACTTTTCGCACAAAAAGGTACAACGGCGGACGTAATGCCTTATGCCTGGCTTTATTTTGTCGCTTATTAAAAATAAAAATAGCTGCTTCATAAATGATCTTATTTTGTAAGTAGGTTTGTACAAACACTTTTACACGTCAATAATATTTTAAAAACTAGATGAGGATGATGATGTTTCCTATCTGACTAGTCTGAGAACAAAGAACAAACTCAGAGGTTACAGTCTCTTTTAAAGTCCAGACAATTATGGTCAGATTCATACAATTTGACCGCGTAGGTATCGCACTTGTCTATGAAATAGCAGATTTTTGTTTTGATAACCGTCTTAAAATTTCTACGCGAGGAGTTCAGAATCATGTGCTGAATTCATGGTTTCAGTTTGTGCGTCGATGGCCCTGCTGCATTGTATGGAGAGAGACTCTGACGGCACGTTGTAACGGTTACCCACAATACCTAGGAGTTTGCAGATGTTTACCCAGCTTCACAACTATGTAGGTATGATTCAAGTGTCTGTAATGTTACCGAGACATATTTTACAAAGTTACCTTCTACTCAGAACATTACAATGTGGCTTTGATGGTAGAAACAGGGGTGTCAATGATATTATGTTATGAGCAGTGGTGGCTCAATGGTACCGGCCACGACTTACGCGGCCTCAGGCCTAGGTCGTAGGTTCGAACTTATTTTGTGTAAATTATTTCATCACCACTTCTCACAAAACGGCGAAGGAAAACTTCGTGAGGAAACTGGCATGTCCTAGAACCAAAAATTCGATGGCCTGTGACAACCACCAACCCGCACTGGGCGTTTTGTGAGTCCGTTATTGTGCCGTTTTTGAAAATCTAAAGTTGCGTAGGTAATACCGGGTTCACACAGAGATTGAATTTTAAATTCAATTTGATTGAAAGTCTGTTCAGACAAATCGCTTTTGACTTAGCAGCAGAAAAAAAAAAAAAATAGTATTGTAATCATAGAAATCATTAATACATCTCCCTAAGTTCAGTTTGAGTGACTATTTCATGAAATTATAACATTTGAGGCCAATTCTAACTGAAGGACTTGTATTGCAAATTATATTATTTATTTAACAATTTATGTAGACACATAAATATAATCTGCCAATAAAGAAAAAAAAAGAAATTGGTACAGACGCCAGCACATCAAGCTACTACAATCTGTCAAATTTCTTTAATAGATTTTCAACTTTATCGCTAAAGCATTAAGGTTCAAGTTTGATTGGGAAAATTTGACAGTTTCGGGTAGCTTGACCTGCTGGCGTCTGTACCTATAAAGATTATGTTTATTTATAATTCTGAAGTAAACTGTAAAAAAATTGTAAAGCCATATTTGTTACGGTCGGCGAATCATATTTTAATCAACATACAACCTGACACTGTTCTGCAAATTGCAAAAAACGTAAGAAAATTTGAATTTCGCAGGGCTATTTTTATTTTTTTGGGTGGGATTCATCAAATGACCTCTCCCGCTCTGGGCTGAGCGGAAGGGCGTGTCAGACTTTTACTGACTCAAACCCACCCGTCTTCCTTCAGTTGCCTGTGCCAGGGGCCACGGTATCTCTTTCGAACAACCCGCGGCCCTGGCAGGCATTGGCCCTAGCGGACCCCGTCAGTTCGTGCTGACATCTTTTTGGGGCGCGCGTGGAACATAACGCGCCGTCGACGCGGGCCTGGTTCTTACCGGGTGGCGAGCTGCCCATTGCTCGCCGCCCGCAAGCCCGCGCCTACGGTGGCAATTATATTTTAAGGGGGATGCGCTAAGGTTCGCAGGGCTACCTTAGAACATAAAAATGATGCTTGATGGCAGATATAGAAGCGGTGGTTGTATGTTCGATCGAAAAGGTACTTTACTTTCCCAAGAGGCTCTTCTCAAGAAAATTTTATTCCAATTAAGTTTTTCTTTTGAACTTTTTGAATGGTAAGTTGGTTCGTCTGAGTGATAGGACTCAGGAGAGATTTTCAATGATTGATTATCCATTGTATGAATTATATAATTGTTCGTTTATTGCAAATAGGATCGAACAATTTTACAACTAAGAAGCTTATTTAAAAACGTTGCTTAAAGTTAAGAGACGTTTAAACGTAAATGGTTAAACGACCTCCTGCGACCTACAACTCAAAAGTCGGCTCCGTTATCACCGCTGCTCTCTTATGTACTCATTTCTTATTCTAACCACATATTTCTGCCATCAAAATGGCACAATCAACAAATAACATAGTAAAAACATCGAATCATCACTATTAAAGAAACCAGTTATTTTCACAGTTCCGCGGTCTGCCCTACATTCAAGCCCCACTTAATGTTTGTCATGCAGCGATGCATTGGATTTAGGTCGCAGTTTCCATCCCCTACTTTAATTGATTGTTTTCTGAAGCTATTGTTTTTAATTGTTTTAATATGGACATTTTATAGGGCATGTTGATAACAATAAAGATCGATCGAATAGCGCAATTTAATTCCCAATTCCTCATCGGGTGACCTGACTCTCGACATGTGGTGTTTGTATCCAACGTCAACCTTGCATCCGGTTTGTTCAAAGATATTGATCATTTAAATTTTCCAGCAGGCCGGAAGCAGCCACGCTTGCTACCGGCCGATTAGTCGATTAAAAAGAAATCCTTTATTTATGTAAAAATTATGGTCACCTCGCAATATTAATGGATGTTTGTATGGGAAAATTTCAATGAAACTATGCAAAGTTTTTCCGTTACAAATTCAGGTTATCATTATCGTCCCCGTCACAAAATTATGAACACATTTCGAAGGTCGTAGATCATCAGGCAGCGGAGATACATGTGTCTAGCCAGCTTGAATTCAGGCTGGCTGGACATTAAGTCTTTATTGATTTCTCGTAAACCCTTACATGTGACGCCATAAATCAAACGTTATTACTGTTACACATTGCGTCACTAAATGTACGTAAAGTAACCATATTCGAAAACGCTCCCGTTATTGAGATTCGGAAGTGCCAGCCTAGAAGTTTTATACGTAAATTCAAGCTGACTAGACACAGATTTTTGCATTTTTCTACTAAACCGCTGTACGTATCACAATACTTTTAGCTCGATGCCTGTTACAAATTTATGTAACGCCCGTTGATATGCAAAAAGTTGTCAAAATCACTTCCGTTACCGAGATTGAGAGACCAGCAAAAAGTGGTTTTTCAAGCTGGCTGGACACGTTTTCGATCGATTATCTAAGATTCTGTAGCGTTACAATTTCTGAAATAAGGATGTTTAGCCGTCACATAAAGTGCTCTATTGACCTAGTTAAATGCGAGTTATTTTGAAGATTTGTCCAGCCAGCCTGAGTCATATGGATTATGGCACACTCTCTCTCACAGAAATGAGAGAGACACATCTCACAGAGATCCCACTGTCCAGCAGTGGGAACGTTATTGGCTGATTACATACTGAATTTTAAGACAAATAAAGTGATTAAATTCTTTTTAACGATTATTTTCAAGAAATCATTCTAATATATATCCCTAAATAACACTTATTCAACAAATAAGAATTATTTTTTATTGTGTACACTAGATCATTTTAAATCATCGTGTCATTCGAGTATTACAAACCTTGTGGGCCCTTTAAAGCATCACCACTTCCACGGCGTCGGTGGGAGCGCAGAGGCCTACTTTGACTGCTTTTTAGACATAGAGAAGATACAGGAGTTGCAGCATAGCTTCCGACACAGCTCCACCCACACCCTACTGCCGTAACCGTAACCAAATTAATCTTTTTAGTGAAAAAGTCTCAACTACTTTGAATTTGATTTCTCTCTCTAATTGAACCCTGAATCTTAATTGAAGTGAACTGAACGGTAACAATTAGATCATTTAACTGAATTTAGTTCATTAGGAAATATTCATTTATTAATATATTAAGTTAATGGTATTAGATCCTCTGTGTATTTGAGATTTACTTAATTAAGCTTGTCACGTGAAAATACGGTTCGAAATGATTTACGTCTATCCTATTTTTGTTACTATGCCGGATACCTAGAAAATTTTACTGATAGGTACTATATTATTGGAATCAGAAGTCCTTGTTGTTGATTGGCTACAAAAATAAGTATATAAGACATGTATAGAGAGGGAATCTTTATTAATAAACAGTTGTATGTATACGCAGACGATGATTTTAACACAATATTACTAAATTTTCGCCAGTATGTCGCTCTTCTTTTTCGTATAATTGATACTAAAATAGAACACAATTATATATTGAACACGGACCCTGTAAAAAACATGATTACCTTCTGTAAAGATAGTGAGAGAGAGAGTAAAATTTTCCATAATAATATATAATACACGAGTTCTCAATCCGATTACTTCAAGCCGGCTGATGAGATGGTCTTGTATTTTATCTCTGTGATGCTGCCAATTTTCTTATATTCACGTTGGTATTAATATTACTTTTGCTTCCGTAGTTTCAACGTTATTATATTATTGTATATTATGTGTACAAACATTACGGTGTTTGTTGTAAAATAATGAAGTATGTGCGTAGCCATGCTACGAATGCTAGCACAGCTACGCCGTAGCAGGGATTGTGCTACGAATTACTTTTAGCTAGGTTTTATGTTCATTAGAATTGGTAGATTAATAGATACCATATTTGCGTTGAAATGAAAATAGCTTTTACTGTAATTAAATACGCTTGGCACACAAAGGCAGTCCATACCATGACCAACTTTGTTGCTTGGCGAATTTTTTCACCACGGTATCATTTATTCTATTACTTGCTGTTGCCCGCGACTTCGTCTGCGATCCAATATGAAAAGTAGCCTATGTCCTTCTCCAGGTCATGGTCTACACAGGTGCCAAATTTCATCCAAATCCGTTCAGCCGTTTTAACGTGAAAGCTTAACAAACAAACTTACTTTCGATATTAGGTAGGATAGCTCGTACCAATTTGAGAGACTACCTTCTTCCACCTTTCGGTCAATCAATAGAGTTGCTAAGTAACCTAACAGTTACGCACAAACTTCTCATCTTAGCCCAAAAAAGCTTATAGTTAATTACGGCTAAGTAACCGTATGAGGTATGAATAGATCTTCCTAACTATACAAGTACAAGACACTCTTGAGTGGTAGTTAGATAAGTGTGACAATTAACTATATAAAGTCTCACTTTGAGAGTTATATATATATAATCTGATTATTATGTGACGTGTGATGATTAGGGTTGAACAGAAAGTTTTTGAGTTTAGTGTTATCGTTTTGAGTGCTACGATACCTTTGGAATTGGCAACTAGATCAATTCAATTTTCTTGTTAATTATGACAGACATTCAAAAGCGCTTTTTTATGTCCCAATTAAAATAAATGATTTAACTTTCACTTTGAATACGACATTTGTGTTGCGGCATTTATAAAAAAAAGCCACACCGTACTGTGAGTAAATTAATAAGACCATTTTGATTTTGTAAATGAATATTACCAATACTTTTTCTTTTAAGCATAATGTTACAAAAACATACATCATTTTTATTACAAATTGTGTAAAATAGTATTCCATCCATAGTCAAGTAAGATCAAATTATTAAGAGAAAGGACATGCATAAATCATCAAGCATTAAAGCATTTACTACAAGTTAAGTTCAAAATAACTTTATAAAACTAAGAAAATTCTAGGCAAACTTAAATTGCATAGTGACAAACCTACGGTTGTCACAGAAATTAAATGAATGTGACCACAAAAACGTGAGATATTCTCGAAGGAAGGTTGTAGCAATCTTTTTGTCACCCGTCCACCTTTTCCTAGCCTCAAACTGATGTCTAGATATTTTTAAACAGTTTTATTTTCGTTTCGGCATCCCTACTGAGGCCAATATCGCGCCGAATCATTTTGTATTCATACATTTGCATATTTGATGAACTTCATTATTCAGTAATTGAGCAGCTTTTGGGTGAAAATGCTCAGTTTCAAACGCAGATTATTTTGTATAGAATTATCATTTATTACGAAACGGCCGATCTTGAACTTGAGACCAGGCAAATGACGAGTTTTTTTTAGAAAACAACAACTAACTACTAAATGAATTAATTTTGAGAACTTTTTTGTAGTTTTCAGTTAGTTTCAAGATTTTGAATACTTGGCTTAGTTCAAAGTTGGTTCAATATGTTTTCATTTTCAGTAATTTTTAACATTCTTTTTTAATAGCAATAACATTATACGAATTTTCGTAGAGCGACATCGAAAAACGATCTTTTAACTTATTTAATTATTTTAAGGAAGAATTTCACTAAACTTTTATACTTAGCGTAAGTCTTATCCTGAGAAAAAACTTTGAATTTTTGACAGTTTTTCCATACGTCAATTTTATTCCACGGATAAAAGATATCTGACTTTAAAGCCTGTTTTCTCCAATTTTCCTTTATGCATTGAAAACGGGCTTACGAGTATTACAATGTTTAATAATAAATCTTGGCACCTGAGTGTCAGATGCCGACTTTCTCAGGTCGTGCGTGTGAATAGAATGTATCAGGAACGTGTTCCTTCAAGGTTGAGGACGTAATTTAATATTAAGGATGACGTCATAACGACTTGATGCGGGAACGACCACCTGCTCGCTTTCCTAAGGCACCTGTCCCACAGCCAGCGATTAACGAGAAGAGAGGAGAGCTAGCAACGAAAATCGAGTCGGTGAGCAACAAAAAAATGCGCGACAGCGACTAGCGATTACTCGCTGGTATGCATAAATACCAAGCGCCTCTCGGTTAAACTGCCTCGTTGGTATTGTCGTTGCAAGCGCGACTGCTGACCGTGGGGTCCTGGGTTCGATTCCCAGGTCGGACAAAGTGCTATTGGGTTTTCTGTTACGAATTTCTTAGTAACAGTCCGGAATTTGGAAGTTGGCGGTTTAATACCCCCGTGTCACGTAAAGCCGTTGGTCCTGCGCCTGATCTCTCCCCGGTCGTGTCGGGTAGCCGTCTCATCGCACTATGAGAGTAAAGGAACAGAGAGTGCACCTGTGTTTACGCACACACTTGTGCACTATAATATCTCCTGCGTATCTGACTAATCTCCGTTGAAATCGGTCGGGAGGCTATTATACCAAGCGAGAGTCACTCAGCGAGTGTTCTGCCCGCCAAGCGAGCGTCGATGAGCGAGTAACTCTCTTTGACAGCTCTTTAGCTGCAACAAACGAGTAATTGCCGGGGTGTGAATAGACAGCGATCAAGTATTAGTATATGTGTCTCTTTTACTTACACTGGACTGGATATTTTGTAAGTTTCTTGAGCAAGAAAGCCGTTGATAGCTAGTCGCTTCCTCGTCAGCGGTGAGGCAGGTCCCTTAGGAAGGTACCTACTGGGTGAATGTGGAGTTCTCAATGTATGTATGTGTGTGTCTTTGAAGTTCTGGTTTTTGGTCCCTTTATCAAATGATCTTTGTCCTATTTTTCGGAAAATGAGTGCTGATTGTCCTTAAAACAGGCTACTAAGTAACCTAGCTAGGACATCATATCGTTAAATTGTTTTTGATCTATAGCAGTGTTTTTCAAACCTTTTTCATGGCGTGGCCCCTTTAGTACGGAAAATATTTCGCGACCCCCTTTTCCTCCGCTGGCTGGTTGGTTAAACAGAAAAATAGAATTCAAACAATCAAACACAGAAGCTTTGAAGTGTTTGATTACATTTGGAACCTCCCATAATTTTAAAGAAACGGCGGCCCCATTAAAGAGAGTTGGCGACCCCCTCGGGGGTCATGACCCACACGTTGAAAAACACTGATCTATAGAATGACCAGATGTGAGTTTTATATAGGCTGACTGGTAATTAGTGACCTATACTTAAACACATGATTGTACTCATCATATTAAACAACTTTCCCAAAGAATTTTTTTTAAAAAAATTACCAAGTGCATGACCCCAATGTCCCAGCTACCTTCTTTAGGTTGTCCGTCCATCTAGCTAGGGGCCTCCCACACTACGCTTGCAAATACGCGGTCTCCACTCCAGGACACGAGTCCTGGAGTGGAGACCGCGTTTTTGCAGACGACTGCTTCACCGGCCATCGGTCCTACAACAAACATGGCCAGATCACTGTCACTTCAGTTTGCTTACTCTGCAAGCTATGTCTGGATGCGGAAGGCGGAGGACAGGGTGTCGTGGCGCAGCCTGGGAGAGGCCTATGTCCAGCAGTGGACTGCGATAGGCTGAGTTGATTGATGATCCCAATGACCTCAATATTGATCAATTCTATGGCTGATGAATGAATGAAAAAAAATAATGAATGGCGCACGTAGAATAGTGATGTTTTTGAAAAGGAATTAGTAACTAAATTAAATTACTTAATATCTATCTTGTGAGGTACTCAATATTCTATTGGGGCGATTGGGGTCATGCGATTGGTAAATTAAACAATATCGTTTCTTTGGGAAAGTTGCTTGTTATGATGAGTACAATCATGTTTAAGTCTCGGTCACTAATTTACCAGTCGCACTATATATTTCTTGGCAGAAATTATGTTAAAAATCTTAAGCTTTAGATAATGCTGTGTAAGAATACCTATTTTTGACGCTTTGATTTTAAAATACTAAAAGTCTATTTTTGTCCTTTGGCAAGCGTTTCTAGAAAATCCAAATTAATGTTTTATCAGATTTTAAAATTGCTCGCATTTTTCGCCGAGCTGCTAACTGGGTATAAGGTATTAGTATTTAATTTTACAAGCTTGACTTTATGTTTTAAAAAAATTTAAATTAAAAATTAATGTAATTTAGAATACTCTTTATTATGTAGAACATATAAATTACAGACATAATTATATTTTTTTTACAAAGGTTGACACATTGAGCGGTCTTATCGTTAAGAGCGCTCTATTAAACGCAACCTTAAGAACAGAAAAAAGAGTAAAAGGATAATTATTTGTAACTTCATAATAAACTTTCCATTAAGCCAACTTAGAGACAATTTATAGTAACTTATAACTTCATTACACTTGCTTATTAAAAATATCCAACAAAGTTATTTTAGTTTAAATTCTAATGCCTGTGAAGCTTAATTTAAAAGCTCTTAAAACTAATTTATGAAAACAAGTTAGGTATGTATTAAATTAACTACTGTCACTGTAAAAGTGAGATTGTTTTGATCTAGTTTGTACTTTCATGTTTCAGATTCATTAGAAAACCAGTGTCAGACAGCATCTGTCTGGCATTAATGCTGAAATGAACCTTTTTGGCGCAGCCGTGAGGCACACACTATTGTTGTTTGAACATTATTTTTATTTTGTTAATTTGGATTTTGTGTTTCACGAACCGTGTCCAAATAAACTTCATACTTTCTTTTCTTTTACTTGAATTTATAATAGTGTAACGAAGATTTAAGGGGCAGTGTACATAACATAAGCAGCTTATAACGTTCCCACTGCTGGGACACAGGCTCTGTGAGACGGGCCCAGCGTGAGGCGGCTGGCACGTGTCTTCTAATTTTTGGTTCTAGGACATGCCGGTTTCCTCACGATGTTTGCCTTCACCATTTTGAGAGCAGCGGTGATTAAATAATTGTCAGCAGTGGTGGCCCAGTGGTAACGACCTCGACTTACGAGTTGTAGGTCGTGGGTTCGAACCCAGACAGGCACTTTACTTTGAGGAAATAATTACATCACCACTGCTCTCAAAACGTTGAAGAAAAACATCGTGAGGAAACCGGCATGTCTTAGTACCAAAAATTCGAAGACATATGTGACATCTACCAACTGGGCCCGCGTGGTAGATTACAGCCCACTGTCTCTCACAGAGAGGACGCCTGTGTCCCAGCAGTAGGAACATAATAGGCTGATTATGCTAAAGCACCTATCTGGTAACCTAACGATCTACAACTAAACTGTTTATTTTAAAGTACGCCAAAGCTAATTGGCACTATTTAACGTGAACGTTAAAAATAGCCACCAAATCTATCAATAATAATAATAATAATAATATCCCTGGACATTTCACACAGCGCCATCTAGTCCCAAGCTAAGCAACCTAATGCTTGTGTTATGGTAACAAGATGGCTGATAAACTACTTATATACATTTTTTTTTTGTAAATACTTACATATTATAGATAGAAAAACACCCAGACTCGGAACAAATACATGTAGGTCATACAAATATTTGTTCCGTGCGGGAATCGAACCCGCGACACGCAGCGCAGCAGTCAATCGCTTAACCACTGCGCCAACCGTGCTGTCACCAATGCCATTTAAGCTGAGGAGACGGCCGATCTTCCGAAAAGTACGATTCAATCAATAGCATAGTCAGTGGGCTGGGCTATTTTTAGCCCAAAGAATCAACATTGTCATCCAACGTGGTAATACTGCCAGCCTTCTGGCCACTTATCCTATTGACAGCGGTGCGGACAATTTTTTGATGCCCAATGAGCCCTGCCTTTTTCTTTAATTAATTTTTTTAATACATACTTGTATATAATACATATATATTTTAGTGTTAGCTTGTAAATTGTAATAGCTGTGTCTGTGTGAATAAATAATTTGGGTTGATTATATATCATCAATAGCATTATGTTATGGTTAGCAGTCAGCAAGACGTCTTACACTGTACAATGCCACGAGCTCAGAGGAGCCATTCTCGTAATTTTAAGAACGTTCACAGTCAATGATCTCAGCCCTGATCTGAATCCTGTAATTTCCCTACATTTTTGACAAAGTTTTTGACATTAGCTTGTCGCCGAGATGAGACTGCGACTAGATTTTGAACGTTTTAAATTACAAGAGTTGGCCTTTTGGTATGACATAATATGTTGTTCGTTTTCACGGTTTAACATATGAACATATTTCAATGTATTCGGAATAAAAATTGGTTTTGATTTGAAAGTTACTCAATATAAAAAACACTGAAAAAACACTATTTAAAAAAAATTGTAACATCGATAGTACCAAAACTTAAAATTCATAGTACCGCATCACTAAACCATAGACAATTTCGGGCGGCCATTGTTGTTTACATCTTTGGCAAACACTATGTTCTAAATTTTACATTAGATTCTAAAAACCCAACATTTCCCAACAAGATCACATTTACATCCACCACGAATTTACCTGACAGACCCTACTCCAAATCGCTCGAAAGGTCAAACGGTAACATTAAAACAACGTTACGCGGTGCGCAATGTTACTCAAGGTTGGCCCAATCTTACCGAGGCTGGGCAATCTTGTCGAGGCTGAGCCTTTAACCAACATAGTTAACTTAACTATCAAACCGCTTAGTTTTAACGAAGTTTGCCTATAACTTATGATTGGTTTACATGGATACGCTAGTTATGGTTATTAAAATATATCCTGGGTTCTTGAGATAGATAGCTTATCATGTGAGAGGGTTTTGAACAAGGTTGTTATTGAGTATGTACTAGAATTATGGGCGACACAATGATTTATGAAGGGTTAAAATGTATACAGAAAGTGATTTATCCTCCTTCTCGCTTTTTTCTTTTTTCTCGACTTCTAATGGTCCTAACATGATGAGAACCTTCCTCAAGAATTATTATTAATTGGGTTATTAATTGCAATTTTTAATTTCAAATCCGTCTGGTAGTTCCAAAGATTAGCGTGTTCAAACAAATAAACAAACTCTTCAACTTTATTATTAGTATATATAAATACTCGTATGGATTACTTTTGAACTGACTGTTTTAATGTGATATTTGATTCTCTTGTTTCTCTGTAAAAAACTAAATTAAAAGAAATAATTTACTGTTTAAGTCGTTAAACACTTAATACATTCTTATAACCTTACCATCCATTATTCTACTTTTCTGAAGAAGCAAGTTGAACAGTTTTAGTTTTTAGATTACGCAGTTACAGTACATCACCGTTTTTCTTTCAGTATTTTTCTAGCCTATCATAATCATTGAACAATCAAATCTTTTCTCTACCATCCCTGCCCAGCAAACTTGTCGTCCAAGTTAGAAATTAACAAAGTTTGTGGCGACATAAGTTGTGCATTTAATGTGGTCTCACCATCGGGATCGTCGAGAAAAGTTGGATCAGCCATCGTCGGGTAAAGTTGCCGTTTTGTTGGCAGAACACAATTTATTTCCTTTGTTTACCTACGCAGATAAACCACGGTTAAACTGTAAGAAGATTGGACTTTAATCTACTGGTTGTTTTTGGACTATAGAGTTTGTCGGGTGCTGATTTACCACGATAAGATGATCGCATCGCATCTGAAACCTGTTATGAAAACATTAATGGTATTTGAACCCTGTTTCTTAAGAAAACTTATCTATATACACCGTTAAATTTTGATCGTTTTAATCCTTAAAAGAAGTCGTTGTACTCATTATTATGAACAACTTTTATTACGGGACCAACTCTAAAATCGTAAAAAAGAATCAGTTGATCCATAGATTTATGTTCGAATAACTTGACATAATGTATGGATCAACTGATTTTTTTTTCACGATTTCAGGGTTGGTCCCGTAATAAAAGTTGTTCATAATGATGAGTACAATGACCCCTTTTAAGGATTAAAACGATCAAAATTTAACAGTGTAGATATATTATTATTATTTATATGGAGCGACTGACTATCTGACCTCCACAACCCAGATACTGGGTAAAACGATACCCTTTGGCAAGACTGGTTGTCAGATTTTTGGGCTTCTGACTACTCGTAACGGCGTCAAAAATCCACAAATGACAGCCGAAACCAACGTCTTAACGTGCTTTTTGAGGTACTCCGTTCCTCAAAAAGGGTTTCGGTATGTAAATATGGACCCAAGCAAGCCTAGCTTAACTTGATCGATCGACCTGTGCAGCTTTTTAACCGACTTCTAAAAAAGGAGGAGGTTCTCAATTCGGATGTTTGTATTTTTTTTTTTATGTTTGTTCGCGCATAACTCCGTCGCTTGCCAACCGATTTGAAAAATTCTTTTTTGTTGGAAAGGGTATACTTTCCAAATGGTCCCATAAAAATTTCATCAAAAACGGTTCAGTAGTTTGGTTTTTAAACCAAAATTACTGGTAAAAATTACAACTTAAAAGTGAAAAATATTTTTTTTTTGAAAAATAACGACAAAGTGAAAAATAACTTTAATTTCGGAAGTCGGTGTCGTTGGGTTCGCATTTTCGTTGTTTACCACCGACTTCCGAAATTAAAGTTATTTTTCACTTTATAGTGTCGTTTTTTTTTCAAAAAAGTTGTATTACTTAGCAACCAGCCACATTCTTAAGGAATCATAGCATAGCATTGTATTATGTTGGTAAACTATATACGGACTGACCGCGACAAGCGTATTAGGTACTTAGCCACGAGCCCCTCGAGTAAATATACGTAATTTTTACTCATTCACTTGCAAGTCTTTGATGTTTTCTCCCACGCGTCCTGGTGGGTAATCATCTCATTTATTCTTCTTCTTCATGTCGATGGCACGACTGCATTTTAATTTTAATCACATTTATTATGTAGCGTCAACCAAAGACTCTTTATAAAAGACGCTTTCAAAATCCTCTTGAATATTCTGTCTGCATAAAATTCCTTTGACATCTAACATGTTTTTAAGAGCAACTTTATGACGCGATTTAAGATATTTTGAATTTAATTTTTACAGGGAAATTCAGTGTTAATAAACGAATTTTCATGAGGAAATTATGTTAGTTGAGTTTAATTAAGTAAACAGGTTTCTAGAACAGCTGTGTCGTGTATTTTAAGAATACAAATTCCCATGTTCCTACCAAAGTTGTGGCTCATAGGAAAATGTTGAGCTGTAATCATACACTCACAATTTCCCAATTATTTTGGAGTATTGGGTCGCTATTGGTCCCGTGTGTAAAGGGATTGATCACATTTAGACATCCTCATATTTGTAGCAGTGTATTTTGTTTGTTTTTTTTTTGTGATTTATTCCATTCTAGTTAATATTGAAACAACACGTAGGTACAGCACGACAAGGATCGTTTGCGACTGAATGACATTGACGGGGGGGCGTTGTTGATAAACATTTGTGAAATTGTCGCAGAAATTGTATTAAAAAAACCATTTGTTCCGATTTGGGCCACGCGCCAAAAAATCATAGTACCTTTGTAAGATTGTTTGACTCCTGTCAGGGTCGCGGGTTGTCCGAAAGAGTTACCGTGGACCGTGGACCCTGGCACAGGCAACTGAAGGAACACGGGTGGATTTTATTAAGTAAAAGTCTGACACGAAGAGCAGAAGAATTTATTTGTTGAAATCCCACCCAGAAAAAAAGTCTGTTTGACTGGGCTATTACTTACGCACCTGTGTATGCGCACACACTTGTGCACTATAATATCTCCCACACCGATGGATAGTCTCCGCTGAGACTCGTTTCCATGGCCGAAAATCAGTCTGAAGGTCTTTTTATTTATAGCTTATATTTTGCCAAGTTGCTTGTTGATGCTTTAGGAGATTGAACTTTTGCGATGTTTACTCTGTTCTTCTGGTCTGAGAACAGGCTGGCAAACAGTCTTATGGTCTTACGCGACTCATTTTTATAGAAAGTGGTTAAGTGTCGTTTGTACTGTTACGAGCTTCGGGTTCGTCACAATAAAAACTGCCGATAAAAATTACCAAAAGTTACACTTTAATTAAACAACTCTAATAACAACTCAAACGCACTAATTATAAAACACAATCGCTCTTAAGTCGCACTTGAAGATCGCTTTCGATGTATTCGCCTGTATCGCTGACATAAGTCTCACTGGTCGCGGCTAGTCCCGGCCTTATATAGTGCCGCAGATAATTCCAGAACCTTCTATTGTAGAAACATCTAGAATGTTCGAGTACATACCGGCCCCGACTGACCAGATGTCGATAGTTCTAGTATCAAAATTTCTAGAAGGATCTATTAGTTCTACTACTTGATACTAGATGGCGCTAGTGGTAACTAATGTCACCATGTACCAGGCATTAATTGTGGCGCGCAACAGTACCAAGGAGTTCGTCCCAAAATTAAAGACGAAGTTAAAAGATCTCACTAACCCGCACTATTCCCGCGTGGTGGATTATACCCACTCCTTCTCACAGAGAGAAGGCCTATTAATCCTACTACTTATACTTATGTACTTATATGCTTATTACTTATATACTATATACCTATATATGTATATCCTACTAATCTCAAAAGTTTATGAGGATGGATGGATGGATGGATGTTTGTTACTCTTTCACGCAAAAACTACTGAACGGATTTTGATAAAACTTTACAGTAATATAGTTTATACATCAGAAAAACACATAGGATACTTTTTATCCCAACATTCCTACGGGATCGACACTTATGCGGGTGAAACCGCGGGGCGCTGCTAGTTGATAATAATATGTACCCGTGATTTAACTTTGTATGTAGCTGTACTTTATGAAATAGTAGATCTTTCTTCTAAGTAAACGCCCTTATTTTCCACGACAGTGCGAATAACATCTTAATAAATGACGTAATACATAATGTTATCTCTTTTGGGAGGCTGCGAACTTGGTTCACACGTCTCTCAACATTGTAATTACGAAGCTATCTCAAGGGAAAAGAGGAATTATTTCCATTACCCATTGAGCCTAAGATGACCTGATTTTGACGTAGAATATATTTTTGAAGCAAAAGAAGAGAAAGGTTACCTTTACATGTCTTGGATTTATTTGGATAGATGAGGTAAGAAAAAATGTGAAATAAGAAATGAATAAAGATGTTTTCTTTGATGTCGTCTTGTTAATTTTGGGTTGTAAGTAACCTGTGATTTTTCAGCCAAATTTTTAGATCAATTGTAGGTCGTCTAGGAAAAATGGTTAGATACTTTACCTAATTTATTACCTAATTTATCAGGACGTATTTTCTCTATCTTCGAGTTAGTTTAAAGTAGTTTTTCAGTACGGATTTACCGGTCCAAGTTTCTTTATTACATTCTCAAACTCAAAATCAAAGCAATTAAACTCAGATTTTTAACTTGCAAGACTAAAATGACAGCTGTGATCGACTTTTGTTTTGTCAACATGACATTGTTTAGTAAGCTGACATTTTGGTCTAGCAAATTAAAAACCAGAGGGGCAATTCTCGTTATTTTAAAAACGTTCACAGTCTGATCTCAGTCTCAATCTGTCAAAAATACCTCCAATTTCCCTACATTTTGACAAGTTTTTGACATTTGTTTGTCGCCGAGATGAGACTGCGACTAAATTTTGATCGTTTTGATTTACGAGAATTGGCTTACTGAGTTTATTTCAATTAAACCATTTACAGTCACTATCAAGCATTCGGACAGTTAGAACGATGAAGCTCGTTACCCGTTCCAAAGCCTAGTAGGTTCCTATGGAGAAGAACGGACAAGAAACTCCATGGACACTCTTCTAAATGAAAATATTGATATGAATACATTAGTCGCTTTACGTTAAGTATGCATTCTGAAGCTTTGCAACTGTAATATAACATACCAATGGCTTAAAGAGCTTTCCGAGTCACAGAGGAGCCTTGGTATGTGAAGATGGTCACCTTTATTACGTAGCCACAAGCCCCTCAAACCCAATAATACCAATATCGGTAAATAATCGTGTCCGTCCGTTACACGTACAGCTGCGGTTACGTATCTATCTACATGTCTGTTTATCTGTATGTACATAAACCTGTTTATATCTACGTTGAAACTGCACGATTGTGGTCGAAACCGTGCCTGATGCGATCGCGGTTACCCTATTGAAATGGGTTGTTTGTAGCGGTTGAGCACACAGATAGATCGATCGTTAGAACTATGTTCGTGTGTTCGCTTTGAAGTACATAGAAACTAATTACTTTACAGGTGTATTTAGTCTGATATATCTACACGTTGTTATCATGATTGTGTGAGGTATTATTTGTTTATGAAATTGAATATCCTGAATTGAATTAACCTAACATCACGCATGCATTCTCTGAAGAGTTAGGCAGAGCTGTATCAATGGTACATCTTCATTTCGTCAGTGAAGTTTAAGTTCCGTGTTATAGGCGAGCCTATTGCCTATTGCCATCAACTGGGCACAAATCCAGACTACGGGCTGCTACTGCCATGAGAAGTTCCAGATGGAGAAGCCCAATGACACTGCCCGACCCGGGAATCAAACCGAGGATCGCATACAAAGCTATGGAGGATCGCATACAAAGCAATGACCAACGAGGCAGACTTGAATTAGGTAACAGGGGAAATGTAGGTGTACTATATATAAGTGTACCTCTGCCTAACCCTTCGGGAAATACAGGGACGATGTTTTGTTATGAAATTGAATACATACTCAATTCCAATCCTACTTAATATTATAAACGCGGAAGTTTGTATGGATGGATGTTTGTTACTCTTTCACGCAAAAACAACTGCATGGATTTGGATGAAATTTGGCACACAGATAGTTTATAACCAGGATTAACACATAGGACTTTTTATCCCGATGTTCCCGCGGGGTCGAAATTTATGCGGGTGCAGCTAGTATTATAAACGCGAAAGTTTGAGAGGATGATCCATCCATCCTGGATGGATGTTTGTTACTCTTACACGCAAAAAATACCGAACGGATTTTGATGAAAGGACATTGCTCGGCTTCCATACATTATTTGCCTAAGAACCGTTGATGCCGTGAAATTATTTTTTGTGTTCTAAATAATGCATATCTTCGATTGAAACTTAATTTAAGTCACGGACACTTCAGCGAAATGTGAAAAATCTAAAATTCTTTCTGATTTTGAGGTTATAACGGGCCAACACAAATAAACACGGCACGGCTTACTCTAACTCATATAAAAGCTTGTAAAAAGGGAAGTTGTTGTAGTTTTACTTACCAAACAGAGCAGTCCATTGTTGTATACAATGAAGAATTTGCTCATCTTCCAATACCATGGAACCAGAGGCTGACCCGCAGTTAACACAAAATACATTATCGTTTTCCAATTCCATGTTACTAAAGTTGTTTAAAAGTCCGTTGAGTAAATGCCGAGTAGTCGTTCTTAGTAGGTCCGTACGAGGTGATCACAGCCAGAGGTCAATATTTCAAGAGGAAATCACAGTCCTTTGTTCACGCCAAGTTGTTAGATTAAATCAGAATACAAAAATAACACAAACGAAAACACAACCAACAATCCGTATGCGTACACAGGATGCGCGCGAGGGTAGATATCAACGTACGTAGTGTCAACTAAATGTCATCCGTCAATTCATCAACTGTCAGTCATAGACTTTAGTCTATGGTGTCAATACTGCTCGATAAACATAAAATCGTAATCAATAATCTGTTTGTAAAAATAATAACCTTATTTTATAGATGAAACGCTGAGGGTAATTATAATTAATTGCTTTGTATAATTACGATACACACTGTTAATGGATCAATTTCACAAAGTGTTTATTTAAACTACTCTGTAGATGTGGCTGTATGAGCTTAATACCTTTGCATAATCAAAACCCAAAGTGAAACAGAAAAAACATAGGAACATATATTGAATTACTATTTAAAATGTTTTTGAAATCAAAGAGTGTCCGTGTTATTCTAATAACTGTAAAGTAATTAAAAAAATAAAATATAAATTATTGTAAAATTTAAATACGTGACGATTCTTAGGCCATTGCTATACATCTCCTTTACAGTAATATAGCTTACACATCAGAATAATATATAAGGTACTTTTTATCCCTATATTCCCACGGGATCGACACTTATGCGAGTGAAACCGCGGGGCACTGCTAGTACTAATCTAAAGTTACGAAATTTTCCCAATAATTAACGTAAACTTTTAACTTTCAGCTAAGTTTCTCAACAATTTTAAAAGGCCATAATAAACACGTGTTTGATCAAATTTTTCACTGCGTGTAACTTTGAACACCAAGGTTACCTTACGTAACCATTTCTGATTAAATAATGATCAGAAGAAAATAAAACTCAAAATAAATCAAAACACTTTTACTTTGATCTGAACTGTTGCATAACTGTTTATGACGAATAATATAACTTCACGCTTTTAATAATCGGAGGGTTAAGTAGAGATGTGCTGTATTGTATACCCACAATGACGATATAATAAAAAAATGTAGTTAGAAGAACACGCTAAATATACTATTGCACTAATCGTATTAAACAGGGTGGGTGGGACATCGACGCGCAGGCTGTAATCTACTGTTTAAATAGGTTTATGTGTATCTTTATATTTAAAAATATTTTTCCTCAATTTTCATGATTGCACCCCTACCACTGTTTCTCTCTGCATCACCCAAAGGTTGACTGGTAAGTAAAAAATGCCACTGACATTAAGTCCACCTCAGTACATTTATGTGCTTGAAGTATTAAATAAATAAATAACTACAAATTCAGTACATGATGAACGTTTAAGTGTATAGTGGATCAGAATTAAAACGTAATACCAACCAGCAAGGGATCAGTTCAGGGGATCCGACCGGAATAACTCGAAATTTTACGTCAGATATAAAAAAAAATCCGCTGTTTCACTGAAAACTGAAAATACCGACTCGGTTAAAATGTGTGGAACAGCAAGTGGAGGTGCTTGGGGGAGGCCTATGTCCAGTAGTGGACGTCTTTCGGCTGAAATCATTAAAAAAATATATATTTATTAGAATCTCCAATTACTATCATTACAGGTTATACCTAAAGCGATAGTATGGTCTTAAAATTAATATACGTACAATTTAAAACTATGAAAACCGTAAAAAACTACATCTAAAACTAATAACTAGGTACTTTACTAAGTTCCCTATATAAAAATAAAATAAAATAAAAACACAAAATATAGCCTACTCTAATCTACACTATAACATAAAAAGAACATCAGTATTTTTGCGAATTCACTCAAATAGCATGTAAATACATCGATCTTCACGTGAAGATCGTTAATAACCCGAATTGCGCGGGTCAATGGTGTTTTGGCGAGAAGGTTGGTCCTGGCAACAGGCACGGCCAGGCACGGTCTGGTACTCATAGACTCAAGCGCTGGAGCACTCCTGGGTTATGCTCAATGCCACGAAGTAACCTAACCAGATACGCGACAAGCGTGAATTTCCGTCGTACCCTATCTTGAATAAGTGACGAAAAATTTCAATACAGGGTGGTTCAGAATCATGTACTGAATTCATGGTAACAGATTGCGCGTTGATGTCCCTGCCAGCCTGTATAGTATATAATTATGTTCTTTAGAAATATCTTTTCAAAGTAGGTACCTATTAGAATTAAAATTACAATACAGCTAACATCAGTGAATCCCTACTACCTAAAAAGAATTAATTAACAGCTAGCTGTTGGGCGCGACTTCATCTGCGTGTATTTTGTGTTTCATACATTTTTAATACAAGTATTCGCAAGTGCTTTTCTACAATAACAGACAATCAGGCAGAATTACTATCTCATTTAAAGCAAATAAATTTTAGGTATATCAAATACAATAGTATGGATTTGCCTACATAGAGGTTGGTGAAATAACGATGAAAATTATAAAATAATTGTAATATGAAAACGCATTTTTTCCCGATGACGCATATGTAGCCGACTTTAACGGCGTCAAAGCCAAGAGGTACAAAAATACAAAGCGATTGTATAAGATTTGCGGTTGTATTTACTCATGCATAGACGGAAAACTTTCTTCGATACTTATTAGAATGGTTTTCGAGGAAACGTATGAAAGTGAAATAAAGGAGCTTCTCAAGTTTTCTGGAAAATATTTACCTTTGGCAAAAACACATTTTTTGTTGGCAGAGTTCGTATTTTGATGAGTAATGAATCATACAATTAAAGTTATTAAAACTTTGTAACATGAGATATTAAGTTACAAAGTTTTAATAACTTTAATTGATATTAGTATTAGTTATATTACATATTATTATTATATTATATGTTAATGAAAAATATCCGCACTTTAATTATATTTTAAGTAAAATGGCTTCTACTCCTCTAAAAAAAAATGGCTTCTTCTTCTTCTTTGGGTACTCTTGAGACTAGCTTTCATATTTAGAAGCCATTTTACTTTATTTAGATAACTAGGTAAGTATGTACATACCTAATTCCTCTTTATCAAAATTACTAAAAAGCCAGACATATTATCTATATACCATCATTATCTGCCTAGCCTTTTCCCAACTACGTTAGGGTCGGCTTCCAATCTGACCGGATGCCGCTGAATATCAGTATTTTACATTGAGCGATTGCCTATCTGACCTGCACAACCCAATTACTGGGTAATACGATACATATTGGTAAGACTAGTTCTCAGACTTTCGGTCTTCTGACGATCCGTAACGACAGTCAAAGATCCGTGAATGACAGCCACAGTATTATCCATATTACACAATGGCCTAAAAATCCAAGCTTGCCCTGAAAGCGTCGTTTATCAAACGTTGGGGATAAAAGGATTTGTATATATGATAAGAGAGTGTTATTTTATTGCATCCATCTAATACTTAGGTTTGATAAAGTGAGAGCACTGACGTTACTTGTGACATCATTTCTAATCAGAATACGTATCTCTCGTATGACGCACGGGAGAACATAAAAGAACATTTTGATAAATAGAGTTTTTTTGTACTTATTTTATCTTTTCTTGTGACCTTTGTCCGGATCAACCTTTATACTTGGTGCGTTTTTTCTAAGTTTTCCATTCCAGCTTTCGTTTATTTTTCGAGGAATGAGGATCAGGGTTGTAACTTTCTCACCATCCTTTCAAAAGGGATGATTCTCAGACCAGACGGGTGTTGTGTCTAGTGGGCCTACGGTTGATGTCGGGATGTTGTATATATGCTAATTGCGCGAATAATTCTGCTTGAGAGATGTAGGATTTACGTGACGTCAGATTAAGATGCGTAGTTTGCATGTGGTGATGTAGATGCCGTTTCTGACATCCAACCAAAGCTTTTTTTTTGCAATCATGTCCCCGAGGATGTGGTTACAAAAAAGCATGGACCACTAGATAACGTTGACGGTCAGTTCCGACTGTTTTATTCTCTGAACCATTAGACGAAAAGTTCATCTACAGACCAATCAAGAATTTTCTTTCAAAATCTTCCTAACTCCACTGTGTTTTGCTGGCACTTTCATTCTCATCACTATAAGTAGCGAGACACCCGTATACCTTTGTGCCTAGGCTAGTAGATATGAGGCCATGAGAGCCACAGTGGCCTAACTGAAAAAAATGTAACTAATTTTTATTCCACTGTGGCGCTATGACTTTTACAGTTTAGAGCAGGTTTTTCAAATAAAGTCAGTATTGAAAAAATGACAGTTAGGCCACTGTGGCCCTCATGGCCTCATATAATATTTACTATCGATAATGTATGTTGTTCAAAAATGACCGAGTTTCTGGCCCTTCGTCTCCAGTTTGAGATTTTTTTATTAGTGGAGTTCGTGGCTAAATAATTACGGCCGCACGGGTCGATTGAAAGTTAAGCTATTCTTGCCGCGGTTAGTTCGTGGATGGGTGACCATCCATTACATATCGATTACACCCCTCCGTGCTTCGTGTCATTCTTGGATTTTTGACAGCTGTTATGGGTAGTCAGTAGCCCAAAAGTCTGACAACAAGTCCAAGGGGTATTGTGTTATCCAGTAACTGGGTTCTGGAGGTAAGATGCGCAGTCGATCCATGTAAAATACTGCTATTCAGCTGCATCGGGTTAGACTGAAAGCCGACCCCAACTAGTTGGGAAAAGGAAAGAAAGAAAGGAAGAAAATACATTTATTTAGCACAGACTAAAAGATACACAATACACCTGAGCGGCAATTCTCGTAATTTTAAGAACTTTCACAGTCTGATCTCAGTCTAAATCTTTTAAAAATATCTCTAATTTCCCTACATTTTGACAAGTTTTTGACATTTGTTTGTCACCGAGATGAGACTGCGACTAGATTTTGAACGTTTTAAATTACGAGAATACGCCTTCAAATACATACATCAGATAGCAACAAATAAAAAACAAATAGAAAGTATAAAGACCGATGTAATAAAATAGCAGGAAAGTGTCCCCACGGCTGCACCAAAAAGGCTAGGCAGATTAGGTAATGAAAAAAGAAAGATTAAAAGTGAAATGTCCGGACTTTTTTGCAACGTCAAATTTTTTGTCAACACTTTTAAAATTTCGGGATGGCAACCCTAACCCTAATCCTCTCAAACGGTGAAGGAAAACATCGTGAGGAAACCGGCATGTCCTAAAACCAAAAATTCGAAGACCGTGAAATCTACCAACCCGCACTGGGCCCATGTGCTACTCGTAGACAGGCCTGTGTCCCAGCAGTGGGAACATTTTAGGCTGATTAGCATTAACGATCCTAATCGATCGAAAAGAAAACATCGGGATCGCCCGATGTTTTCTTTTTCAAGGTTCTCAATAGAGACAGTACCTATAAATTAATTGTAATTTTCATCAAAACACCGGTAGTTTTTGTTTTAGATGTTAAATTATTCTGGTCGCCTATATCCTATAAAGCCCTCTGACCTTCGAAACGTCATAACTTTATCTAAATTTGAACCGAAGGCAGTTTCAAATATTATTATGAAACCATTTTAGTACTAAAATAGATTATCCTTAAGATTACCTGGGTTTATTAATTTAGTCTCGGTGGGAATGAGGCCTGTCCTGTCAATCTAATGTCTAATTTCAAAGTCAGTGGCAATATTTTAAGGTCCCTAAATGTGGGTATACACTAGAGCAGTTTCTTGAGCATTTCCATGTAATGTTACGTTTTTATGAATGGTACAAGAAAAAGCTCGTTTAAAAAATATTTCCATGCAATGTAACAATGTAACGCCGGCTTCTGAAGGCTGCAGGAACCCGTTGGATGCGAGAAGCACAGAACCGGTCGAATTGAAGGTGCTTGGGGGAGTCCTATGTCCAGCAGTCTTTCGATTGAAATAAAGGTGATGAATGTAACGTTCCTGCGAATACCCGACACGGTGTTCAAACTACTACTCACAGCGAGTGAACATTTACCTGTAACATTTCTTTTTATAACGCGTTTACTCTTCATTGAAATGTCAGATCTCAGGTTTTGCCTGTGATCGTGTCTTTGCTCCATGATTAATATTACACAAACAAGTGCTAAGGTAAGATCCTCTTGGCCTCGCATATGGCTTTCTGTTTCGTTTTTCTCTTAGTTATTAAAAAAAAATAAAAAGTTTTTTATTTTTGACCGTGTTTGTGACGAGTCGCAATAAATACGTTTTTTCTTTCTTTCAAATTCGCTCGTTTGTTTGCTATTCAAGTCGTTCTCATCGTTCGATTTAGGCTTGATGTTTGGTTACAAGTAAATGTTCTATCTAGTCTATACTCACCTCAAGAGTCTCTTGTATGAGCTGTCTTACTTCGGATATTAGAAACTTTATTGTGATCTGGTACTTACCGGTTTTATTAAAATGGCTGGTTGTAAATGTTCGGGAATTTCATAACTGCCGTTGTTTTGTTATAGTAAACAAAGCTTAGTTTAAGTTTTTTCTATAAAATTAAGTAATTCATTTTGGAAAAATCTTTAAAAACCCTGATAATTGCATGCATCGTGCATTTCCTTGTTCCGTTACTCGTATAGTCCTATGGTACGGCAATCCGACACGACCGAAGATTAGGCGCAGGACCAACGGCTTTACGTGCTTGCCGAGGCACGGGGGTATCACACCACCAATTTCCTAACTCCGGGCAGCTAAATGTTGAGAAATTCCTAGTGGAAAAACTCAATAATACTTTGCCCGACCTGGGCATCGAACCCAGGACCGGCCAAGAAGTAGGCCAGCCCTCTAGTCACGAGAAGAGTCGAATTAAAGATCATAAAAATCGGTCCAGCCGTTCTCGAGTTATAAATGGTTTAACCAACCTGACTTTGTTTTATTTATGTAGATTACTAGCTGCGCCCCGCGGTTTCACCCGCATAATTTTCAATCCCGTAAGAATATCGAGATAAAAAGTGTCCTATGTGTTATTCCTGGTTATAAACTATCTGTGTGCCAAATTTCATCCAAATCCGTTCTGTACGTTTTGCGTGAAAGAGTAACAAACATCCATCCATCCTTCCATCCTTACAAACTTTCGCATTTATAATATTAGTAGGATTTTTACGTTCATAAAAAGCATTTATATCCAAAACGAGGTTATTTCATGCCCTGTTTCCGATAAGCCCTCTAGACGCCTGAACAAAGACTTTACGACCACATAGAGAAAACTCATTGTTTTCAACAAAGAACTACATAAGCCTCCGTTTACAAAAGGATTCTTATTTTATATACGTCGAGATCTTTTAGATTATTACAACTTACATTAAGTACTCTCTAACTTTTTGAAACGGCCGCTGTAAGTACTTTAGACTTGAAATGTCAAGTGTTCATGTGGTCATGTGGCTGCTGAAGGTCTTAAGGGCTTAATGGTTATTGGCAGGGATATTGACGCGCACCTTTTACCATAATTATGTGCTGAATTCATAGTTAATGTTTTCGCGTCGATGCCCCCCCTGCAGTGGCGGATTTACACATTTGCCGCCAGTAGGATATTTAAAGTTTGCCGGCCCTACCGACCTTTAATGTCCCATTAACCGACTTCAAAAAAGGAGGAGGTTCTCAATTCGACTGTTTTTTTTAATGTTTGTTACCTCAGAACTCCGTTATTTATAAGCCGATTCGCAAAATTCTATTTTTATTTGTAAGGATATATTTTCAGATTGATCCCATAGAAATTTCAGGAAAAATGGTTCAGTAGTTTGGTTTTTAAACCAAAGTTACTGGTAAAAATTAGAACTTAAAAATGAAAAGGAAAACTTTTTTACAAAAAAAAAAAAACAACCGACTTCCAAAAAAGACACTACAAAGTGAAAAATAATTCGTAATAATTAAAATGTCTCATTCAGCTTGGAAAAAAAGTGATCAAATCTACGGTAGAAGCGTGAATTTGAGCGTTCACTTTTTTTTATTCTTTCCAAAAAAAACATGGTAGGTATATAAAAAGCTACTAACTTTTGCGCATAATGTAGTGCATGCTGTGCTTTTCTGTAAGTGATGAGGCGCTTAGACTTAAGTTTGCAATGTACAAATTATAAAGTAACAGTGTACTCATTGTTGAAAAGCCTAATAAATAAATAAATAAATAAATATTGATCTTTTTAAATGCAGTAAGACATTTTTAAAAATGTTGGCCCTAAATTTGCCGCCCCTACAATCTGCCGCCCTAGGCTCCAGCCTACTCAGCCTGTTGGTAAATCCGCCACTGCCCCCTGCCATCCTGTATATTATCACTTGAAAAAAGTTTGGGTAGTTAGCATTTTATAAATAAATACATACTCGTACTTCATAAACGCACATGTTCATGTTATTTTAAGTATCACACATCAGCAACATGAGGTTTTCTTAAATATTTTGAGGGGAAATAAAGGGGGTTATGAAATTTAAAATTATAAAAACCCGTTTATATGAATAAATAAGTAAAACATTAGGAAGTCCATATTAGTAGACCGGACTCTGGCAAAAGCAATGGGCCTCTTTTATACAAATCTAAATACAGGGTGGCAGGGTCATCGACACCCAACCTGTTACCATGGATTCAGAACATGATTCTAAACACCCTCACGTCGATAGATTTCATCGGTTATTAAAAAAAAAGTTAGCTGTTCTATACATTTTGACCGCGTAGGTATTGCATTCCTATGAAACAGCAGATATTTTTTTTGATGACCGACAAAAAAATTCTACGCTAAGGGGTCTCAAATCATGTGCTGAAATTCATGATTACAGATTGCGCGTTGATGTCCCTGCCACCCGGTAAAGTTTGACCGAAACCGTTGAACCGCGCCTTAGGAATACGCAGCGAAGCGGGGGGTGGGAAACCGTAAGCGATGAGGAATGAGCCCCCCCCCCCCGTTTCGCCGCACACATAACTAAAGAGCGGTACAGCGCTTACGGTCAAACTATAATAAAAATGAAATGCTGTTCGTTCGAAAGCGCATCACTTTAGAACGGGAGTGCTGATTTGGCTATTTTTTATTTTAAAATGTCCGTAATAGTCCCAATCAGGTTCTTTCAGAAAGAAAAACTGGGAAAGTTGCCGGGTAAATTGGAAATTTTGGGAAAACTGAAAGTACCTTTTCTATGAACTTTTGAAAGAAAGAAAGAAAATACATTTATTTGCGGCAAACATGACGCATAAAAAAAGCATAAACACATAAAAAAAATACCTTATACTTGGCGGTAAACATGTGTCACATCCACGCAAAACGGCCATCGTCCAGCATAATGCTAAGATCCTGTACGAGACAGAGTTGTTTTGAAATTTGGCCAGGACAACATCTGTCGGGTCAGCCAGTAACATAGTATATGTACAGAAGCCACATCAAGCTACTACAATTTGTCAAATTTCTTTAGTAGATTTTCAACTGTATCGCTAAAATATAAGGTTCAAAGTTAATTGAGAAAATTTTACAGTTTCGGGTAGCTCGATGTGCTGGCGTCTGTACAACAAAGTAAATATAACTGTTGAAGTTGGTTGGTTGGTTGGTTGTCCCCCCCCCCCCCCCCTTCGGAGAATACAGACACAGTGTTATGTTAAAGTTAAACCAAAAAGATTGCTCATTTAAATACCAAAGTTCACAAAATGCGAGTTCACCTTGAGACAAAAATGTTTCAGCAACAGTTATGTAACAAGTTCCGAATACCGAGCAGTTACCAACTCGATAGCTTTCCTCAATATTAATGCCTTTAGTTTTATTATTATTATGTGTTATTTATCACCTATTACTGAGAATGCCGTTTAACCTGTTATTGGCGACTGTGTAAATCCGTGGCTATTGTTTCCTATAGTAGTTAAGTTATATTATACAACGTGTCGCTACAATGGCGACATTAATTTAACACACGGGTAGGGCTAGACGCCAGTAATCATAAAAATTATAAAAATATAAACAAATCAAGTATCTTGACTTGGCTCGCGTTGTTATCGACATGTGGTATGTGGACTCAGCAATCATTGTGCCAATAGTCGTGACAGCCAATGGTTTAATAGCCAAGAGCCTCGATCAACACCTGAGGAGGCTCTCGTTGGGCAGCTGGATCAAGGGCTTGATTCAGAAAGCGGTACTTCTGGACACGGCTCGCATTGTCAGGAAGTTCCTCTCTCTGGAGCCCTGACCGCCGGTAGCTTGGACCCTGTTCCCGATACCGGTGGGCTACTACCTTTTATATTTTTAAATGTTTTTTTTTATCCTTTTGTTTATACAAATATTTAAAAATTTAATTTGTAAGTATTTAAGTGAAATAAAGGACATACCATTATTAAAAAAGTCGTAACTCGAAAACTACTTCGCCACCCGCCGACATACGCCTCTCTCTCTTTCCTCCAAATCACCTTCTCTTTGCATGTTATTTGATTTAATTTCATTGATGCGATGCATCATCGATCACTAATAATAGTGATCGATGATGCGATGTTATGATCCGTGACCCCTGCGCTACAATTCTTTAAGTACAGGTTGTTGTAAGATGCTATTTTAGAAAATTGTAAATAAATAAATATTAATGTTTAATGAAATTAAAATATGTTCATAAAATGAAAAGAGAAACCGTAAACGTGTGTTAAATTAATGTCGCCATTAATGCGCCACGCTGTATATAGAAGCTGTTGGTGTACCTTTATCCTCTCCTACTTAATATTATAAATGTTTGTATGTTTGTTATTCAATCACGCAAAAACGGCTCAACGGATTTGGATGATCCGTCCAAATCCGGACGGAAACATCGGTACAGATAGTTTATAACCTGCATTCACACATATAATACTTTTTTTTGTTCTACGTACTACCAACGTTCCTGTGGGATAATTTCTGAAATCAAAAAGTATTTATTGCGAGTCGTACAGGAAGGTCACAAATTAAACTAAACACAGTTAAAAAAAAAAAACAAATTATATTTAAAAAAAGTAACTAAAAGAAAAATGAAACAGAATGTCCTATACGGGGCCAAAAGGCTCCAATCTCAGCATGCTGTTGCGACATTTGAAAAATAAATGTCGCAGCGCTGGTATCCAAGAGTACTTTTTAAATACGGCTGGTATCATAGAGTAAAGTAAAATATATCGGCTGGTATTCTGATTGGGCCCGCTGTGATGTCACGGGCAGTTACAAAAATAAATAAATAATAAAATAGATATATGTAAAATATTAACAAATAAAATAAAATATTCATTTTTAATCCACGCCAGACGTAACCTCATTACTTTTGTATGCCTGGAGTGTCAAAAGCTAGTAAATAAATAAATAAATGCCGTTAGCTTGAGGCCTTCATGTAGTAGCCTACGGCCTTAACCTCGACAGCAAATCAAATAACTAGTGCACGTGCCTGTGTGATGAGATGTTTCCAAAAAGATATTCAAGGATAATATAATTCTATAAATAAATATGTGATAGGGCCGCGAATAATTGAGATCAAATTACAAAGACGCATAACAACATCACCCTATATTGTTCCTACCGCTGGGACACAGGCCTCCTCTCTGTGAGAGGGAGTGGGCCGCAATCCACCACGCGGGCCCAGTGCGGGTTGGTGAATGTCACATGTCTTCGAATTTTTGGTTCTGGGACATGCCGGTTTCCTCACAATGTTTTCCTTCACCGTTTTGAGAGCAATGATGATAAAATCATTTACACAAAGTAAAGTACCTGCCTTTTTTTTTGTTTTTGGGTTGGGAAGTCATCAAATACACTCCCGCTCTGGCGCAAGAGTGGAGGGCATGTCAGACTTTTACTGATTAAAAACCCACCCGTGTTTTTCATTTGCCTGTGCCAGGGCTGCTGCTGCGGGTACTTATCGAGGCACGAGAGGGGTCTTGTTATGTGAAGATGGTCACCCATCCACGCACCAACCGCGGCAAGCGTAGCTCAACCTGATCGGTCAATCAGGTGGAAACCTTTGGTAAAGTGGAGGGACCTATGGCTACAAGTCCCTCCTCTTTTCCAAAGGTCTTACCGTAAAAACCTAATTCGAACTATTAAGAACATTTCAAAACGAAAAGTAGTCAAATCGGCCCAGCCGCTCACAAAAGAACAGCATTTCATTTTTTAACCCTTTTAAGTTTGACGTGTCTCTGTGTATGTGTTGTATGTGTTTTAATTACTCTGAAAGTTTAAAGTAATCAAACATAGGAACAGGACAGGTTGGGCGAGATATGAATGCAAGTTTTATTGTTACGAGTTCATACTCGTAACAATAAAACTTGCATTCATATCTCCGTGGTCATCCACAGAACAGATAATCTGTTCAAACAAACAGACAAACAGCAATCAGACTACAACAAACAAATAATCTGTTCTGTGAGTTTGACCGTATAGTGTCCTTGTAGGTTAAGTAATTTACATACCTACTTGTCTTGTATTGATAAAATAACTGATCCGGTATCACAGCGCTTTGTGGCAACTAACTTAGTGCACGCGTGTCGAGCACGCGCTCATCACCGCATCAGACCGTAGACACCACCACTGACCACTTTATTATACATCAGGCGCACGTGACGCTCACCATGGCCATGAACTATACCACCGGCCCAAGAACCCTCAATGAACTCGTTGGTGACGATGGGTACAACATTATTACCAGGATTTTGTTCACACTGACTCTCGTGGCGGCCATATACGGAGTGACATCGTGGTTCTTCATCAAAAAATTTCGTCATTACAGGAACTATGTGCTTGTCAGTGCAATTATAGCAAAAATGCTAACGTTTTTTGTCTTTGTCATAATCATAGTTCTATTTCCTATGGATTCTATCCAGTACATAGAAGTGCCTGTTTTAAAAATGGTTATACTAATGTATTTTGGACAATCGTTTCATTATTGGTTACTTGTGTTGTGTTACTTGTTTTATGTTGACTTTGTAAAAGTTTTTAGTCTTGACATTCGTAGAAGGTACCTAAAGAGTAGTATGTTTGCGTGGGGTCTACCTTTTATAACAAACTTCTTCATTTTTTTTCCTATGTTGCTTTTTCATTTCTATGAGTCGAGAGTAATAATAATTACACGTCAAATAATAATGGTTTTCATGTATTCAATGTTGTTAATACCCGTGGTGATTAGTTTTGTTATTTATATAAAAGTTTTATATTGTTTAAGCCGTGTTAGTGAAACTGGTGTGAGTACATCTTTTAACAAATGGCGTCTCTTCTACATAGCAACGTTGATCTTTGTACTCAGCAATGTAATAGTGTTACCTGCTTTTATTCTAGCAGTGGGTGTAAAGATATTGGCCGTTAATGTTATAATAGAATTAGGAGATTTCTTGAACACAATATCATTGGCTGTGTATTTAATTATACTAAAAAATAATCGGGAATTATGGCGAGAATTTCTGGATAAGAGACCAAAAAAAACGTCACTCGAAATGAAGTGAGTTTGTCCAATATACTCGTAATTGGACAAAATCTTTGAAAAAATTATCGCTGCCAGAGCGGACTGTCCCTTTCAGGGACACTGGGTGGCGACAGTCATACTGATGCTACTGAAAAATAGTTAATCTGTGACAATTAACAATACTTACTTAATTAACTAAGAACTATTGTTACTATCATCAAAATACTAACAAACTATGGACCTTAGTCTAAAATAATTTTTTTTTAATTTGAGGATAATACCTTGACTAGTTTGACCACATAAAGTAAAAAAAGCAAATCATAATGTTTGTAACCAGTTTCGTTATACGATTGACCTTTACCGTCGCTTATCTTAATTATCATGTATTTCCTCTTGAATCATTGTATTATTTTTGTTGTCTTAAACAGTAAACTTGATTATCCAGCATAAAAATACAATTTTTAGCAAGTTACGTCTTTTGTTTTTTTCGGTTGTCCTCAATTAGGTATGTTTTCATTTCCTTCCTGTGTTGCCGCACTCTATCAGTTCAGATACAATTATACAATCTTCTTATAATTCTTTAACTATCGGATATCGCTAATCAATCCATCCAACGTATACAAACATAAATAATTAATCTATTCTTTTTATTTTTACAATAGACCACAGCGACTAGGATATGCGTGGATATCTTTAAAACCAAGTGCTTTATGCGCAAGTATAATGCCGTTGCCAATGGCCACACAGATGCAAAGGATGCTCAAAAGACGTAGGTACCTTTTTACGGTTAAAGTTCAATTCACATATATATTTCAGTTCGGAACCGGATCGATCTTCTCAACGAGAGCCATTCAGCATTATTTTTTGAAACTCCATACAGTAACGCACACTTATCAGCTTCGTAAAGGCTTCGCCTCGCACCAGGATCAACTAAACACTGAGCTTACGTCAGGCCTCCGCCGCCGCTTTATGTAGCCACGTTTACGCTCAGCCGCAAGCGCAGCAATCCTCCGGAGTCCTGCCATAACTTCGAAGACGACTTGGAGGTGCCGAGCTGGTCCGGTTACGTTTACGTTAGGATGACGGCAAGCTGATGACACTATATGATGATACCAATCCAGAGCAGGGCCCGTATTCCCGTAATTTAAAACGTTCAAAATCTAGTCGCAGTCTCATCTCAGCGACAAACAAATGTCAAAAACTTGTCAAAATGTAGGGAAATTAGACGTATTTTTGACAGATTGAGACTGAGATCAGACTGTGAACGTTCTTAAAATTACGAGAATTACCCCGCTGATATGCGATTACACTAAAAAGTCACTTTTATATGGAAACCTTCGAAAAGTCATTTATTCAAATTAGGCTGAGAATCACTTTGCGAACGTTAAGATTACATAAGACAGTCCCCCAAAACGCCCGGCCTTCACCAATTATTAGTGCTTGCGCTCACTGGGAAGAAGAAGTGGCGCAATAAACGCGCCAGCAACAGCAGTCTGTTCAGAAAAACTTGATTCTATACAATAGTAGGTATGTAAAGTAGGTAATTAATATTACGATACACAGGACATAAAATTAATTTATTTGCCATATAGCACAGCTAGCACACCTAGCCACGTCAATATACCAACAAATACAATGAAAACGATACTCAAGCAAAAAAAAGTTACTTAAACAAATTCTGCGCACTATAACTAATCTGTGCTATAACGTTCAAATTGGAATGTGCGGTTCCAAAAATAGAGTGAATCCAAATAAATGTTATTAAGTAATCTGCATACTTGTCTTGTATTGATAAAATCACTGATTCGGTATAAGAGCGGTTTCCTTTACTTATCGACGCATCAGACTGCGAACGAGACGCTCACCATGGCCGACAATGACACCAGTATTTCCAGCCCACGAACATTTGATGAACTCGTTGGTGACTCTTGGAACTGCATAATCAGCCTATATTGGTCCCACTGCTGGGACACAGGCCTCCTCTCGGTGGGAGGGAGTGGGCCGTAATCCACCACGCGGGCCCAGTGCGGGTTGGCAGATGGAACTACATATACATTATTAACTGGATTTTCTTCGTACTGCCTCTTGCTGCGCGCGAAGTTTCGTCATTTTAGAAACTGTTTCTCAGTGCAATAATAGCAAATATGCTACGTTTTACAGTGGTTCAGTGTACAAACGCCAGCATATCAAGCTACCCAAAACTGTCAAATTTTTCCGATCAAACTTGAACCTAATGCTTTAGTAATAAAGTTGAAAATCTATTAAAGAAATTTGACAGATTGGAGTAGCTTGATGTGCAGGCGTCTGTACCATCGCTCTAGGCACTAAGGGTGTATAAATGTTGAAAGCTGGTAACCAGCGCCGATTCTTCTTCTTCGTGTCGCTGCTGGCATGACTGAATTTTAAATCTTGTTGGCCCAAAACTTTGCCACCTCCATTCGGCGCCAATATGCCAGCATTTCTCGGCGCCAACAAGCGCTGGTTGTAAACGCTAACCGCCGACTAATCAGATCGCGCTTATCAGCGATGGTTCGCGCTGATTTGGCAAAAAGTATGAAAACTGCATGCGCCGACCAGCTTGGACAACAGCGCTTGCATACACTTATATTCATAAGTGAGTAGTTTAAGTAGAGTGCCGATTGTTATACTACTATAACAATCGGCACTGGATGCCGTATCACTGCTTCCTTAGACAGCGACAGCGTGACAGCGACTTCACCCGCGTGGATGTCGGAAATTATCCCACGAAAACGTACTACTGGCATTAAAAGTATCCTATGTGCTGATCCAGATTATAAACTATATGTGTGCCACATTTCATCTAAATCCGTTCAGCTGTTTTTGCGTGATTGAGTAACTAGTGTTGGCTACTAGTGTTGTGTACATTTTTCGACATTGACGTTCGTAGGAGGAACCTTAAAAGTAACGTGTTTGCATGGGGTGCACCTTTTATAATAGCTTTATATGCTGCGATGTTGCGTTGGTTTTTTATTTTTAGGGTTCCGTAGCCAAATGGCAACGGAACCCTTATGGATTCGTCATGTCTGTCTGTCTGTCTGTCCGTCCGTATGTCACAGCCGCTTTTTTCCGAAACTATAAGAGCTATACTGTTGAAACTTGGTAAGTAGATGTATTCTGTGAACCGCATTAAGATTTTCACACAAAAATAGAAAAAAAACAATAAATTTTGGGGGTCCCCATACTTAGAACTGAAACTCAAAATTTTTTTTTTCGTCAAACCCATACGTGTGGGGTATCTATGGATAGGTCTTCAAAAATGATATTGAGGTTTCTAATATCATTTTTTTCTAAACTGAATAGTTTGCGCGAGAGACACTTCCAAAGTGGTAAAATGTGTGTCCCCCCCCCTGTAACTTCTAAAATAAGAGAATGATAAAACTAAAAAAAATATATGATGTACATTACCATATAAACTTCCACCGAAAATTGGTTTGAACGAGATCTAGTGAGTAGTTTTTTTTAATACGTCATAAATCGTAACGTAACGGAACCCTTCATGGGCGAGTCCGACTCGCACTTGGCCGGTTTTTGTTCAATTCAATTCATTTATTTCAGACAATGTCCATAGTTTTTAACTATTATAAAATTAAAATCAAATAAAACATTAAAATAAATCAAGAATAACAAAAATTAGACAAGACATTACAATAACATAATTACTTTATAACTCGAGAGAAAAAATTACTGTTAGCGTGTTACACATTTTCGCTACAGAAATTTTGTAACGAGTAACAGTTAATTTTGTTATTTACATTTTTAGTTGTATATATAAGGATAGGAAGTCGCTCCATGTGAAATACTGGTACTCAGCTCATCAGCTGCATCCGGTTAGACTGAAAGCCGACCCCCAAGCCGATATTAGTTATATATTGTAAGTGCTAGAGCCAAGCTCATGCTTACAATATACAATCAACCTCCTAACTCAGGACGTACGCAACCTTTAAAATATCCGTAGCAGATCAGTAGGCAAATTCTCGTAATTAAAAACGTTCAAAATCTAGTCGCAATCTCATCTCCGCGACAATTAATGTCAAAAACTTGTCAAAAGTTAGGGAAATTAGAGGTATTTTTGACAGATTGAGACTGAGATCAGACTGTGAACGTTCTTAAAATTACGAGAATTGTACGGTACGGTACGAAAGCGTAGCACACGTAGCTACGCCGTAGCAGCAGCGGCAGCGTAGCCCACCATCCTAAGCCCAAACTACTTTCATGCTTAGAACTATAACCCTTCTTAAACACAACCAAAGAGGTTGTATAGAGAATGAAGGATCTGTGACGTTAAACCTTATCTGTACGTTATCTAATATAAGCGTTGTCAGCCCCTCATGAACTTATGACATGCTTTGATAATGACAGTCTAAGATGACTGTCTTATTGTAGCATACAATACTCGTGTCAAGGCATTTTAGGGTTAAGTGTAATAAACCCTTCAGTGTACCAAGTTGATGACCTTTAGGAGTTAAGGTTTTGTGATTATAAGTGTTTATGTGGGAAAATATTTTTTGAATTTTGGCGAATTGTTTCATTAAAAGTATCTTTACTATTTTTCGTTTCAGGTTTTTTTTCTTGTTTTTACTTCAGACTTTGTTGTGTATCATGTCTAGGCAAACAGTATTTTTCTTATCTATTTCTCCTTCGAACACACTGTTCAAAGGAGAAATATGTAGATAAGAAAAATACTGGACTTATTTATGTATTATTACTTATGAAGGCTTGTTGATCTAGTGATCGCAAGCGCTACTGCTAAGCATAAAGTCCTGTGTTTGATTCCCACGTCGGGCAAGGTGTTATTTAAGATACTGGTACTCAGTTGCATCCAGTGAGACTGGAAACCGATCCCAACATATATCTCGAGATATTCACACGACATAGGTCTCATGCGTGGCCGCCATTTTGAAAAAGAAAAACAAAATGGCGCGAGAGTAGGTATGCCAAGCTCCATTATAAAAATTTTCAGTACCTTTTGCAACTGCTGGTTGGTCATTGGTCCGATATTAGCGTTGATCTCACAAGCAGCAGGTGAGGGGGTTAATATATCAAGGTCCAGGACTATGAATTACTTAGATCTTTCACTTTGAAATTAAAGAACTGGTCGGAGGCCATGTTTAAATATGTGAAATCCTGCTAATATTATAAACGCTTTTTTACTCTTTCACGCAAAAACTACTAAACAGATTTGGATGAAATTTGGCACACAGATGGTTTATAACCAGGATTAACATATAAGATACTTTTTATCCCGATTTTCCCACGGGATCGAAACTTATGCGGGTGTTACCGCGGGGCGCAGCTAGTATTCATATAATAATGTACTGAGGGTGCTTCTGCGGCTGCGGTGGTGCGTTGTAGTGCGTCAAGAATGTTCGGATAATAATAATTATATTAATGACTAGCTTCTGCCCGCGGCTTCGCCCGCGTGGATGTCGGAAATTATCCCACGGGAACGTGCTAACAGGATAAAATGTATGTGCTTCCCCAGGATGCCATCTATCTCGCGGGCCCTTTGTGGCTAATTACAATAGAAAACCAATTGTCTCATTAATGGTGATTAAGAGGGTACCTATATGATATCTTTACCTAAGTACCTACCTAATTAAAAAAATAAATAAACTCAATAACAGAAAATAAAATACCTACCTACCTAAATAAACCTATTTATGACGATAACTAATCTAAACTCAATCATCATCTGCCTAGCCTTTTCCCAACTATGTTCAGGGCCGGCTTCCAGTCTAACCGGATGCAGCTGAATACCAGTATTTTACATGGAGCGACTGCCTATCTGACCTCCACAACCCAGTTATTGGGTAATACGATACCCTTGGTACGACTGGTTGTCAGACTTTCGGGCTTCTGACTACCCGTAACGACTGTCAAAGATCCACGAATGACAGCCGGGACCAACGGCTTAACGTGCTTTCCGAGGCACGGAGGTGTCTCGGTATGTAAAGATGGTCACCCATCCACAGACCGACCGCGGCAAGCGTAGCTTAACCTGACCGATCGACCTGTGCGGCTGTTATTATTTAGCCACGGGCCCCTCAATCTAAACTCAATAAATAAGCAAAATCTCTAAAAACTAATATCTATACGAATGACTATCCTACCTAACAGTATTATAAAATAACCTACGGTCACTACGTACACTATCAAATATACTACCTATACTTTAAAATTAAAATCTATACCTACGACTTATATAAAAATAAACCTAAATAACTCTAAAAAGTAAAAGGAATAAAAATGAACTCCACTGCGTGTGACCTAACCTACGACAAACTTATTATTTGCGGTTGGTACAGTAATCGGATCTAGGGATCGAACCGCAAAATTAAGTTTGTTTTTTATTGTATATACTTTTCCGGGATAAAAAGTACCCAGTGTGGTGCCCAGGATATTAAAGAATAATTATACCAAGTTTCATCGTAATCGAACCGGTAGTTTTTGCGTGATGCCTGAACAAACAGACAGACAGACAGACAAAAATTTTTTTAATCACATTTTTGGGTTCGGTGTCGGTCTAGTAACACCCCCTGCCATTTATTTTTTTGATATTTTCAATGTACAGAATTTTCACTTCTACAGATTTATTATAAGTACTAGCTTCTGCCCGCGGCTTCGCCCGCGTGGATGTCGGAAATTATGCCACGGGAACGTGCTAACAGGATAAAATGTATGTGCTTCCCCAGGATGCCATCCATCTCGCGGGCCCTTTGTGGTTAATTACAATAGAAAATCAATTGTGTCTCATTAGTGGTGATTAAGAGGGTACCTATATCTTTACCTAAGTACCTACCTAATTAAAAAAAAATAACCTACCTAAATAAACCTATTTCTGATGATAACTAATCTAAACTCAATAAATAAGCAAAATCTCTAAAAACTAATATCTATACGAATGACTAATCCTACCTAACAGTATTATAAAATAACCTACGGTCACTACGTACACTAACAAATATACTACCTACCTATACTATAAAATTAAAATCTATACCTACGACTTATAAAATTAAACCTAAATAACTCTAAACACTAACAGGAATAAAAAGGTCGCACAGATAATACTGCGGGTGACGTAACCTTCGACAAACTTATTATTTGCGGTTGGTACAGTAATCGGTCTAGCGATCGAACCGCAAAATTAAGTTTGTTTTTTATTGTATATACTTTTCCGGGATAAAAAGTACCCAGTGTGGTGCCCAGGATATTAAAGAATAATTATACCAAGTTTCATCGTAATCGAACCGGTAGTTTTTGCGTGATGCCTGAACAAACAGACAGACAGACAGACAGACAGACAGACAGACCGACAGACAGACAGACAGACAGACAAAAATTTTTGTAATCACATTTTTGGGTTCGGTGTCGGTCTAGTAACACCCCCTGCCATTTATTTTTTTGATATTTTCAATGTACAGAATTTTCACTTCTACAGATTTATTATAAGTATAGAAGATTTTGCCGCCATCATTAGGATATAGACGTGTATCTCTCGTGTTTCGCGTGTTCGCAGCAGCTCCAATAGTATTCTCAGTGTATTCACAGATCGGTGGTATTCACTGATGTTGCGGAGATGGATGCAGCTCCACGCTGAATTTTATTTGTACATATACTTACGAGTATAACTCCGCCGCGGTAACTCTTCCGAACAAACCGCGTTCCTGGCCGGCATCCGCCCTAGCGGACCCCATCAATTAGTAAAAAAAAGTGCTTGCCGGGGTTCGAAGCTACGATCTACCACTCGTAAGTCGCGGCCGTTTCTACTGCGCCACCATTGCTGATGTAAAAAACGTTTGACAATTTGAATTTGGCGGGCTACACTGACGCTATCGCCTGTAGTTGAGTTGCAGTGGTTTGTTGCTAAGTGCGATGATTAGATTGACTTATGCGATTTCGCGCTAGGGTAATGAAACAGAAGAATATCGCACACATAAAGGGAGTGTAAAGGTCACAACGTAGGCAATAATCAGCACTCACTAGAGAGATGCATAAATACACGGACAATAGAGTAGCCTTCCAACTTTTATACCGAGGAAGACAGATAAGTTGATACTGATTGCAAAGTTTTTTCTTTGACTTGAAGGTTGCCCGAAGTCCTGGAATACATTAGAATTTCTTTTGCATTATACTTCACTTGAATACAGGCTCATTTATACGGAGATAAAGAAAGAAGAGAGAAAAAGTATTTATTGCGACTCGTCACAGGTCACAAATTAAACTAAACACAGTCAAAAATAAAAAAAATCAAGTTAGAAAGAAAGAGTTTCTTTCCTCATTTCTTCATGGCCTGATGAGTATCATAAAATTTTCGCTACAAAGAGTGAGAAACTATCCCACCTTGAAAATGAACCTAAACAAATACAGAAAACTGGTGTCTATGTCTTTTAAAGTGTAATTCTTATCAAGAATCAAGTACATAGGGGTTCAATTCTTGATATGAAGATAAACATTCTTAAACCGAAAACATTTAAAGTAATACATAAACAAGTAGGTACATCTCCCGGGGCCTTTGAAACTGATGCAAAAAAAAAACTGTCGATAAATATTTTAGGCCTGATCTCGAGTTTCATTGTGGGCGTTCAGCGGCTATCTTATTGATAATACAACTTTATCTATTATTCAGACTGTACAAATGCTGTTGTATTTTGTTACAAATGTGGCTGGAAGGGTATGAAATAATCAGGGGTGTCCGGCACCCACATTTTCGGTGTATACTAGGATAATTTTATAAAAGCCGCTCAGGTCCATGGATCAGGTTAAGCTACGCTTACCGCGGATGGTCTGTGGATCATCTTTGCATTCCGAAATCCCTCCGTGGCTCGGAAAGCACGGTAAGTCGTTGGTCCCGGCTGTCAGTAGCGGATCGTTGACAATCGTTACGGGTAGACAGAAACAAGAAAGTCGGACAACCAATCTTACCAAGGGTTATCGTATTACCCAGTGAATGGGTTGTGGAGGTCAGGTAGGCAGTCGCAAAATACTGGTTTCAGCTGCATCCAGTTAGCCTGGAAGCCGACCCCAACATAGTTGGGAAAAGCCTCGGCAGATGACTAGGATTATTTTGTTTGTAGAGCTTTTTATGTTGTTGAACGACGAGTAGGCGGACCGCCAGAGGGTAAGTTGAAACAACCTATAATGTTCCCACTGCTGGGAAACTGGCTTCTTCTCTTTGAGAGGGAGTGGGCTGTAATCCACCACGCGGGCTGGGTGGTAGATGTCACAAGTCTTCGTTGTTTTGTTTCTAGGACTTATTGTATTTACGTGATGTTTTCCTTCACCGTTTTGAGAGCAGTGGTGATGAAATTATTTGACTGGTTTGAAACCTACGAGCTCTCGAACTCATAAGTCGGGGCTGTTACCACTGGGCCATCATTGCTCTTACAGTGGGCACAGAATAGATACTCTTTAATACAAAAGGCTTCGCTGATGACTTGCCATCTGATTTCTAGTGCCAATATCTATCTCAAGTGCTAATAACGCCTGCGCCGATACACTTTTACCAGAGACGTTCCTTGGAGGCAGAAATAGGTGTGCTGGCAGCCGCTGTACCTTCCTGGAAGACCTCCTTTACAAAATGCTCTACTACTTATTACACACTGAGTAAAAATTAAGAAATATAAGGAAAGAAAGAAAGAAAAGGTATTTATTGTCGCACAGGGAGATCACAAATTAAACTAAACACAATCATAAAAAATATAAAAACAGAGTTATGTAAAAAGAAAGTAAAACACAGAAAGTACAGGCCAAAAGGCTCCTGTCTCAGCATGATGAAAAAAAAAAGGAATTTAAATAAGTGTCACAGCACTGGTATTCTGAAGGCAAATTCTCGTAATTTAAAACGTTCAAAATCTAGTCGCAGTCTCGTCAAACAAATGTCAAAAATTTGCCAAAAAAGTAGGGATTTTAAAGGTATTTTTGACAGATTGAGACAGATCAGACTGTGAACGTTCATAAAATTACGAGAATTGCCCCTCAGATAAGGCCCACTGTGATGGGATTAATTGAACGTTATTTTTTATTGACAATCTCTAACCTGACCAGTTTGTTGTTATCCGTCTACCAGCCCTGTTACTAAAGCAATGTGTGTTGAAGGTATGGTCCGGTTGGACTTACTAACTGTTGCTATCCGTCAGTCGGCTCAAGACACACTGCATGTATATCTGTTGGACTGGCTAACTGCCTGGTACCTCCCGTCTATTCTCTGTTTTGGATAGTGGGAAATAAACATAAGAATCCCATCGACCCTCGTTTCCTTAGCCACACTATCGTGTGTCAGCCAACGGGAATTCCCCGGTCCCGAGTCTCCGAATTATTCATTCAACCCTCGCTAACTTTGCCCATTTGTTATATGCCACTTAATTCTAACAATGTTTTATTTTTTTATTGTGCAATGTGTCTTATTTATGTGTGGTTACTGTCTTGTTCATTTGTTAAACGTGAGTTTTGTTTTATGGTGAGAAATGGGCTTATGTTTGAGAAAAGTCGTAAGAAACGCGATTCAGGAGAACTTCATAGTGTCTTAAAACAAGTTAGCCCTAAAATTGATTTCGGGACAAAAAGCTATACTTATAATAAAGCGTTTGTTTGTTGAACGAGTTTATATCTGGTTTAAAATAATTTTTGCATTTGACAGCCCAATTCTCGAAGAATGCTAAAGTATAGGCTATTACAATCACGCAAAAAGAAAAATAGTCAGAAAGGACGCTATATGAGAACGAAGTTACTAACTGTCATGGCAGGCGATGCACAGCGACGGGGTGGGTGGAAGCTGGTTATTAATTTTTGAAATGTTTTTAATTTCACGCCTTAACGTCTGAAAGTATTTCAATGAAACTTTGCACACATGAGCTGGGGTAGGAAGGACATAGGATACTTTTTATCCCGATAGTATGTTCCCGTTGGATAAATTCTGACCTCCACGAGGGCGAATCCGTGTACAAAAGTTAATAAATAAATCATCTTCATTAGCCTACAGCAGTCCATTGCTGGAAATAAGCCTCTCCTATTGCACGCCATTCAACTCAACGCCGACAACTCTCATGCAGCTGCTATCAGCCCTACTGCAAAGATCGTCGCTCCACCTAGCTGAGAATTTTTTTTTTATTAAATGCAGAACACAAAACAACACAAATTAACAAACGAATAACAATAAACAATACTTAATAAATACTACATTGACAAGGCAGCTTGTCGTTTCTTTTACAACCCTACATAATTGTCTTGAGTATGCAGATACTCAAGACAATTATGTAGGGTTGTAAAAGAAATGACAGACGATATTAGATTGTGAACGGTTCTTAACTCCGTCCATGGCGAGTTACAGCTATAAAACGCATTTAATAGTCCATTTTCATCAGCCGGCGTTCTCATCCGACATTGGAAACAGTAATAGATTTGTTTTTCATTCGGAATGGTAAACAGGAATGAAATAGGCTTGGTGATTGGCTCTCGCTGCCAATATCGTTTGGCTATTATTTAGGAAAATTGAAAACCTATAGGATAGTGTGTTAACAATCCAACATGTTGGAAGCTGTAGTCATTATGTAATGTAATATTTTTTAGCAATTTCGATTTGGGTTTTTTCATGTTAGTAAAATGAGGTGTCGTGCGGTTGTGTAGGTATTGGAGCACAATCAGCCTATAGTGTTCCCACAGTAGGGACACAGGCCTCCTCTCTTCCAGAGGTAGTGGGCTATCTACCACGCGGGTGCGGGTTGGTAGATGTAACATGTCTTCGAATTTTTGGTTCTAGGACATACCGGTTTTCTCACGATGTTTTTCTTCACCGTTTTGAGAGCAGTGGTGATGAAATTATTTATGCAAACTAAAGCGCCTGTCTGGGTTCGAACTCACGACCTAAAACTCGTAAGTCCTCGTAACCCGTTACTACTGGGCCACCAGTGCTCTCAGGTTTATGATAAATTATTATCGAAGAATTCTGAATAGTTATTGAGTATTCAAATAGTTTTAATGAATTAAACTTACTGAAACACGGTACGTCGATCGGTACAAGAAGTAATTTCTTTGAAGAAATTTTGATAATTTATTTGTAATTACATGCACAACATTACATAATTGATTCCCAAGGCGTTGTACAGAGCAATTTACAAGCTAAAAAGTGACACACATACATACTTTGGTAGGTTAGGTAAAATATAATAAAAAAACAAACAAAAGTAAACACAAGAAAATAACAAAATAAATAATAGCACACGACAATGTAACCTACTTATCTTTTAAGCGGTAATGGCCACAACCTTTTGTGAATAGGTATACCCACCTACATATAGAAAACAAACATGGTTTCTTTACCTACCGTAGGTACTAATTACTAAAATCTCGAAGCCTTATCACTAAGAAACCTTCGGCGATTAAGATATAATATTTCATCCTCTCCCGAGAGAACCTAGTCGAGATAAGATATAATCTATAATATTTGTTTCCTTTCCGTTGGCTTAAGTAAAAGATTTTCTTCTTAATACCCCAGAGAATAACGTTTCCACAAATTATGAGTGGGGAATATTTGTATTAATTAGACCCTCCACGAGTAACGATCCATTACAAAGCTCCATTTGTTATAACTAGCCGAGTACTTTCGTTTTGCCCGGGCTGAACACGACGAACACCACATAATAATATAGCATCACGCCTTGTTTTCCCGAAGGGTTGGGCAGACGTGTACCTATGCTGTTTCATAGATATGTGCAATAAATAAGTACGCGGTGAAAATGAACATCAATTTTTTTTTATAACTTACGAAAGATTTAAACTCAGACGTCTAGCCAACATATTCCCACGCAACAGACGTGACAATGTTCACCTTTGTCTCCAATCCGCTAAGACGACCCTAATGCGCAAAAGTATGTACTGTATGGCTCCAGTCATTTACTCGTATAACAAACTACCTAAGAGTTGGAGAGAACTACCTCAATCTATGTTTAAAAGTAAACTTCGTACTTTTTGACCGCCAGAGCATATTATAGCGTTACCGAGTTCCTTGAAGAAAAGGAAACATAAGCAATTAAATTCATTTGAAGCTACTTATATAATAATGTTGATTTACTCTATAATTTTAATAACCCAATAATAATAAGTATGACAACTTTTAATATTTGGTTATTTTTTTAAAATCTATAGTAGTGACAAACATGTTTGCACTTAATTTACTATAACATCTTGTATGCTCTTTTTTATGTATGTATACACACATGTTTAAGCAACTAAAAAATTCTTATCTCTCTTATCTCACCCAAATGTCCTTTCTTTGGTATTGTTCGTCGAATCGTTGAGCTCCTTAAGTTTTGAGTTGAGCTGCACGATTTCTGACATATGCGTGCTCTGACGGGACAGGTCCTCTCAATCTGTGTGATTCTTACCTCAAAAGACCATCTCAGACATCGACCTACATGGTCTTCATATGATCTGACCAAGATTATGTTTTTATCGCCCCTGCTTCCAAAACGGTGAAGAGAAACATCGTGTGGAAACCGTCATGTCCTAGAACTAAAAATTCAAAGACATGTGGCATCTACCTACCCTCACTGGCCTCGCGTGGTTGATTACGGCCCACTCCCTCTCACAGATAGAAGGCATGAGTCCCAGGAGTGGGAACATTATAGGCTGGTTATGCGTATGCAATAATAAATTTTGATTATTGAACACATATGTAAATATAAACCCTTGACATTTTCGCAGAAGCTCTTCTATTCAAATCTTCATTTATTCGATATTGAATGTATTTAACTTTCTCAAACACAATATAAATCTCGTTACAGTTAACCACCGTTCGTTGAATGTTGAACAATGGTTTAAACCGAAGGTTACATAAGGGTACGACACTGATTGGTTCAAGCACCCGCCGTCTACGAATTTGTTGGCAATTTTGAACGATTTGTATTCATAAATATGTACTTTATATTTTACAGCTCTGTTTGCCAATTTTACTCCTTTTGAGAGGTTATAGACTGAGGGTATTAAACTGTACAATAGCTTTAGGAATGTAAACATCGAAGACCGAATGAGTGATGTTTCGATGAGGGTGTTACCGTCAACCAACAATAGATTATTGGTGTACTTAGGTCCGTGCCTCGGAAAGCACGTTAAGCCGTTAGTCCCGGCTGTCTATGGTGGATCTTTGACAGTCGTTACGGGTCGTCAGAAGCCCGAAAGTCTGACAACCAGTCTTACCAAGGGGTATCGTATAACCTAGTAATTGGGTTGTGGAGGTCAGAATGTCAGATAGGCAATCGCTCTATGTATGTAAAAAACTGGTATTCAGCTACATCCAGTTAGACTGGAAGCCGACCCCAACATAGTTGGGAAAAGGCTAGGTAGATGATGATGCTGCACTTATGTAGAAAATAATATTGGAAGATGTTGGGTTAAAAATATTGGGTTTAGATTGAAAAAGCACGTGTTTTTATTATGATTTACATTAATGTCGGATCACATTTTTGTATCTGAATAATTCTGCAACGTGCAGCTGACAGGACACGCAGGACATGATATTAAGTGTCCTATCGTTTGTGGAACAGCACCACATGAACTGAAATACGCTAGTGATGGCGCGAAACACGTAGTCGAATTCTGGGCCGACTCCATTTAGATTGCCATCGACGCTTTAAGAAGAAGAATAGAATCCGAAACCCGCAGCTGTAGCAAAATAAATGTAGGAGAATTTCAGTGATCGGATGTAACATTATACAAATGGTTAACGTATTACACTTGAGCATATGTTAACAGTGAAGTGGAGACTGAATGCGGTCAGCAAACGTGATCTCACAACAATAGAGCTGGAATACAGTCCAAATGTGCGCCATTTACGAAACCGTTGTCAAAACGGAGTCGTGTCATTTGCATACTAATTACTTACAAACAGAATCTTGCAAATACAGACCGTGCTTATAACGTTTTCTTTTGTTAATACGTATGGCAATTTGGAGTTATAGTAGAGATATTATAAATACTACTACCATAAATAGACTTGCCCTAATGTTGCTTTGCTTTATAATACGGGTAGTGCATCCGGTTCGCGTTCCTTATCTATTATGAATATTTGCGACCACGGCAATTAGTTCTTTTGCAGGTGGATTGAAAAGTTTTAAGTTTTGTATTCGTTGATGTTTTTTGCGTATGATGTGAAATGCTATTGCGTATATGATTTTGTTGTAAAGAAAAACTTATAAGAACTTTGACACACAAACTATGTGTGTCAAAGTTCTTATAAGTTTTAAAAAGGTTCTCAAGTAAGTGAAATTTCTTTAACCATATTATTTCATCACCACTGCTCTCAAAACGGTGAAAGGAAACATTGTCAGGAAACCGGCATGTCCCAGAACCAAAAATTCAAAGACATGTGACATCCATCAACCTGTACTGGGCCAGCTTAGTGGATTACAGCCTCTCATAGCGAGGAGGCAAGTGTCCCAGCAGTGCGAAAGTTATAGAATGATTATGTTTGTTATGTTTATGTATGTTGTTCAACCGTAATCAGCAAATAGCCATCTCATACTGAGCCATCAGCCCCTTCATCACCTTGCTGGTTGGGGCGTATCTTTTGGTCACGACAACAAGACTATAATATGCAGACCTCGGAAGATTTTTTTTTTTAATTCTTTATTTATAAGGGGTCTTTATCCATACGGATACGTCAACCCCATTGTACCCTATACTTAGTTTACACACAAAATTATTTAACATAACTAAAACTACCTTAGAAGATAAAGGATTTTTTTTTATAAAAATCTTAAATTCATTAATTCACCGCGAGATAACGAACTGGAACAAACTGTCTAAGCCGCTGGATCTAGAAGCGTGAAGATTTGCACTGTAAGAGTTTTATTTGTAAAGAAGACGAGCACTAAGGAAGGATTTTTGACAACTCACTCTTTAAAGTAGGTTAAATAGGGGATGAAAGTATGTATGGAAGTTTTTCGTCGTAGTTTTAGTTTTTGTCGATTTTGCCGAGGTGATCCCATCGGGCACTTGGTTATTATATGATTTATATTATTTTAATTATTGCGAATGTGAGGACTATGTGGGTCATTGTTTTCGTAAAACGAAAACAATGACCCACATAGTCCTCATCATCATGGTCTAGCAGTTTGAGTACCTAGTTTATGCGGCCTATTGTTCGTCGAATCGTTGAGCTCCTTAAGTTCTGAGTTGAACTGCACGGTTACTGAAAAACTGACTGGACAGGTCCACTCAATCCGTGTGGTTCTTTCCTCAAAAGACCGTTTCAGACGCCGATCTTCACATGATCTGACCAAGATTATGTCTGGACTTTAAAAGAGACTGTGATCTCTAAGTTTGTTTTTTGCCTTTCTGTTGTTGGCCTTTCTTCTCAGAATAGTTTTCGTAAAACGAAAACAATGACCCACATAGTCCTCATCATCATGGTCTAGCAGTTTGAGTACCTAGTTTATGCGGCCTATTGTTCGTCGAATCGTTGAGCTCCTTAAGTTCTGAGTTGAGCTGCACGGTTACTGAAAAACTGACTGGACAGGTCCACTCAATCCGTGTGGTTCTTTCCTCAAAAGACCGTTTCAGACGCCGATCTTCACATGATCTGACCAAGATTATGTCTGGACTTTAAAAGAGACTGTGATCTCTAAGTTTGTTTTTTGCCTTTCTGTTGTTGGCCTTTCTTCTCAGAATAGTCAGATAGGAAAGGCCGAACTCATCTAGTTTAAAAAAAATATGATTGACGTGTAAAAGTGTTTGTACCTACTTACAGAAAATAAATCATTTATCATAAAATGCCTGTAAAACGAAAAAAACAAAAGACACTCTACACCCAATAAACTGAATAAAAACCCACTTGAACAGTCATACTCTATCCTCCTCCTGAGATGAAAGTTGCTGAATCTTGAAGGCCACACTACTCATACGATACAAACTTGTACAGTTGTACAGTTGAGGTTCACTTGGAAACTTTACAGTTTGAAGACATCTTCTAAGTTAGAGTGTACAATGATACGGAATGATCAATCTTTGTGACTGTTTAGTGAGGTGTTTGTGTTAGCTGAAAGGCGAAGGGATAGTCCTGAACATCGTTGTGTCATCAATAGGAAAATCTAGAATTGTATTGGCTTATTTACGAATTCTTTATCTAATTATTCAAACAAATCTCTAGGTTAGAAAACTTTTCAGAGGCTGAAAAGGGTAGTTTCCTGTGTAAAAAAATTGTTATTATATTAAATCTGTCAGTTAGATTATCGAAAAATAATGGACACGTATTTTTTCTTTTGTCAATTGAACAAAAAATAACAAAGTTTATCTTTGTTATTTTTTGTTCAATTGATTGATTGATTGATTGCGCGTCAAAATTTGGGAGTGGGGGGTCGTGACGTCACGCCATGCTAAAAAGTGTAGCAAGGCGTGACGTCACCCGGAACTTTAACGGGCGATATCTTCATCATTTTTTATATAATTGACAAAAGAAAAAATACGGGTCCAATATTTTTTGATAGTGTAACTGACGGACTAATTAGATTTTTTTTTAGGAAACTAGCCTATTAAACGTCTCAACTTTTGAAGGTTAAATCCTAGATATAACCGGACTTCAATATTAAAAAAATAGTAATGTGTTAATAATGGCAGGTCATTAATTTTATTTTTCTGAGGAACCATTTTGATAATAGTTACATCTATATAAAAAAAAAACTTATCACCGAAATATGTACGCGCATAACTTCCGATCGACTGCACCAAATTGGATAATTCTTTTTAGAGATCCGTATCCAAAGGGTAAAAACGGGACCCTATTACTAAAACTTCGCTGTCTGTCCGTCTGTCTGTCACCAGGCTGTATCTCAAGAACCGCGATAGCTAGACAGTTGAAATTTTCACAAATTATGTATTTTTGTTGCCGCTATAACAAAAAATACTAAAAACAAAATAAAATAAATATTTAAAGGGGGCCATACAACAAACGCGATTTTTTGCCCTTTTTTGCTCGATATAAATAATGGCAACAGGTAGGCACTTGAAATATTCACAAAATACTCAGTTGTACTTTTAATTTAATAATAAATAATGAAATTAAAATAAATATTTAAGGGGGCTCCCATACAACAGACGTGACTTTTATAGATAATGGTACGGAACCCTTCGTGCGCGAGTCCGACTCGCACTTGGCTGGTTTTTGTGTTTGTTAATGTCAGGACAAGGTTTGTATAGAAGAAAATTAAAAGAAAAGAAATATACGGTACGACGTTCATATTTATATTTTATATTTATAGTTGTGAGTGACTTGAACAGGAAAATAATTGTACCTTTATTGCAAGCCCATCAGCTTACTATTGGCACAGCTGATATGATAACGCCGATATGTACAAATGAGTTGATATCAGATACAACTACCCACATCCAAACTATTGTTCTTATGCGACATACAATATTATCACCTTATCATTCAGCTGAGTGCATTTTTATAGTTATTTTTTGTTACAATGTAAAAAGATGGATTCATAGCTAATTATGGATGTGCCAAAAATAGCACAGAGCATACAACATTGTTTTTTTTAACGTATTATTAGCTACGCCGTAGCAATTGCTACGTGCTACGGCGTAGCTGATATTAAAGGTGAATTGGTGACGTCAATGGAGCGGACGTATCGTTTCATCCATCTACGTCACACATCACGATAAATAATTTAAGGTTAAACTAGTGCTTTACAGTGTAAACATCGAGTCACTATAGAACATATACACGAACAGATAATTGTAAATTAATATTTTGTGCAACAACACTTGCACCATGAAAAACCTTTCATATTCATATATTTATTTGCATTCCATAATGTTGTAGAGGTGTTGCTATGGCATAAAACTAAGGTACAATTATGGACACTGTGGGGCACAGCAAAAAGTATAAAATAATTCTTAAAATAAAAATTTTAGGACACAAATTAAAAATAAGTAATTTTTAAAATATGTTATTAACATTAAATTTTTAGTATAGTAAATATAACATTTTATTTTAATGTGATCAGTCGGTTATCAATGTGACTGAGTTCAGAGGGGCAGTTCCCATATTTCGCAATCTATAAAAATGCAATCAATTGACATACATTTTTGGCAAGTTTTTGACATTGATTGTCGGTAAGATGAGATTGCGACCTGAATTTGAACGTTTTTCAAGTACGAGAATTATTGGCCTTCTGGTTGATACTCATTTGAAATCATTGTTACGACGAAGAAGATATGTCTGCTTTATTATAACAAACACAATAACTAATATGTTTACCCTTAAGCATGTTAATTTCAATCCCGTCGTAAACCATAAAGCGAGGGACATTTCAATTAATTCGTGAGATCTGTTCGCAGCAGTAAACGTTGAGCTTCGGTATCTTCAAACGGATACTAACGTCAAGTGCCAAGCGTTCGTCGCAGACATTGTGTAGATAACAACGTCTTTGATTATTCCAGAGACTAAGGGAAGTTATGTCAAGAGTAAGATATCAAAGTGTGCCTACAATATCAGACATAAAGCCTGTTTAGTTTTTAAAGCAGGGGTTAATAATAGTACGTTACGATAGAGAGGGTGCTATTCATGGATCTTTGACAGACGTTACTCTGACAACCATTCTTACCAAGGGGTATCGTATTACCCAGTAAAGTTACTGGGTAATACGATACCCCTTGGTAAGAATGGTGGACAACCAAGTGGTTGTGGAGGTCAGATAGGCAGGTGCTCCATGTAAAATACTGGTAATCAGCTGCATTCGGTTAGACTGGAAGCCGACCCCAACATAGTTGGGAGAAAGATAGGCTGATGATGATAGAGAGGGTGCTAAACGCCGTGCATTAATACTGCTTAAGTCACATGTATTGTATACTATTTTATAGCACGTGTGATATAAACTTGCAGTCACGCTTTTCTGTGTAAAAGTGAACTACTTAAGTCACAGAAAAGCGTGACTTAAGTGAGGGTTTAGATCACACAGTACTATATAAAAAACAATTTTCTGAGATAACAAGTGAACAACTATTTTAATAAAAAAGTTAGAAAACTCGTGAAATAATTTTCATGAGAAGAGTTACAAAATATTAGCAATTATAGACACGAACTTCATAAAAGAAGTTTAGTGAAATAAAAACTAAGTAAAACAACTTGGTAATAAACCGTAACATATATTTTAATATTTTTATTTATATTAAGTAAGAAACCTTTTATAAAATACTGTAACCTTATGTGTAACTGAAGTTTTCAGCCGTTTGGCGTCGTATGGGGTCATGGGGCCCGAAGGCACGTCTCCAGGAAATCTCTCGCTGACTGGTAGACACTTCACGTGACCAGAGGGCTAGGTTTTTCTTTGGCCAAAGAATTACGCTACAAATTCAAATATTTTATAACTTTTTCAATGGTGCTAGCAACTCCGAAATCAACCTAATTATACCATTACAATAAAGTTGATATTTGTTTAACATGAAATAACATCAATTTGAAACATTACTTTGAATGGACTTTATGGTAAATAGTTGTGATAATATTGTAAAAGTTATATAATAAAGAGAAAAGAGCACAATTATATTTAAAAAAAATTACAACATAAAAAATGGGTCATTAAAAGAAAATTCTTCAGTAAAAAGCATAGCACCAGTTTACTCTTGGTAATTAGACTAATTAGCACTTTCAACTGCGGGATTGTAAAAGTACAAAGCATTGTTGGAAGTGTATAGAACCTGTTTGCTGAGTGCAAGGCAACCTGCTCTAATTAGCAATTACTCTCTCATTAAGGTTAATGTAATGAGAATGCCGAGCCAATGCTGCCTATTGTGAGGGTAAAGTCATTAAAAAAGTGAAGTAACTAAATGTTCTTTAAAGCATACATATGTACAGTCGCCAGCACATCAAGCTACTACAATCTGTCAAATTTCTTTAAAAGATTTTCAACTTTATCGCTAAAGCATTAAGGTTCAAGGTTGATTGGGAAAATTTGACAGTTTCGGGTAGCTTGACCTGCTGGCGTCTGTACTTAAAGATGCTTGCACAGTGTTTTCTATCATTTATTAAATGATTTTTCGTTTTATCTTGGGTATAGTCTGTGTATTGGTATATGTATAAAATTCAGTACATGATTCTGAACATTTTAATTGCGCAGGCATTTTTAAAAATTATTAACGACTAAAATTTTCACGGTGATATCACAACGCCAACTTCTAAACTCCGAGCTGTTGCTAAGAAAATTCTAATGTAAAACCCAATAACTACGACAAAAACGGTCTATAAGATCCATTTAAATTGTCAAAGTGTCTCTTCAAACCCATTTATCTCGCTGTACGATCGAATTGTCTCGCTAAATGAATTGCCACAGGGTGCACAATGGAGCGCAAATTAGATTTTTTCGTCACAGCTCAGTTGAACAGAAGAGCAATTCACACACGAGCAGTTTCATTCAATTTGTGCTATACTGTGTGAATGTACTTTTATAGATTAACAGAGTGTATGACTTTAATGGTGGAGGAAATGGATGGTTCTTCATCATTTTTATTTTAGTGGGCGAAATATCTTTTGAATTTTCGTATTGCGGAATATATTATCAGATGGAGTTACGTTATTTTTATATTTCAATCATACCTACTACTTATTGTATTCTTATCCTTTTAGAAAAGGAACAGTATTTAAGTATTGGGAGTTTGTCATTGTTGCAATTTCCATCCTTCTATAGAAGTATGGGAAACAGCGTGTAAAGTTCTCTCAGCCTTCATAGAAATGGGAGGATCCTCCGACCAGACAGGTGTCGTGTCTGCTGGACAACTGCACGACGATTGATTTTGGGATGTTGTATATATGCTACCACCAGTCGCCCGGTTAACTCTGCTTGCGCGATGCAGGATTTTGCGTAGTTCTTTTTTTTTTCTTATTTTTTTTTAAACTTTGCCCCTCACTAGGAATTTCTCCTGTATCGTGGGTGCGTTTACAAACATTTAAACTCACATACACAAACATCCAGACCCGGAACAACTACTTGTAGGCCATACAAATATTTGTTCCGTGCGAGAATGGAACCCGCGACACGCAGCGCAGCAGTCGATCGCTCAGCCACTGCGCCAACCGTGCCGTCCGTTCGCTTTTATATCCATTACCATTCTTTTAATTCATAAAACAAATTATCTTTCAGCAGAATAGATATAATAAGAGACATAAATGCCTTTGGTTTTGCTTCAGTTGATTCAGTTACTTTATTCTGTCTTTTTCTCTCTACCTCTATTTTCCCAAAATGGTGAAAATGTTTTTTGGTGCTAACACGAGCTGTTTGCCATCCAATTTAAACTGTGTTAATGAACTGTCCTGTTCATTTAAAACTTGCCTTTTCAGAATGAAAAGTTCAGTAAATACAGAGAAACTGAACCGTGTAGAACTTTAATTAATTTAAATGTTGTTGAAACAGTTCCTGATTGCCCTATTCAGACCATATGTAAATAGTTATGTGTTTAACTATGTATTATTATATACGTATGTACACCGGCTCTCATGCCACATAAAAGCCATTTATAATTAAATGCCAGTCACAAGCATTCATGACCTAATTTTAGAGGTATATTAACACCAATTTGGATAGATTTACGGAAAATGTTTTCTATAGGTATTAGATATCATCATCATCATCGTCATTTTAGCCGAAAGACCACTGCTGGACATAGGCCCTCCCCCAAGCACCTCCACTTCGACCGGTTCTGTGCTAGATATATTATTATTTATTATTTATTTATTTAACCATATTTCTTTTTTGTTTTTTTTTCCATTTTTTTATTTTTTATTAGACGTTAATGTCCCGCTGCTGGGCAAAGGCCTCCCTACCCTCTTTCCCCCTCTCTCTGTCCAGAGCTGCCAAGGACCAATCTTTATGAAAGGCGTCCAGCTCATCTCGCCATCTCCGTCTGGGCCTGCCGCGATGTCGTTTGCCATTAAGCGGGACCCACTGGGTCGTATCTTTGGCCCATTGATCGTCTGACATGCGGCAGATGTGTCCAGCCCAATTCCATTTAAGCGTGGCAGCTTTCCGAGTGACATCATTTATTTTAGTGATGGAACGGATTGTTGTATTTTTAATCCGGTCCACAAGTTTAATACCCAGAATACTCCGTTCCATAGCGCTCTGGCAAACCTCGAGCGTGGACCTCTGCTGAATAATATATTATGATGGATTTATAATGGTCTGCCTCGTTGGTGTAGTGGTCGCACGCGGTACTGCTAAGCATTAGGTTTTGATTCCCAGGTCGGGTAAAGTATTATTGAGTTTTTCTACCTGGAATTTCTCAGTAGCAGCCTGGGGTCCGGGTTTGTGTCCGGTTGATGGCAATAGGCTCGCCCCCTACTACATTGGCAAAATGTGGGAGTACTATTGGTATACCTCTGCCTCACCCTTCGGACAAAGCGTGATGTTATGTTATGTTAGACATGGTCTGTTTGTCATGGTCTGTCTGTAAGCTCCGACATGACGAACAATTTCGTGACTGTTAACCGCTGAAAATAAAAACTCGAAGATTTATGTCTCAGAGAACATAAACTGCACTAAAAAATACAGTTTCGCCACTGATCCCCCTAGGGGCTACACAGGGTTATAAGAAGTGTTGAAAAGTCGTATTCCCATGTAATATAGGTAGTTGTGTGGGCTTTTTAGGAACGGTTCCTATAAATGGGTGCATTGGAGTGTTGTGGAGTTGGTAGATATATGTAAAGTAACTGGTAAGTTCACGTCCAAAACCATTTTTTCTTCTCAGTTCGGTCTGGCAGTGAGTGAGTCATTTATGCGGCCTACCCACGTCTTTTCTTATTCGTATTCTTCGTCGAATCGTGTTTTGAGTTGAGCTGCACGATTACTGACAAATGTGTGCACTGAATGGACAGGTCAATCTATGCGTTTCTTTCCTCAAAAGAAAATAAAATAAAATGGAAATGGAACTTTTGAATCTTAACATGATCTGGCCAAGAATATGGCTGGACTCTAAAAGAGACTGACCTATGAGTTTGTTTCGGCCTTTCTTCTCAGAGTCGGTAGTCAAATAGGAAACGCCAATCTCATCTAGTTATTAAACTATGATTGTCGTGTTTGTGCTCGTACAACAAACCTACTTACATAAATAAATCATGTATCGTTTACGCAAGCAAAGTCACGGAAAATTGAAGTACAATGAAAAAATGTACAGACGCCAGCACATCAAGCTACTACAATCTGTCACATTTATTTAATAGATTTTTAACTTTATCGGTGAAGCATTAAGGTTCAAAGTTGATTGGGAAAATTTGACAGTTTCGGGTAGCTTGACCTGCTGGCGTCTGTACCATGAACGAAGCTCGAGTTGTCATAACGGGTTGAAACAATTTTTGTGAGGAAGATTGAGTGAACATAATATAACATTATCCATTACGAGCCGGAGGGATTACTCGAGATTTAATATTATCTATGACCTTGTTCGTTCAGCAGATTTATTATCTGTGCGAGGGTTTTATTATCTGTTTTTGTTGCTAAATTATGAAAAATAACTGCGTGGTGGATTGGTTAGTTCTAAAAATAAATGTACAAAACCAATCTATTTCTCATTTCCGAGATGATTGAACAAAAATAATATCAACTGCTGGATGCGGAAAATTCCCGATTGATAAAAAAAGAAATCGTTGGTAAGAAAATGATTTACTCTCTCCCACAGATAACTAAAATAAATATTAAACGGAAAAGGTGTGTTCTATTTATTGTTGAAATGTCCATAGACGGCTGCAGTACCTATTTAAATCCATTCGTACGTGTTCGAAACTGTTTGTTAGTTCAAAAACAAAAGCACAGCGTTTATTTTTTATGATTGTATGTTTATGGAGCTGTATAAAAAGTATTAAAATTAAGTTAGCACATAAATATGTATTTGTTGCTCTTGTAAACTTTTTAATAGCCATTAACGTTGTACCCGCTTTGTTTTCTACAACATGTTACTATGTACTTTGTTTCTAGTGGGTAGGAAAACTTTTAAGAGCTGGGTAGTAAACTAGTTAATATGAAACCACTTTTGTTCAGACTTTGAACCTGTGTCCTAACAGAATGCGATCGTCGCGCGAACACGCGATTACGCGATCGGTTACGTGTATAGTATATAAAGTAACGCGTATAGATATAATAAAATAATAGTAAAAGTCAAAACTGTACATTGAATATTTTTGAACAACACTCCTTGCTACGGTGGTGTGGAAAAGAGTCTGATGCCGAAAATATAGTTTTTAGAATTTGCATCCATTTGTGTGGATGTATGTTCCGCAATGGCGCAAAAACTGCGGAATGGATTTGGATGTTTGGCACACAGATAGTTTATAATCTGGATTAACACAATTACTTTAATCAAGGTTTTTCCGAGTTACACGCGGGAAAGCCACAGACAAAAGTTAGTATATTCATATATAAACGAGCGTGACGAAAGCGTACTCGCGCGACTACCTATCACTTTTAGTTAGGACGTGGCCTGATTATTAAAATGCAAGATGCGTTTCACGATAGCTGATTTATGTAACGGCGCAGGATAGTCTTTACCAGAAGTGGACAACCTATTAGTAATTCAGCAGCTTCAATATCATCAGGATTGTGCCGGAATATAGCAGTTCGTCGTGGACGAAGTCTGACAGCGAATTCCCGGACATAATTTCTGTCATCATTAAACAGCCAATATGTAACCATAGATGCGACGCTCTGCTAGAGTGGCTGTCACCAGCCAGTATCACTCTTATCCGACCTTTTCGGTGATTCTAGTAATTTCGAACCAAAACGAGGCGGCGCCACTTGCTGCGCCTTCATATCAACGTCAAGTTTCTACGAATAAAGTTAATATAATTTGTTATTAAGTATATGTAAAACGTAGTTCAGTGTTTACTTCTTTTCTTAGAAGAGCTTAAAATGATGTAAACCTTCTGTGATACCCATTTTCAAAGGAAAGGTACCTACGTCTTCAAAGCAATTTCCCTGCAAATTGCTTTGAAGACGTAGGTAGCTATACGATAACTGGAATATGAGCCTTTGAACGAAACCTATCACTTCTAAGAGACTAAGAACTTGATGAAAGGATAAAACATTTTGAACGGCATAATAAAGGCAATGTTCTATTATCATTTGAGTTTACAGATCTCTAGTCTATTCAGTCAAGTTTAGTGTCTATGGTTTTCTGGGGTTTAGTTGTCGACAACTATACAAGGATCTTATGGCGCGTGGCAAAACCATAGACATAGAGAATGAACTGAGGGGTTACCCTAACCTGTAGCACCTACTATTCTATTTTTTTATTTATTTATTTTAGTCAGACAAATAAAATATCCATGGCATAATACACAATTTCGACGTAACAGAAAAATACAAAATAATAATCATAATCAAAATAGGCAATTTAAAATAACAAAATAAGTAGCTTAATTATATAATTACTATAGTAGGTACTGGACCAGACCAGTGCCTGAGAGATTATTTGCTCCCCCTTGAGCGAAAACCTAGATCCACGCTTGTGTGTCTATGGGCAAAACGGAACTAAAGCTGCCATCTTGTTTTTGAATACAATTTCACACAAATATTTACCAACAACGCCCCTCTGTCAGCATCATTTAAGCGCCAAAAGATGCTTTTGCAGTCCATTCACAGTTAATTTACCTCTGATTTTGCATCATTGTCGGAATCACACTGATCTTTAATCTCATTCTAATAAGGTCGCTGTTGGTTTGCTGCTTCTGACAAGTCTGTCAAAATCATTGTGGTCTTTATTTTCGTAATAACAAGGTAACTGTTAGGTTGCTGCTGTCTAAGGTAAAATAACTGTGAATGGACTAGCACGAAGTAGCACTTTGCCTCGGAAGTAGTGACATAATGACATAAGCCGAGTACTGGATGTTAAAGGTCAACATACTAATCGGTGAGCCAGTAGGTCATGCTTCGTACGGTTCCTGCCATGTGATGTACAGTCACGAGCACCAATATGTCAACACTCGGCAACTTTCATATGCGATTTTTTCGTGAAATAACGAATGCAACGTTGAAATGCGACACATTATATAAACTTATGGGTTCGGAAATGCTATGTTCGTAACAACATAATATTTAATTAAAAAATAAAGGAGTAAATCGCTTTTGAATAAAGCCGAGTGTATACATACTTTTGCTCGTGACTGTACATATTTCTATTGCTGATTGGTCGCTTTTCGAAGCATGGATAAAACGGTCACTAAAAAGTTCCTAATATCTGAAGAGAAAATCCTTAACTGTTTTCCAATAATGGTGGTATTTAACGAATTGGAAATGCAGAGAATTTTTTTTTATATTAATATCAAACAGTCGATTAGTCAAGGATTCTTCAAATAATTAGGTCCATTCGCAGTAATTACGCATCGCCGCCATATTTCACCGAGCTTCATTTGTTTTCTGAATATAATGAAAAGACTCAAGTTATTATGAACCGCAATGAATGGCTACCTTGTAAGACGGTTGAATAATAGGGGTTCAACTTTAATTTATGTTTATGAAAAACTATATTAAAATGTATGTTATTAAGCTATCATCCGATAACAATAGACATTATATTATTCGACGTAACTCGTGTTAAATTATCAAAATGGCGGACTCATTCTTTGTTCAAAACTCTTATTAGCTTCGTGGATTTAATTAGCACCGGCATTAATCACTTTTGTTCATTATTCTTTGTTACGATATTATATAAAATAGAGGCTCGTGGCTCAATAATAACATGGGTGCTTATTCGTTACATATCGGGACCCCTTCGTGCCTCCTACGTTAGCACGTTAAGCCCGGCTGACATTCGTAGATCTTTGATATGTCGTTACGGGTAGTCAGAAGCCCAAAAGTTTGACAACCAGTCGTACTAAGGGGTGTCGTGTTACCCAGTATCAGAGCGCTGCGACATTTATTTTTTAAATGTCGTAGCATCATGCTCAGATACTCCAAAGGGCAAAAGGCTCCCCTTTTGGCCTCGTACAGGACTTTCTGTTTCATTTTTCTTTTTGTTACTTTTTTTTTACATAATTTGGTTTTTCTTTATTTTTGATTGTGTTTAGTTTAGTTTTATGATCTTCCTGTGCGAGTCGCAATAAATACTTTTTCTTTCTTTCTTATCTGGGTTGTGGAGGTCAGATAGGCAATCGCTCCATGTAAAATACTTGTATTCAGCTGCATCCGGTTAGATTGGAAGTCGACACCAAAATGGTTAGGAAAAGGCTGGGCAGATCTAATGAGTTGTTCACGATATTCGGAACTTATTTTTGGCATTCGTGAATAATAAAAGCATAATTTTCCCGGGGTGTCAGCTCAAATGTCGCTCATATTGCGGTTGTATTATTGTTTATGACACAGTACATGGTTTGTCGTACGTGCACAGAATAACTAATAGTACTAACGTACGTGCGCTGTTTAAAAACAAAATGGTCGGCCGAAGTGTCATGGCGCCCTGAACTTATCATCGCGGAACCAGCAAATACGTGACGCGAGTTCGATAATATCAATATTTGCATAAAATTATGTATATTGAAGATTCTAGAATAGCTTATTTAGAGGTTTTATATTTACTACTAGCAGCGCCGCGCGGTTAAACCCGCATAAGTGTCGATCTCGTGGGAATATCGGGATAAAAAGAATCCTATGTGTTATTGTGAGCTATATTACTGTAAAGTTTCATCAACATCCGTTTAGTAGTTTTCGCGTGAAAGAGTAACAAATCCATTCATGCATCCTCACAAACTTTCGCGATTATAATATCAGTAAGATTGTATTATACAGGGTTATTGGAAAAACACTAACAACCTCTTAAGAGGTCATTGTACTCATCATTATGAACAACTTCACCCTTTATATTTTTTAACTTTCGTGAATTTTTATTATTTGTTATTATTTTATTTTTATTTTATTTTACAGTTTTTGGAAAACTTACAGCTAAAAACTTTGCACGATTAAGGGTAACAAAAATAAGGCCAATTACAAGTTTTCACAGATAGAAGAGAGAATATAAACAAAAAATATTTGAGTAGGTAGACAGCGTTTTGAGTAAATACATTTTCATAAGTAAACCAATTAAGTTACGCGATCAAAAAAGAAATCACAAACAGTCTTTTTTAATTTTGAAATACTGGTATTGAAAACATCGATGTCGATGTCCCGGTAGACCGCATTATAGCGGCAATAGAACTTCACACTCTCTGAAAATTTCAAAAGTCTACCTATTACGGTTCATGAGATCGTCTGTCAGCGGGCTGTAGCCCGCTACAGACAGACGGACAGACGGACGGACGGACAGCGGAGGCTTAGTCATGGGGTTCCGTTGGCACCCTTTGGGTACGGAACCCTAAAAACTAAGACTGAGAAAAGTGAATAAAAACGTTTCTGTAGAGAACGTAGTCATGTTACATTTAACTAATTCTACATACTTAACTGAAACTTATGTTTACGTATGTAAGATTGAAATTGAAACGTTAATTAAAGGCATCCCTTTCGTCTTTCCAATAATATCACACGAATAAATCGTATCGTGTTTCTCTTCCAATTGCTAAGAAAATGTTAGTCAAGTAAAAGCTCTAAATACGATTAACTAATTAGAGGTTTCAGTAATATGTACTTGAGGTTCTTAGGTTGAAGGTACCAGAGTAATGAGTACAAGAAATCGGGCGTTTGTTAACAAATGACCTTTGCCTTCGAGCACCCTTACAGCTGTAAAGTATCGGGCTACTTAATCAATGTTGGTTGTCTTTTAGTGCATTAGCCTTAAGTTGTGGTTTTCTAGTGGTTTTTGTTGACACATTTGGAATAGGTATGTACTCAAAACTGACTAGAATAGTCTAGTAGTTTTTGGGCTTTTGGATAAAGAAATACTTAGACATTTTCGGAAAGTAAAGTTTCCAGTTTTTCATTAGACTTAGGTTTCACTTTTATTTATAATATTATCTGTTAATTTCCACCGTTGGTAGGGTGGCATCATCGGCGCGCAAGCTGTAACCATGAATTCAGCACATGATTCTGATTTATTTATTGATAATCAACGAAAAATTTCTACTCACGCGGTTAAAATGTATGGAACAGCATTTTTTTTAAAATAACAGTTGAATTTTAACGCAGGATGGTTCAGAATCCGGTAACGCATCAATGTCCCTGCCGTCTTGTATAGAGGAGAGAGACACATACACAGAGAGAATTAGAATGCCCTTTCTCTTTTGTGCCGAAAACACACGCTAATTCACTACTCTTCTGTTGGCAGGTCTGTGTATTGTAGTATACATGCAAACACGAGAAGAAATCCCAATCAGCAAATGTCAGGATGCACAATTGGTTTCTGCAACAAAGCCGATTATTTTCCAGTTTTTTGTGACGTTCGTTCGTTAAAAAGTTTAGACGCAGTTGCGTAACTGTAAGTCAATTTTTTCATACAACTTTTAAGTGGCGGAGATGCCACCTGTTGCGACTTACATGTTGTTTGTATACTAAAGACGTAAGTGTTGTCCAACATAAAATATTCAATCAATCAAAGCGAAGGTCTGTGTCGTTCCATATTACATACCTAGCAGTTAGTAGGTAGGTTGTAACGTAGTATTTTTCATAACAACGGAGGTTTTTTATATAACCTTTTTACAGTTGATTTGATAAATGATAAATGATTTTATTTTGTAAGTAGGTTTGTACAAACACTTTTACACGTCAAAACGTTGTTTTTTGTTTTTAAAGAAAGTTGGTCTGGCTATGCTCAAACAGAGGCTAGGTACTCGAAAACAGAATGCGACAGCTCAAAGGATCGGAATTTTGAGATTTTTTACTTAGCAAGTTGTTATTGTTACAAAGCATTTTATACTTTCAACTTTAAGGAAGTTGAAAGTATAAAATGCTTTGTAACAGTTAGGTTTAATAAAGCTTTTAATAATAACAAATCATTTATTTCGGATTCTCACACATCCATAATATTGTTAGTAGCACAAAAATACTTATAAACTAAATTAGTACAAAAAAAAAAAAAAAAAATACAGAACAATAAAATAAAAACATTTTTTTTTAAATTAATTTCATATTTCTCGGGAAAAGAAAGATTTCGTACAATCGCAGGATTTTCTTCTCAGTTTCTTACAAATGTTGCTTCTAAATGCATTACCTATGTGTTATATTTACTATGAATCGAAAGCGTCAGAAAAGAGTTATGTGTTTTCATAAAGTGTTATTTAAACAAACCGTTGTTATGAATAAGATGCATGGTTCCACAATAAAACATTCACATACATAAACTTTTATAAGTTAATCAACACATAACGTCATGCCCGTAATCCTCGAAGGGTTAGGCAGTAGTGAAGCTGTAGTACACACAATAGTTTTAATAGTATAATAACAATACGAGTCTACGCTGGAAGAGATGGAGTTTCACGTGTTGCCACCATCCGAGCAGCCACGAGACGTTCAGCGTTCTTTCTCAAAAATATGTTCTCTACCAGTTGAGATACCTGATTCATCAACTGAAGCCACTTGAAAGCCTTAAAAGGACTTCCAGGGGGGGGGGGAGGGTGTTGGCGCCGCGGATCGCCAATTTGTCGCTGTCAGTGTCATCGTTAAAGTAACCGCGTGCCGGTGTGTCTTCCCGAATGTTCGTAGACTGACTTGAACTAATAATAATAATATCCCTGGACATTTCACACAGCGCCATCTAGTCCCAAGCTAAGCAACCTAATGCTTGTGTTATGGTAACAAGATGACTGATAAACTACTTATATACATTTTTTTTTTGTAAATACATACATATTATAGATAGAACTCGTTACCGTGCAATACAAATTTCGCAACAAATAATTTACTCATTGTAAAATAACGATTAAACAATCAAAATTCAAAAGGAGTACGTTATTTTAACTCCCAAACAGATACCTATAACCATCGGCCCCTTGATGCAGGTCAGGTAGACTGACCTATTGCTAAAGGGTGTCAGGTCACAGTACCTACATATAGGTCCTCTAGCTATTAACTAATTGAAAGCCAGCGAGTAAATTGCATAATTGTTGGTTAATGTACATGGTACATGGTTGATGAAGTTATACTACATAGTTTTGCGTTTGAAATGACGGCATTAGGTAATGTATGTATTTTGGTGGAGTGATTGAGTATGTGAGTGTGACGTCATAGTGTCTTGTGCGAGTGTTTGGGAACTAGGGTGGCTAATTTGTTGCGAATGTCGGTAGTGGAATACGACTTCGGTAGTGTTGTAGAAGGTGCACTTTTTTCTGAACAGTGAACGAAACATCACGGTGGCGTCGGTGAAGCTGAATCGGGCGTATTCGGCGTTGAATCGCGAATACTCGGCTCCAGTAGAATTTTTTTTTTTAAAGTACTTAATAATTTTGCTTAGGTGCTTATTTTACACTGTTATTTAGACAGCAGGTAATGTGTATACATTTGTAGGTTTTGTATACATTCAATTTGTTTAAAATATTTAGGTTCAAGTTATTAATTTAAGCCCACGCTGGGTTGCATATCATATAATATTTTCTTTCATGAAAAGTATACAGTTTTTTGTTTCTCTTAACCCCATACAGGTGTCGCATAGTTTGGGGACCGCCATAAAGATCCAAATGATGACCGATAGCAGTTACAGACCGACGTTAAGTTAATTATAAGGTAATAATTGTAACATTGCATTGGTTCAATCAAATTTATGTTATATAATATACCTACATAATCGGCGCTTAAATGGGACCGCGAGTTTAAATTGGCCTAGAAATTGTAAACAACTTATTGTTTAATTTCTAAATAATCATAACCAACAATGGGCAGTTCCTGTTGACAGCGATGCGGACGAATTTTTTGATGCCCTATGATTCTTTTGCTTATTTTTTCATATACATTTGCATATTATTACGTACATAAATAGTATTTTTATAACCAACAATTAATTTTTATAAACATCTTTCAAATCTTCAACACCTCCCACGCTCTGTAAATAATACAACTGCCGCTTTTAATCACTCAAATGACCGCTAAATTAAGCCTAGCAAAACAAACACAATGTGGGTAGATAGAAAAACATGGACGTCACTTCCTATATACGGACCGGAAATTGATGTTTCAAACAGTACTACACTGCCGAGCAATGAAAAAGTTCCACCCACAAAATGCCGACAAACACCTTAATATCTCCTAAGACATTTAATTTAAAATTTGAACACAATATTTACGTTTTTAGTTGGTAATATTCTGATGCGCTGTTAAATGTACAATCTTCAATATTGCAGACGGCGTCATTAAGCTAGCCTTTCCCGTTTAGGAGTAATTTGGTGCTATGTCACTGGAACTTTTTCATTGCTTGCGAGTGTATTTCCTGAAACTGTTTACAAATAACTGGGTACCTAAGGTTTTTATTGTTTTACGTTGAGAGATAGGGAGGCCTTTGCCCAGCAGTGGGACATTAACGGATAATAAAAAAAAAAGAAAAAAAAATGACAGATAGTCTTTATTAACCGACTTCTAAAAAAGGAGGAGGTTCTCAATTCGGATGTTTGTATTTTTTTTTTTATGTTTGTTCGCGCATATCTCCGTCGCTTGCCAACCGAATTGAAAAATTCTTTTTTTATTGGAAAGGGTATACGTCCCAAATGGTCCCATAGAAATTTCATCAAAAACGGTTCAGTAGTTTGGTTTTTAAACCAAAATTTCTGATAAAAATTGTAAAACTTCACTGTAAAAAGTGAAAAATAACTTTAATTTCGGAAGTCGGTGGCAAACAACGAAAATGCGAACCCAACGACACCGACTTCCGAAATTAAAGTTATTTTTCACTTTGTAGTGTCGTTTTTGGAAGTCGGTTGTATTTTTTTGCTAAAAAAGTTTTTCTTATTTTGTTCAGCTTCCAGTCTTATCAGATGCGAAAGGATTTTCTTATTTTTCATGAAACAACTTCCAACAGGTTTCACTTGTTTTTTGGCTGTTATGTTGTAATCTAAACTACGCAGACGGTCTGACAGTCTAAAGTTAAATTAGTTTACTTGTCAGAAATTCGAAGATATATGACACCTAACAACCCGCACTGGGCCTGCGTGGGTAACGGCCCACTCCCTCTCACGGAGAGGAGGCCTGTGTCCCAGCAGTGGGAACATTATGGCTGATAACGCTTGTTAGAAATTGGGCTTCTGACTTTTCGTAGCTTCTGTCATATTTCTATAAGATCGAAGAGTCGCAATGAGACCATGCCATTCTTATTAAACCGCAATCCCCTCACGAATTTGTATCCGTAATAAATCATCTGCTTTGAAACAAACATGGAAGTTTCATATTTCATCCGAAACAAATCTACAAGTTGGCTTTACCAAATTTTAAAGTAAATAAATCTTCGCAAATATTTTATGTTCGTCAGAACAAACAAGTTATTAAAACGTTTATCGTTATCCGGGGTATATTTTGCTTTTAAATCTATATATACGTACTTAATGTAATAAATCTGAAGAGTTTGTTTGTTTTCTCGTTTGAACGCGCTAATATCCGGAACTTACGGTCGGATTACTTATACATAATTGCTGCAAATGATCCATGATTTTATTTTGTAAGTAGGTTTGTACAAACACTTTTACACGTCAATCATATTTTAAAACTAGATGAGGGCGGCGTTTCCTATCTGACTAGTCTGAGAAGTGAGGCTGATACTCAGAGGTCACAGTCTCTTTTAAAGTCCAGATATAATCTGTACTATAGGTACAGTCACGAGCACTAATATGTCAACACTTGAAAACTTTCAATAGCGATTTTTTCGTGAAATAACGAAAACAACAATGAAATACGACACATTGCAAAAACCAATGGGTTAGAAAATACTGTGTTCGTAACAACAGAAAATTTAATTAAAAAATAAAGGAGGAAATCGCTTTTGGATAAAGCCAAGAGTATATATATGTAAGCTCGTGATTGTACACCTATGCCTTACCCTTCACGCATTACAGCCGTGATGCTATGTTGTTATGTGTGAAAACAACGAATATTTTTCTGCGAAGTGGAAATATGTTTTGTCACCTTTTTTTGGCAAAAAATAGAAGACTGGATTAAGGCGCACTCCCTCTCACAGAGAGGATGCCTGTGTCCCAGCAGTTGGTATTTTACTAACTTCAGAACTAAGTACTCCACTTACTACGTCTACTACTACAATAGAATAAATATTCAGCCTATAATGTTCCCACTGCTGGGACACAGGCCTCCTCTCTTCGAGAGGGAATGGCTTATAATCTACAACGCCCGGCCCAGTGCGGTTTGGTAGATGTCGCATGTCTTCGAATTTTTGGTTTTAGAACGTGCTGGTTTCCTCACGATGTTTTCCTTCACCGTTTTGAGAGCAGTGGTGATAAAATTATTTGCACAAAGTAAAGCGCATGTCTGGGTTCTGTGATTCGAACCCATGACCTTCCAACTCGTAAGTCGGGGTCGTTACCACTGGGCCACCTGCACTGCTCTCTACTATAGAATTTCGTTATCATTTCATTTCATTTATTCAATAACAACACATATTGTATCTGAATGTTTACAAATAAAAAAGTTAAAAAGAATGTCGAGTGCCATTTCATAAGTATGTACTAAGAAGTTGCATTGAAAGCTTCCAAGTTCGTCTAAAAGGACTTAGGTGCAAGATTAAGGACGGTAGAAGGATCCAGCAGGAACGGGTGGGATTAAATAAAAGGTACAAGAAGGATTATGTCGTACCTTTGATTTCGAGTTGGTTCCTTTAGATTTCTGAGATGATTCATGTTTTGAGTTCCAATTGTTTTTTTTTTAGTCTGAATTGTGTCCCAATGCTGGGCAAAGGTCTCCCCTTGTTTCTTCCAAACCTTCCCTATCTTGTGCGATCTCTGGCCATGTTAGCCCTGCAAATACCACATCGTCGCACTACCTTCGCCAGGGTCTACCTCGACGGCGATGCCCTCCCTCAGGCTTCCAATGAGTGACGATCTTTGCCCATCTCTCCGGGTTCATTCGTGAGACGTGCCCGACCCACTCCCTCTTCAGAATGGCTGTTTTTTCTCCAACATCCGCTACTTGAGTTATGGAGCACAGCGTGGTGTTTCTAACTCGATCTGTACGCTTAACACCTGTTATGCTGTGCTCCATTGCTCGTTGGCAAATCTTGAGTTTGGACTTCTGTTGTTCAGTAAGTGTCCAACTTTGATAGCATAATACATAAATATTATCGACGTATAAAATGAACGTTTGACTTTTTTTGGATCTTCCTCCTTTATAGCTGCGTTGCTCGTTTTTGTTTCAAACAGTTTGTTCTCTTACCGAAATGTTTTTGCAGCCTTGGTATGATTTAAAACCTCATAGGAACGTCAGGGTTTTTTTTATGACACGAATAAAATGTACTCCGGTGAAGTTCTTTCAAAGTACCTATTTGGTCAATTTTGGGCAATTTACCGATTTCCTCCAATTTTTTTCGTAATTATAGAGAAGGTAAACGATTGACTGTCATTAAGAACTCACTACAAGAAATTACTTATAATTATGACAACACTAGTCATAAAACACCACGTATAAACAATGACATCATTACATACAAAAGCGCGGGAAACTTACAACATGGCGGACGTGTCCTTTTTCAAAACTAAACGTGACATTAGCTAAATACACAAGCCGTACATTAGATACAAAAGGAAAAAAGAAAAATATACACGTGACCTACGTTGTGAACAAAGGCATTCAACCATGAAGTTAAAGGTCACGTTTGATATTTGTATTCAGAGTGGGATGGAAGAAAGTATTTACATAATCAAGACGCGTTTCCGTACAAAACGGCGCGGACTTCTTACAACAGCTGTTGTTGATGAATTTGTGATGTTACGTCAGCATTGTGGTGTTTTGAACGATGAAACAAACAGCACTACCTATTACAACCTCGTTTTTTCCATGCGTTTGGGCGCCATAATGTTTAAGTTTTTTTTTGGTTTTTACTGCTTTAGGAAACTATTCCTATGACGACTTAATGATTCCGTACTTCGAAACCACGTCAATTCCTTAGCAAGTTCCGCCAATCTGGCGTTCCTTTCGCGCGGTTTCATTCGTTGTGTCACAGAGAATACGGCCCCTGTTTATGATAGATATCGTTAGCAATGTAGTAGTATTTAGGAAGCAATTTATTGTCCTACAAAATATATATTAATGCCCGCTTTCTAATAATTTATTTATGTAGGTACTGTGAAGCGAAACTTTGATTGGATTAAATATTCATTACGACCAGTTTATAGGTACACAACTGTTAACTATAAATAAATTAATAAAGTGTCACTGATTCAACAACGCCTCTGTTAATAATGACGTTTTCAGCCAATCTGATATGAAGATTCGCTTGGTTTCCGGAAATTAATTCGCAAGATGGCCCTGTGAAGCCATAATCCGGATTTGGTGCGTCAGATCTTTTGAATTTAGAAGGCTGCGTTCTCCGATAAAGTATAGCTGTGGATAAGTCGCGTTCGAGTTTTATCTCTTGGTATTCAGATTCGCTTGTTTACCCCGAAGCGAAGAAACTTCTTAACTAGCCTCTGGGAATAACAACACAGTTTATGCATAAAGTGTAGGCTAGGCGTGCTTATGTGAAAGTGACCTCATTATTGATGTATTTTTTTTTTGTAAACGCTTAGCCTTTTTCCAACTATGTTGGGGTCGGCTTCCAGTCTAACCGGATGCAGCTAAATACCAGTATTTTACATGAACCGACTGCCTATCTGACCTCCACATTCCACAACTCAGTTGCCGGGTAATACGATACCCCTTTGGTAAGACTGGTAAACAATGCGAATGAAATTTAAAAGTAGGGTTAAGGAAGGCAATTTGGTTCTAGCGCCTAAGTTAGTGTAGTAAGTACATAGAGAAGGCAGCGTATGTTAGCAATTTGGAAAATTAGAATTGGTATCCCAACATTTATGCTAATCGAAGAAGGTTCGGCACGAACTTAAGCCCTATCGATATTTATTTAATTAAACTGGTTCTAGACATGGCATTTCTAGGTCTGGAATATCGATAGGTACGCCCGTTCCATGTTTCAATTGAGCCGCCTAATTTAAAAAAAAGAATGAATACCTAAATGGCTGCCTAAAAATAAATATGAAACGGTTTTACTTCTTAGCCATAATTCAGTGTCACAAATTATTATAAAAAAAAAAATACTATAATATATTTATTCCATTCATTACTTAAAACCTCTTGAAGTTTTAAAGTCACGAACATGAAAGCAATTCTCTTCAGTCGTTTACTTGTGAATTGTTGCGTATTTAACACTCAGTAAAGTTGGTATTTAAACTTGTAACTAACATTAGAAACAATGTATCGATACCGTGTGAGGTAAGATGGCGTCTAATAGAGTAGAACTACTTACGTATTCAACCCCATGCCAGCTAGAGGCGCATTAACTTGTTACCCTTGGTTAACTTTTATTGCGTGAGCAAGAATGTGGGCAGAAAATATACTTTGTTGTGCCTAGCCTATCTGTGGGCCTAACACGAACGCGCGGAATAAAGGTACCGTAAAAAGTATCTCTTTAGCCGTGACGCACACTTTCCTGGCTAATGTCTTACATCGGACTTTACACTTTTTATTTGTTTTTATCTGATGTACTCGTATGTATCTGGTGAATTGTGTGTCTAAAATACATTTGAAAAAAAAAAAATAATTTGAAATAAATGTATTTTCTTTCTTTCTTTCTCTTCATGCACATAAGAGCTCAACTGTCACTAATGAGACACAATTACTTTTTCTATTGGTGATAATATTTGCTTTATTCATATCTATGGGTGATGCTAATTGTGATTGTTTTTAACCTAAATGCTATGGACCAGTAGTAACTTCGATTTAAAAAAAACGTGTAGGGTTGGGGGACCCAGGCAGGAACGAAGTTCAAAATAAAATCCAAGAGGGCGGCTGCGAAAATTTAAAAATGACGAAAATTTGTGCATTTTTGCAGATTTTCATTTTGACCACAATATTGGTTTTAGCGCCCTAGAAAACCATGAAGACGACACCAATGACGAAACATTTTAAAAAAATAGCCGCCTTCTTGGATTTCCATTTTGACCTCACTATCGGCTTCAACAACTTCGAATTAACGTTACTTTTACATCTGGCGTTCGTACTAGGGCCTCTGGTACAATGCAGTATCTTTTCTCATTACTTCCTTTTGTTTTATTTCTCGTTCCACGATTCGAATTTTGAAAATCGTTGTTGGACGGTTTGAATGCCAACCTTCGGGAGCAATAGAATAAAATAAAATAAATTAAATAACAAAATAAAGACAATTTGATTTGAACAGGCTGGCAATAGTAGACACACTGAATGACGGGGAGACGTTGTCGTTTGCAACAATGTAAAGAGGATAAGAAAAACGATTGTATGTATATATGTCGCAGATAGATTGTAGAATCCGCTGTTTTACAAAACCGCTAGTTGTTTTACAAGACAGCTCCGTTATGTAAAACAACTGAACAACGTTCAGCTGGATTGTCATTGCGCTACGGTTTTACAAAACTGCTACCGACTTTTAGACAGTTACAAATTTCATAAAACTCTGATAAATTTTAGTTAATATATTCCTTAAAATCACTGTTTTCACTTGAGTTAGGTCATTTTTACTCGTATTACTCGTTTTATTCATTTCTATTTCGAACGCCATTATTTTTACGACACGCAGAACAACGAGCGACATAATTTAGAACTAAAATCTATAATCTGACGTTTCAGTTCACGCTGATTTACAAAATCCAACGCTAATCGTCGTTAAATGCAAAACGTTTATACAATTCTGCGTGTTCAAGTTCGGTAATTATGGAAAACCGCTGAACGTTGTTTAGTTTTTTTACATAACGGAGTTGTTTTATAAAACAGCGGATTCTACAATCCATCTGCGACATATACTCGTACACATTTATTGATGTGCCAGACGTTGCATGAGACGTTTTATATCATTATACCTTAGTCGCATGTCATGGACATGTGTAGCTTTCCTCACGTGTTTCTTTCTCACAGTGGAGAAAGAAGACAGGTGTGCCCAGGTCTTGGTATTTTTATAACGGGCACAATAAATAAACCTATCTAAATTATTTCCTATGTATTCTGAAATTCAACATTTTCTAGGCTGGGCGTCTTTGTATCCGTTAAGTGCTCAAGCCGAGCTACTATAATACCAATTAACCTTTTCGCCTCAATATTATTACGCTTACACGTGAAAACAACACAATTGGCGGCGTATTGGCAATAAAACGTTATAGCCACTTGGCCTTTATTCTCCAAGCAGTAAAGCTGGTTTTCATTTTCGCCTCAGTTGATAGGCGTTAAGGCATTTGCGTCACTAATAAATCCAGGCAAATTACTTCGAAGTACATTATAAGAAATCGTTATCATAAATTCAACAAGGGCGACATAAACCGAAATCGTTTTCCACGAACCTATTTTATTAGAAAGCGTACTTTTAATTAAACCAACGTTGAATCGAACAAGCCATTCTTCTGAATAAAGGATTCCAAATTCGAATTTCCTTAGATGGTGATTTAACCATTCTTTTTAATTCGAACTTTTTTCTTAGGCAATGGTTTTTGCATTTTTTTTTTAAATTGCTTTTTTAATATGGTACGAAAAGAAAACTGCTGAAGAAAAAATCAGATAACATACAAGCATGCAAAAATAAAGGGTTTGGTAAAATGTTACAGGGCATTAACATTTTTCATCCATGAATTCTTTTGAACCCTGGTAATTACAATCATTTAACCACTTATACTAGTACAACAGTGTTCAATTAGTTGAACACTAGCAATAAACCAAAGGAAGTTACATTTGAAACTTTCTATATTATGAATATGTGGTTCTACTTCGGAAGGTATCATTGTTTGCAGGCGGTAGAAGTTGTTCCAACTTTAATTAAGTGTGGCAACCCAAATGATTGGCGCGTAAACAGAGTAAACAGTGTAGTTTGAAAAAAACTGAGTTTAAAACTCGGGTGCGACGTCCTTAACCCTTCTAATTAAAACTCGTTTTCTCTAGGGTTAAACTAGAATTATATTTTAAAATGAAAGGCTCGCTTGAAGTGTTCAGCGAAAGTAGAGTTTAACTAACTTTCCTTATTAAAAAGTCGAGATAGCTAATTTATTTTAAGTTAATATTTACCTACACCACTGAAAAATATTTACAGTACTATTTATATATTTTTTAACTGCCAAATATCGTTTTGCATTAAATGATAAACGATTTTATTTCTGTAAGGGCTGATTTTTCCAACGGCAGATAATTTTATCCGAGGTATAATTTTGAATTTTTGACAGTCCTTCCATAGAAAAACTGTCAGACGTCCATTTTATTCCACGAATAAAAAATAGGTTTGTTTCGTCATTAAGTTTGTAAGCCATTAAGTTTCTATGTATTGAAGCTATTTTAATGTCGTAGCCTTCCTTTTGTACTATAGTTTGACCAAAATTGCTGTACCGCGCCTTCGGTATGTGCGCGGCGAGACGGGGGGGGGGGGCAGGGCCGCTCATTCGTCATCGCTCACGGCGTCCCGCCCCCCGCCTCGCCGCGCATTCCTAAGGCGCGGTACAGCAGTTTCGGTCAAACCAGCAGTAGCTCTTGAATCAGCTATTGTTTTTTTCATAGAGAACGATTTTTTCCATACAATACTAATTAGGTACACTTTAAAAATCTCCTGCATTAAGTTTTTAAGTATAGAAGTTATTTTACCTATCGTAGCCTTACTTTTGTACTACCTTTGAATCAGCTATAGATTTTTCCATAGAAAACGTATTTACAAAACTAATCACACATTAAAAATTCGCCAAAAATCGTATTGCATTTAAATTGTAAGTACCGTAAGTATTGAAGTTGTTTTACATATCATAGCGTTATTTTTCTACTAGGTACCGTTTGAATTAGCTATTGATTTTTCAAAAGAAAGCGTGTTTGTCATACGTATATCAAACAAGTAGGTCGTACAATAGATTGAAGAGGACGTACTACGCGTCTAGTGCCTTTTCCTTTGTGTACCAGGTGGTACGGCAAAAAATATATGCTAGGGTAAGAGGTGTATTATTGTAATGAAAAAAGGCACTTACAGACATACAAGTTCCAAATAGATTGCTTTTTTTGTCAAAAGGAAAAGAAAAATGAATAGAGTCTATAAATCGCTTTAGATCTAAATTGGCTTCTTTTCGATTACTGGTAGACTGCTTTTCTTAGTTCAGGTTTTCCAAAATATTTATTTATTAGCTTTTTTATTTATTTATTGTCTGCGGCTTCGCCCGCGTGGATGTCGGAGAATATCCCAAGGGAATGGGATTCTGGTACTACTTGTGTGCTAAATTTCAACCAAAAGCCGTTTTCGCGCAAATCCGGAACATACATACATATAAACGGACAAAAAGGATATACTATGTACGTATTATATGTAATCTATGCTAATAATAAAGCTGAAGAGTTGGTTTGAACGCGCTAATCTCCGGAATTACCAGTCAGATTTGTAAAATTCTTCTTGCACTATGATAGCCCAATTCTTAAAGAAGGCTTTAGGCTATTTAACATCACGCCAGGACCTTTAGAAGCCGAGCAAAAATAATGCTAAGCGAAAACAAAGTTGGTAATAGCGCGGGCAGGCGACGCGATGAGACGGGGGAATATGAAAATTCACGCGGATGAAGAACAAAACGCATATATATCTATAAATAGCCTCTGCCCGAGAGCAGAGGCTATTTTTTGTATTACATAAATAATTCATTGTGTTAAGCGTAATAAGCTTAGTGCTCTGGTCCATTTCCCGTCAAGATTAAATAAATGATGAAGAATGAGGATAATAACTTTGTATCCTTCTTTTTGTTATTATTACCCACGCACATATTTTATGTGCAATGTATCAAAATGTTATGAGGAAGACATTTTTTTGTTTATTTCTGAGGGTACCTATTTATTATGTAGTGTACTTTAATTGGACAACGTTCAGAGTTATTGTTTTTTCTTTTCTTTCTAGTTAACTAAAATTATTTTGCAATTTCTCTCTTTTGAAACGGCCGCAAAATTTGTTGTGTACTTTTTCTTTTCCGAAATGGATCATTGACACCAATACTTCAAAGGAGTTTTTTGAAAACATAGTACCGGTAAGATCGTGCACCTACTGGCGGCAAGGTACGGCACATCCGGCAACGATGCCGGTATCTTAAGACAGCGACGTCCTTTTTTTTGTTACACTGTTAAGTGATGTTCCTATTCGTTGCATAAAAATCCCTTGCCGTGCCGGGAAGTCAATGGGCGCAAGTCCTAACTATGGACTGTTTGGAACCAGTAATTTCTACAAAACTATTCGCTCTTCTTGGCCAATTTATTGTCTATGACATCCAAATCCCACTAACATTTACATTTATCCTAAAACGAGCGCGTCCAATGTTTAAATTCCCGCCAATACAACATAATTTTCTACACCGTCCGGTGTCGCCTCGGAATGTACCTAAACGTTGATTCGCGATATATTTGCGCTCGGTTCCTCCGCCATTTTGGTTTTATTGCCCCGTATATAAATCCAGGGTAAAGATCGCGGGATTTGCTTTACTGCCTATATTCCGAACTGTTGACTCACACGTTTTAGTAACGTAAATGCTTTGCGATATTGAAATGTTCGGAAAATAATGTTTCGAGAAAAACAAATGAAAGAGGTTGCTTTTGTATCTTAAAAAAGGTTGTTTTCTAAAGAAGTTAGGTTCATGAAAGGTGACTTTGTATTTAAAAGTTAGAAAAGAACAATAGAAGGAACTTGGTCAATGTTGATCTTTAACTAAAAACTCTTTGGTGTTAATGACAGTTGAGCCGTAGCGAAGTTAATTGTTTACTTTGAGTAAACAATTGGAATAAAGGAATAGGAAAAACACAATTATTTTAAGTGATTTCTAGGAAATGACGTGCCAATATTTATTTGGTCCTCGCTTCCACTGTCACGCAATTTTCCGGATAACCGTGCTAACTTAATTTAAGTCACCCACATCGCTCGTTGCGTCGTTTTGAAGGTATACTTGCGATGCCATTCCCATTATTTACATCTATCTTCTGGTTTTTTTCTGAAATGAAAATACTGTGTAGTCAATCCACTTTATTCTATGTGTGAATGTTTGCAGTTCAACAACTTTAATTGAGTTATTTACGTTGTGGAGCAGACTAATTTTTTTTAACATATGAAGCAACACTTCAAAATGATTTGGATTGTGATTGATAGTGGAGTTACGTAATTAGGGTTTTGCAATAACGGCCTGCCCTCCGAAAACATGCAGACAAAGTGACCTGACGACGCCGTGGAAGTGGAGAATTTTAGGGCCAACCAGATGTGAAAGACACACATGAAGAAGAAGAACGGTGCTGCACCTGACGTGAACCCTGCAAGGGCACAGCAATTTTTACAATATTACCTATTACTATTGGATTTTTATACGGTTTACACCAAAATTACAATATTATACGGTTATTATTGTATGTCCTGAAAAAAGCAAACAAATTCTCAGTAATAAAATAATTATTTCTTTTCACAGGTACTAGGCTCTGACACAGAATGGCACTTCGCGCACCGGGGCCTGCCCCACGCGCGCCCGCGCCGCTCCATCGCACACACGCGACTGCTCAAGCAACACCCACTTGTGAGTACCCTGCTCATTTCTTTACTAATCATACCTGCATCTGTCCTTCTGTAAGACACGTCTATTTCTCATGCAGAAAAGAAACGAAGACTGCGTCTCGTAACCTGTCTCTAAAGAGTCCTTTTACACGGATGTGGAATGCAAGATGACGTATGTTAGTTTTTAACTTTATCAAGACGACTGTTCCAATATTAGTAGAAATGGTGGTAGGGACATTGACGCACAAACTGTAACTATGAATTCAGAAAATTATATTACTAGCGTAGAAATGTTTAGTCGGCTATCAATAAAAAAATCCGCTGTTTTATGGAAAAGTGCCATAACTACGGGGTCAAAATATATGGAACAGCAGTTTTTTTTTAAGCCGATGAAAAATTTATACGCATGTTCAGAATCATGCTGAATCCATGGTAACAGGTTGGTGCGTCAATGTCCCTGCACCCTGTATTTAATTGTGTATCACGAAGGCCTTATTATTTCCTGTTCGGGATCCCTTAAACGCTTAATAAAATTATCTCTAGTAATCCCAAAAAATAATATAAAACTATGAAACTCAAATAATAATAATCACACATCCCTATTCGAAAATCAGCTTACTTTATAGCGCCTCGTGGCAATTATTAAAACGGTCCTAATTTACTGCGAAGCGGTGAGCGGTGACTGATCTCATTTACCGAAGCGCGAACGCATCGACCGAGCACAAATAATTAACGCTACACTACAAATTACCTGACAGTCGATTGGACCACTACGTGGTTCACCAGCCGATACGTTTGTAGTAAACTACAATTCAGGTAGAATGAAAATTCTATTACTACAATAGTAGAGGGGGTCGGAGAACTTACGTACCTAAGTATGATTTGAACTTTCATTCCGAATGAATGAAAGAATGAATGCTTTACGTAAAAGTGAATCATGAATTGAGTGGGGGAGTGAGTGTGCGTTTTCATAAATAAGTATTAATATTGGTTTTATCGTTTTGAAAAAGTGGGTTATCATCGAAATATAGTAATTCTTGACTTCCAAAATTACATGAACCGGTACCTGAGGTTTTCAGAGGGGCAATTCTCGTAAGTTTAAGAACGTTCACAGTCTGATCTCAGTCTCAATCTGTCAAAAATATCTCTAATTTCCCTACATTTTTGACGCGTTTTTGGCATTGTGTCTGTCGCGGGTTCGATTCCCGCACGGAACAAATATTTGTATGACCTACATGTATTTGTTCCGAGTCTGGGTGTTTTTCTATCTATAATATGTATGTATTTACAAAAAAAAAAAATGTATATAAGTAGTTTATCAGCCATCTTGTTACCATAACACAAGCATTAGGTTGCTTAGCTTGGGACTAGATGGCGCTGTGTGAAATGTCCAGGGATATTATTATTATTATTGGCAAGCGTAGTGTGGGACGCCCGCCAACTAGAAGGATCGACGACCTTAAGAATGTGGCTGGGACGGACTGGATGCGGAGGGTGGAGGACAGGGTGTGGTGACGCAGCCTGGCAGAGGCCTATGTCCAGCAGTGGACTGCGGTAGGCTGAGTTGATAGCTATTCAGACCCATTCGACAGGCTTCCGAATTGAAAATGAGACATTTTCAGTTACTTGATTTTCCCGGCAAACACTAGCTGTCGGAAGGATAACGGTCGTCTATTTGGTTTAAACTGTAAAAAAACGGTTATCGCATTTGTGAACAGAGTTTAGAGCATGCATTCGATAGCATTGATTGACGTTCGATTCGGCACGGTAGCATATCGAATATTTGTGAATAGCTATGCTGTAGAGGTTTTATTCTGCAGTGGCTTTTTTAACAGACAGCTTACAGGTCTTCTAATTTAACAAACAGCTGTGTTGCTGGGGAGTTTATTGCGCATATTCTTCCAGCTAAAACGCTAGAAAGTGATGAAGAACGCGTGTTTGGGGGACTGTCTTATGCAATGTAAATCAGCTGTATCCTACAAAAGTGCAATACATACGCGGTCAAAATGTATGGAATAGCCAATTTTTTTTTTTAATAACCTCCGAAATTTTTTAACACAGGCGTCCAGAATCATGTACTGAATTCATGGTAACAGGTCCTTGCCAACCTGTATAATATCGAGCATAATACTTGCTAAGTTTGAAATTTTTAGACTCTCTTGTTACTATGGAGGCATCTGCTCACTGAAGGACTTTAAAAGGTTTAATGATCAAAACACGTTCAGATACCATTAATTGAATTACAGAGAGGTATAATAGAAATACCACTTCGACGGAAAGGTAATTATGTCACGTTTATTACCAATTACTTCTGTTTGCCGTTGTACAACAAAGGGAATTGTTAATCCTTTGTAAGCCGAGCTGTTAAAGTACCTCTTGGCGTAGAATAACTATTACTTAATAGCTGAGGTAGTTTTATGAATGTAGTTAGTTATTCATTAGTTTTCTTTATTTTAATGGCTTTGCAACATCTAATCTAACTAGCCTGTATTGCCCCACTGTAGGGCAAAAGCCTCCCTCTCCCTTTCCACACAATTCTGTCTTGCGACATAGTTTTTTTTTTTAAATTAAACCCGCTTTTCGTATTTGGTTGTGTGACCGGGTTGTTTTTCTAACCTAAGCTACGGATTTTGATGTGGTTTTCATATCATTTAGGGAATTTATTCCGGAAGGTGAGTAGTGGTTTCCCAGTGGTAACGGCCATGACTTACGAGTTGTAGGTCGTGGGTTCGAACTCAGACAGGCGCTTTACTTTGTGTATATAGGTTCATCACCATTGCTTTCAAAACGGTGAAGGAAAACATCGTGAGGAAACCGGCGTGTTCTAGAACCAAAAAAAATTTTGGTCCACTCGGACCTGCTTAGCGATGTCTCTGATTAAATAATAAGTGGGCGCTCGCCCACTTAGTATTTTGAGACATTACCAAGCGGTTGGTCGACTCTTCACGTGACCAGAGGGCTGGCTTATTTTTGGCCAAAGAACACCAGCCTTTTGGGCACGTTTCCTATTGACAGTGATGCGGATGAATTTTTTGATGCCCTTTGATTATTTCCTCTCCTTTTTATATATTTGTACATACCTATTATTATTAGTAAATAGTAAGTAATATGTTATTGAAGAACCTTATACAGTGTATAAGGTTGCAAGGTAAGCGATATTGAATTGGTATTTTAAATAACTCCTCCTTAAGCTTCTCGCCCATTCAACATACCCATTCTAAATGAGACACTCAGACAGCTTTAATAATCCAATACTGAGAAAACTCTCTGGGGTCGATCCGAGGATATATCTTTACCTTCAGTCGGAGTCAGTACTTTATTGTGGGGAGTTCCTGGTACTTGTTCATCCCATGATAGATTATACTTTACTTGTGAGAATAACTATCACTTTGGGTGATTGTTATTTTCACAAGTAAGCAAACATTGATTGACCAACAAACTGAATTGAGCAACAGAATTGCTCTATGTTTTTATTAGTTAAAAGTTTAATTTAATTAAAAAATGTGTAGCATTTTACCTATGTTGCATTTTATGCGAGGTGCAAGCTTTGGTTTGTATATGCTTTGCTCTTTGTAAGTTTCCTACTGTTCCTTCTAATGTAACATAACATACCATCACGACTGTATTCCGCGTTGGGTTCGGCAGAGGTCTACCTATAGGTAGCACACCCACATCTCACCAGAAGAACAATTCTCGTACTTAAGAACATTCAAAATCAAGTCGCAATCACATCTCAGCGACATGTCAAAAATGTAGAGAAATTAGATGTATTTTTAACAGATTGACCGAGATTAGAATGCGAACGTTCTTAAAAATACGGGAAATTGCCCCTCAGTTATATTTGTTATGTTTACCTAATAGAGGGCGAGTCTATTGCCATCGACCAGGCACAACCATCGACCGGGCACAACCATCGACCGGGCACAACCATCGACCGGGCACAACCATCGACCGGGCATAACCATCAATTGGGTCCTCCTACTATTTCTACACATATTATACACATTATCTCATGTTAACAACATTTTAGGATAAATTAATGTATCTAATTTTAGAAACGTAACCGAAAAGACAGCTGTGAATTATTAAATAAGGTCATAATTACAACCACATTAACTGAACTTTATAAGTCGACATTATTTTATTTTAAACCACAAACAGCGTCAGTGCTAAAGCCGCAGTTTCATGTAATGAAATGTATTTTACACATATTCACTACGTGCGGCAACTTTTTGACCTTTTATCCTTTCCTGGACGAGGCTCAGAAATATACGCAAACAGAGACTCGACAAATCTTTGTAAACATTAAAAATATACTTTGAATATCACATGTTTGAGATCCCTAAATTCCAGGTGGTTTGGCCTTTCAGGCTAGCTTCAAATTTGCTTTTATATCATGGAAAATTTTAGTGCATTATGTCCTCGCTGATCGCTCCGCTTCCTCGTACAAGCCTGTCTTAATATCACTATTTAACTGTCTTGTAATGGCTAAAAAAGTCTAATGCATGCAATTGCAATTTGTACCTATCAAGGACGAAGTAATCTTTGGGCACAGGAATGGCTAGAGAGGCGCCACGGCGCCCTCACCTTCCGCCTGACACAGGTCCTCACCGGACACGGTTGTTTCGGGTTTTCCTGTTCAGGATAAAGCGGGAGGAAACGCCACCGTGTGGATCGCCCGGAGGACACGGTGAAGCATACGGTGGAGGTCTGCCCGGCTTGGGCGGGGCACCGCCGTGTCCTCGTGGCGGCGATTGGCGGCGGCGATCTCTCGCGTCCGGCCCTGGTCCAGGCCACGTACGGAGCGAGAGTGCATGGGAGGCCGTTACCTCCTTCTGCGAAGCAGTAATGCTCGCGAAGGAGGAGGCGGAGCGCGTGAGGCTGAGGCAATCTCTGCGCCGTCACGCCCCTAGTCACCGCAGGAGACGCCCCGGACGGGAGTCAACAGCCGACTCCCGGCTACCGTAGGCGTGGGCTTGCGGGCGTCGAGTAATGGGCAGCTCGCCGCCCGGTATGGACCAGGTCCAGGTCGACGGCGCGTTGTGTTCCACGCGCGCCTCAAAGAGATGTCAGCACGAACTGACGGGGTCCGTTAGGGCCGATGCTTGCCAGAGCTGCGGGTTGTTCGAAAGAGATATGGTGGCCCCTGGCACAGGCAACTGAAGGAACACGGGTAACCCACCCGTGTGTGTGTTACTCAGTAAAAGTTGACACGCCCTTCCGCTCAGCCCAGAGCGGGAGAGGTCATTTGAAGATTTCCCACCAAAAAAAAAAAAAAGAAAAAAAGGACGAAGTAATCTTCGTCCTTGGTAGGTACAAAATGCTCATTATTCTGAGGTTTTATTACCTCTCAAATGCGAGGATAATTCCAAATGATAGATCCTTCATCTTGAAGTCAAAGGAATGAGGAATAGTCTAAATTCTTAGTCAATTCACGCCAGACCATCTTCCATCATTTTGACAATCCCTTTGTCGCGACATCTGTCGACAGTCAGCGTTAGATTTATTGTTCAAAGGATTATGTCATTTTAAGGCTGAAATATCGTCAGGCCGCGCTGTAACACAAATCATTGGAAATAACTTCATATATCACTTGGGTACGTTTTATATGAACAAATAGTTTCTGTCCGAGACATCGTTCGCGTGAAATTTTTCTTCTCCCGACCTACCCCATCGCATTGCGTCGTTATCATTATCATTGCGTGATGTTACATAGCCTTCCTTAAGACGGGCTATGAAATACAAAATGATTGTTTTCAATTTCGGCCGATTGCAGAGATGAGCGTGTTTAAATACAAAAACCAAACTCTTCAGCTTTGGTTTACTTTTTTCTTGCTCACTACAGGCGTCCCTGAATTGAACTTTTTTGTTCGCAATTAATCGCAATGGTATGTGCTGCGGCCTAATGCTGCTGTAATATACGCTCGCTAGCCTGCATAGGCAGACCAACCCGCACTGGGCCCACGTGGTGGATTACGGCCCATTACCTCTTACAGAGAGGAGGTCTGTGTCCCAGCAGTAGGACTGCTATAGGCTGATTATGAGCCTGTATAGGACAATGTGTGAACGGTTTTGTGATCTTAGTAATGGCGTCTTTCTCTGACGCGTCAGTCAAAAATGTGTAGTGGAATAGTTATTATGTTGCTGAATGTATTAAGTGCCATGGGGGTTGAAAACCGAGACTAAAAATCCACACATAACATCGCGCCCTGTTTCCCTGAAAAGTTGGGCAGAGTTGTACCTACAGTACCAATAAAAACTATTATTGATTGATCCACATTTCGTCGGCTATGTTTTTGTCCTATGTCAAGGACTTTGCGATCAAACGGGCAAAAACCAAGACTCCGAGCTGCTACTGAGAAAAAAAAAACACGTCTGATAACAAAATAATTCCAAAAAGTCCCAATTGAATTTTACTATCTCATCTGAGGTTTCGGATCCCTGTGGTATTCAGGTTCTTTGAAAGCAATAAGGTAGTTCAGCGCTTCGCAGATGTTTGCAGAAGCCCTTGTTGACAATTTTTATGGCATTTTGAGGAGGTATATCGTCAATAATGGGTTGGTTGCGCGGAAGCTCTAACAGCATCCTGAAAACTTTAGACAAAGTGGACAGTCCCTTTATAAGGTACTGGGTGCAGAGGCACGTGCCAACGTGTGTCCACATCATTTTAGCTGTTTAGTTTGTAAAAGTTTACTAACATAGTTTTTAAATCATTGTTTTTGTGATACTAAATGGATTGTGAGTACTTGTAGTCGGAAATAAAGAATATGTTAGTAAACTATAGTTAATGTTTATTAAAACGATGCCTGAAATTATCTGCACCTAAAACTGACGGAAATAATATTATGACGATATTTTGAAGGCCCATAAGTCCTGTCCTGGATATTTGTTACTTTTTCACTCAAAAACTACAGAACGGATTTTGATGAAACTTTACAGTAATATAGCTTATACATAAGAATAATACATAGGATGCTCTTTGTCTGGATATTCCCACGGGATCAACACTTATGCGGGTGAAACCACTGGGCGCCAGTAAATCATAATTCTCAGTAGCCTTGCGACATTTCCCGCTAACAGTAACTTATGCAGAGATTAATATTGATAACTGTCGTCATTCACTATGTAGGCCGTTCGGAATCTAGTTTGCATTTCATCGCCATAGCTGCCAAGCCTACTTAATTGGCAGGATCTGCCAAGCCGCATAAATTACAGGCACAGAACCCAGGCAAATAATATTTGAGTAACTTTTTCCACAAATACCGACATTGCGGGAAACTTTTCAGCATTCATTTTCGTGTGGAACTGATTTTTTTGGCAATCACTCGTAACTTCTCTCGTTTCGAACTCGGAGAGGTCCGGAAATTCATTTGAACTAATTTTTTTTGGAAATTCCAGTGATATAAAAGATGGAAAGTACTGCTACAAATGCACTAAATTAATAAGTAGAATTTGCGTTCCTTTTGTATTTTGTTAAGGGCTGATTTTTCCAACGCAGAGAATTTTATCCAAGGAATAATTTAAGTTTTTTTACAGTTCTTCCATGCAAAATGTGTCAGACGTCAATTTTATTCTACGAATAAAAATTATCTGTCGATTCAAAAATCAGCCTTAAATGAAATTGAATGGTACAACTATTGTAAAACGAAAGAACTACTGACAAGGAAATGGTTCTATAAAAAGCTTTCCGGAAGATTAAAAAAACCTGCAATCAACCTAATTACTCCACCTAGCAAAAGCCAGCCCTAATCGAGAACTACACTAATGTGCACATTAACCTACCTACCTTACACTGCCGGCCAGATTTATTAGGAAAGTTATTTATTCAGGAGTTGTTAAATTAACTATGTTTTAAGTTCCAACACCAACCACTAGAGAAACAGTAAAAAGTAAACGTGTTATTATGCTCTCTCCGAGGTAAGAAAATGGAATTACCTCCAATCCGGCTCAATTACGAAAAGTGGGGAGCACTTTCATGTTTTATTTTACTGCTTTTTAGATTGTTCAAGTACGCGGAAAATGCTTTGAAAAATATTACGAGCAAAGATTTTTTTTTAAACTATGATATTTTTTGACAGGCAACATGATTTCAAAAGTCTTCTTAACAATCGGGTAATAAGGGGTTTCCTTGGTTCTCATCCGGTTTGCACAGAGCGAGGGGTCATTTACTTTTATACAGATTTTTTTTTTATTGATTTTGACAGAGCCACAGTCAATTTGACGTCACGGTTGGCGCAGTAGTTAAGCGATTGTTTGCTGCGCTGCGTGTCGCGGGTTCGATTTCCGCACGGAACAAATATTTGTATGACTTACAAGTAGTTGTTCCGGGTCTCGTTGTTTGTGTATGTGAGTTTAAATATTTGTAAACGCACCCACGATACAGGAGAAATTCCTAGTGTGGGGCAAAAATAAAAAAATAATTTCGTCCTAATTTCCAGTAAGTACATACGTAGTACAATACCTACCTACGCAGCTATTACCTTTATCTTTTTTACCGTTGTAAAATTTCTATATTTATATCTGTACATTAATAATAGTAGATTGTACATCTAGTGCATAAAAGAAGCCATTTTAAAATGGCTCGCTGCACTATATACTCTTCATCTTTTATCTGGTTTTATTAAATTAACGATAGAAAACACGGAATTGATATAAATGAAAGCAAATGAAATAAAATAACAGCTTTAATCTGCGACGTTTTATTGTGCGTGTGGCTGTTGAGCCTGATTATCTTAGTCTTAGAAAAAAAAACAAAACTTTATGCACTAGAGCATAAAAAGCGACTTTATGTCGCCTGCGCACAACATAAAGACGAACTTTTAGAGCATGAGAATCGAAAAGAGTTGTGTATGAGTGTTCTATTCTACGTGTATACCTACCAGGGAAAACGAATATAACAGAATCATTAAGTCCCCAGAAAAAATCAACACACATTGAAGTGTTTACTGAAGCTCTCAACAATTCTCAATATGACAAAAGTGGATCTCGACGTACAGTCACGAGCACTAATATGTCAACACTTGGAAACTTTCAATAGCGATTTTTGCGTGACACAACGAAAACAACAATACGTTACATAAGACACATTGCCAACCCCTATGGGTTCGAAAATACTATGTTCGTAGCAACATAAAATTTAAAAAATAAAAGAATAAATCACTTTTGAATAAAGCCAAGTGTATACATACTTATGCTCGTTACTGTACATAACGTAACGATTGTGCGCGAACTGTGTGAAGTGTTTACGTGGGGAGTTTAAATGGGGTTCGGATTTAGGGTACGTCCATACTGAGCGTATGTCAGTCAGTCGCAGACTGGTATATTGTGTGTACATTAGGACATGGAATTTTCCGAGAGTTTCAAGAATTGAACTGTTCTTTAGTTTGCGATTGTTTTATAAATGATAAATGATTTTATTTTGTAAGTAGGTTTATACAAACACTTTTACACGTCAATCATATTTTAAAAACTAGATGAAGTCAGCGTTTCCTATCTGACTAGTCTGAGAAGAAAGGCCGAAACAAACTCAGAGGTCACAGTCTCTTTTAAAGTCCAGACATAATCTTGGTCAGATCATATGAAGACCATGTAGATCGATATCTGAGTTCTGATGATGACTTTGATGATAAGTACTTGAGTGTGTGTGTGTTTATTCAAAATTTCATCCAAATCGGTTCAGCCATTGAGGAGGAGCACGCGCACAGAAGAATTATATATATTAAGTTAATCACGAAACAGAAGCAAAGAAAACATAATGATTATGTTTAAGGAGAGAAAAAGTGTTTTTTTATCTAATTTAATATTACTATCCTGTATTGTCCCACTGCTGCGCAAAGGCCTACCTGTCCCTTTTCCACGCAATTCTGTCTTTAGTGAGTGCCGGCCAGTCCTTACGGTAGGAGTCAAGCTCGTCCCGCCATCTTCGTCTTGGCCTGCCGCGATGGCGTCGTGCGTTTAGTGGGACCCAATCGGTGGTTCTTAGCCCAATCGGTGGTTCTGGTTGGTAGCGAGATCGTCCGAAAGGGTTACCGCTGCCCTGGAACATAAAGGGCTAAGGAAGGAACACGGGTGGGTTTTAGTCAGTAAGAGTCTGACACTCCCTCCTGCTCCACCCAGAGCGGGAGGAGTCATTTGATGATTTTCCATACTGAAAAAAAAAATCGGTGGTTCTTTTAGCCCAATTGTCATCTGACTTGCGGCAATCATGTCCATGTCAACATCAAAAGTAAACAAAGATTGAGTACGCCTTACAGACACCTGTCCAATTCACACGGAGCAAAATAAATGAAAATCGTTAGAGGCCACCAACCAACCTGACGCTTGATCCAAACACGCCCTTACTTTGTCACGCACTTAATAGGTACTCAGACGTTCTGTGCCAAACATTCGAGCTTCGTACACAAAGGACTCTTCACAAGTTCGTTCATACGTTTCATGTATGGGGATTCTGTTTATTTCGAGAATTGCTTTTGTACTATATAGTTTATGGCACATTTCACTCTTCGACAATTACATAAGTGTAACGTCTTTGTTACTTCTCCTTTCGCAGGTCTGTTGGAAGAAATTTCTTAAGAAATAAGCAGTATCTTCGTAATCAAATTATTATTATGTCATATCCCTATGTATTTTACTGTGTGTACATAAATTCTACTATATATATATAATATTATAAACGTGAAAGTTTGTTTGTATGGATGGATGGATGTTTGTTACTCTTTCACGCAAAAACTACTGAACGGATTTGGATGAAATTTGGCACACATATGGTTTATAACCAGGATTAACATATAAAATACTTTTTATCCCGATATTCCCACGGGATCGAAACTTATGCGGGTAAAACCGCGGGGCGCAGCTAGTTTAAAATAAAATAAATATTCTCAGTTGGCTCAGATTCTCTGAAAAAATATCTTTCACATTTTTCTTTCTCGAAGAAACGTAAAAAATACAAAGTGAATAACATGAAAATTCATGAAATAACTTAGGAGCATCCTTCATGTATGCAGTAAAGAAAAATAGCTGGCGTTGTGATAAATCTTTAAATTGAGAGGGTAGGCAGGTAGGTATTTAAAACTTTTATATGGTTAGAAGGGATTACCATAAGAAGGGACTTCTCATACAAATAGTTGATGACTCGTGTAAAGGTAAGATAAGAGTGCTTTATTTTTAAACTTACTTTTGCCCACAGCTTCGCTTGCGTGGTTTGTCGATATAAAAAGTAGCCTATGCTCAAAGTATCCATATACCAAATTTCATCAATATCGGTCTAGTCATTTCGGAGATTAGCCGCAACAAACAGACAGACAGATAAAAGTTTTAAAATAGTTTTTTTTTTGTTATATATTATGTAATGAAATGTGCCTTTAGTAAAAAGCTATTATTTTGACATTACGAACAGAGATTTCAATTTTATTTATTTGTGTAAATGTATAAATAGTAAAACAAATAGTCATGTTATGAAAAACTACATATAGTAGTATAGCAGATGTCATGACTTTCTGAAGTGGATCCTCCTGATCCAGGAGTCCAGGAAGCTAGCTTTCTGCATAATGTTCTAGACTCAGCTGCCCAATGAAATATTCTTAATATGTTGGGTGAGACTTTTCGAAAACTGTGTCCTAACCGTTTTAATTATAAATACCTCAAAAAACCTCGTCACAAAAAAAACAGGTGAGATGGTGTGAGATTCAGATAAGTACTTTTTTTTTGTGTAAAGCCGGTGCATTATTATTTTTATTAAAAAAAGGAAAGTTTTTTATCTCTTGTCACTCGACACACTTTTCTTGTGAAGTGTAGACGTCAGTTTTTATTGATTCTTAATCAGTCGAGGAGAAGTAAAATGATTACCGTTTAAAGCAAACTCCTGCAATAAGGAAAACAAGATAAATTGATTAAACTTCCAACATTAAAAACGCGCTTAGATACTGTTTTAAGTACAGCATAAACCAAATACATCATAAAGAAGTCGTTATTTACAAGCTATAACACATGTTTTATGATTTTATTCATGGCGGCATCGCCTCGGAATATTAACGAGGTGATTTTAAAACGCAAAGTTGTGAACGTTGAAAATTTTCTAACGTCATTTATAAAGCTCGATTGAACCCTTTGAGGCGACAACTTTTCTTGTCCGCCAGTGGAATCTGTGCCAGTGGAAAATATTGAAAACCGTCGTCCGGAGTGACGACGGTTTTCGATATTTTCCACTTCCACACAAAATGTCGAATATGAGATTTTTAGAGGAAATTGTTGTAGTAAATATTGAATACTTGGTGTACGGTTAGTTGATTTTTTGATGGATGGAATACCCTTATTATGTACACCATAAAAATTACAGATAATAATATATATCGACATTTTATATTTTATACAATGGGCGGTGTTATCGCTAAAAGCGCGTTAGTTTTCTTTCGTATTTTATTAAACCCAAATTATATTACATAGATTTTTTAAGATTTTGAGATGGAAACCGAATTAATGGAGCCTTTTGTACAGATGCCAGCAGGTCAAGCTACCCGAAACTGTCAAATTTTCCCAATCAACTTTGAACCTTAAAGCGTCAGTGGTAAAGTTGAAAATCTATTAAAGAAATTTGACAGATTGTAGTAACTTGATGTGCTGGCGTCTGTACGTTTAAATACATTAACATGAAAGTAGATTTTTCGTATTAGTGTGCATACACACGAGCGACACGCGAAGACAACAGAGGCAACAGCAACCGTCAACGCGAGTCGGCGACAGCTGTCAACGCGTGTCGGCGGCTGTCGTCGATAATATGCCACTCGTGTATCCGAGTACCGTACTCACCGTTGGCTGTCGTCGACACGCGTCGACGGCTGCAGTTGCCTGGTTCGTCGACGCGTATCTCTCGTGTGTATGCACACTTACTCACGTGATTCTTGGTAATAAGGTCAAGCATTCTGTATTATCTTCATTCGTGGGCAATGTAATTGGGATAACGTCAAGAAGGATGAACAGGAGCGCCCCTTTGTCTGCTAATAACACTGCAGCATTGTGTGCTGTACGTATACATAACATATTATAACACAACTGTACTCCCCGAAGGGTTAGACAGAGCACCTATTATATAGTACACCCATATTTCGCTAGTTATGTTTAAGTCCCATGTACTCGTAATAGGGGGCAAGCCTATTGCCGTCAACCGGGCACACATGATACATCCAGACTCAGAGCTGCTTTTGAGAAATTCCTAATGGAAAATCCCAATAAAACTGTGTCCAGGAATCGTACCCAGGACCTCATGCGTAGCTCTTGCGACCACCAGCCTCACGAGGCAGTCAAGTGTTTTCATGATTACGATGTTGGTCCCATGGAGAAAGTTGTTCGGTTTGATGGTCTGTACCCTTAAATATTACCACAAATTTGAACCTTAAATATTACCACAGGGACATCGCCGCGCAAACTGATTTCAGCTCATGATTCTAGACCACCATAAATTTGTCGTAGGTTTAAAAAAAAAGTCTACTCTTTCAAAGAAAACTGAAATACATATGCGGTCAAAATGTATGGACCAAAAATTTTTTTTTAATAACGTAGTAGATGTAAATTTCAACGCAGGGCGTTTCAGAATCATGTATTGAATCCATTGTAACAGGTTGAGCGTCGATGTCCCTGCCATCCTGTATTTTGATGATCTTTAAGATAGCGTCCTAATGTGCTTGCAGGAATAAAAACCCTTGACACTTTATTTTAATACAGCTTTTAGTTTCATACATACTAATATGGGCATGTGTTACGGAAAAATGAGGAAAATGTCGTGAGGAGAGTTTTGAGTACGAAAGTCGATGGCTACAAGAGTATGGGAAGACCAAATAAAAGATGGATGGAATGTGTGAATGATGATATTGTTGGAGAGAAGTATGGGAGAAAAAGACATGTTGGGCTGACCCCAAATAAATTGAGATCAGGGCAGGAGAATGATGGTGACATATTAACGACTTCACTAAAAGTTATTTTGATACAATTGACGACATTTTAATGGTTAAAACGCGAGACCACTTGTCTTTATGTGACTTTTCCACTATTTTATTTTAAACTCAGACGACATTACCTCTCAACATAATTATTCAAACCTTTAAAGCTTTCATAAAATTAATAAACAGCAGCACCTTTATATGAAACGGTATAAAGTTAATTAAGTTTAGGAAACATACGAGCCATTTTCCCAGTATTGTAAAGTTCGTGAATTGCTTTCATAAACTTTCATGTGAATATGTACCGTTTTAAATTGAATTCCAGATGAAGTGTTAGTGCCTGAAGTTAAGTGCGAAGTTTTCATACTAAGTTGGAAGTGATTTAGTTAACATAGCATTTACAAAAAATTTAATGTTGCGTAAGTTTGTAAGACAGGGATGATTTAGTTACAAAAGACAATGTATTTTCCTTAGGAACTGGCTTCGATTTCGGACAATTCATTCTGAAGTTCCATTAAAGAACTTCATGGCAAAATTGATGTTTTCACGTGTTATTTGAGTGAATTCGCAAGGACACTGTTATTTATTTTGTTATAATAAAGATTAATGTAGGTAATGTATTATTGTGTTGAGTATTTTGATGTCTATTGAACAACCTATTGAAACCTGACACCTAATCAAACGAAGCACAATAGAACAAACACGCAGACTTACGCACACATACATCACACACACACCACACACACATTACACACACACCACACGCACATCACACACACCACACATGCGTCACATACATACCACACAAACATTACACACACACCACACGCACATCATACACACCACACATACGTCACATACATACCACACAAACATTACACATACGTGACACGTACCATACCGTACCATACCTGAAATCACCTCTCTAGTATCCACTCTGGAATTCGTACTCTGAGCCCCAAGATACAGACTAATTGTTTAATTTGGGGCTCACTGGCAAATAATATATTGTAACATAACTGTAGGTAGTTTTTTCAGCTACTTATGTCGACTCAACTAGCTATTAACCTATGTACCTGGTTACTGTATTACCTAGACAATAATATATATATATAATAAATTTAAAAAAAGATATATAATAAAATATATTCTATTGTATTAGAGTTCCTATTACTTTTTAGAAAATTGTTTTAGTTCTTAGTGTAATATTTAAATTGTAAATAATTTAAGTAGGTATAGATTTGTAAAATGACGGCGCTGTCGCATTGGGTAAATACACCAGTGATTATAGTTATAAGGAAGATTTTTTAGATAAATAAAAATAAAATGGCGGATTTATTGAATTACTTGAAATCCCCGCCTTTTCACTGTAAATTAGTTTACCATCAAACAGTAAAAAAATGTATTAGGTTTGAAATTATGACACTGACAAAAATGCGGCTGGCATTAACCATTACCCAAGCATAATTTGGGCCATCGCACCGACCTATTTACCTGTGTCATTGTGCTGTTTGTCGTATCGGCCAATGGCCTGATGGCCAAAAGCCTCGATCAACATTTCTCGAGGCTCTCTTTAGGAGGTTGAATCAAGGGCCTGATTCAGAAGGCTCGCATTGTGAGGAGGTTCCTGATTTTTTTTTAAATAGTGTGGGGCAACGTTTTTTTCTTTTAAAAATAATAAAAATAAATAAATACACCGTTTAATTTCGATCGTTTTAATCCTTAAAAGGAGTCATTGTGCTCATCATTATGAACAACTTTTACTACGGCACCAACCCTGAAATCGTGAAAAAAAAAAAAACAGTGATCCATACATTATGACGAGTTATGCGAACATAAATCTATGGATCAACAGATTTTTTTTTCACGATTTCTGGTTTGTTCCCGTAGTTCGTTCTTAAAAATTGGGTAACCGTCCCTTTGCTTGTGGGGTTTTGATTTCGATACCTGTGTCGGAAAAAGTGTAATCATTTATTTTTATTAAGCTATCAATAGTAGCCTTGAGTCTGGAGTTGTGCCCGGAGAGTGGCAATAGGTTCGGCCTTCATACGCGGGACTCATAAAATTGTGCAAAAGGATATAGGTACTACTCGATAACTTTTCGTTTGTTAGTTGAAAAAGGTGAGCCGATCGTGGCTGAATGTCAATATTCTACAAGAAAAGTAGGTACTGTATAAATTTCGAAATATGGGTGTTTCTAAAATAAATTTCTACCCAATCTTTCGAGGAATATAATATAATATATAATATAAGAATGATGTTCCGTTATATACTGTTGTAAGTCTTGTCGTAGGATTCTGACCTTTAAAACGTGCGCGCGTGACTTTGTCTGTCGCTTGAACTCGCTGAACAATCTAAACTTATTCTGATTTAATCTTGCATAAGGTTTTTATTTGAGTATGTAAATCTTTCTTACAAGTCAATAGACTTTGTTAAACCTTTAGCTTTGTCTGGTGCCGTATTATGATGTTCGAGTGCGAGAGAGATGGGGCTATACACCATCCCTTTTTAGTACTGGAATCATGATGTCATTAAAACTCTATAATATAGCCTCTGAATTGATCGTAATACAATTATATCACGAAACATAATAAGCATGTATTTACAAAAATACATGTAAACTTCCGTAGACGCGTTCGCAGCACCCGTAGCCCGTAGCGTTCGTAGCTCGTAGCAACCGTAGACCGTAGCGTTCGTAGCTTGTAGCAACCGCAGACCGTAGCGTTCGTAGCTCGTAGCAACCGCAGACCGTAGCGTTCGTAGCTCGTAGCAACCGTAGACCGTAGCTTTCGTAGCTCGTAGCAACAGTAGACCGTAGCTTTCGTAGCTCGTAGCAACCCTAGACCGTAGCGTTCGTAGCTCGTAGCAACCCTAGACCGTAACGTTCGTAGCTCTTAGTATCCTTAGACCGTAGCCTTTGTAGCAATCAACAGGATATTAATTGTTGTTGCGAAAATATATGCATTTATTTATTTATGGATGTGAGTTTGTTTACGATGTTAAGGCTAGAATTGTGTGAGGTAGTTATCTTCTAAAACTGTGGAAAAGGATAACTTTTCGTTTGTTACTTGAAAAAGGCGAGTTTCTACTCGACATTTTCACATTGTGCCTGAAAGTCAATATTCTACGAGTTATGTAGTAGGTATGAGTATATATAACACGAAAACTCTATTTTATAACCGTTATGTTTCCTGCAATATACTTTATTGTCCACTTGGGTAAAAACGGTACAAAGTTCAGTCACGATAACTGCAGAATCCCCGAACAAGCACTTTTGGACTTTTTGCTTCACAGCCTCGCTGTAAAGAGGGGAATTTTCCGCTTTGAACATTTTTAAGCTCCCGGGAATATTTACTGCGTGCAAAGGACCACTAACTACCCTACTTTTGTTAATATCGGGTTAGGGAGCTGTTTAAAAACGATTATGAAGGAATTTTAAATTGTCTCTTTGTATTCAGAAGTTGCACGTTCTTTGTTACTTGCAGGAAGTTTAAGATCAGTTAAATTAATATAATTATGCCAGGCAGCTGTTTGCTTCAACGAGTTACATCAATTTACACAAAGACGAAGGAGTTCTGTTATAAATTCGTCCAGAGAGCTTTGAAAAGTAGCAATCGCTTTCAACGCGTTTTGTTTTTCTACAACGACTTTCAACAACAAAAAAAAGTGATTTTTTTACCACCTTCAATTGTACATATCTAGACACTATGCAGTGTTAGAGCTAAGGGAAGGAGTGTTTTCGATGAACTTTGGCACCCAAAGTAAGACTTAATTTGTGTTTAGGGTGCCAGCGTCCTCGCCTATGATTTGAACATATATCAGTAACTGTAGGTCACAGTATATTATTATTAAGATAACTACTTACTAATAAATGATGTGGCATATAAAAGTATATATGTATCTATGTGGGGGTATGTGTATGTATTGAGAGAGAGATAAATATGGTGAAATTCTGTGTGGATTGACATGGATAGGATTGACATAAGCTTTTCGGTAGCTTACGTCAATCCAATACATGTTTGACTTTCCCATCATCGTTATCGCTGACAGAATGTCGTTTTGTGTAGCCATAGAGCATAGTGTATAACTTTGTATACACTGTGTCAACTAAGTTGCACAGTTTTATAAATTTAGTCCTCGATGCCTCGATAGATGGCGTTGAACGATTATTTAAGTCGCTGTGTTATTTACATACAACATCAACTAAAGATTAGTTGAGATTAAAATTGTTTATTGAAATAATTGATATACGTAAATATTTACAATAACCTTAACTAGAGGTAGGTAAGATATAATTGGATTCTACCTGAGCTAGGAATAAACCTGTATCTCAGGTATCTCACTCAAGTGTTTATACATAAGTACTAACTAAAATTCCTACAAATAGTACTTAAATCATTTATCTACTTTAGTTATGGTTAGTAAACAGGGTAGTTGCCTGGGTAAAAAAATGATTATTATATTTAGTCCGTCAGTTAGATTATCGAAAAATAATGGACACGTTTTTTTTTCTTTTGTCAATCAAACAAAAAATGACAAAGATAAAGCGCGTCAAAATTTGGGAGTAGGGGGTCGTGACGTCACGCCTTGCTAAAAAGTGTAGCAACGCGTGACGTCACGCGGAACTTTAACGAGCGATATCTTCATCATTTTTTATATATTTGACAATAGAAAAAATACGGGTCCAAAATTTTTTGATAATCTAACTGACGGACTAATTAGATTTTTTTAGGCATCTAGCCTATTACTGATTAAACTGGAAACTAGAACTCCAAAGTCTGTGATTCTCGGTAGTAATTATCTGGAAATCATCAAGGCTTGAGTGTAACTTTTGCAAGCGTGTACTACCGCCGACCAAATCCTACCATTCTTTTAAAACTTTTTAATAACCTAATAATTATAATTGTATGCCTCAAAGGCGGGACATAGCTTATAACTCTGTAGCGGTATCTACAACGCCACATGTGATCAACGCATCATACTGATGTCACGCAAAATCCTGCATTTCGCAAGCAGAGTTTGCCATGCAACTAGCATATAGACAACGGCCCAACATGAATAATCAGGCAGTTGCCCGCCAGACACAACACCCGTCTGGTCGGAGGATTTTCCCTTTTTTTATGGAATATAAGTGAATTTTACACCCTGTTCTTTATACCTCTATAACTCTTCCATAGAAACACCTGAAATCTGTACCTACCTACCTATGATTCACAATTTAAGAATATGATTGATTGATAGGTCGCTTACCATCAGGTGAGACAGTGGTCAAACAGGAGCCTATTAAATAACAAACTAAAACTCTATTCAAAAAAATACTTTACATCTTTCAATTGAATTTGTCTCTAATCATACACCTTTCCTATTGTCCCCAGGTACACACAGCAGTCCAACAAACTGGCTTTAAAAGAGTGAAGAGGGGATTCCGCCCCCTCAGGCTACCGGAGCCTGCGCCAGCGCCGGCGGCAGAGCCCCGCGATCCCTACTTCCCCCTGCAATGGTACTTGAAGAACACGGGACAGAATGGGGGAAAACCCAAGCTGGACTTGAATGTGGAGGCAGCATGGGCCCTGGGATATACTGGAATCAATGTTACAACGGCTATCATGGATGACGGTTAGAACCTTATGACAGTGATTCATCAACATCATCACCATTTTCCTGCCATTATCCCAAATTATTTGGGGCCGGCGTCACATGTCTATTTCTTCCATACTTCTCTATTAGTTGTCATTTCGGCAGTCACCCCCTTTCTAACCATATCATCAATCACACACTCCATCCATCCTTTCTATGGTCTTGTCCAACTCTTATTGCCATCATACAGTGATTATTTTATTAATATTGTTTCTAAAGTCGACCAGTGAAATGTTATTTTTGGACGTGTATTCGTAGGTAAGGCTTGATAAAACCGTAGGTTCTAAAAACAAGAAGTATTTTTTTTACTTCGCTTTTTTTACCTATCAACTTTTAGTATCTTTCTGGCTATTTTTATCTCTTTTTATCTAACAAGGGATGGAAAAATGCTAAAGGTTGATAAGTCTGTGATTAGGCAAAGTTAGGGCAATTTTTAGGGTTCCGTACTCCGTACCAAAAACGGAACCCTTATAGGATCACTTCGTTGTCTGTCTGTCTGTCCATCCGTCCGTCTGTCAAGACCCTTTTTTTTCAGGAACGCGTAGAGGTATCAAGTTGAAATTAGTGTCAAATACTGAGGTTTGTGGTCCCTTGCTTGCAGCCGTGAAAAAATTAAACTTCTAAGTCGACGTGATCAAAAGATATGGCCTTTTATGCTCTGTTTTTGCCACATATTTTGACACTTGCAAGGGTATCAAAACCTATAGGCTACTTCCCGTTGACCTAGAATCATGAAATTTGGCATGTAGCACAAGTAAAGGAAAAAATCTGAAAATCGTAAATTTGTAGTTGCGTCACAAAAAAGATATTACTTTTGCGATTACAAACTTATTTACAGTTCGTAAACTAACCGCGACCTATGTATGGGAAAAACAGTTTTCCAACGGCAAAGTTATGTTTGTACGGTTCGGAGACCCATTTATTGGGAAAATCTTCGAAACTCGATTCGATAAACAAACGGAATAAAAATGTTTTAGGCATAGAGATCGTTATTTCTAGACATAAAACCATATTAACACCTACCTATGTATATTTGCACATATGTATTACAAATAAACATTTGACTTTGTCTAATGTAGAATATATTCAAGAAAGCTTTCCCCCTTATTTAGTGATTATCGTTTATGAATAAACCCTTTTATGTCAGACTACGAAAGGGCGAAGTTGGTGTGACGATCTGACGAGGTTTGCAGGGCCAACATTGCCAGTGTTCGTTCAAACCTGAGGAAGAAGGGTTTGGAAGGAAAAAGGGTAGGCTGTTGCCCAGCAGTGGGACACAAAATAGGCTAAAGAAAAAAAAAATACAAACTAAACATAGCCATACGAAAAGGCAAAAGCATGAACAGATAAAAAAACGAAAAATACACAACAAATACTTATTTTCCCTTGTCCCCGAATTCCTGTCTAATTGGCATACGAAAAGTCCACAATTTATTATAATTTTCATCCAATTTTAATTCAATCTATTACAACAGACACGGTCTCCAATTAAAAAAGGAAATTTCTTGTCTCGCAAAACATTGCATGGAACGTGCTACCTTTTCTAATGAATATTAATTACGAAAACATAATTACGTCCTATGAGAGGATAATAATTAATATATTACTTCAAAATTAAATAAAAACTCTCTATTTGATACGTTTTTTTATTAAAAAGCACTTTAGAGATTAATATGACCTTTGGCATTATGATGTTAGAAAAAATAAATTATTTTTCCATAGAGCTCATCCATCTTATTTATTTTGTAATAATTTGTCTGGCACGAGTTTTTGTGAATAAATTATTTATAGCTGACTATAAATAAATTATTAGCCACAAATAATCGTTTTTGTAGGTTTGGTGGTTATCTTTAAACGTAAAATGGTATTACAAAAAATAATTTAAGATCTTTGTTACAGGTGTCGACTATATGCATCCAGACTTGAAGTACAACTATGTAAGTATTTATATCGACTCTAGAAAAGTTATTTGATATACAATTCAATATACACAGCTCTCTTTATGATAAACGAGTCTTTGATAACCAAAAGTCGCAGGCGATTAATAAAGACACAAAAATACTATCTTACAATAGCTATTTAAAAGCCTCAACATTTAACTAAAAAGAAAAGCCTTCCCTAATTCAAAGTACCCGTTGAATTAAACAAAGATTCGTTTATCCGCAACAAAAAAGTAAAAGGCTTTATCACCCTGTTCCACGAAATTAGTGAGATTTGTTCCATGGTTGAATTTTAAATGAATACGTGCACGGCCACTGAACATCTTCAAATATTTAAAGCCGGGAGCGAAATAATACTTTCGTGTAAATAGGCGCTTTTCTTTGCTTAGTCATATCTCTGGTAATGAGCGGGAACTTTTGTGAGGGCGCGTTTTGTTAACAAAGATGGCGGATTATAATTTGAATTTAGAACAGATGTAGAATTTTCTTTTTATTAAGGGCTGATTTTTCCATCGCCAGGTAACTTTTATTCGAGGAATGAAATACTATCGTGATAGTAACAAAATATTTGCTACGTTTACAAAGGTGTCAGAGCCATTTTGAACCTTATTTATCTCCCAAGTAGGCTAAAATATTAAAATTTGAATATTTTAGCCTACCTGTAAGAGTAGTCAAAATTTATGCTGGGTGGTATGAGATACAGGACAACGCAGACATGAGTTTCCTGATACTATTGTTTACTTAATTTAAAATTATGAGCAAAGTATGTAGGTTTATTGTTCCTATGTTTAATTTTACCTCTAATTCTCTTATTTAGTAAGCACGAACAATATTATATTTACACTAACATTTGACTCCTTCTCATGGCTGCTGTAGATACAAGAGAGTAAATCATGAACATGAAATAAAATATCTCTAATCAAACTATCAAATTACATAATTGGAACTACTCGCTAACAATGTTACTAGCCTACATAGTTGAGAATAAAACCGTTGAACGTTTAAACCAACCAGTTTAAAACAAAAATATTTTAAGCCTGTTAGTATTGCATCGGTGACCGTTTCCTAGAATAAGTTTATTACATAATGTTATCTTATATTCTCATGATAAAAAAAATAAAGGATATCATTCACTTCTTACCCAAGAATAAAAGTGACGAAAACATTACTGTTTTCTTACGCGAAATTACGTCTTGAGCATTTTTTACTATTGTTATAAAAATATGATTTTTGGCATTTACAATCTCAAATAGCAGCCGGGGGGTTAATTGTAGACACCCTCTGTAATATGTATTATTTTCTCTAATTCTTAAATAGAATTTTTCTTAAAGAAAAAAAAGTATGTTCAAAATCTAGTCTATTTCCATAAGAGAGTTTTCGTCTTCACGCAAAATTCGATTTTGAAACAAAAGACGCAAGGCCTTGTTCCATATTGTTCCACTTTACCCAAAGATTCGATTAGATCTAAAAACGTCGGCCCTTGATAAACTTAGCGTTTTTTTCATGAACTTGAAATTGAATTTCGGACTTATTTCACGATATTTTTCGCCTTCTGGTACTTAAAAGTTTTTAAGAAACTTATAAAATTGAATTTCATTTAGGTTCCTAAGTTGTAATTAAGTTAACGCCCTACATTTTTTCGTCATTGTTTAACTTTAGCTCGCGATCTTGCGACGTGAATATTATCTGGGTGGCTTGGGATATGAGCGATTGGTATTTATTGGCGGGAATTTCCATTTACTTTTTATAGCACTTCTTTGTTTTTTGTTTCGACGGTATATCTATGTTAAGCCGTGTCTCCTGTGCGTGTTATTTTGAAACCTCACACAAAAACGTCAAAACAAAGAGGCATGGCCATTCACATTTGTATATGAAAACACGATGTTTTTGTTTTCCGAGCTGCATTGAAAATATTCCCCGCGCGGGCGAAGAGGGGAAGAGTTTGTTTCATTTTCAACCGCCACACGCCATTTTGAAACCTTAATTTCTACTGACATAGGTTTTGAGGTTATACTGTCTTATGAATAGTTGAAACTAATCTAAAAATATTTAAATACGCAGGAGAAAGCTTGCGTATACAAAAAATTGTTTATGTGCAAGGTTTCACATTTTAGCAAATAAATAATTAAACAGGCAGTAAGTAGCAAGCCTTCAATTAGTAGATGGTTATTAATGGAGCAAGTTCCTAATTAAGAACACAAGTCTGTTGACTTGTGTCACTTCGCAAGAGTTAATAGAAATTGTACATTTTCGTCACTGTAACAGAATAGATTTTCAATTGGCAAAGAGTTTACTGTATCGCCTTGAGTCCGTTTTCGGTAATTACTGAGGTAATTAATCCTTATTCTGGCTTAATGCTGAGCTTAACTGTGCGTGCAAATTCATTAGGTTTATTAAGCGGGGATTTCACACAATTACCGTTAGTTGCTCAATTTGCTTAAACTCTGAGGTCATGGTTACTTTTAAGCGAAGTTTTTCATGTGGTTTAGTGGAGTCATTATGGCAATCTAATAATAAAACTCTTATTTACGTACGTAAGTGCCATTAAATATTGTAATTTTAAGGGTGTGAGCCTGGAGATCTGTCATACAGGTCCCGAACCCCGTATAGACTCCAGCTCTCACAAAGGATAATCTTTAAAATGTAACTCGATCCTATCAATCAAAAATGTACCTTTTTGAGAGAAATAAATTATTATTATTATTCTTTTCACTGACAGACAACGCACAGCCGAAACGGCTAGATAGTGATCATTGAGGGTAGACAGCAAATGGAATTTGATAACAATCATTTGTTCAGCAGCCTTCGTATCATCACACGGCGCGTTGTGTTCCACGCGCGCCTCAAAGAGATGTCAGCACGAACTGATGGGGTCTGCTAGGGCCGATGCCGCCAGGGCCGCGGGTTGTTTGAAAGAGATACCGTGGCCTCTGGCATAGGCAACTGAAGGGATGATTTCCCACCCAAAAAAAAAAAGCCTTCGTAACATTTTAGAAGGATGTTTAGTGTTATTAATAGCAGCCAGAGTGAAACATAATTGTTTTGATCTTATTTGGGGTTTATGCATGAAACGTTATAACAGTCTTACCAAGGGGTATCGTATTACCCAGTAACTGGGTTGTGGAGGTCAGATAGGCAGTCACTCCATGTAAAATATTGGTATTCGGCTGCGAAGTAAAGTTATAGATAACCAATATATTTCCAGGAAGTACTCTTAATGACCTTTGTTTGGATACCAAACACGATATTTTACAATATATACATTTCTTTTCGTCGGTTGTTACTTCAACATGGCGGCTTATAAAGGATCTGAAGTGTTCTTCATACCCTCTATAAGTTTTGGTTTTTTATTTATCTATAAGTCTCTATAAAGCTGGTCCGTTTTGTTTTTTTTATATATAATTTAACTGTCGTCACGAAATAATAATGGAAAAATAATTATGTTGTTTACATTCACAAAATACACAAACAAATAATCTAAATACATCAATAGTTGTATTGTTTACCTAATTACTTTAACTTGCTAAAATTTAAATCCCGTAAATTTGATCGAATCGATTTGCAAAAAAATGTCTTAATTTTATCGTCGATGAGCCCCACCGGGCGACTGATTTATGAACGAACCAGAGTGATGAAACTACTTTTAATAGGCAAAAGAAGGGATGGCGGCAATACAAGTGTGCAAAAAAAAAAATGGCTATACATTGTTTTATTCTGAATGAAACAATGTATGGCAATTTTTTTTTTTTTATAAATGGCATCTCGCAGTTCAACCTAAGAGGTTGTCGTCTGAGTAACCGGGATTGCCTGTGAATTTTTTTTTTATTAATTTCATTTATTTCCCATGAGCGTTTCATACTTAGTTTGATATACAGAATGCGTAGTTACAGCTATGTGTGTCTTTTTACACCCTGAATGGGTAAACACCCTGGTGGTTTATATTATGGTCTTTAATAATATTATAATAATAATTTATTTGGAACACAACCATAATTACAGTGTCTTAGTAGCTAGAACAAGAACAGTTAATTTTACATAGCCAGCTGTCTCCCAAACTAGGCAAAAGCCTGTATCTTGGGAGGCAGTATATTAGAAAATAGGTATACATTATTAGGTTCATTCAGCCCATGTAAGACGGCGTGAACTTTTAAAAGAAATGAGTTATAATTTTAATAATGAAATACAAGAATGAATGCCTCAATAAATTAAGGCCTCCAGCCAGGGCTTAAAAAACTTAAAAACTAAGCGACTACATGCTAAGGGCACCTCCTGTGGGGTACGGACCTCGGCTTAGGGCGTCTCTGGGACAGGCTGGATCGGAAGTAATGTATTGCCAAAACGAATTGCCGCCTTTTCTAAATAGAAAGTATTATTAAAATTAAAGACATTTGCTTCATTACATTTGCTGTTCTATTAAGATTTGCTACATTACTCTTCATGTTTTAAACTCCATTGAATAACTCATAAGCGTTACGCCTTGATACAAAAAAAAAAAAGTATACAAATAGATAGAACATTGTATTTTTTTTTGTATCGATATTTCATTGTAAGTATCGTGTATTCCTTTTTTAGAATACTGGGCCTATAGGGCCTAGGGTGTTGTCAAAAAATATACACCAAAATGTCAAATCACTATTTCATATATTTAAAAAGGCACACCATAATGAGCAAGCACATTTTTCTTGCGTAATGGGCCAGATTTTGAACTCGATCTCGCCCGGTGGAAAGCGATGGATGAGGTCCGTATATCACCTTAAGGTCCAAATTCGCCTTTACTCAAGCGGGTTCAAATAATCTTGGTCACAGTGCGCCTGGCATACCCGGGGCAGTAGGTAAGCCCGACTACTGACCTTGATGGATATCTTTTAAGCATGAAAGCTTGTCTCAAATGAGAGTAAGAAAGAAAGAAAGAAAATACAATTATTTAGCACAGACTAAAAGATACAGAATACTCCTGAGGGGCGCGCAATTCTCGTAATTTCCCTACATTTTGACAAGTTTTTGACATTTGTTTGTCGCCGAGATGAGCCGCGACTAGATTTTGAACGTTTTAAATTACGAGAATTGGCCTTCTGATACATACATCAAATAGCAACAAAAAAAAAAGATCATATAAAAAGCGTAAGGTCCGATGTAAAAAATTAGCAGGGAAGTGTGCCTCACGGCTGCACCAAAGAGAATCAACTATCGAGTAATCTTTAATTTTACAGGCCAATACTTATTTAATTAAGTAGGATTTTGCTGAAATTGAACACCCTTTCCAAATAACTTCAGTGGTTATGAAGATAGACCGGTTGAGTAAGCTTTCGTATTTCGTCCCACACTCTGCCGGGGGGTAGTAACAACAATATCCGGCTAACGTATCAAATGCTCTGTTTATATGAATGTGAAACGTTTTCTATTTATCGAGCCTATTTTTATTAGCTGCTTTCCAAATATTACCGTATTGTTTGTTCTCGTATTGTTTGAACGGCACAATTAAATGTTCGAACAAATATTTGCGAGCATAGCTGTGGAAATTCAAGGGTCTGTTATGAAACATTATAATAATATGGTAACTAGAGATAAAAGTTACTATGCTATTTTTAAAAAGTTTATTCCCATGGTAAGTTAAGTCTGGGAAATAATTGTTAAGCAAATTGACTTCCAAGTTGTGATCAAAATCGCAAATTTCATTCTTGGACAGTAGTGGAATTCTATGAAATGGCTATAGCATAAGCCTATGATGTTCCTTTCCGCATCTAGTCCGTCCCAGGCTCCTTCTTAAGGCCATCGGTCCATCTAGCTGGGGGGCGTCCCACACTAATTTAAGCTTCTTGTAATGTTCATTACTGAACATAGGTTCCTAGTATTGTATACATGCAACTATATTCTAACTAAACAGACAGCTGTGCTGTTGGGGAGTTTGTTCCGCCACTTCTTCTTCCCAGCGATAGCACTAGGAAGTGGCGAAGGGCGGGCGTTTTTGGGGGACTGTCTTTTGTAATTTTGACGTTCGAAAAGTGCAGATTCTCAGCCTAATTTGAATAAATGACTTTTGATTTTGATTTTACGCTTGCTGATACGCGGTCTTCACTCTAGAACTCATGTGCTCCACTGAATAGAATCTCCGCCGTTTGTTGTGAATAGCTATGCAGATTGCGACATAATATGAACATGCCATAAAAGAAAAAGCCCTACCTATATATAAAGTCCTATAAGAATGTAGAGAACATGTACAACAGTACAAAGCTCACAAGTCCTATTACCTCCACAACAGAGGATTGAGCCTCAATCCAACTCGGCAAATATTTTTCACAAAAAATAACTCCATTCATCGGAAAACGCAAGAGAACAATGAAGAACCATCGAGAAAAGTAAATGCCCTTCTCCATTTGCACAAAAGAAAATCTCTTGTATCTTGAGTACCTATTTTTGTATGCGTATATTTTGCCGGGTACTTGGGTACGGAAAGGACCAATTTTCATATTGTACTCTGTGGAAAAGTGGACGCAATCCTTAATAGACCTCGAAACCATTGAACCAATGAGTATTTTTAAGACCAAAGTATATATTTTAATGTTTTTACCTGGTAAGCAGATATTTTTCATCATCATCATAATAATGTTCTATAATGTTCCCACTGCTGGGACACTGTTCTCCTTTCTGTGATAGGGAATGGGCCGTTATCTACCACGCGAGCCCAGTGTGGGTTGGTGGATGTCACATGTCTTCGTATTTTTTTTCTAGGATATGGCTTCACTATATGATTCTTCACGATGTTTTCCGTCACCGTTTTATGACTGGCTATTTGAGTTGATAACTAATTCTTGTAATTTGTTTGTCGTAGAATGCGGAGGCTTCGTATGACTTCAGCAGCAATGACCCGTTTCCCTATCCAAGGTATACAGATGACTGGTTTAACAGGTATGTAAACAAACATTAATCTTTATGTTCTACAGATTTTTTTTCTTTATGGTTGGGTGTCACATAACGGGTGTAAAAATACTCTTAACAAAGCCGAGTCACTTGTACTCCCTGCCATTGAGATATTTTTTTTGTACTGGACCGTATCTGAGAACCTTCTGATTACGGAGATGTTTGAGGTCAAAGTTCCAACTTTTTTTTTTCACGTAGACAACTCTTGTACCGTTGCATGCACCTATAAGCATAATGTTTTGCGTGCATATGTTGTATATATGTATGGTAAGGGCAATGTAAGGGTTTTTGAAGTGAAACTGCTTACGCGACGATTCGATAATTGGACGAGAATTGAGAATATTTCAGGGACGCGACGCATCACGCTTTTCATCACATTTCGTTACATGAGAGAGAAGAAAGATATAAATATAACTCTCTCTGTTTTACACCCTGTATGGTATAAGCAAAATGATAAAAGTAGAATTTATTTCGTTCGTCAACCTTTCCAAGAGAAGTGGTGGCCCAGTGGTAACAGCCGTGACTTACGAGTTGTAGGTCGTAGGTTTGAACCCAGACAGGCGCTTTACTTTGTGCAAATTATTTCATCACCACTGCTCTCTAAACGATGAAGGAAAACAGCGTGAGGAAACCGGCATGTCCTAGAACCACAAAATCGAAGACATGCGACATCTACCAACCCGTACTGGGCCTGCGTGGTGGATGAAGGCCCACACACAGAGAGGAGGCCTGTGTCCCAGCAGTGGAACATTAAAGGCTGATTATGTAAACCTTTCCAAGGCTATTTGCAAATCATATCATTATTTCCTTATCACAAATTAGTATTTCGCATGAGGAAGTGCGTCTGCGATTCCGGGAAATGCGTGGGAGTGCAGAAATATATTAAATACTAATCAAATCATCCGTATATAGCATCACTTTCGATCGTCATTTGACCATCATAAATATGTTAGAGCCACAAATATAATTAACAGAACATCTATGTCTGCATATAAGTACAACTCGCTTTTCGTGATTTTGACGCGGGTTTTACCACAATCTAGAAAGATTGCGGTAAAACCCGCGTCAAAATCCATTGTCTACACAATGGGTTTTGACGCGGTTTTCACCACTAATTAGAGCATTTATTGCGAAAGGTTTATTTATGTAAATTACATAAGTATTTAACTTAGATTAAGCACAGAAATCTCGATATTTAGACTTGTCGCCATTGCACCCGTGCGAAGCATGTGGGAGCACCATGCTCATGCAATTATTAAAAAAAACTAGCAGCGTCCCGCGGTTTCACCCGCATAAGTGTCGATCCCGTGGGAATATCGAGATAAAAAGTATCCTATGTGTTATTGTAATGTATAAGCTATATTACTGTAAAGTTTTATCAAAATCCGTATAGTAGTTTTTGCGTGAAAGAGTAACAAACATCAACCATCCATACATCCTCACAAACTTAAGCGTTTATATAATAATAATAATAATAATATCCCTGGACATTTCACACAGCGCCATCTAGTCCCAAGCTAAGCAACCTAATGCTTGTGTTATGGTAACAAGATGGCTGATAAACTACTTATATAATTTTTTTTAGTAACAAGACACACACACACACACACACACATTACACACATGACACACGTGACATTTTTTTTTTTAGTTTTGTAGTTTTTTTTTGTAGTATTTTTTTTAGTACATATTATTAGTAAGAGTAACCCTTTAGGTAGGTATGAATAGTTCGTACCTTTCTAACAAATTATTTACTACTCGTTTACAAATTAATATTTCATTTTACAATATTTTATAGAAAGGTTATAATTACTTAGGATTTAGGCAATGTAAGCCTATATTAATAAATTCCACTAAGTACCTCGCTCTGTATAGACCTAATGTATATTTAATAGTTGTTAGTTTAGGTACCAAACTATATGAATACCTATAGATTTGAGGTATAAAAGTTGTTTTAATGTAACTTCTGATAGAATGGAATGAAATGTAAATTCGGAATGTTTGGACAACGAGTACCTTTGTGAATTCAAAATTAATGTTCAAATCTATCACTCTTAGTAAAATCAAAATGTAATGATAAGGCTAATTCCCATAATTAAAGCCGTCTAAAATCTAGTCGTTATCACATTTCAATGACAATCAATGTCTGAAAACTTGTGGGGAATTGTCACTTTAAAGGGTGGCTCGGAAATCAAGATGTTGTTATGACCGTATCACCAACACCAAAGGGCTTTGAAGGCTCATGGCATACGTACGGTCAAAGTGACTAGACCTGTCCGCTATTTTGCTTTTTTTCAAAATGGTGGCCCTGCATAAAGAATGCAGAAAGAAAACAATAAGACCAAACTCCGTAAAGTTTCACGTTCCCGAGATACGAGGTTCAAAGTTGACCACGATATTTGATTATTTTAAACATTCAGAGTGAATTTCAAACATCTCCATATAAAAATCTTCGGAAAAAGGATTGAATACTTTTTCCAAGATAGAGTGTTTGTACAAAGAGTTTCTTTATGAATAAAAATTAATTTTGAATTCTCTATTTCGTATTTAATTGAAAATTACTCTTCTTTGAGCTTTTCAATAACATAAACCTGTAGGTAGTTTTATCCAAAGGACCTGCGCCCACTAGCAGTACGACACGGCAAGTGATTTTTATGCCACGAATAGAAATATAACTTATTACAAATAACTTATTAAAAATATTTCATTTGGGAAACTCACAAGAAATACAAATAGTAAAAAAGGGGCATTTAAAACTAACTAAGGGCTGATTTTTCAATCGACAGATAGCGTTTATTCGTGGAATAAAATTAACGTCTGACATAGTTTTTGTATGGTAGAACTGTCAAAAATTCAAAAAAATAATAACATTAATTCTGTCTGTCTCGGGTGTGCTGAAAGAGATTTCTTGTGAAATAAGCACCTCCTCTGTACCTATTTTTCTGTTCTGTTTTTTCTTGTCTGTTTATATATGTGTGTACATAAATGGTAATATAAATAAATAATAAATGAATAAATTAAAAATTGTTCCTCCGATAAAGTTATCTGACGTTGGAAAAACCAGCCCTTAGTTAGTTTTAAATGCTCCTTTTTTACTATTTGTACTTCCTGTGAGATTCCTAAATAACATATTTTTTTTTCTTTCACACTGTATATTGTGTTCAAGTACAATTTCTACCTAAAACATCGTATTACACAAAAACTATTTACTGAATCATGTTTCAACGTCATTTATATAACAGACATATCTGGCCGTCTTCACATCGAAATTACCTTTTCCTAAGCATTTTGTCAGCTGTCGAACACTACACAACTTCGTGCGACTTTTCCACTTAAGCAGCTGTCTTTGATGAGTTAAAGTGGTCTAGTGAAGGGCTTGGCACTTCGAGTGAGGTTGTTCCGAAACCTAGTAGAAGTATTCTTATATACTGAGAAGATGAAGTTCTGGATAGTTGTTAGGTCTTGATCAGTGAATTTGGTGAGCGGTGTTGGTTGAAATTGGTAGGAAGGTGTTGTGGTATATCCCACCGCCGATGATAAGCGAGAAGCGTGTAGAGCAAGCAACTAGAAACGAGTTGGCGAGTAATGAGCAGCGAGCGTGTAGTTCAGATAGTTTTGTTGCTGGGCTATGAGCGAGCACGCGAGTGCGACGAGTAGAATGATTGCTCTATCACTTGCTGGTAGGCTATTAAACGAGATCTCTCAGCGAGTGTTCTGCCCGCCAAGTGTCACTGAGCGAGTACTTTCTTTGAGAGTTCTCGTCGCTGTGACGAACTAGTGGAGACAAAGTTCTCGCCTTCAGTGTAAACTGTCAGCGATCGATTATTAACGGACCTACATCTATCGTACGTTTCTTGGGAAAAATATAGTCGATAGCTGGTCGCTTCTTTGTAGGCGGTGGGACAAATGCCTTAAACTTAGAGAAAATTATATTTTGGTCGTGTACGAGGAATCGTTCAATATAAATGCTTATGACAGGATATTATTTCGTGAAAACAGTAACAGCTTCTTACATCACAATTACTTTTGGTACTTAAACAATTATATATTATCCAAACTTTTGAGAATTCATAAAAAAGTAAAAGGTAGATCTTTTCTCAATGTAACTTACCTATATGCTAGTAAAATGTAAATGACAATCATACTTTCTAGATATTTATTTAGATCTTCTAAAATTTGCCTTAAAGCGTATTTGTTAACGTTGACATCGTTTCGAAAATAAATCTCTAGTCTACATTATCTTTAGCGAAGCTTTCGATAAATATTTATTCAGTACTTTACAATTTTTATGAGAACAAAATATCTGGAATACATTTGTTTGCATGGAAACCATTTTGTTACTGAAATTGGTTTTTTATGAGCCTAGACACCGAATAGACTAACAACTAATTTGAAAAGTTACATAAATAGGCTCGCAGCTGGTGTAAAGTTCTTCGTAGGTCGTAAACTTTTAATTAAAACCAATCAGTCTAAAGACTTTCGAAATCACAAATTACTTTCCTATTAGACTTTCGGATTTAATTATCGAAATCTAAAACTACTAGTCTAACTTATGACCAATTCCTTTAATTATAACTGTCCAAAATCTGTTCGTTATCTCATCTCAGCGACAATTAATGTCAGAAACTTAAATCGGTAAATAAGAGGTATTTTTGATAGCTTAAGACAGATTTAAATCCGAACGTTCTTAGGGTATTTACACGCTGAAGATGCCTCACTGCGGGGTGTGTAATATATGGTATAATAACACAACAGGTATGGTATAACAGATAATATAATATCACTTTAAATAACGTTCACATGATATAATTTTCATATGCTATAAAAACAAATAACCTAATTTCATGTGATCGAATTTTATTTTTCATATAACCTTCTTTTGCTCTAATAACATTTAGTATAACGTTCACTTCATATAATTTTCAATTTGTATAATGCTCTTTTTATATAACGTTCAGTTGACCTAATTTTCATATACACTAATTTTAAGCTAAAATCTGTAATGAATAAATAAATATTATACTGTTATAATCTCATCTAACCCACACCACAACCCACAACACCAACAATAGAGGGGATCTGGCGCTCGGCGGCCCCTGCCGCTGCCGCGGCACGCTCGCTTCGCTCGCTCGCTTTCGCGCGTTAATGGTCACTGTTCTAACCTAACGTAACCCATATAATTCAATAACAGTAGTAAATATCAGGAAACATCATACTGTTATAACTTCATCTAACCCAAATGATACACTAACAATAGAGGGGATCTGGCGCGTTACTGGTCATTGTTCTAACCTAACCTAACCCATATAATTCAATAACAGTGGATAGTATTTGACGCAGGTTTATATAAGGTAAATTATATTAAACGTTACTTATAGATTTTGAATATTATAGTAACTGAATATTATACTAATTGAATATTAATTCGAATGTGTATTATAGAAAATGTTCAATATATCATACAAAATTAGGTAAAATGAAATTATATCAATAATTCATTATATTCTTTGATCGTTATATTAAAAAAAAAGTATATTAAATGAAATTAGGTCGTACGCTCATTATTTTGTTATTATTTCAAATGTTACACACCCCTCACTGCGATACAATTGACAAATTGGGTCAACTTGTGAGTTGGTAGAGGAAGGTCAGTTGCAGTGCTGTAGCACTGCAACTGACCTTTCAGGTGTCACTGAACTGACGTATTCGTACCGGTATCCATGTAGAAATAGCAAATATCAGCATCGAGGTATCAAGATAGCGACCACGAGCATTTTCGGCATGTTCCCTTAAAAATAGGTGGATTTCTAACCTATCCTTAAGAGGGGCATCTTAAGGATAGGTTGGAAATCAAGTAGTTGCAATATTTGTTCTCTAGATTGGTTCTATATAACCGTATCATCAACAAAAAGCTTCCAAAACTTGGCGAAATGAGAACATGTCTTGCTTAGCCCCGAATCACCAAAGACACATCCCAAACGCTGGGCAACGGCCGAGATTTCCAACTATTAAATTTCAAGGCTAATTTTTTGTGTGAAAATACATTAAAATAATGACTGTCTTTTGTTGTTTAGCCACGGAACCCGCTGTGCGGGAGAGGTGGCCGCAGCGAGGGATAACGGCGTCTGTGGCGTGGGGGTGGCGTATCACTCCAAAGTTGCTGGTAAGTTGTTACTCTATTTTGCACTTAAGTTTTTTGTTGTGGAGAATAAAGATGAAGGTGTTGTTTTTATGAACCAGACTAAAAAGATTCGTAGTTGTGTTCATAGATATATTCGTCGTCAAGTAAACACTTAAAAAAAGTTGTGCTCTATAATATATCCCGCACCGAAGGTTAGTCTTCGTTGAGATTGGCTGCCATGGGCTAAACACGGTTTGGACGACTATATTCTTCTATTACTGTTCTTCTTTTCGTAATCTCGAAAATAACTAGTGGACAAAGACCCGATTTTGTTGGCACTTTCATCGACAACTCGACGCAATAATTATTTACTATATGAAACTGTAGATATTAAAATAAGTTTCTCTATTTCTTGAACTGCCGTTTCATACAAAACATTAAAATTCAAAAAAAATTCAAATTCAAAATATTTATTTGTCAGAAAATACATTGTTCAACAAGAGAAGATCTTAAAGCCTAAGAGTTATTGTATAAATAAATAAAAAATAAAAAACAAAAAAAAAGTGTTAAATTCAATCATATTTTATTCTCTAAACATAACCATCAACTGAAATCGATGACAATAATAAAAATATCTATTTAAATCCATAGCCACGTACATCGAAGAAAATAACTGTAGAAATAAAAATTGTAGCAATATCGGCTACGATGGCGTAGCGGTGTAGCTATAGTTGTAGTGACGTCACGTACTTCGTAGCGGTTGCGTAGCTATTTTATTTACTTTATAAAAACTCGTAAGCTTGTCATATCAGACTGTGACCTACATAAGTTTCTTTCACGGAGTTCTATAAAGAAAAATTTCTAGAGGGTAGATAGGTGATCGGAATGCGTAATTCTCTTTGAAATAAATCTAGGAATATCTTTTTCCTAGGAGTAGAGGATTGTCGTTTTTAAAAGTTCACTGAATTATTTTTCATCCTTACTTTATGGTTTATGGGAGTAGGCAGAAATTACAGAACGCCACCTTCCACAATCCTTACAAACTCCTTTTCGCTTCTACAGGGTGACAGGGACACCGAAAAGTACAATACTTACGCGGTCAAAATGTATGAAACAGCTAGTTTTGTTTAAATATATATAAATAAATAATCGACAAAAAATTTCAAGGATTATGTAATCATGTAATGTCTCCATGCTAACAGGTTACGCGTCAAGTTACAAGTTTTCTAAGAAAGTTCTTACGGAAGAAGTCGTAGAAGGTTTAAGAACCTTGAAAAAAAAAGTTGCGCAGAAAATTAGAAAATTTAAGAATTACGTTTTAATGCTAAAACCTCTGAACGGATTTAGATGAAATTTGATGCACGGGTAGACTGGATTGCAGAAGTATATAGGCTACGTTTCATCCAGGATCGCAGACGATGTCGCGGTCCACAGCTAGTCCCATATAATATCTGCGTAATCCATATAAGCATATGGGTTTTCACGTTCAATCTTCAAAAGATTTTGCCATGCGGAGATTTACAAATCTAAAAGACGTTTCCAGAAAAAATATTATAGGTTTAAAAATGGTCATAGGCACTTCTTATGGCGGTCGTTAAGGGCGGGCATTGTCCAAAAGTTTGATAAACAGTCTTACCAAGGGGTATCGTGTTACCCAGTAACTTGTTGGTGGAGGTCAGATAGGCAGTCGCTCCATGTAAAATACTGGTATTCAGGTGCATCCGGTTAGACTGGAAGCTGATCCCAACATAGTTAGGAAAAGGTTCGGCAGATTGATTTATGTACTGCGTACGACACTAACATAGACAGTAGCAAAACCAACCCAACATGTATAATTAAAAGCATATCATATTATGACATGTTATATCGATAACCATCCGGGTTATATCACAGCAAGTAATTATTATTTTCCCTCTCCCTTCCGCCTTCCCCTAGATATATGAGATCATCTAATTTGTAACCAGAAACCGGTCCATATCGATAACTACACTCTATGGGTGATAATTATTAGTATCCCATGGCTAGTATCTTTTGTTACTGAAAGATAATATAAGGGATATGATTGGGTGATAGTGTTTTGTTTGGTCCTCGTTCGTTCATTGTGTTTGTTGAAAAGCACCATAGACATGGGCTGGCCATGTTTGTCGAAGGACCGATGACGATGGAGCAGCCTGGAGCGGAGACCGCGTATCGGCAAGCGTAGCGTGTGACGCCCCTCAGCTAGATCTGCTACAATTGAAACATCTATAAAAATGTTTGAAGTTGTAGCGAAAACTGAACTTTATAGTGTAAGATTTAAAGTTATTTTTCCATGCACTCATATTTGTTTACATTTTTGGCAATAAATCACGAATGCGTTTTACCTGTAGGTTTCCTGGTTGTCTTTAGGAATTTGCGTGATAAAAGTACGTGTGCGTGGTTTTAGATACTATTACAAACTACCTCGTTGATCTAGTGTTGGCAACAGCTACTGCTGGGCATGAGGTTAGATTCCCGGGTTAGGCAAGAAGTAGAAATTCTACATAGAAAACTCAATAAGTTTTTCTATCTAGAATTTCTTAGTAGCAGCCTGGAGCCTAGATTTATGCCTGGTTGATGGCAATAGGTTTGCCCGCTATTACGTAGTGGTTCTTAAACAAAACTGGCGAAATGTGGGTGACTATAGGTAACCCTCTGCCTAACGCTCTGGGGAATACAGACGTCATGTTGTGTTACGTTATCTATCTAATCTAACTAGCCTGTATTCTCCCACAGTAGGGCAAATGCCTCCCTTTCCCTTTTCCACATAATTCTGTCTTTTTCGCGAGTCCCTACGGTAGGAGTCAAGTTCGTCCCGCCATCTTCATCTTGGCCTGCCGCGATGGCGTCGTACGTTTAGTGGGACTCAATCGATGGTTCTCTTAGCCATCTCTCTCTAGTTATGTTATGTGATAGTAAAATTTTGAACGGATCTATACAATGTGTAACTGAATTAATGCACATTGTGAAAGTAGTTTATTCAGAATCGTTTACTGAATCGATTTCTGTCATTTTTAATTTAGGTAATATTAAATCCCAAAAATAATTAAAACTACGTAAACTGCTGTCACACTTCCGCTGTACAGTCGAAACAAACCAAAATGGATGAAAAATCCACTACGGTAGACCCTAATACGAGTGCGATTGTGTGCATGCGTAGATTTGTAATGTGGCCATAATTTTCTCCCTCAATCAGTATAACTAATTTATTTAAAAAAAACAATGTTTTTTACATAATAATAAAAATTCAGTGTATGTATTATGATTATAACATAATATTCTAATTGGGGTGTCTGGTGGTGTGCGTTAATTCCGGGACATGTTGTATAGTGTTTTTAGCATCATAGAAATGTATTCTAATTTCACATTTTTATCACCTTCATTCAATACAATCAGGCCAACAAAACTACATTATTCTCTCAATCAATTCACAGCCCAGCTGTTACATTTGCATCAGCTTAATTAACTCACCAGAGCTAATTATAGCGAGCTATAAGAGTTCATATTGCGTCCATTAGCTGAAGGCCATTGCTCGTTCGTCACCCGAGCGCGGTGCAAGGGCACACTGAAAGTTATATGGATTATATGAGATAAATATAGAGAAAAAATGGAAGAGTATTTTTATGTTGAAATCTAGATTTCAAGAGCAATGTGAGTTTGTTCGGGTCGGCATGATTTGACACAGCCGGGCGGCAAAATCGGATATGAATTTTGCCACCCGGCTGTGCCCAAACCGCCTTAAATTAGAGTAATAGCATAACTTCTTGCCTGTATAAACATAAGTGTACATAGCGAGCTATAAAAGTTCATATTGCCTTCATTAGTTGCCGGCCATTGCTCGTCCGTCACCCGAGCACGCTGCAACGGCACACTGACAGTTTTATGGACGAGATAAATATAGAGAAAAAATGGTTTTGTGTGCGAAGGGTTCGACAAAAGTGTACAATAGTACATTTTCCTCAGCAAAGAGGGCGAGCCTATTGCAATTATTCGACCCCAAATCCAGACCTCCGGGCCTCGGGACCTCCAATAACCCTCTTTGACCGAGCTCGGGATCGAACCCGAAGCAGACCAAAAATAATAATATAATAACGCCTTCCCCTCTTACGCAGAGAAGTACAGGATAAAATTTTAACCGTGTGTGTAGTACGCAAATTAGCGCATGAAAAATGTATTAAAATGTATGGCAGAGCAAATTTTTTAATAACTGACATAATATTTCAACGCGGGTGGTTTCAGAATCATGTACTGAATTCATGGTTTCAGTTTTGCGCACTGCTTAAAAATTTATATAGTTCACCCACATTTCCCTAGTTATATTTAAGTCCTCGTGGTCCACCAACGAGGCAGAAAATTGAATCAGACTTGAAATTATGCTAATTTCGAGGTATACAAGATCTAAAATCTATAGAATATGCGTAGGCGTAGTTTTCATGCTGCGTAATCCCATCTAATGCCATGTTTAGTTTCTCGTGCCTGTGCATTAATGAAGGTTTGTTTAGGCTTCAATAGTCTGAACCTGAATCGCCTGCCTCTATCTATTTTTAACCGACTTCTAAAAAAGGAGGAGGTTGTCAATTCGGATGTTAGTATTTTTTTTTTATGTTTGTTTGCGCATAACTCCGTCGCTTGCCAACCGATTTGAAAAATTATTTTTTTGTTGGAAAGGGTATACTTCCCAAATGGTCCCATAGATATCATTTCATCAAAAACTTTTAGTACTTTGGTTTTTAAACCAAAACAACTGGTAAAAATTACAACTAAAAAGTGAAAAATTAAAACTTTTTTGCAAAAAAAAAACAACCGACATCCAAAAACGACACTACAAAGTGAAAAATAACTTTAATTTCGGAAGTCAGTTTGGAGGCATGATGAACAGGGTGTAAAGTTCACTCAACCTCCATAGAAAAGGGAGGATCCTCCGACCAGACGGGTGTTGTGTCTGGCGGGCAATTGCCCAACGATTGATGTTGGGAAATTGTATCTATGCTATGTGCGCGGTAAACTCTGCTTGTGAGATGCAGGATTTGCGTGACGTCAGTATGACGCGTTGTTCGCATGTGGCGTTGTAGATACCGCTACATCAGTGTCGTTGGGTTCACATTTTTGTTGTTTACCACCGACTATTTTTCACTTTTAAGTTGTAATTTTTAACAGTAATTTTGGTTTAAAAACCAAACTACTGAACCGTTTTTGTTGAAATTTCTATGGGACCATTTGGGAAGTATACCCTTTCCAACAAAAAAATAATTTTTCAAATCGGTTGGCAAGCGACGGAGTTATGCGCAAACAAACGACGTTTTTTTTTTTTTGCAAAAAAGTTTTTATTTTTTGTATATTTATTTAAGTACACTACTCGCTGTAACCTGGCTGGCTGTCGCTGAAAACCAGCGTTGGGGCTCTGTCTCGTACAGGGTCTTAGCATTATGTTGAGCGATGGCCGTTTTGGGTGGATGTGACGTATGTTTTCCCCCATTTGTTCTTTTCTTTTTATGTGTCATGTTTACCGCAAATAAACGTATTTTCGTTCTTTTTATGTAAATCATGTTCAAAATAACAGACATTAACATTACCAAGTGACAGTTATATGAACAGAACCCAGCAATGCATAAATATGTAAGCTGTCACGCCCTTTATGCCTGGAGGCTTTTATGTAGGTAGTAAGTTTTTATTTACATTTTAATTTTAATTAATTATTTTTTAGCTTGAGTACGTATAGTTTTTATTATATTTGTTGGTATTTTGGCGTGGCTAGCTGACATATGACAAATACTTTAATTTGATGTTCTGTGTCTTGTAGTGTTAATTACTTAACACCTAGTATTGTATACAATCAAGTATTTTCTAACTGAACAAACAGCTGTGCTGCTAGGGAGTTTGTTGCGTTATTTCTTCTTCCCAGCAATAGACTGGGAAGTTGTGAAGGGCGGGTGGTTTTGGGGAACTGTCTTTTGTAATTTTGACGTTCGAAAAGTGCTGATTCGCAGCCTAATTTGGATAAATGACTTTTAATTTTGATTTGATTGAACAGTTGGAAAAGTCAGTAGGTCACGTCATGTCGTTTAGATTTTTTTTCTCTTTTTCGTCTACGTAATTTAAATCAGCATAATAAGAAACGGAAGACGTCCAAACTCAAAAACTTTAACTCGACTTCAAAACTTCGGCATTCAGACAGCCTGCTCCAGTGTCAGTTCAATCAAATTCGTAGAAATAAGAACCCATAACTGGTGTACGTAAAAACTCGGTAAGTGATTTAATTTCGGTTTGGTGAAAACTCATTTATAGCATCCAAACGATATACGAAAAACGATAAAATGAAATACCGAATTCTCGGAAATTGAGTTTCCATCCGGAGTTCAAGTTTTCGGAAGTACGATTGCTAGAATTTTGTTCTAATTTTAGGACGACCTTCGCCATGTTGTTTTGGTTGCAAGCCCCACTGTTAAACGTGCGCTAGCGTGAGCAGGTTAGGTACCCATCATCATCATCATCAGCCTATAGCAGTCTACTGCTGGACATAGGCCTCTCCTATTGCACACCATTCAACTCGATTTTCGGCAACTCTCATCCAACTGCTACCAGCCATCCTGCGAAGATCGTCGCTCCACCTAGCCTGATGGCGTCGAACCTTACATTGGGGGGTGGAAAATCAGACCGCTACTCCTACCTACATGGGACAAACATAACTTGCCAAAATGTACTACATACCTCTGCTTATACCTTTGGGGAATATGTACAGTGATCGCGCTTAGCCCACGCTCGGACGCAAATGTATCGCAGCGGGATTTTATGACGCACTGAATTTTCAACTCTCGGTGTTGAAAATTGAGCTGAGTTTTGAGAATTCAACAGTGCGCATCGCAGCGCATCAAAAAAACAAATTGTTGGATTTTCAACTCTCGGCGCTAATCAGTGAGTTGAAAACGCAGTGCGCGAAAAAAAGTCGTCGTGGGATTAACGCGCCCATACGAACCTGGGATCATTCTATTAAAACTCTACGACGCTAGACCAGCCCAACGTCAAAATGATACCACAGACACTGCATGCGGACGACTGAGCAGGCGATGTGTTTTTGCTACTATGGTTTTCATTTGTTTTTCTCATTTCAATACTCATCTCATTTACCGAGCCTTTTCCCAACTATGTTGGGGACGGCTTCTAGTCTAGCTGCATGCAGCAGAATAGCAGTATTTTACATTGAGTGACTGCCTATCTGACCTCCACAACCCAGTTGCTGGCCTTACAGTTACCCCCTTGGTAAGACTGGTTATCAGACTTTCGGGCTTATGATGATTTGCCGTTGAATTCTATTTGTAATAGTTCTTACATGGACACTGGAAAGGGACCAAATTGACACAGTTTGATAGTGTTTAAAAAGGGCTCTAGAATTGCGGACATAGATCTATATCTATGTCCGCAATTCTAGAGCCCTTATTCTATGATAGAAGGAGATATAGTAGTTGAAAATGTATCAGAACTCCATGTCGTTAAGACGAACCCACTACCGCGCCACACATGTAGTTCAGTAAAATCAATAGATACAAAGTCGCGCACACACTTGCAATTCATAAATCAGAACGTACTACACAATCTATTATAAACCTTAACTCATCAAACATAGCATGCATTTACCATGCACCGTACAACTTACTCACACAAAAACATTTGTCGCTATCTTTGTGCTGTGCAAAAGCCATTTATTTTACATATACGGTAGTGATTGACTAAATCGGAAAGTAATCGATTCTACCATTTATTGTTGTACTAAAAAAAAAATTGGGGTTCTGAAAATAAAATAAATATAAAACAATATGTCCAGTGAATATTATATTATAAATCAATTAAAAATAGCAAAAAAAAAAAAAAATTAGTATATCAAAATTTTTAACATTATTTTACATCTTCTCAAGGGTCTTCAACCGGATTTAATCGTCATCTTTTTAGGTCTTCCAACTGGGTTAAAACAGTTGACAAATTGTAAAATTAACTACATATTCGTTGAGTAATCGACATTGTTGTCGATAGCTTACATTAGTGGATCTGCACAGCCACATAACTAACTGGCCGCAACTAGCAGCGGACGGCCGCTGCCATGCTGCCGCTGCTACCATGCGATGTACCGCATAATTAAAGTATCGTTTTGTGATTTTTACATTGCTTGCCTGTTCACTTAAATTATAAAGTGGTTAAGGAGCAATGTATTTACTGCAAAAATAGTACAGTAGTTGCGATATTTGAAAACAAAATTAACGTAGCAAAAGGAAGAAATATTTTCCAATTTGTTGTTTTTCATGATATATAGTAAAATACTTATATTTATATAAGGTAACCGATTCCATGATTTACAAAGTTTTGGTGTTGGCTTCGGTTTTTACAAGAAACCACTGAACAACACGGCATTCTTATATTTTTCACGATCACGGTCGAAAGCGCACTATTTGGCGGAGACGGCCATTTGCCTAGTACATGGTCATTTCGGGCATGCCGCGACGACACACACACGCCTCCTTGCCACTTCTCCTGTTTTTTACATTTCTATGATTGCCGACTTCGAAGAAATTCTTTTATTCGTCGTGGAATTTGTCTACATGGGCACTTGTTGATCTGTTGTGTCCACCTGGTACTATACGAGTTGAGTGCCCATTGTAGATCTAACAATACATAACCATTACGCATGAAATTCTCAGTAGCAACCCAGAGTCTGATGATCTTGTGCCCTATTATGTACATGAGGCTGATATCTTAAAATAGATAACGAAATGTGGACGAATCTGTCCAATAAACACAGAAGCTCAAATCCCGTAAATAAAAACGTTTAAAATCTAGTCGTCTAAGTGCTCATACACACAGACAATACGCGTCGACGAGAGAGGTAACTGCAGCCAACGACACCTGTCGCGTGTCGCTCGTGTGTATGCACACTAATCTAGTCGACCAACTTGTCAAAATTGTAGGAAAATTAGAGGTAGGTACAGTTCAGACAGATTAGAATACAAACTTTCATAAAATGAAATGTCCCTCCTACGACATTGTGGAATACAGTCGTGGTTATAATATTAATATAAATACGCGTATCACACTTCAAAGTCACTTTCATAACAAAAAAGTAATTAATCTGTAATAGTTGACCTGACAATCCCTGGGCGATGTACCGAGCAGTATATATGACGGGGTCGGTACGTTGTGTCCATCCCAGACATTAGTCGCGCTCCGCCGGACCGCGTGATTACGCGTTTTGAAACCCGGTCCTTTCAGACCACCCTTCAACGTACTGGCCGCTATCTGTTCGTGGTTTAAATTTTAAAAGCTGGATTAGATATTCGATTGGAACGCTATTTAAAATGTGAGCAGTCACGTCGGGTGTGTGTTTAGGTGATAATACTTTTTAATCAAAGCAAAGAGTTGATATCCTGGGCCGTAAGCCTATTAATGTTTAAAATTTCACCCCGTTTATGTTGGCGAAATGTGGGAGCGATGTTGATGATTTTAAACAGGAAGGTTATGTACCTTAGTGTGTATGAACAGAACAGTTGATGTTAATCCCAGAAAGTAAAATTCTTCTCACGTGTCATAACAATCATTGCTATTAGATTTCCCAACCAAGCTCGAAACATTGTGTAATTTGTTTTGCAAGTTATTTTCTAGTTTTGTTTACAGTAAAACAAATTCCCTTGTTCACAAACTAAACTAAATTTAAGTTGAGTGCATCTTTTTCTTTCTATTTCATTAAGAAAAGGACAAAAGATAAATATTAGTTTAGTCCTGTCAAATTAGCCAGCGCCTGACGTAAATTGACGTATTTATAGTAGCCGTGTTTTTAATCACATCTAAACTTGCTATGGAGTGTCTTAATTTTACAGAACTAAACAAATATTTATCTTTTGTCCTTTTCTTAATGAAATAGAAAGAAAAAGATGCACTGAACTTAAATTTACTTTAGTTTGTGAACAAGGGAATCGGCGCCATTGTCTACTTTGCGCTCGAGCAGAAAACAAGGTGTCGATCCAAGAGAGCATACTTAAATGTTATAAAAATTATACCGGATCATCAACTTCCATGGAGCACTCATGATCACTTCTTTGATGGAGTTTCACACACATGGAGAATCACACACAGAGAATCAATTGGTAGTTTAAATAAAATAAGCGTTATTATTATAGCTTTTTTTAAAGAAATAAATATTTTTGTATTTGTATTATCTTTCCTTCTGTTCAAATATTGCAGTCATACTAATATTACTGTACTATGCCTGTGCTATGGCCGCTGTCCGAACTTTTAATGGCGCGCTTGCCATAACAAGTTGAAATTTTTAAGGAATTTTCATCAAAGTAATAACTGAACGAGTTATTTAGTCTAAAATGTATAATGGCTAACTTTCATTACATAATTGAACTTGTGTGTTATATATTGCAGACTAGCTGCACCCCGCGGTTTCATCCGCACAAGTGTTGATCCAGGAAGAATATCGGGATAAAAAGTATCCTATGTCCTAATAAGGTTATGGTCTATCCATGTGCCAAATTTCTTCCAAATCCGTTCAGCCGTTTTAGTGTGAAAACGTAACAAACAAACATACAAAAAAATTCATTATTCTCTTCATAATATTACTAGCTGCGCCCCGCGGTTTCACCCGCATAAGTTTCGATCCCGTGGGAATATCGGAATAAAAAGTATCTTATGTGTTAATCTTGGTTATAACCTATCTGTGTGCCAAATTTCATCCAAATCCGTTCAGTAGTTTTGGCGTAAAAGAGAGATACATCCATCCATCCGTCCATACAAACTTTCGCGTTTATAATATTAGTAGGATAGGATAGTATTGTAGAAATGAGAAGGTTCATACCGGTCTATATTTAGTAATGCATATGTATAAAAATGGCATACTATTCCGTCCATAGGCTGTTTCAAAGGAATGCGAGCTATTTTCGAACTCTACAGCAGTCCTTTAGGAAAAATACCTGGAATTTTTCACTTGATATGTTTTCTTATCCACGTTCGAGAGATATTTGCAAACTCTCACAGAATTTCAACGCTTTTGTGTTTGTTTAAGAATAGCGCACTTTATTCTTCTATTGAGGATCGTAAAATATATCCAAGAATTCTTTGAGTGGTAGTGGTTAAGAAGCATCGTTCACGAACTTTTTTTTGTTCAATATATTTTCTTACTTCAATTTTTATTTGTGTAACCAACACTGGGCCCACTTGGTAGATTATAGGCCACTCCCTCTCGAACAGAGGAGGCCTGTGTCCCAGCAGTGGGAACATTATAGGCTGATTGTGCTATGCTTATGCTACTCAAGTACTTACCTACCTACTTTTTTTTTTTTTTTTGGTGATGGGAAATCATCAAATGACTCCTCCCGCTCTGGGTGGAGCAGGAGGGAGTGTCAGACTCTTACTGACTAAAACCCACCCGTGTTCCTTCCTTAGCCCTTTATGTTCCAGGGCAGCGGTAACCCTTTCGGACGATCCCGCTACTACCTACCTACTTTAAGATGGTTTTGTAAGGTTGAATAGAAAGCTTGTGGCGGCATCTCCGCCGCCACATGCAAACTACGCATCATAGAGACGTTACGCAAAATCCTGCATCGCGCAAGCGGAATTTACCGCGCAACTAACATACTCGTATATACAACGACTTGACATCAATCGTTGGAGGAGTATGAATTGACTTTACACCCTGTTCCTCTATAAGCGCCTGTTTAGTAATGAACTCATATCATTCCTTATGTACTACCAATTTACTACTATCAATCGGTGTATTGTATTTAATCGAACTTCAAATAAATCCTATTGTAGGGTCCTAAAAATAATAAATAGCCAAGAAAATGCGACCAACTTCGATGTACTTAGCGCTCGCCGGCCATAGTTCCAACCTAACCTAACCCGTTTCGTCGGGGTACTGTGAGAAAAGACGAGACCAAAGAATTCTTTGGATATATTTCACGATGTTCAATGGAAGGGTAAAATGCGCTATTCTTAAACAAACACGTAAGCGTTGAAATGCTGTAAGGCTTTGCAAATATCTCTCGCACGTGGATAAGAAAAAAAACAAGTGAAAATATCCTTGGTATTTTCCCAAAGAGCTGCTGTGGAGTTTGAAAATAACTTCCATTCCTTTGTAACAATATATGGACAGAATATTAAGCAATTTCTATAAATATGGATACCTAGGTATGCACTTTTTCATATCTACAATACTATAAAGAGAATAATGTTTTTTATGTTTGTATGTTACTCTGTTACGCTAAAACGGCTGAAGGGATTTCAATGAAATTTTGCACATGGACATGGATTCGGACATAGGATACTTTTTATCCCGATATTTTTACTGGATCAAGATTTATGCGGCTGAAGCTGCGGGGCGTAGCTACTCTACAATATTTTACACACATTCCTTTATAATTTGTGTAAACGCAAGTTCAGTATGTAATTAATGAAAGTTATATGTTCTAGAATACATAATTTCGTTTAGCTATTACTTAATGAAAAGTCCTTCGAAATGTTAACTTGTTACGTCATGGTAAGCTAATTACCTACCAGCAAACTTGTTAAAACATAGAAAAAAAAAACTTGCAAAAGAAATTACATAATGTTTCGAGCTTAGTCGGGAAATATAAAAGTAATGGTCGTTATGCCGCGTGAGAAGAATTTTACTTTCTGGGCCCCAATTCTGTATACTAATTATTGTTCCCGCGTAATCTTACCGCGTGCAAACCACGTACGGTTGTTAATTGTGGTATTTTGACAGTTCAAACCACGCCAACTTCGTGTTCATTTCGCGCGGTTTCATTTCATTGTGTCATACAGAATACGTTATTAGCGGATGTCGTGGTTAGGTAAGGAGTTGACGTCGTTTCGAAGTAAGGAATCATTAAGTGGTCATAGTGAATCGGGGCCCTGGAATTAGCATCAACTGTTTTTGAAGTGAAAACTTCTTTAGCGGCGTTGTGCACTTTTTTGTGATGGGTAAAAAATGTTAAACTCGCCTCAGGACACGTGACCTGATCGAAAATTCGTAAGACGGAGCTCGCGTCAGGACACGTGACCTGATCGAAAATTCGTAAAATGCAGCTCGCGTCAGGACACGTGACCTGATCGAAAATACGTAAGACGGAGGGAGAGTAGACCGCATTCCAAAATATCAAAAATGCACAACGTTAATATTCAAGTTTTCACTTCTGCCGGCACTCCCGGAGTCCAACCCGTTTTTTACATAAACTTTCTGTTTTAGCGTGAGCTGAAAACTAGTATTTTACATGGAGCGTCTGCCTATCTGACCTCCTTTCCTTACCTAGACTGGTTGTCAGACTTGGGCAACGGACTACCGGTAACGACTGTCAAAGATTTACTGATGACAGCCGGGATGTACGGCTTAACGTGCTTTCCGGAGCACGGAGGGGGCTCGATATGTAAAGATCCACTGACTGACCGCGGCAAGCGTAGCTTAACCTGATCGATCGACCCGTACGACTGTTATTACTTAGCCACGAGCCCCTCCTTTCTCATTTCAATAGTGTCTAACTAAATAATTCATAGTGTGTCTATTGAATAGATTATATTGGCACACGTATTAATTAGAATAGAATAATCTTTATAACTATATAAAATTTTACAAAGGGTGACACAATGGGCGGTCTTATCGCTAAGGCTGCCATCAGACAGACTGCATCGCAGCAACCGCGCGCAGTCAATATATTCAACTGCATGCAGTTATCTGCAGTCGAATCTGACTTTCCGCAGTTAACGCCACGCATCTTGCCCAGGAGCTCAGTGTAAGATTTGACGTCGAAATGGAAGCAAAGACTTTACTTCTCTTACTGTATGCGGTTAGCGATGGACAGCGTGTGTCGACACTACACGACTGTAGCCGACCGCGTAAAGTTGAAGTCACGACTGTATGTAGTTAATATTGACTTCACACGACTGCAGCCAACCGCGTGAAGTTGATATCATGACTGAACGAAGTCGAACGTACAACTGCATGCAGTTGAATATATCGACTGCGATTGCTGTGATGCAGTCCGTCTGATGGCAGCCTAAGAGCGATCTCTTAAAGACAACCATTGGATGGATTAAAATTAAGGAGAGACAAATATAGTAAAATAAAAATTACGACATATTCGCCTAAAAATGTAAACAAATATGAGTTTATGGAAAAATTACTTTAGTTCCTACACATTAAAGTTCAGTTTACGCTACAGCTTCAAACATTTTTATAACTTTTTCAATAGTGCTAGTCATTCTGAAATCCACTTAATTGCCATTAAAATAAAGTTGATATTTGTTTAATTTGAAATAACGTCAATTTGAAACATAAATAAAATTTGAATATAGGTAGTCTGGGGCCATTGTACCATTTACATTATACAATTAATATATACATAAAGTACATTTTACTAATCTAAATAAATATATACATTTAATAATAAACATGAAACAAGAGCAAAGAAAAAAATATTAATAATGATGATGTTTAAGGAGAGAGGAAGTGGTTTTTTATCATAGTTTTGAAAGTGGACAAAGTTTGAGCACGCCTTACCGACACGGGCAAATCATTCCATAACCGTACTGCTTGAACAGTAAAAGATTTGTCATAGAAACTGGTGGAATCTCTAGTCTCAGGATTTCCGATTAGATATGTGCCATTTCTATTGTGACGTAAAAAGGTTCTGTTTGCGGTTGAGTTCTATTTGTAATAAACCACCTACGAACGACGATTATTTTTAAATTAGGCAGAACCAGAAGTTAGTGAGAAAAAACTATTTCAATGCCTATTTGGGCTAGCCGATAATTAAGGCTTGTACAGACGCCAGCACATCAAGCTACTACAATCTGTCAGATTTCTTTAATAGATTTTCAACTTTATCGCGAAAGTATTAAGGTTCAAGGTTGATTGGGAAAATTTGACAGTTTCGGGTAGCTTGACCTGCTGGCGTCTGTACAAACACAGGGGCGCTAAATATAAAACGCTCCGTGTCCGTTTTATTGTCCCATAATATATCCGTTCGTTTCCGGAATATATCTATTTGTCGACCCACATTACATACTCGTATGTTACTGAGTAGGAAGTTCCTTTCAAAGTCCAACACAACTGAAAATAATATGTTTGTCGGAGATGGTATGTCTGTCTCTCGTTAACATCAGGCATATTTTAATTACTGTGGGGTGTTACTATGGGTAGTGTTGGTTACAGCACAATAGAAAAACGGTTTGCAGTTCCAATCAGATTACAATTCACGAACAAGTCAGTCACACTAACGAATCACACACTGTAGGTACTCAACTCAACGATACGGAACACGAGACAGTTTCTAAGCACATGTTGTTCGTACGATGTCCAATGTTTCGATGATCCTGAGAGCTAGGCCGAAGCCTGCCAGGGTACCGGGATCGTCCGAAAGGGTTACCGCTGCCCTGGAACATAAAGGGCTAAAGAAGGAACACGGGTGGGTTTTAGTCAGTAAGAGTCTGACACTCCCTTCCGCTCCACCCAGAGCGGGACGGGTCACTTGATGATTTCCCATCCTCAAAAAAGAAAAAAGGCTAGACTCTGTTTAGCGCCACGAGGTGGCGCTAGCGTTCCGAATAGTCAAATGAATGACTCCGACATATTGTTTGGTACCAAATTACTGATTTGGAAGTAAAGCTGTTTTTATTTATTGTTTTAGAGGAATGCGATGTTATGCGTAGATATATTCAATCGGCGTAGCCTTTCCTTACTTATGTTGGGGTCGGGTCGAATACCAGTATTTTACATGGAGAAACCTAAAAACCCACTTACTGGGTAACACGATACCGCTTAGTAAGACTGGTTGTCAGACTTGTGTGGGCTTGTGACTACCAGTAACGACTGTCAAAGATCTACAAATGACAGTTGGGACCTAAGGCTTAGCGTGCTTTTTATGGCACGGGGGAGTCTCGTTATGTAATGGATGGCCACCCATCCACGAACCGTCCTCGGCAAGCTCAACCTTCGATCGACGATGCGGCTGTTATTGTTGAGCCACGAGCTCCTAGCACATAGAGATATTATTAAACTGAATAAAATAATCTCAAAATATCTGAGCGTAAAATAAAACTGTCTATTAGTATTTTCTGGAAGTCAAAACTAAACTATAATTTAGGTAGATAATCAAAATATTTATTTATTTATTATTCCCAACACAACTATCATTACAGGTTGCCCCCAATGGTGACTCAAAACATGACTTGCCCTACCCCCACATTTACATCTCACAAAAATTCCTCCTTCTCAATAACAAAAGAGAAAGTAACATTATGCCAACATCTTGCGTTACACACAAGAAAAATCGACGATGCGGAAAATGAAGCCCCTTTTCAATTTATTTCTCAAATTCTCAGTTGTGTTTTGGTTTATTTACATCTATAGGCTTATTTAATGTTTGCGCCTTTATATTACCGATTCGAATGATGAGAGGTGTATTTTATATTTATATCGTATTTTTTTCTATCAAACAATCTGCTTATTTTTACATCCCAATTCTATACGGTAATTATTATTATTCCCCGCGTAATTTGACCACGTGTAAACCACGTACGGTTGTCAATCGTTGTACAGACGCCAGCACATCAAGCTACTACAATCTGTCAAATTTCTTTAATAGATTTTCAACTTTATCGCTAAAGCATTAAGGTTCAAGGTTGATTGGGAAAATTTGACAGTTTCGGGTAGCTTGACCTGCTGGCGTCTGTACTTTGACAGTTCAAACCACGCCATTCTTAAACAACATCGCGTTCATTTCGCGCGGTTTCGTTTATTGTGTCATAGAGAATACGTTATTTTAGATGTCGTAATAAGCTAAGGAATTGACGTGATTTCGAAGTAAGGAATCGTTCAGTGGTCATAGTGAATTAGTGGCCCAGGTCTCCAATCTGTCTCTATTCTTTTCTAATATTTTAAATATGAAATAGTGTTTATCTACGTAACATGTCATTAACTTGTAAAATATTTGTAGAGGTGGGTTATCAAAGGTAACCACCGGACAAAACCTCTACAGTGCTCACCGGGACCGCTCGCTTCACGAATTTGTATTGCAAACAAAAAAATTATAACGCGACGAACATTCATTAGATAAACGAGCATTCGTCCGCGCACAGCTTCTAGAGAATTTGTTTTTCGTGTTTTCGATTCACGTACTCACCAAAGTGTTCTTTTCACAAATGATTATTTGTTGCATAAAGAACGTTCGCGCAACGAATATTCGTGAAGCGAATGCTCGCGATGAGTACCGTCTTTAAAAAATACATTACGTATGGAGAAAAGGTGGTATTTAAGCAAGCATCTGATACAATATACTCAAATTCATAGAACTTGATCACTTACAAGGGGCTTATAACAATATGAGAGTGTATTTACCAGATACTTCTTCTTTTTCCTTAGGAGTAATATAATTATGTGTTATGATGTAATACGGAAACATTAACGGAGCGGTATGGCACTTTGAAATGTCAGAGTGCAACACTAATACGTTAATGTGTACTCGAAATGTACACATTCGCATTTAATTTTAAAACTATTAAAATAACTTTCAGTTTTCTAGTTATTAGCCAATAATATTAGAGGACGTTATCCTCTAAACTGATATTATGAAGAGAAAATATTTGATTTTTTATGTATGTTTATATGTTTGCTATGCTTTCACGCTAAAATGGCTGAACATATTTGAATTATTATTGTATACAATTCAGTATTTTCTAACTGAACAGACAGCTGTGCTGCTGGGGAGTTTGTTGCGCCACTTCTTCCCGGCGATAGCACTAGGAAGTGGTGAAGGGCGGGCGTTTTTGGGGATTGTCTTTTGTGATTTTGACGTTCGAAAAGTGCTGATTCTCAGCCTAATTTGAATAAATGACTTTTGATTTTGATTTTGTTTATAACCAGGATTAATATATAGGATACTTTTTATCCCGATATTCCCACGGGATCAAAACTTATGTGGGTGTAACCGCGGGGCGTAGCTAGTATAATAATAATAATCACTTTATTTCAGGCAACTAAGGCCGTTAGATAAGACACACAAAATAATCTTATACGAATTATCCCACAAGAACGTTATTCTACAAATTTATTAAATACGATAAATTAGTATTAGATTACATAAAGCCCTGCCTAGGCACAGGCTGTGTTATAAAGTGTCCTAAGTCCTCAGAGTACAACGAAGGCCTAGATTAAAGCTATATAAAGCTTCTCGAAATTAGGACCCGTGCTTATTGAGTTTGCTTATGTGGATAAGAAAATAATCTAAAAGGGAAACTGGGTTACCTTTTCTGATTAAAAGCTTAAGTGAGCCCACACAACAGCTGTCTTCGTCTTGTACATTCATGTCTTCTTTTGCGTAATACGATTGACGTAAAGTCACGGATGAAATGACTGATTTTTCCAACGCCAAATAATTTGATCCGAGGAATAATTTTTAATTTTTGACAGTACTTCCATACAAAATCTGTCAGACGTAAATTTAATTCCACGAATAAAAATTATCCGTTGTTTGAGAAATCAGGCCTAAGTCTGTTTAAAAATGAGGTTATTAAAAAAAAAAAAAACTATATTATTGCTTGGAAATGAGAAAAATATCGTTAAAAAAAATCTCTAAGAGACCGTTGATCATGATATAGTAAGAAACAATTAAAGAAAATACATTTATTTACGGCAAACATGACGCATAAAAAGAACACAAACACAAAAAAAAACAATTTGGGGGAAAACATGCGTCACATCCACGCAAAACGGCCATCGCTCAGCATAACGCTAAGACCCTATACGAGACAGAGCTCCAGCGTTGGTTTTCAGCGACAGCCAGCGTTGTCGTGATGACGAAAAACCTTGTTTCGTTTTCAGTTCGAGGGTTTGACTGAAAATACTTTCAAACGTTGTATATTAAATATCAATCAATCAACTCAGCCTATCGCAGTCCACTGCTGGACATAGGCCTCTCCAGGCTGCGCCACAACACCCTGTCCTCCGCCTTCCGCATCCAGTCCGTCCCAGCCACCTTCTTCAGGCCGTCGAAATAATAATAATAATATAATATCCCTGGACATTTCACACAGCGCCATCTAGTCCCAAGCTAAGCAACCTAATGCTTGTGTTATGGTAACAAGATGGCTGATAAACTACTTATATACATTTTTTTTTTGTAAATATATACATATTATAGATAGAAAAATACCCAGACTCGGAACAAATACATGTAGGTCATACAAATATTTGTTCCTTGCGGGAATCGAACCTGCGACACGCAGGGCAGCAGTCAATCGCTTAACCACTGCGCCAACCGTGCCGTCAAATATTATATATGCCATTGAACATTGGTATACAGCGTGCCGCTTTAATGGCGACATTAATTTAACACAGGTATACGGTCTCGCGTCTACGTTTTATGAGCATATTTTAATTTGATTAAACATTTTATTTACTTTTTTTTTTAATTTTCTAAAATATCATTTTGGAGCAAACTGTACTGAAAGAACTGTAGCGCAGGGGTCATTTGAAGGGGTCGCGGATCATAACATCGCATTAATGAAATTAAAACGAATAAAGTGCTCAGATTCACCTAGAATTCAAGGAAGGAGAGAGAGAAAAAGAAATAAAGGAAAAGTATTTATTGCGACTCGTAAACTCGAAGATCATAAAGTAAACTAAACGCAGTTTAAAAACGGCGGGCGGGTATGTTCGCGAGTGGCGCAGGTGGAAGTTTTCTAATTATTAAAAAACGAACTATTTTGTGTTGTTATCATTTTTATGATTCAAGGCCACTAGCCCTACCCGTGTCTTAAATTAATGTCGCAATTGTAACGACACGTTGTAGATTTGTCCTCCTTGGTTTAGCCAGTCAGAAATAGAGCTAAGTATGCGTCCTATTTCAGTTTTCGAGAGGTAGTCCAAACTTCGCGCGACATCCAATTTCCTGATGTCAATTCTATCTGGAACGAAGTTTAAACTAAATGCAATGTCACGAACATGAAGCTTAGGCTATTTAAATCAGCCAAACACTGTTTGGCAGACTGTCAATCACAATCCAAAGGTTTTTAAGGAAATTCCTAATCCGTTGCTTCATAGGTTTGAAAAAACGTCTCCTCAACAACATAAATAACGCAATGAGCGTGTCTGAACTGTCAAAATGAAAGGATGTGCGATCAATTGTCATGTTATGTGTTCATGTTATCTTTACATATTGAATGTTTTTGTTTTGTTTTGTTGTTTTTGTTTTATATACATTTTGACATTAATGAATTTGATATATACTATGACATTTGCTTACTTTGTAAAGTATTCTATTATTTTAATTATTGTGAATGTGAAGACTATGTGGGTCATTTTATTTTTTATTTTTCGCTCTGTTCTGTTAGTTTTGTCATGGTCTGGCAGTTTGAGTAATTAATGTGGCCTACCCAAATGTCCTTTCTTTGGTATTGTTCGTCGAACCGTTGAGCTCCTTAAGTTTTGAGTTGAGCTGCACGATTTCTGACATATGCGTGCACTGACTGGACAGGTCCTCTCAATCTGTGTGGTTCTTTCCTCAAAAGACCATCTCAGACATCGACCTACATGGTCTTCATATGATCTGACCAAGATTATGTCTGGACTTTAAAAGAGACTGTGACGTCTGAGTTTGTTTCGGCATTTCTTCTCAGACTAGTCAGATAGGAAACGCCGACTTCATCTAGTTTTAAAATATGATTGACGTGTAAAAGTGTTTGTACAAACCTACTTACAAAATAAAATTATTTATCATTTATCATGTCATTGTATGTGAACGCCATTAGCCCCCCCCCCCCCCCCACAGCTTTATCTTCGTATAGCCGCATTTTTTCTGAGAAAATTAAGAGGTAGAAATAAATAAACATGCATTGGTACTGTCATTCTATGTTTTTACGGTCTTTCCACCGCATCACTAGAAATTAACGACTTAACCGACTTGTGTGGGATGACACCTAACTTTCCTTCATTCTTTTCTTCATTCTTCATGAGGCACCGGTGAGGAAAAGCACCTCTTTTGTATATTTACGACAGTTTTATGTTATGTGCACGTGCCACATGCCAGAATAAATGAAAGGAATACGTCATTTTACCCAAATACATTCTAAGTGCTGATACACACGAGCGACACGCGTCAACGGCAGAGGCCACTGCAGCCGCCAACGAGTGTCGACGGCTGCAGTTCACTCGTGTGTGTGTCGCAGTAAGAGGCAGTCGCACATGGTTAATGGTTAATGGTTCATGGCTGTAACCATCTTACTGCGACATATGCACACTTACCGGATGCAGTTGAATACCAGTATTTTACATGGAGCGATTACCTATCTGACCTTCACAACCCAGTTACTGGGTAACACGATACCCCTTGGTAAGCTGACTACCCGTAATGAATACATACATACAGGCGAGAAAAAAGGTTAAGAACGGCGTAGGTGCCTACTGAACTTACTGCCAACATTATGAATTACTACCTGCGCCCCGCGGTTTCACCCGCATAAGTTTCGATCCCGTGGGAATATCGGGATAAAAAGTATTGTATATGTTAATCCTGGCTATAAACCATCGTGCCAAATTTCATACAAATCCGTTCAGTAGTTTTTGCGTGAAAGAGTAACAAACATCCATCCATCCATCCATCCATATAAACTTTCACGTTTATAATATTAGTAGGAAATAGGAATGGGACAATAACAAAAAAGTAATCTATTTAAAAAATAAGAAATTGTCTAACATTTCGTTCCTCGATAGTACCTACATACCTACTTTGAAAGTTATTGTTTGATTAACTTGTAGTTTTAAATAATACCATCAGACCGTGAATAATGTTCTTACCTATTCTCAGTTCATACTTATTCGATTTTGTTATTCTTTCATTGAAACTCTGTGTTTGTTTGAAATAAATGAGTGTTTCTTTCTGAATGGATAAATATTAAATTGAACGGAAACGAGAATTAAGTACAATATGATTGTATTCTGAAATATTGTTTAAGTACCTAAAAGTTTTTCATTGGTATACACCACGGATATCGAGTATACATTGTATTCTTCACGTTATCCATAAACTTTGGCAAACGCTTCTATAGCTTTTACAAATCAAATCTAACAAAGGAAGTAGAACTTAAAAAAGACTTCGTTACGTAAGATATTTGTAATTTCATTTAATGAAATTTAATTGAGCGATGCAGTAAGAAAGGATCTTAATTTGGTCTATGTTGCCGCTTACTGCAATTAAAATGATAAATCTATCAAATGCTTCGGATAAAGAGATAAAGAGGCATGCATATCGGGTGGTTTACGTCAAGCTATTTAGTAGTATGAAAATAAACAAAAACTAAAAAATAAGAATTCATTAATGTGTCCATAATGAAAAAATGCTTATTTCCATGGTCTGAAGATCTGGTCGAAGTTTATGTATATCGTCCGGAACACGGTGTATAGGATAATGGAAGAAATAACTTCAGTGTTGCAAATAAATAAACGTAAATAAAATGGTAGCTATGCTTATATAAAATAAACCTTAATAGAAAACTCAAGTGGAATAAAATTGCCATTGCCAAGCACTTCGTTTGAAAAGAAAACAGAATTTAAATAGAAAGGCGACAACATCGCGACTCCATTTTGTATCAAAATATTTGCTTACGCGGCTTCAAGCACTTGCAAAAGCTAATATAACATTTATGACTGTGCATAAAGCCGTTTTAAGTACTGAAATCAGATAAAAACTGGTGAATCACCGTTATCTGTTCGGCTACGTGGAACAACGAGGAGTAGCGTAGCATTACGGAAGCTTTACCACGCTTTTGACACATAGACCGGGGATTTGCGGCTTCACAGGCTTTACCTCCCTATGTAAACTGTATTAAAGGGAATGCGCCAAGAGAGCCCGTGAAATTCCAATATTTTACGTTTTTTTTTGCAATTTGCAGGTCAGGTTGTACGTTGATTAAAATATGATTCGGACTGTATAGAGAATTAACTTCATCAGTCTTACCAAAGGGTATTGTATTACCCAGTAAAGGGGTTGTGGAGGTCAGATAGGCTGTCGCTCCATGTAAAATACTGGTATTCAGCTGCATACGGTTAGACTGGAAGCCGACCCTAACATAGTTGGGAAAAGGCTAAGTAGATGATGATTCATTAAAATACAAGCCTCTAACTTCATATAATCCTATTGATTGATGTGAATCGTCATCATCGCGGTCGCGAATCATATTTTGTTCAACATACAACCTGACAATGGCGTGCAAATTGCAAAAATGTAAGAAAATTTGAATTTCGCGATTTACCCTGGCGATTTCCCCTTAAGGAACCTACCTGTACATACAGCTGTGTGTATATTTTATTTGAATTGATTTTTAGATTGCCACTCTCAGATGATTGAATTTGAATTCGCGTTCCAATTGAAACCGTTCAAACTGCGACAAAGTGACTTACTGAAGTGGAAGCCATTTTGAAAATTTGAATTTATAGCTGTTTCAAATAGATGGGTTGTCTATAGTTCCATTTTATAAATTGTCTTTGGTTCTTTTTCTGATCATTAGGGTTGTTTTGAACATCTTCGTCGGTACACAAGTTTTCTTTTAGTTTAACGAGTTTTGTTCCTTTGTTCAATTCATATATTTATTTTTCGTTTTACAAATAAAATCGTACAACTTCATCGAACTTTCCGCCAGGCATTGTTAAGAATAATAATTTCCTTTTAAAAGTTCTATATTCTTTACTTAGTCAGCAAGATTTAATTGCAATTTTAACTAACTCTTTTTTAAATGATTTTTTTCTTATCAGGATTAAAATATACAATAATACCTACCTATCTATTGCATCTATCTATAAGTAAAGTTATTTGAATATTAATTGTTGGGTAAATTGTCAATCAACTTACTTGTCCGTAAAACCCGCAAGAGTTAGCTCGAGACTTCGCTTGGATGAGCAGTAAGCGCGCGGTACTGAGGTACGGGTCTCAAGTTACCTCTTGCGGGTTGTACATTCATTCATTCATTGTCTGAAATGCACGCACACAAATTGACGTAGGGTGTCAATTTGTTTAACAATCAATTTCCCTGACTGTAATTATGTAACTGCTCCATTTCTATTCCAACTGCACCCGCCTTTCCCCATGCCTTTTTCTCTTCCATAAAATAACCTGCCCCTTTTTCGCCTACAGGTATAAGAATGCTCGACCAGCCTTACATGACGGACCTGATTGAGGCGAACTCGATGGGCCACGAGCCCCACAAGATCCACATCTACAGCGCATCGTGGGGACCCACAGATGACGGCGAGACCGTCGATGGGCCACGCAATGCCACTATGAGGGCCATCGTCCGGGGTGTTAATGAGGTAAGAGTCATTTTGGCATATTTTCGCACAGAACAGGCTACGTATTATAACGTCACGCTTTGTTTCCCCTAAGGGTTAGGCAGAGGTGAACCTGAGGTACACCTATATTCCGCCAATTATATTTAAATCCCATATAACAGGGGGAGCCTATCGCCATTAACTGGGCACAGATCCTGACTCCGGGCTGCTATTGAGAAATTACAGATGAAAAGAATCAATAATACATTGTCCGACCTGGGAATCGAAGCCAGTACCACTGCTTAGCGACCATTTCTAAGCAGGCCAGGGTAGGATGGCGTTAAAGGAAGGACGCTGGGCGGTACCTACATACAAAAATGCTTATGATGATGAGACATGCCGGTTTCCTCAAGATGGTTTACTTCGCCGTTTTGAGAGCAGTGGTGATGAAATTATTTACACAAAGTAAAGCGCCTGCCAGAGTTAAGACCTACGACATTCACTCGTAAATAGCGGCTGTTACCATAGGCCATCAATGCTCTTAAACAGTATTATTTCTTCATAAAAGGTGCGATGATACTTTTTTAAACTTGGATAAATATAGACAGCAGACAGTAACATAATCCGGCCATTGATAGACTTTCACAAATTCAATATTCTTCGGAAATAGAAACTGTCACGGTGAATTTTAACGCCGGACCGAACAGGTTGGAAATAGGAAATACACGACACGTGTAGCCGGTGAAATGTTATTTTTGGACGAGTATTCGTAGGCAGGCTTGATGAACCCGTAGGTTCTACAAATTAGAAGTATTTTTATATGTGTCACGGATCTTCATTGCAGATACTCGCATAAAAATACCTCAGTTTTTTTTACCTATCAAACTTTTAGTATCTTTCAAAAGAGATAAAAATAGTTGGAAAGATGCTAAAAGTTCACTCAATTCATCATCTGCCTGGCCTTTTCCCAACTATGTTGGGGTCGGCTTCCAGTCTAACCGTATGCAGCTGAATACCAGTATTTTACATGGAGCGACTGCCTATCTGACCTCTACACCCCAGTTACTGGGTAATACGATACGCCTTGGTAAGACTGGTTGTTAGACTTTCGGACTTCTGACGACCCGTAACGACTGTCAAAGAAAAAGTTTACTCCACTATAATCCCCCAATATAATTTTTTTCCTAATCTGCATTCGCGACATATTCGCCCAAAAATGTAAACAAATAAGAGTTAATGGATAGATAACTTTAAATCCTACACAATAAAGTTCAGTTTACGCTACAACTTCAGACATTTTTATTATAAACTTTTTCAGTAGTGCTAGTCACTCTGAAATCAACTTAATTACCATTAAAATAATATTGATATAAGTTTAACATGACATAACGTCAATTTGAAACAAATAAAATTTGAATATAGGTATCCGTATTCGGGTAAACGACCAACAGTAACTGCACTATTAGTTAATCAGGTAAAAAGAAGCGAAATAAAACATTGCTCAGAAGTAACAATTTCTTAGTGAACGCTTTTTCAACAGTAAACTTTGGAGAGTTTTTTGTTCTATGTTGCCTTTAGTCTCAAATTTTCATGTTATGCTAACAAGCACTCACTATGCTTGCTTTAACTGAGTAAAGAGTAGGAAAAAGCCCGACTTTTCTTATATTTTTTTTTACTTAGAAGATACTTGCATACGTAAAATTACGCCTTCTTCCCACGAAGGTAGGCAGACACTACAGAATCCTCCATCACACTATCAGTAGCAATGGGTTTAATTTTGACAGTTCAACAACATCCATTGCGTTATTTACGTTGTTGAGCGGACACATTTTTCGAACATATGAAGCAATATCCTTCAAAATTATTGAGATTGTGATTGGTCGTGTGTTCCGCAGTTCGGGTCCTGGTCATACATACACGCCGGTTACTTAGAAGGTATTTAAGCATTTTGTACCTTTAAAGATTATTGTTTAGTGTAAGTTTAACGCCCTTAATTTCGATACTGTATAAGATACCCTACACTAAAATAATAGTTAGGTATAATCAACCATCACATCTGTATACTTACATTACTGGCAAATGATTGTGGGATAAGCTCAATTTTCCATGAATGAAACTGCTGATTTCCTTTTAATTCTAGTATTTTTTTTTTCGTCTGTTATCTATCGTCTTTACCATCTTTTCTTTTTCTCCAACCTCGTCCCCCCTTCTGCTTCTTGTACATTTTAAATATTTATCCACTATCTCTTTCACTCCTTGACTATTCCTTACATTCATCTCTGTCACTCGTTTATGCTTCACATCTGTCATTCACCTTTACGTCACAATTCACTATCCTGTCATAACGTTCCGTTCCTACATAAATTATTTCTATTTTACACATTTCGTCATATTTCTATCTGGAATTTCTCAGTAACAGCCCGGAGTCCAGATTTGTGTGTGAAATTTGGTACACAGATAGTGTATAACCAAGATGAATACATAAGATAATTATTATTCCGATATTCCCACGGGATCGAAACTTACAGTGGTGAAACCGTGGGGCGCAGCTAGTGTTTCATAATTCGTGGAAAATGAAGAGAAAAAAAAAACTACATTTATTGACCACATGCTTAGGGCCGGTTGTTTCAAACGGTTGGTTAACGTAGCACACGTACGTCAAATAATAACGATTACTCGTTACTATTTGGCGTACGGCAAGGCTATAATTTTGTAATTGTAATTTGAAACAACGCTTTTTTGGTTGGACGTTAGTTAGCGCCATTTTTGACGTTTACGCGTGCGTCAAGTGGAAGTGATAAAAAAAACCGGCCAAGTGCGAGTCGGACTCGGTCACGAAGGGTTCCGTACCACGTTTGTTGTATGGGAGCCCCACTTAAATATTTATTTTATTCTGTTTTTAGTAAAAATAGAAATACATCATCTGTGAAAATATCAACGGCCTAACTATCACGGTGCATGAGATACAGCCTAGTTGCAGACAGACAGACGGACAGTCGAGTCTTAGTAATAGGGTCCCGTTTTTTAATTATTGTGAATGTGAAGACATTCACAATAATTAAAAAACGGGACCCTATGTGTGTGTGATAAAATGACCCACATAGGGTCATTTTATTTTTTATTTTTCTCTCTGTTCTATTAGTTTTTGTCATGGTCTGGCAGTTTGAGTAATTAATTTGGCCTACCCAAATGTCCTTTCTTTGGTATTGTTCGTCGAATCGTTGAGCTCCTTAAGTTTTGAGTTGAGCTGCACGATTTCTGACATATGCGTGCACTGACTGGACAGGTCCTCTCAATCTGTGTGGTTCTTTCCTCAAAAGACCATCTCAGACATCGAGCTACATGGTCTTCATATGATCTGACCAAGATTATGTCTGGACTTTAAAAGAGACTGTGACGTCTGAGTTTGTTTCGGCCTTTCTTCTCAGACTAGTCAGATAGGAAACGCCGACCTCATCTAGTTTTAAAATATGATTGACGTGTAAAAGTGTTTGTACAAACCTAAATCATTTATCATTTACCCTTTGGGTACGGAACCCTAAAAACTAATAAAAAGAATAAAAAGTCCGATGTAAGAAAAAGCGTGCCTCATGACTGCGCCAAAAACTCGTGCCTGACGCTGGTTTTCAACTGGACGTAGAATCTGCACTTGACAACCCTGAACTTTTAAACTAAATCGATTTATATTCTTTATCGGTTTCGTTTAAATAGTGACGTAAAACTTTAGTAGCAGCGATTGATTCTCTTGAAGTGAAAATAAAGTTATCTATCACGTCTTTTTACGGTACACTCCATCTATTTTATGTCAGTTTCAGACGATAACTCTTTGTCTCGACACTTAAAATATTTTACTTCAGCTTATGGCAATATTACACTGTCGAACCATCTATGTATACATATTATAAATTAAAGTTGCTTTTCTGTCAGGTCAACGGATTTTAATGCGAATTTCCCCATCATTTAGAGACTTTTTTCCCGGAAGGTTTGTGTTTAAAATTTTAATATAAAAAAAACAACCGACTTCCAAACACGACACGGTCCAGTCGGTGTCGTTGGGTTCGCATTTTCGTTGTTTGCCACCGACTTCCGAAATTAAAGTTATTTTTCACTTTGTAGTGTCGTTTTTGGAAGTCGGCTGTCTTTTTTTTCACAAAAGTTTTTATATTTTTCACTTTTAAGTTGTAATTTTTACCAGTAATTTTGGTTTAGAAACCAAACTACTGTACCGTTTTTGATTAAATTTCTATGGGACCATTTGGGAAGTTATACCCTTTCCAACAAAAAAGATTTTTTCAAATCGGTTGGCAAGCGAAGGAGTTATGCGCGAACAAACAAAAAAAATACAAACAATCCGAATTGAGAACCTCCTCCTTTTTTAGAAATCGGTTAAAAGTTCAGGAATATTGATGTTTTATCGCGTCGTAAAAACCGTGTGAAGCAGGTAATTGGTCTATAAGACTGATTGAAAGGTTCAGAAATTAAAAGTATGGCCGGCAGTGTCTAGTACACTTACATGTTTACACAATTCAATTTGATTTCTTCATTCTAAGATATATAGATAGATTACTATATATTTATTGTACCTTTACCATTTTCAATTACTTTTGAGTAGTTTTGAGAGTTACATAGGGTGTCACAATGGGCGGTCTTAACGCTAAAAGAGATCTTTTACAATTTTACAATGTTTTAAAAGGAGTTGACAAAGAAGGCACAAACTTAGGCAACAAAATTAAAGGCACAACTGAAAACGGCTGACTAATATTAGCATTACGGTTAGAGTCACTCAAAACGCAATATAGACACTAAATACTAGCTTACGAACTCCATTAAGAGCAGACATTAAAAGCTCTTAGGGAGGGATTAGTTTCTACCCAGGTGGTCGAAAGGGGTGGTCGGAAGGGGTGGGTCACCTGAACAAATACATCCCTCCCGTCGGCTTTGATATTCTTTCTGTCACTTCTATTAATGGAAGTTGCTTTTGACTAAATGTAATGCGTCCATTTAAAAGATTTATCTATCTGACTATCGAAATAGTAGAAAATAAACTTGGTTTGGCCTTCGTATTAGTGACTTATCCAGAATGGCGATTAGGTTATCACATTGAATAGTACAGCTGTTATTACAAGTTGAACAGTCTGTTAAAATAATAATAGGTATTATAAAAAATTATACAAAATAAATCTTTATAATTGGCATGAAATAAACCACCGTTGATAATAAAACACTAGACACGCGCGGGGCGATGGTATCAACAATTCAACACAAACTTTATGGTATTGTTACCAAATAATCACAAGTTAGGTAAGTTTAATATTGTTAAATACTAATAACCGTACTGTTCCGTACAAATTTGTACGTATGTAACTACAAGTTTACGATTTTCGGATTTTTTCCTTTACTTGTGCTTCATGACATTGCTTTTTGCCAGATTTCATGATTCTAGGTCAACGTGAAGTACCCTATAGGTTTTAATTCCCTTGCGAGTTAAAATATGCGGTATAAACGGAACATAAACGCCCGTATATTTTGATTGCGTTCACTTCAGTTATGCACTATTGACGTAGCTAAAAGCCTTTAAGCTAAGTTATTCATTCATTCTGATTTTTCAATAGGCAAATAACTTTTATTCAAAGAATAAATATTATGACAGTTTGACATCTTTCCTAAAAAAGCGGTCAAAAGGCATTTTTTTTTTTTGTAATAAGTGATATCTGACTATTGAAAAATCAGCCCTTAATGAATTGTAAATCTTTCCATAAAATTTAATAACTCGATAAAAAATAAGTGAATATAATATGATGTACAGTCAACAAAAGAGATAAATATGCAGGGTCGTCGGATATAATTGAAGTTTAGTAAGAAACCTTACCACTTTTGTTGACTGTACCTAATTCATTGAATAGGTCTCAAAATATTTTACCTAATTATATTACACTCTCATAGGTAAAACATTTACCTTTTGTTTCATTATTCTTTTTTCTTCTTTTGATTTTGATCCTTTTGCATCAATAATTTTGACAAGATGTCACAACGAAGAAAATGACGTTAATCATCTTGATCGTTTGCCACTGAAAGCTGAAAGGTATAAGAGAACTTTAAGAACCCGACTTTAACTTGAAGACCCTGACTTCCAATTAATTTAATGTACTACATAGCCAACCTTATATACCGTGCCTCGGAAAGCGCCGTTGGTCCCAGCTGTCATTCTTGGATCCTTGACAGTCGTTGCGGGTATTCGCCCGAAAGTCTGACATCCATTCTTACCAAGGAGTATCGTGTTACCCAGTAACTGGGTTGTGGAGGTCAGATAGGCAGCTGCTCCATGTAAAATACTAGTATTCAGCTACATCCGGTTAGACTGGAAGCTGACCCTAACGTAGATGGGAAAAGGCTAGACAGATGATGATGTAGGTATTCCGCAAAGAAGAATTAATTATGGTACACCTACTTTGATTACTTAAGTGTACGTACTTTTAATGTGTAGGTATTATTAATGTTTGACCTAAACTGCTGTACCACGCCTTAGGAATGCGCGGCGAGGCGGGGCGGGTAGCCGTGATCGATGACGAATGAGCGGCCTGCACTGTCTGCAAGGCGCGGTACAGCGGTTTTGGTCAAACTATAGTTAAAATAGCTGTGTCATCCTGTGTGTGTATGTGTGCCTTTTCCCAAATATGTTGTTAAACTTGACTTTTAAAGTTTCGTCCGATTCAACCCTGCATCCCTGTCCACCCCGTTTGACGGTAGTCAATTTGACTACTAATTATGCTCCTTGACTTTACCTACTATACTACATAAAAACCTTTTTATCCTTACTTAAAGTACTCGAGGATTTAAACTACCATATCTACCGTTAATAGCTACTTCATTTCCCCCACCATTCGCCGTAATTTCCGGCGCTGGGAGCTGAAAGTGGAACGTTTGAAAAAGGAACACGGCAACACTTCCGGTCTTTAACTAGAAGGGACTAGGAGCTACTTGAGATAAAATGAGTTTTAATCTTCGAGATCTAGTTAGATCTATGTAGCGATAGAGCGCAAGCGGTTCTTTGAAAGTTGAAAAGTTTTAAGTTATGCGATATTGATGTTTAAAGTTGTAGTCTTGTAAGTTTGTAATGAAAATAAATAGTATATATACCTGGAAGCAAGTAATAACAGCCGCACGGGTCGATCAATCAGGTTAAGCTACGCTGGCTGAGGTTGGTCTGTGGACGTGTGACCATCTTTACATATCAAGACCCCTTCATGTCTCGGAAAGCACGTGAAATCGTTGGTCCCGGCTGTCATTCGTAGATCTTTGACAGTCGTTACGGGTCGTCAGAAGCCCGAAAGTCTGACAAGCAGCCTTACCAAGGGGTATCGTATTACCCAATAACTGGGTTGTGGAGGTCAGATAGGCAGTCACTCCATGTAAAATAATGGTATTCAGCTGAGGCAATTTACACTTCTATCAACACAACTAAAAATATTATCATTTACAATTTAAAACCATTTTTAGAATATATTAAAAACAAGATACGAACAACTTACAACAACACAAGCAACAAACAAGAACATACTTTGAACGCCCACCCTAACAAACGTCAATTACGACCGCAGTAATGTTACGAGCGTGACTGTACATGAAAATATATGCTAAGTTACAGGACCTACTCAGACCTACCAGCCTAACAGTCCCTACGACCCTAAGACCTATCAGCCCTACAGCCCTAACCTAACCATATACCTAGTGTGTGATAAATAAATATATGGATAAGTTTAGGATGTCTGCACCATGCGACCTAAGGTTACAGACGGATAGTAGGCAGGAATTCCAGGTTCGGGAAGGGTACACTCACTGCCAGTCACGCAGACTCACGAGACTGATCAGAGATGACTAAAGATGACTTACTATACTCTTGACCCGCATAAGCTTGGATCCCGGGGGAAAATCGGGATAAAAAGTATCCTATGTGTTAATCCTGGTTATAAACTGTCTGTGTGCCAAATTTCATCCAAAACCATTCCGTAGCTTTTGCGTGAAAGAGTAACAAACATCCATCCATCCATCTAACTATACAAACTTTCGCTTTTATAATATTAGTAGGATTACTGTATATTTTACATAATCTAGTTTTAAAATTAATACGAGTATATCCAAATAGTAACTGTTTAAGTCATTGAAAATAGTATACCTTCTTTTCAATTTAGCTTCTAATACATTTATTGTTGTCTTCTTTTTAAATGTTTGATGTAAATTAATAAGATAAGATAAGATAAACATTTATTTGCTCAAACATGAGTATTGATGGCCTGAAACACAGGTTTTTCATAAACCTAGATCAGGCAGGTCTACATTACAGTTAGAATTTAACTTTCCTTGATTGTAATTAATGTAAATCATGTTTTTACTTTACTTTATACTTAAATCGCGTGTCGCGGGTTCGATTCCCGCACGGAACAAGTATTTGTATGACCTACAAGTAGTTGTTCCGGGTCTGGCTGTTTGTGTATGTCAGTTTAAATGTTTGTAAACGCACCCACGATACAGGAGTAATTCCTAGTGTAGGGCAACGTTTTTTATAAAAAAATGAAAAAACAATGAAATGAAATAAAAATATAAAAAAAATATTTATTTTATTTATTTATCTACATCGCCACATGCGAACTTCGCAACATACTGACGTCACGTAAAATCCTGCATCTCGCAAGCAGAGTTTACCGCGCAACTAGCATATATACAACGTCCCAACACCAATATTTGGGTAATTCCGATCCAGCCTATCCCTTGCTGCCCTCTCCCAGCGACGCCCTAAGCCGAGATCCGTACCTCACAGGGGGTGCCTTTAACATGTAGTCGCTTAATTTTTATGATGTTTTAACCCTGGCTGGAGGCCTTAATTTATTGAGGCACCCACAGGCAAGTCCGGTTAAGGAGACGACAACCTCCTAGGTTGAAATTAAAGATGACACTAAACAAAAAAAACAATCGTCGAGCAGTAGTCCACCAGACAAACCCCTCTGGTCGGAAGATTCTTCCTCTATTATGGAGGATGAGTGAACTTTACACCCTGTTCCTCATACCTCTGTACCATCAACCGGGCATAAATCCAGACTCCAGGCTGCTGCCGCAACTGAGATATTGCTGATGTAAAAACTCAATAACGCTGTACCCGACAACTAGTCAAACGAGGCAGCCTCAACACAAAGAAAAGGTTAGCTGCCTAAAAAAATACAATTACTCCGTCAGTTACATTATTAAAAAATATTGGACCCGTATTTTTTCTTTTGTCAATTATATAAAAAATGATGAAGATTGCCCGTTAAAGTTCCGCGTGATGTCACGGCTTGCTACACTTTTTAGCAAGGCGTGACGTCACGACCCCCTACTCCCAAATTTTGACCCGCTTTATCTTTGTCATTTTTTGTTTGATTGGCAAAATAAAAAAATACGTGTGAATTATTTTTCGATAAACGAACTGACGGAATAAATATAATAATTATTTTTTTACCCAGGAAGCTACCCTAATATAATACTTAGTCAAAGCAGTCTAATACTTTTAGAAAGAAAGAAAGAAAAGAAAAAGTATTTATTGCGACTCGCATAGGAAGATTATAAAACTAAACTAAACTAAAAACAATAAAGAATAAAAAAAACAAATTATATAAAAAAGTAGTAACAAAACCAAATTATATAAAAACAAGTAGGTAACAAAACCAAATTATATAAAAGAAAAACAGACATCTCCATCGCTTTCAATTCCAATTCCACATTATGCCCTCCTTTTATTTCATCGCTAAAATAGCCGCCGTTTCGTTTAGCATCTCCGTTTTATGTCCACAAGATAATCGATTCAGGGTTCCGCCAGAAAGAAGGTATTATTCCAGCCGACACAAGCGATCTTTAATAAATAAAGAAGTACGCTCACTGAAATAAGTTGTGTTCCTTCGATATTTTAATTTCTTTTCAGAAGGTTTTTGGGGAACATTCTTGCAACATTCCTTCAACTTTGTCTGTGAAAGAGAGTTTAGGACATAAATGTTTATATAATATAAATTATCAAGATTATTTTTTATAAAAAGCGAATCAAAAGAGCTCAGAAGAATTTTGATATTGAATTCCTGCTTGTGATGCCGATACGAACTTTAGTTATCTTATTGGCGCGTAAGTAAGTAATTTCTGGAACAAAGTCCTTTAACGCGTCTCGCGGTGGGAGTAAACTGGTAGAAATCGGCACGTAACGAAAAAGCGTTATGCACCCTCCACACGACAACAACTAGCCCACCTCACTATCGGCTTTAACACCCTCTAACACCATGAAAACTATCTCAATCGTATAAAAAAGAAAGAGACAGGGAGGTCTCTTTCTTTTTTATACGAGTGTGTGTGCGTGCGAGTATGTGTGTGCGTAACGAACTTCGTTCCTGACAGGAGTCCCCCGACCTCACACGTTTTTTTTACAATCACGTATATCATTTAGGTATATATAAGTCCCGGTTCCATAAATCAAATTGCACTTGCCACCCAGGTATGCCTTATAATTACGAAAAATTCAAAAGCTTCTTTTTTCTCTCTTAAAGTATGTAGTTTTAAGGTGTTACGAACATAATATTCTCTAAACTACACTATTATGAAATAGGTCTTGTCTCAATGTTGCAATCTCACGGAGAGACGCGTACTTGTAGTTACTAAGCGAACAAACACAATGTGTATATATAAGCGCGAAGCTCTCGTTATCGTCCGAGACAATTGCGAAGCCGGAGTGTGTGTGTGTTATGTGCTGGCGTTACTCGTCTTCACGGCCCACATTCACAGTGTGTTTGTACACTTGTTTATCACAAGTAAAGCGCGCGTCGCTTCGTGAGATAAAAATACTGGACCTAGGTCATGTCAGAAATCATGGACGTCATCATCTGCCTATCCTTTTCCCAACTACGTTGGGGTTGGCTTCCAATCTAACCGGATGCAGTTGAATATCAGTATTTTACATAAAGCGACTGCATATCTGACCTCCACAACCTAGTTACTGGGTAATACGATACCCCTTGGTAAGACTTCTACTTTCGAGCTACTGACGACCCGTAACGACTGTCAAAGATCCACGAATGACAGCGGGGGCCGCTCTTGGTAAGTGAAGATGGCCACCCATCCAAGGATCAACCGCGGCAAGCGTAGCTTAACCTGATCGATCGACCTGTGCGGCTATTATTATTTAGCCACAAGCCCCTCCTCAGAAACCATGCACGTGAACATACTAATTTAACACGTAGGTACTTCATTTTGCCTTATCTTTGAATTAAACCTTGAAAATTGTCACAGGTGGTTAAAAGCCGACTTATTAACATATTGCTGACATTAATATACATAGTATCAAAGACTTAACTTGCCGTATTTACAGAATGTCGGCTCCTAATTCCAGCCACATATGGTGACGAGGCTCAAAGTCACAAAGTTGAAATGTTGCGGGAATTTTGGTAAGGGGATGTGACGTAGGTTAGGTACGCTATAGTAATTACCAATGTAACTTTAGCAATCGTATTTTGTATTTACTCTGAAATTAATAATCAGTTCGGAATAATCCAATCGGAGCGGTGGTGGCACAGTGGTGGCCGCGACTTACGAGTTCTAGGTCGTAGGTTCGATCCCAGAAAGGCGCTTTACTTTGTATATTTATTTTCATCACCACTGCTCTCAAAACAGTGAAGGAAAACATCGTGAGGAAACCGGCATGTCCTAGAACCAAAAATTCGAAGACATGTGACATCTACCAACCCGCACTAGGCCCGCGTGGTAGATTATAGCCCACTCCCTCTCACCGTCAGGAGACTGTGTCCCAGCAATGGAGAGTGGCGATAAAGTCGACAAGTATAATATATAAACATTCCTACGCAAGCTGTGAAATGCATAAAGTTCATCAGAACCACTTCCTTAGAAAACTGTTTCAAATTAAATTACTCGTGTCCTCAATCGGAATCTATTTATTGACATCCCACGCTATTTTACTGATCACAGCATTGGGCAATCAAATTACTGTATACTACTGTGTAAATTTTTTACTTCCAAAAATACCAACACATTATCTAAATTGAAAATGATTAGACTTCGACAAGAAAAAATAAACCTTTATTGTTTTATTTAATTCCAAAGACACGGAAATGTGGAAAATTAATTGATCATCAAATTGACACACTACCTAGCCATTACATACAACTGTCAAAGAACGACCGTTGTAATTTGAATATACGGATAATTTAAGTTGGTAGGCAAATAGCAAAAAAAAAATCCTGGGATCTTGCTATAGGCGGATCAAAATAGAGTTTCCCTTTTCTACTTTGATCCGCCTATAGCAAGATCCCAGAAAGATATCTTTAAAGATTGGCGTGGGAAGTGGACAGGCAGAGCTTAAGAATCGGTGCCTCTGGCTTTGAGGCTAAAAGTGAAGCAAAGCTTTTAGTGCCAAAGGTCGAGACAATCCTTTCTCTTGATCTGTGAATCGTATGATGCCTTTATAGTGCCTGTACTCAAAGGATCCGACGGGCGCTGGGCAAAGAGTAGGTTGCCTCTCTCTTACTCGTAGGGGTCGTCACAGGCGACAAAAGGGTTATTCCACTTGAATAAACAGCAGGTGTCTTCTTGCATCATCTAGTAATAACAGGCTACTTACCTATTACAATTTGTCCCTTAGAAAAGCTGATAGTGCAATAACATTAATCTCATAAAAGTTGAATGAATGGTAGATATTTTGTGTATAATAAGTGTAATACTTCAGAGTGTAATAATGATCAATATTATACAAAATATATGCATTTTTTTTAACATTTTCCTACTGTATTTTTTTGCCTTACAAGCAATGGCTTCGAAAATACAAAATTGCCAACCCTACTTGTAAGATAAAAATGTTTATTCAGACATGTTTATTTGTGTACCGTGTGTGTGAGATCTGTATTTAGAAAGGGAAAATAATAAAGCTTCCGATAAACAAATTAACTTCCAGCGATCTGTGGTTGACTGTAATACTAACTAAGCTGTGTTAAAATGAATTACCGAAAAGTTAATACAAAATTAACCGACAAAAAATGTTGTATTTAACAAACAAATATGAAGCTTATTCAAATTATAATTTTACGAAAAATATTCTATACTTTCAAATAATAAACTAAATTTCCAAAAAAATACTAAACTTCCGAAAAAAATACTAAGTTTCCGAAAAGTTATAGTTTAGTGAAGTTTGCAACGTAACACGCATATATCTTCTTTAAATCGAAAGAGCTAGGTTAGGTTAGGTTAGAACTGTGACTACGAAACGCACGAGCCGAGCGAGCGAAGCGAGCGGTGCCGCGGCAGCGGCCGGCGAGTGCCAGAAACATATTTTTGAATGTAAAACCAAACCACACAGCCACAGCGCCACAGTTATAAAATGTGTAAGATTGATTCTAAATTTATAATATAAAATAGGTAAGTTACGATAAAAATGATGACCTGTAGATTTCGGTAAAACGCAATTTAAGCTGGTGGAAAAAATATTGTATTAATTTTTCGGAATTTTCAGCATTTTTAACAGACTTCTAAAAAAGGAGGAGCTGTTTGTTCGCGCATAACTCCGTCGCTTGCCAACCGATTTGAATAATTCTTTTTTTTTGGAAAGGTTATACTTACTACTACCCAAATAGTCCCATAGAAATTTCATCAAAAACGGTTCAGTAGTTTGGTTTTTAAACCAAAATTACTGGTAAAAGTTACAACTTAAAAGTGAAAAATAAAAACTTTTTTGCAAAAAAAAAATCAACCGACTTCCAAAAACGACACTACAAAGAAAAAATAACTTTAATTTCGGAAGTCGGTGTCGGTTCTTTGTAGTGTCGTTTTTGGAAGTCGGTTAATTTTTTTTTTGCAAAAAAGTTTTTTATTCGGTCGTTTCTTTATTTGTATTCGCTTATAAGTTGTCCAAAAGTTAGTATTTAAAGCGGTAAATTTCATATTTTGAGTATGCTCATATTTTAATTTTTTTTCGGAGCTTTTATTACTACCCTTTAGAAAGGCTTTATTATGTCTTTTAACGATGATATTTTATCATTTTCTCCTCAGGGACGAAACGGCTTGGGCAACATCTACGTGTGGGCGAGTGGTGACGGTGGTGAAGACGATGACTGCAACTGTGACGGGTACGCAGCCTCCATGTGGACCGTCTCCATCAACAGGTGGGTGCACTTAGATATAAGTAATATGAAGTAGGACATCTTTCAGTCTAAATACAACAAAACTTTTCGAGTTCAGACGCTTATCTGAGATGAGTCTTAGATGAGATGGTCGGTCAGATGAGTTATTGAAGAGGTCATAATCTCTCTTTGTGGTGCTGCCCCACAAACAATGGGGTTCTTAATATCGTGTCTGCTGTCGTTGTCTGCATGCTACAGGAGTTGCTGGATGCTACTGTGCTAACCACTTAACCAAATTTTGGGCTGACTGTCTACATCGTGTTCCCGACGATATACATAAACTTCGAACAGATTTTCAGACCATGGGAATAAGCATTTTTCATTATGGACACATTAATGAATTCTTATTTTTTGTTAGCTTTTATACAAACTAAATACCTTGACGTAAATCACCCGATATGCAATAATATGCATGCCGCTTTATCTCTTTATCCGAAGCATTTAATAGATAAAATAGAATAATTTTGAATTTTTGACAGTTATTTTATACAAAAACTGTCAAACGTCAAATTTATTCCACGAATAAAAGTTATCTGTCGATGGAAAAATCAGTCCTTATTGCACTAAGCGCTTTCTAAACACTTTCTTACTGCATAGCTCAATTAGATTTAATTAAATAAAGTTACAAATATCTTTGTAACGAAGCCTTTTTAAGTACTACTTTTCGTTGTTAGATTTGATTTGTAAAGGCTATAGAAGCATTTGCCAAAGTTTATGGATAACGTGAAGAACACGGTGTACAAATTGACACGCAACGAAGAACAAATGAAACCGTGACCTCTAACTCAAACCTCTGGTTTTATTTCATCTCATTGACAGTTAGGAAATGCTAGCCCCATCTGGATTTGGAAAGATCTTTTCAAATTCATATAAAATAAATAGTCATAAGTGTGTTTCCAGAAATAAATATTGCTTAGGTTAGGTACCTAATTTCATACATATTCTGTGTCTCCCAGCAACCAACCCGCACTGGGCCCGAATGGTAAATTACTGTATCCCAGCAATGGACACATTATAAACTGATCATGCTGTTTTTCCCATATTCATAAGGCAATTGATAAAGTTTGTGTTTATTTTAGGGTTTAACTTGCAACGTCGTCCGCTGATCATTGACCTATGTCCTTTAAAAACTTTTAAATACTCTGTAAGCCATTTTCTATTTCACTTCAGAATGGCAGAAAATAAAATTAATTATAACAAAATAATACGGTAGATACTTTTATGATAAATGATGAGTTACTGTTTTATTTAACTTGTTGAAAGTAAGCGATTTTTTTCGTCGAAATGAAATATTCGGAACTGATTTAAATAAAAGTACCTAAGTAATACTTAAAATACTTGAGGCAAAACGTTTAATCGAGTTACATCATTTTCTTTATTCAATTATCCATAAACTGAATCTAATTGTTAGGCTTGAAACTTTCGAAATAACTTTAAAACCCGACATGACCTGCACCCTAATAAATGATAAATGATTTTATTTTTGTAAGTAGGTTTGTACAAACACTTTTACACGTCAATCATATTTTAAAACTAGATGAAGTCGGCGTTTCCTATCTGACTAGTCTGAGAAGAAAGGCCGAAACAAACTCAGACGTCACAGTCTCTTTTAAAGTCCAGACATAATCTTGGTCAGATCATTATGAAGACCATGTAATAATTGCGTAACACACGATCAATCGGAATCTGAACCATTTTGAAGCAAATTGCTAATCCATTGCTTCATAAGTTCGAAAAATTTGTCTGCTCAACACATAAATAACGCAATGAATGTTGTTGAACTGTCAAAATGAAACCGATTCCGATTGATCGTGTGTTCAATTAGGGTGCAGACCGTAGGTATCGCAATTTTCTATGAAAGAGCAAATTTTTTTTTTTATAACCGTCAAGCAAAATCTACGCTAGTAGGCCAGGATCATGTAGTCAATCCATGGCTACAGTTTGCGCGTCAATGTCCTTGCCACCCTGTAGTTCTCACAAAGTAAACTTAGTAGTTTTCTTTCTCGTCTGAAAAATGAATAGGCTTTTAGTTTCTTCTAAGCAGTGCGCCCCATCCAAAATGTTTTGTGGTCGGCAATGTTGAAGTTCTTTTTAAGAGCGCCATTTATTTCTAGAGTAAGGATCTTTTATAAACTTTAAAAGTAGCTGTATCTATTGATTTTCATACTAGAATATTATGTGATCGTAGGTATATTATAAGAGTAGTGAATTATCTTTAGCTGTTTATAGAATTGATTTGCTGTGATTTTATTTAAGTACGCCAAAGTTTTTTGTGACTTTATAGTTAGGTATTCATCTTGGAAATCACTGACATCAGTGAATCTTGAGGACCCCTTTACGTAAATTAATAGCAAATATTCTACTAGTTCTGATTTAAAGGGCTTTGATTTCAGGTAATAACCAATTTTCGGAAAACAAAAACGTTCAAATTCATGTCGCAACCTCATCTCGGCGACAACCAATGCCAAACTCAAAAAAAAAAAAAAAATAGTATACAGGGTTATTTGTAAAACACCAACAACCTCTTAAGAGGTCATTGTACACATCATTATGAACAACTTTTACTATAGGACCAAACCTGAAATCGCGAAAAAAAAAAATCAGCTGCTCCCTATATTTTGACGAGACAAATTTGTGGTTTTTGAGAGTCTGAAATGCGATCTCTCTTTCTTAGAAATATGGGAATTGCGCCTCTGATTACAATACCTACTTAGTTTGCTTCATTAACAATCTAGGTCATTCACATAACCTATTGGAAAGTGGTGTTTTGCCCTAGATAGTTTAATGTCCTCAACACGTGCGAGAGTAATGAAACCCGTATGACTAACGCCCACGGTTTTCTGGGAGATCGATTGTGATGAGATTTCTCGTAATTTTAAGAACGTTCACAGTCTGATCTCAGTCTCAGTCTGTCAAAAATAATTCGGATTTCCCTACATTTTGACAAGTTTTTGACATTTGTTTGTCGCGATAAAAAAAGTTAAAGTTAGTTAAAGTTTTTAAAAGTCAATGATTATTTGATCAATACCCAAGTAAAAAATTTGTAAGGACTTTTAGAAACCGGCACTCCAATTGCGTAACACACTTTCGATCGCAATCCGAAGGATTCTGAAGGAAATTTCTAATCCATTGCTTCAAATGATTGAAAAATTCGTCGCTTGACAACGTAAATGACGCAATTAATGTTGTTGAATTATCAAAATGGCATTGCCATTGTAAGTGTGTTACACAATCAAAAGTTTATATTCAAAATTGGAACAGCAACAGCAAAAGAAGACGTTGGTCTCCTCATAAAGCTATGGCGTAACGACTCACTCCATTCGAATTTTGTAATATCTCGATTTAAAAGTGTCCTTGGAGTTTCTTGTCTGTTCTTCTCCATATAGATCTACGTTTTGGAATGGGCAACTAGCTTCAACTTGACTAACTGACTGACTCTTTGACAATTCAAAAGTGCCTGCAAATGTTTATTAAAAATAAATGTTCTGAGCTTGATTTCAATTACCACTACGTTAAGTACCTAATTCAAATCAACTCAAAGATCGTACAGACGCCAGCAGGTCAAGCTACCCGAAACTGTCAAATTTTCCCAATCAACCTTGAACCTTAATGCTTTACCGATAAAGTTGAAAATCTATTAAAGAAATTTGACAGATTGTAGTAGCTTGATGTGCTGGCGTCTGTACAGAGCAGTATAGGTATTAAGTAATAACCAATAATAACTACAAAATGATTTTCCAGTGCAATAAACGACGGCCAGAACGCACACTACGATGAGTCCTGTTCTTCAACTCTTGCGAGTACGTTCAGCAATGGCGCTCGAGACCCCAGCACTGGCGTAGCAACTACCGACCTGTATGGGAAGTGCACTGCCACGCATTCCGGAACATCGGCCGCGGCACCTGAGGCTGCGGGAGTGTTTGCACTGGCTTTGCATGCCAAGTAAGTTGCTTCCTTCCTAATTATCGACGTCTTGTCATTATTATAATATGTTAAGCTATGGTCGGTACCACAACACCGGTGCAGTAACTACCAACCTGTATGGAAAGTACTTATAGTGCAACGTATTTAGAAACATCTGTTGCTGCTCCTGAGGCGGCTGGCGTATTTGCACTGACCTTACATGCCAAGTAAGTTTCTTCTTCCAGAATCTGTCATTATCCAAGGTTTGTCTGCCAAAATGATGTTAGACAACTGTACTGCAACGAACTTAGACGTTGAGCGCAACGTAAATAAGAGCATTGCTCTAGCTAGCCAATCCAAACACGCCCCAAAACATTGAAAGGCATTTGTGTTCATGTAAGTTATATCATCAGTAAATGTAAACTTTTCAACGTGGCGTTTCGTTTTTTTCCGCGTATGTGTAACGAAGCAAAAAAACTTACGCGATAAATAAACCAAAAGAAAATACTTGCCGTTATAACAAGTTTGACCTACAAAACGTTGTTATTTTTCTTCTTATAAGTGACTCTTTGTTCACAGCCCCAGCTTAACATGGCGGGACATCCAACACTTAACTGTGTTGACTTCAAAGAGAAACTCGCTTTACGATGCTAAGGTATGCATTATATGAAATATTTATGTTTCAAATAAAGACGGTAAATACAAGACTAGAAGTCACCAGTGGCGTGCATTGGTTTTCAGAATAGGTAGTTAGGAATTTAATTTCGTCGGATTAACTTGAACGAGTAAAGACCAATGACAATGTGCGAATAGTACGGGAGCCGAGTAGGCCGTCTGGCGACTGCCTAATGCCGCGCGTGATTGTATGAAGATTTTGTTTTTTGTTAGGTAATTGATCGCGACGATAGGTCGTGGTGGAGCAAAATGAAAGTGTAGCGGACTGTATAAAAGGTATAATGACATATGATAAGTATAAAATTACAACGGTCGGTAGAACTTAGACAAGAGCGATATTAAGACGCGCAAGCGCAGCCGTGCACGAAGGAGAGCAACAGCTGACTGTCGTGGCGGTGTTGAGTGGAGCGCTAGCTGTCTCAACATACTCCCCCCGTTGAAGAGTCTTCAACAGAAGAAACCGGCAGCGGGCAGATGGTGTTGAAGGCGCGCCGGATGACACCCTTTCTTGTGAGGATGTCGGCGACCCTCGCGATGCCATCTCTGCCTGGGAGAACGTGTGTGATGCGTCCTAAAAGCCACATAAGCGGAGGTAAGGTTTTGTCCTTTATGATGACCAGTGTTCCTTCCTTGAGCTCGCCAGACGACCGGCACCATTTTGTTCTCTCCTGTAGCCACAAAACATATTCATGTGAGAAGCGAGCCCAGAAATGTTGCTTCAAACATTCTATTCGGCGAAATCTTTGGAGACTGTTGACGTTGACGTTCTGGATCTGTGGATGAGGCAGCATAATTAGAGAACGACCAATAAGGAAGTGTGCCGGGGTTAAAGGAGCGAGGTCGGAAGGGTCGTTGGACAGTGGAGTTAAGGGCCTTGAGTTTAAAATAGCCTCAACTTGAATTAAACAGGTAGCCATTTCCTCAAAGGTAAGGTTTGTTAAACCCAAAATGCGTCGTAGATGATGCTTGGTGGATTTAACTGCAGACTCCCATAGGCCTCCGAAGTGTGGAGTATACGCAGGTATAAATGAAAAGTTTATGCCGGGGTCGATGTTGTTGAAGTTTAAGTCTTGCGAAAGTAGCCTGGCCAATTCATTGAAAGCACCGACAAAGGTGGTACCGTTGTCGGAAAAGATGTTACGGGGTTTTCCCCGTCGAGCAATAAAGCGGTTTAGTGCAGCTAAGAAAGCTTCCTTTGTAAGATCCGACACAAGCTCGAGGTGGATGGCTCTCGTAGCTAGACACACAAACACACAAATGAAGCATTTGATGAGCCTACATCCCCTACCTTTCCGGTCAGCTATCATGATGGGACCGGCGTAGTCTACCCCTGTGTCTAAAAAAGGAAACTCCAAATGTAGACGCTGCTCTGGGAGATTACCCATGATAGGCTGAATTGTGTTGGCCTTGACTCTGCAACATTTTACGCATTGATGTGTGATCTTTTTAGCCAAGTTCCTACCCCCAATAGGATAGTAGTGATGACGAATAGTGGCCAATAAGAGCTGTGGCCCAGCATGCAAAAGGCGTACATGAAACATGTTGAACAAGAGAATGCAAATTATATGAGAACTAGACAATAAAATTGGATGCTTAATGTTATAATCATAAAATGAATTGTTTAATCTTCCTCCAACACGAATTAAATTAGAAAGAGTATCAAAGAAAGGTGACAAAGACAATAGCTTATTCTTTGCTGGTAACTGTTTACCCGATTTAAGTAAGTGATACTCTTCCGGGAAAGATTCCATTTGACTAAACCTTAATAATAAGTTTAAGGAATTATTAAGTTCAGTAGAAGTTAGTGAACCAGACTCACATGACTTCTTATTGCATTTAAATATGAATCGCATGACATATGCCGTCACACGCTGTAATGTGCTAAACTTTGAAAATTTTGAAAATAACGCAGTAATAGGACTTTCAACAATGTGATTAGAAACATGACAAGAGGAGACTGTTTCCGGTAACTCAGAACTATTTTGATTTGATTCAGGGAATTGAGGCCATGCAGACATATCTTTGCTAAGAAATTGTGGTCCTGACCACCACAATGAGGACGACAACAGCCTGTCAGTTTTAAGTCCACGCGAAGCGAGGTCTGCGGGGTTTTCAGCTGACGGAACATAGTGCCAAGCCTTTCCTCCTACAGTTTCCTGAATTTCAGACACACGATGACGAACGAATGTCTTTAGTTGGGTTGGTGAAGTAGATAACCATCCCAAGACGATGGTGGAATCACACCAACAATGGACTTCATCAAAATGTAATGTAATTGACTGACGAACCTTTGAGTACAACCGTGAACCCAACAACGCACCACACAGCTCGAGCCGCGGTATTGTTGTGGATTTGATTGGAGCTACCTTGCTTTTAGCGGTAAGGAGATGTACGGTAACCTCGCCGTCACTCGAAACACTGCGAACATAAACACACGCCCCATAAGCTTTTTCGGAAGCGTCACTGAATATATGCAGTTGTAGACGGGACGCAGATTCACATAACACCCACCGAGGTATCTTGAACTCGTTTAAAAGGTGCAGACTATTTTGAAAGTCGTTCCAAGCATACTGAATATGTGTGGGAACAAGTTCATCCCAAGAACATTTGGCCAGCCACAGATGCTGCATGATAACTTTGGCTTCCACTATGCATGGAACGACAAGGCCAATGGGATCAAAGATTTGTGCTATGGTTGACAAGATATGACGTTTAGTAGCCTTGTCAGTGGAGTTTAAGTTGATAGAAAATGAAAACGTGTCACTTAAGCTCTTCCATAGGAGCCCCAGAGTCTTCGACTGCTCGTTGTCGCTCAGATCCACAACATCAGAGACGTCGTGTTCACCGCTAAGCGCCTGCAGCACCTGACTGGAGTTGGATCGCCATTTCCGAAGATTGTACTGTGCTGACCGAAGAACATCGTCAACACAGCGGCTTTTTTCCAAAGTTTCTGAAACAGATGATCCACCGGACAAGTAATCATCCACGTAGAAGTCACGTGCTATCGAAAACTTTGTTGAAGGATCTGAACACTCTTCAGCTAGTTGAAGTAAACACCTGGTAGCTAAAAAGGGTGCCGATGCCGTGCCATAAGTTACGGTATTAAGTGTGTACTCCTTTAACGGATGAGTTGGTTCTGCCCTCCAAAGGATCTTTTGTAAAGGACGGTTATTGTCGTGAATAAGATTTTGTCGATACATTTTTTCAATGTCCGCACTTATGACAATTTTATGTTGACGGAATCGAAGCAATATAGACAACAAATCATCCTGGATAGGGGGACCAACCATCTGTATTTCGTTAAAGGACTTACCTGATGTGGTTCTGGCGGAAGCGTCAAAAACTACCCTTAATTTGGTGGTGGTTCTTGCCTCCTTCAGAACACCATGATGTGGTAGATAGTTTGAACATGTTGAGTCGAGTGGGCGCTTAGTAGATTCAGACATGTGCCCCAGCTCTATGTACTCGTTAATAAAGTCAACATATAGGCTTTTAAGGCGAGGATCTTTACCCAAACGACGTTCAAGAGATAGGAATCGCTGCTTAGCCATCATGTATGAATCACCCAATGCGTCCAGTGACTCTTTGAAGGGAATACTTACCACAAATCGTCCATCAGAATTACGATATGTGGTATCTATGAAGTGTTGCTCACATGATCTCTCTTCACCAGAGTGTTTATGTATAGACGACACAGAATCTAACTCCCAAAACCGATCTAAATCTACTTGTAAGTTATTATTGTGCATACAAACATGTGAAGAGGAATCAGACTGATGATATGCACCCGAAATGAGCCAACCGAATTTTGACTCAAGCAAAGTGGGCTTATGAGTACCTAATGCGATACGGCCAGTGCCTATGATACCCCAGAAGACTTCCGCACCGACTAGGACATCGATTGAAGACGGAACGTAATAAGTGGGGTCGGCAAGACGCACGTTCGTAGGTATATGAATATTGCTAGTATCAACAAAAGTATTAGGAACTGATGCTGAAACTTTCGGCAATACGAGGCAGTCAATGTTCAGTTCATACTCACTATCATCAATTGATTTTAATGACACTGAGCATCCCTGAGTACAACTAGAAACTTGATAATTTATACCTGTTACCTTGGACTTGGTAATGTAGGTAGGAACATGTAGCTTACTAACAAAGTCCTCCGAGATGAAATTTGTTGTGCTTCCACTGTCCAGCAAAACTCGTGCTGTATGGTGATTACCGTCAGCGCCGGTCACCCTCACGAGAGCTGTGGAAAGTAAAATTACTCGAGATGTAAACGATTGGCTAGCTGATAATGCAGTGTTGTGTGCACTAGGAAGAACATTATCACTATCGACATGTAATAAAGTGTTGTGTTTTTGACGACAATATTTACAATGACCTAATTTGCATCTGGAGACATCATGACCTGGACGAAGACAGTTCATGCACACTTTTGAACCCTGAGCCTTTGTAATACGAGCCTGTACCGAGAGACTTTTAAACTGCTCGCATGCAAAAATAAAATGATCCTGACGACACATGGGACATGACAATGGTTTTAAAGGCTTTTCAGGTACCACAGCACTGCTCTTAGATTTGGTCGCAGGTGTAGTGTGTTCATTCTTGGCTGTTGCTATAGGCTTAGACTCTTCAAGTGTCTCCAGTAAGTCGGCTCTGCCACTGATGAAGCTAGTGAACGCAGATAACGTAGGAGGTTCGGAAAAAGTGTTTCTGTGCTCTTCCCACTGACGATTTGTAACGTGATCGAGCTTACTGGTCATTATGTAAATGACAAGCACATCAACGAAAGCGTTTTGAACAGGTTGACCAAGGGTTGCCAAAGCCCTAAGATTTTTATTTGTTGTGTCAATTATGTAACGTAGTGACTTACTTGACTCTCTATCTATAGGCTGAATGTTAAATAGCGCTTGCACATGATTGTTGACAAGCAATCTTTTGTTGTCATACCTCTCACAGAGTAACTTCCAGGCAGCGTCGTAGTTTTCTGACCTGAAGTCAAGATTATCAACAACAAGAGAAGCACTACCCTTTAAGGAGGCACGCAGATAGTGTAACTTATTTATTTTATCCAAGGATGTGTTGTTGTGTACTATAGAAACAAAGGTATCTCTAAACTCCAGCCAATCATGATAGTTACCTGAAAATTTGGGTAAGTCAATTTTGGGTAAACGAATTGAATTGTGTTTGTGTGTACTAGTAATACAAGAATCCACCTCGCTTGCGGAGTCCCCCTTAAGAAGCTTTCTTGCGCCGGTGATCAGCTGGCGTGCAGTAGCCACCAAGCCGTAGTACAGCTTTTCAAACTCTTCGCGTTCCGCATATTGCTCGCTGGGGTCATCCACCAACGCCTCCAATTCATCCTGTAATGCATCATATTTCTCATAAAGGCTTTCAAATATATTAAGCCGGTATTCGATTTCGATGATTTGTACCTCACTCAACTTTTCGCAAGACTTAGAAATATTTAAATAAGAATTAAACTGCGTAAGCTTGGCTTTAATTGAAGCTCGCTTCTTAATAAAACTTTTAATGTCAGCCATGACAATGAAAATTTAGCAGTTGAAGTAAGAAAGAGAGGGTAAAAGAAAAAAAAACTATTCTATTAATGTTAAAGTGAAAATTACTGATAGTGAACGATTAGCAATAAGTTGTGAAGTATGCACAGGAGCTATAAGCAGCACGATATGAGATTGCTATTATAAAAGCGCTAGGCGTTTCCGATCGAATCTGCTGAGTAACGCAAAGCGAATGATGCAATGTCTTCCTTACACAAAAACAAATTAAATTCAATTCAATTAGATGGAATAATGCAAAATATATTAATTGGAAATAGTAATGAACACGATTAAGAATAAGAATGTTCTAGATAATAAGACTGATTGAATAAAAATATCAAGTGAATAAAAATTATCAAACTCGCTGCTATTTGACTTATTTAAACCTGTGAACCTACTGTATAAAACAAAGGAAACTGTTTAAACAAGTTGATAGGCTGAAGATAGGTAATGGATTGGCGAAATTACTAAATTGAAATGTAACTATTATATAAGTTGTGACTAAGCAAAATGATTAGGCAAATGTTGGAACAAAGGAATTGGAACGTTCTCACGGTTTTATGCTGTCAACCTCTGATGATGAGCTGACGGCTGTGGCTCCGACGTGTAGATCCTGGAACCTTTCCAGCTGACGAATGTTGTCGTAAAGTTGTCTTCAAAGTCTTCTTGCCCCAAGTTCCGACGATCTTTTCTTGCGCCGCCCGTTGGTTTGAACTCGATGAAGACGGCTGTCGCCGCATCGACGTTCACGATGACCAAATGCAGGCGATGACACGTAGAAACGAAGACCTCTTGTGAACTTGAACTCGAAGATGAAGTCTTTTGTTCTCGAACCGACGAACCGTTGATTTTAAATTTTGAAAGTTGCCGTTTTTTCTTTGTTCGGTTCAAAATGTTATCCGGCTCGAAGGACCAATGATCGCGACGATAGGTCGTGGTGGAGCAAAATGAAAGTGTAGCGGACTGTATAAAAGGTATAATGACATATGATAAGTATAAAATTACAACGGTCGGTAGAACTTAGACAAGAGCGATATTAAGACGCGCAAGCGCAGCCGTGCACGAAGGAGAGCAACAGCTGACTGTCGTGGCGGTGTTGAGTGGAGCGCTAGCTGTCTCAACAGTAATTTTATTGATAATTTTGTGAGTTTCTCAATTATGGGGCACACACATTAAAATGTAACTGATAGGCTTATGGTGATTTATCGAGGTAGGCACTGCTTATATGCCTCTATGCAATGCACGCCATTGGCTAGAACTAGTATTTACCGTCTTCATTTTCCATTAAGTCCACATGTTTCTCTGTATAAAGAAAAGGCTCGTGTTATTGATGTCGTAAAAGTCAATTGAGAGTTCATCAGCAAGACGATAGACAACTGTGTCAATTTTGTTTTTAAAACAAAAAGCGATATAACTCGTTGGCCAAGAGTAACTTCTTCGATGTTTTATGGCAACATATAGTAGAAAACCCGTCTATTTATACTTTCTAATTTTGTTTATAATAATATAAACAAAGGACAATGATCAAAAGTCGTACCAAAAAGTCTCATGCATCAAGATCAAAATATTATAGTAATTATTTTCATAACTTTTTACGACATTACGCGTCGGGGATTTGATTTTTGAACAGGGAATTTAGTTTAAAGTAAAAAAGTGTTGTTATTGTTTTATTCCCTTTTCATGACGTTGCGTTTCAAATGATATGATTAATATAACCTTGAATTTTGAAAGTGTCATGATCACGTCTTTCAAAAAACATGTAAAAAAATATACTTTGCCGATTCTACATTAATTAAAAATAACTAAGAATTTTTATTTAAACGATTATCATTTTTTTAGAGCAATAATGGCCACTCGGGTATGACATGTCAAACAAAATAAAGTACCTAGTTTTCAGGTTATTTTGATTTTTTTGAAAATTTCTGAAACCCGGGTTTTGTTTACAAAAAGAATTTTTGTAGGAGTTAATAAAAATAATAATAAAATCATTTATTTGAAACAAAAACAAGTACAGTAAGTGGACAGATATGAAACGATGATAGCTGCAAAAGTTAAAAACTGTGGCGCAGCTACCAACGCCCGACTCCAAGTGAGAGGTTAAACTGTTCCAGACTAGTACATAACAAGTGTTATTAAACAAAAACAGGTAAAGACGAGAGAAAATAAAAATAAAAAATATAGTAATAATACAAATAAAAAGAAAACAAAATTAATTGTGTGCCGTGTGTAACAATGTTAGTTGTGGGTGAATATGAGGGGTTGTATGAGAGTGAGGATGGGTAAGTAAGTAAGGCGAGTGGGTGTAGGAGTGTGAGTGTAGATGTACATACGTGTGTGGCGAATGTGTCTGTTTATAGAGATGTTAAACTTCCACAAGTTTTTCAGTTTCATCATACGAGAGTGATCTTAGCCAAGTGTCGAGCTTTTTCTTGCATTTGTGCCTGGTATCCGAATAGATATCAATGTTTTTATTTATTTTGTTGTTAATATGAAAAGCTAGTCTATAAAAAACAAAGTTTGACTTTGATGCAGCATGCTACGGGATTACATACATCCATGGGCATTGTCCTTTAAAAAGTTGTTTATAGTTCAAATCACTAGTTGTTGTTATACCATAAAGCGTGAAGCCTCAGGCTTCAGTATATAAACTTTGTCTTCAAGTTTATATGTCAAGGTAAATATACTGAAAAGCCAAGATTTAGCCAAGTTTACTGTTTACTTTTGTTTGATTGCTCTTCCCTCTTTGGTTTCTAATTGTGCTCTTGATAACAAGATTCGGCGTGGGTGAAAATTTCTCTAAAAGATCAAATTTTATTCGAATATTATTTAGCGAACTGAAAACTTGGTCGTTTCTCTTTGGCAGGAATTTCTGGAAATCCATTTATATTTCGCCTTAGGGATTGGTTTTTGAAGTCGTTATTTTAATTATTTGAGTTTCATTGTGATTTTAAAGAACTTTAGGTATTATTTACAATTGATTCGACGCGGTTGGTACGAATTTTAAGGCGCATAATTATTACCGTACAGCCCAGATTTAGTATTCGCCTGCTAAAAGAAAAACTTTCGAGATTTTCCGTAAAGGGAATTTCGTTAACACAAAACTTGTCAAAAACAGAAGATTTTCTTTACCAAAGTCATTGCTTGGGGTTTTTTAATTAATATTTCTTTGTTTCGGGTAAAATTTTATTTTGGTTCCTATGAAGCAGCTCGCCCTCTCCATTTGCCTCCTAGGAGGTGAAATCTGCTCTTTTAACTAAAGGTTTATACAACGTGCCGCTACAATGGCGACATTAATTTAGCACACGGATAGGGCTAGTGTGTTAAAACCACCACCTGCGTCCCTCTCTGACACAGGGCTCTCTCTCTCTTTCCTTCAAATCGCCTACTCTGAGCACGTTATTCGTTTTCATTTCATTGATGCGATGTTATGATCCGTGACCCCGGCAAACTACACCTGCGCTACAGTTCTTTCAGTACAGGATGCTCCAAGATGCTATTTTCGAAAATTGTAAATAAATTAATAATAACGTATAATGAAATTAAAATATGTTCATAAAATGAAAACGCGAATCCGTACAGTCACGAACAAAAGTATGTATACACACGGCTTTATTCAAAAGCGATTTATTCCTTTATTTTTTAATTAAATTTTATGTTGTTACGAACATACCTAGTATTTTCGAACCCATAGGTTTATGTAATGTGTCGTATGTCAACGTTGCATTCGTTATTTTACGAAAAATTCGCAATTAAAAGTTGCCAAGTGTTGACATATTGGTGCTCGTGACTATTATATACACGTGTTAAATTAATGTCGCCATTAAAGCGGCTCGCTGTATACTTACTATTTAGTTTCTTCGTTAGTATTTAGTTTCTTCGTCGAGGCGTGTCGCTCGTCTATTTGAGCACTGACATGAAGTCAACATCATCATCTGCCTAGCCTTTTCTCAACTATGTTGGGTGACATGCCTTTCTGACCTCCAACCAGTCTCACCATGGGGTATCGTATTACCCGGGTACTACCCTCACCCCCCCCCCCCCCCCTTGGTAAGACTGGTTGTCACTTTCGGGCTACTGACGACCCGTCACGACTGTCAAATATCCACGAATGACAGCCAGGACCAACGGCTTAACATGCTTTCCGAGGCACGGAGGGGTCTTGTCTAGCACTGACTATTGTATTATTAAAATGTAAAATGTTTTACATCCATAGGGTCGTTTCCACTGGACGATGAATGGCGTGGGACTGGAGTTCAATCACCTGTTCGGTTTCGGCGTGTTGGATGCGGGTGCTATGACGGCGCTCTCAGCCAATTGGCGCTCAGTACCACCTCGGTACCACTGTGAAGCTGGATCTGTCACTACACATACGTGAGTACCTTTTAAACTACACTGACGGGCAATATAAAAAGCCACTTGTAAAGTGCCTAAAGAAATCTAAATATCTCCTAAACCACACAAGTTAGTTTTATGAAGTAAAAAAAAAACTTTAAACCAGGTTGGGCAAACTGTTATTGGTTTTCCATTAGGAATTTCTTAGTAACAGCCCGGAGTTTGGAAGTTGGCGGTGTAATACCCCCGTGCCTTGTGCTTGGCCAAAGAATTAGCATCGCCATACAACGGGGCAATACTGCCAGCCTTTTGGGCACTGTTCCTGTTGACAGCGATGCGGACGAATTTTTTGATGCCCTATGATTCTTTTGCTTGTTTTTTCACATGTACATATGTATTATTATTTTAAATGTCAGCTTATATAATGTAAATATTGTTCACAAATAAAAAAGTAAATATACCGTATAATTCAACAACAATTCATATTTTACCTTGTTTGTATAATAGTCTCTATGTGTTTTCATTGCCATTTTTTTAAACAAAAAAGTGGCAAATTATTAGGGTTGTCATTCATTGTGTTCCGTGTAGTTTCTAGTGGAATGAAACCTTACAAGTTTTTAAGCCGATAGTATTTGCGCTCAAGCTAAATGCCTAGGAAGTCGCAACCGTTTAAAGCCTGATTATAATAATGACATATTATATAGTTTGTTAGGAAAGAAAATACCTATTATATAATACCGACGGCACGGTTGGCGCAGTGGTTAAGCGGTTGATTGCTACGCTGAGTGTCGCGGGTTCAATTCCCGCACGGAACAAATATTTGTATGACCTACATGTATTTGTTCCGAGTCTGGGTGTTTTTCTATCTATAATATGTATGTATTTACAAAAAAAAAAAAATGTATATAAGTAGTTTATCAGCCATCTTGTTACCATAACACAAGCATTAGGTTGCTTAGCTTGGGACTAGATGGCGCTGTGTGAAATGTCCAGGGATATTATTATTATTATTATCAATGTGGTACGCATATAAACTTAATAATTATGGAGTAGAGGATATTACAGAACCTCATAAAATATACCCAGCTTAAATACAGGGTGGCAGGGACATTGACGCACACCTTGGTAGCATGGATTCAGTACATGATTTTGAAGCCCCACGCGTTGAAATTTTTCGTCAGAACTTATATAAAAAAAAAATGTCTTAGTGTACATTTTGACGCGTAGGTATTGCACTTTTCTTTGAAAAAGCAGTTTTTTTTTATAACCGACGATTAGTTTCTATGCGGCTGCTATTTATGTTAAACCCCCTAGGAGTTTAGAATCCTGTGCTGAATTATTATAGATGCAGTTTGCACGTCAATGCCCCTGCCACTCTGTATAGTGACATTTTACTAATACTACGACTGGCTCTTAACTTAGAGCTGATTTTTCAATCGACCTATTATTTTTTATTCGTAGAATAAAATTGACGTCTGACAGATTTTGTATAGAAATAAAGAAAGAAAAAACGTTTATTTGCGGTAAACATGACGCAAAAAAGAACATAAAAACAAAATAAAGAAAAAAAAACAATAAGAAATGGTTGACATGCGTCACATCCATGCAAAACGGCTATCGCTCAGCATTATGCTGCGATCCTATGCAACACAGAGCCCCAGCGCTGGTTTTCAGCGACAGCCGGCGCCGACGTAATGACGTCGTCCGGTGCAGCAAACAATTATTCATCAACAAGTATAAAACGATTATTTTTATTTTTAAAGTAAACAGTTATTATAGTTTGACCAAAACCGCTGTACCGCGCCTTCGGTATGTGCGCGGAGAGACGGGGGGGCAGTGCAGGCCGCTCATTCGTCATCGCTCACGGCGTCCCGGCCCCCGCCTCGCCGCGCATTCCTCCCGCCTCGCCGCGCATTCCTAAGGCGCGGTACAGCAGTTTCGGTCAAAGTATAGGACGCTGTACGAAGTACTGTATCGAAGAACTGTCAAAAATTCAAAAATATTCCTCGGTTAAAATTATCTGGCGTTGGTAAAATCAGCCCTAAGACCTACAGTACCCTAATTTTACTGTCTGGTTAGGCACAATCTTACAGAACAATCTTGAATAAAACAGAACTTCTAAGAATTATCTGTCAGACAGGTTATTAAGAAGCAACAAAACAAGCCACTTCAGAATTTCCATTAACATTTCTTCCATCTTTTGCGTGTTTTCAGTGAAATCCAATCCGAAGGGATGCTAACAATGAAGATCGAAACCACAGCATGTGCCGGCACGCCCAGTGAGGTGCGCTACCTGGAACATGTGCAGGCGGTTGTTAGTGCCAACGCCAGCAGGCGTGGAGACCTCGAGCTGTTCCTCACAAGTCCTATGGGCACCAGGTATGATCCTATGACGATGAGGAAGGAAAATTTCGTTTCTTCTATGGAGCTGAGAAATGAATGAGAGCTAAAACTTTAAACTGTCGGTGAATGGTTCTACCATTCACAGACAGTTTAAAGTTTTAGCTTGAGGCAAAATTTCATCATCACCTTTCGTAGAGATTTCAATGGTCTTAGTTTTTACTTGTACAATAGATTCAACAAAGAGCTCAAAAAAGAATTTTATCGACCTGTGTAAATGGATGGGGTGGAGATTTGGGAAGCGACCAGCCGCACGGTGAAAATCGACCCAGTGTAAATCCTCCATTATATACCCAAAATCGGCGGGAAAGTGTTTTATGATTCTTCCACCACTTGTTGATAGAGTAAGCAACTTGTGGGTTCATCTACATAGTTGCTGCTCGGAGATATTTGATATTTATTTATCAGTAACTCAATATTTATCAATTCCAGATCAATGATTCTGAGCAGGCGTCCGAAGGATGATGACTCCCGCGACGGCTTTACCAAATGGCCTTTCATGACCACTCACACATGGGGAGAGTACCCGCAGGGCACGTGGATACTAGAGGTAACCATAGTCTTACCTTATTTGGCTCTATAGTACTTAGTGGTGAGCATGACAGGTTCGCTAAATCTGTGTGGTTATTTCCTCAAAATACCATTTCAGACACCAATCTACATGGTCTTCATATGATTTGACCAAGATTGTCTGGACTTTAAAAGAGACTGTGACTTCTTAGCTTGTTTCGACCTTTTTTATTTGAGTAATCAGATAGGAAACGCCGACCTCATCTTGAGGAGGACCTTGTCGGAAGACAATCTGTACCAGATTAACGAGCGTTTGCCGATATTTATTTTCTTTGTAAGCACACTTTTTAATACAGGGTGGCAGGGAGATCGACGCGCAAACTTTAACCATGGATTTAGCACATGAGTTTTGACCCCATAGAGTCGAAATTTTTCGTCGGTTATTAAAAAAAAAACATTGCAGTTCCATACGTAGGTATTGCACTTTTCTATGAAACAGAAGATTTTTTTTGATAACCAACAAAAAATTTCGACGCTGTTGGGTCTAGTATCATGTGCTAAATCCATGGTTACAGTTTGCGCGTTGAAGTCCCTACCACCCTGTATATAATTCTTATAGCATGTAAAAATAAGAACAGAAATAAAGGGTTTTTTATTTTGTGTTTAACCCTCAGGCGCGCTACAACGGCGGGCCGGCCGCCGACCCGGGCGACTGGTCGGGCTACTTCCGCGGCTGGTCGCTGGTGCTGCACGGGACGCGCGCGCCGCCCTACGCGCAGCTGCAGCCGCAGGACCCGCACTCCAAGCTCGCCGTCGTCAAGAAGGCACACGAGGACAATCTGACCAACTAATAGACCAACAACTCCAGGTTTCATAAACTGATCACGGTTGGTTTGAAAGGAGCTGGTTTCTTAACAGTATTATGAGTATTTAGTGATGTTTGGTAAAAGTTTCTGGTAATTGATAAAGATATACAATGTTACAAAATGCGTGGAAAGATAGTTGGAGAGTAATAATTACCGTAATATGATGGTGAATATTACCCTAAGGTGAGTCGATGTTTGTTACCCTAACATGAGTATATGGTTATTTATTAACCTAATAGTATCATGAAAGTTGAGTGCAAAAAAGTACTAATAAAGATGTAATTTGAAATGAAGTTTTGTCTCTAAACTTCAAAGAACTCGTGAACAGTCTGGATTAAAATATATTTTTTAAACAGAAAACTACAAAGTGAACAAAAGACTAGGAGTGTTTATGTACTCAACCAGCCATGATCAGCGAAATAAAACCTGGAATTAATGATGTAGGCGTAACATAGACAACAAAGTCACGACAAAGGATTCATTGTACTTAGCTTTTATAATCATAATATCCCCTATCTTCCATTACATATTTTCTTCTAAATCTGTTAATAAACTCCGGAGTCGTAGCCCGTTGCTCATGTTATGCCTACTGACTTCTAGCGTCTGTAAAAACTTATGTATTTTTGTACATAGCTTTCACAGAAGCCATAGGCATTCTTCTTAAATTATTGTTCTCTTTTTAATAAACGGTAACTGCACAATTTTTTGAGTCATTCTTTTTATATTTATATTTTTTAGAACAATATATTTTTTAAGTTTTAAAATATTAATTTGTACGAGTAAATTATATGTTTTATTTGGATTATTATCGGTTGCTGTTACCGTTTGTTATAAACTATGAAAGTAATAAAAATGGCAGCAATATTTGTTTTTTTTTTTAAACAAAATGGGAATTGATAGGGTTGGATTGATTCCTTGCGTAAGTTTATTTGGACTTATTGGTTGCTATAGTATTATATTTTTCCTACCGAACCGCTGCTATTTTTATTTAAAACGGTCAAAGAAAGGTAATTACTACTTTATGTTTAACTTCCTTTCAAACACTATTTTTCTTTGACTGTCTTCCGAATTATTTTTTAATCTTTATCCTATTGAACTAGTCATGATTTAAAAAAAGTTATTTATTTTGAAAAACTATTCTAGTCCCTAAATATTATTTATTGAACTTTGATTTTTATAGTATTGGTATTTAATATACCTTTTTTTGAAAAATGTGTAATCGAAAAATATTAAAAGAAATAAATACCTTTGAATGTCGAATGGAAAAAAAGTATAATTTATGCGGGAGAAAAAAACGGTCAAAAGTGAAGAGAATATAAAAATATTTTTCCTTGGAATTGGAACGACATTATTTTTGTAACAAACTTCGCTGTAGAATAGAAATGTATTTATTTTCTATGAATTTTGTTCATCTTCATCTATAAGTTACATAGACAGACGGACATATCAGGTAGCGTCGTAATGTGCCGAACTTTACATACACAAATATCAACTAAATATTTTAAACTCGAAGTTGAACAAGATTTATTGTCATGTTTTTTTCGGCATTTATTTATTTTGAATATGAATGTGTTGGCAAAATTATTTGTAGATTGGATAGTTCAATTTCAGTTTATTTGTTTTTTCAAATTGTTATGTTCGTTAGGTTTTATTACTTCAAATGGCCTTGATTTAACCCAGCTAAATCAAATTCATTTGAATACTTTTGTGTTTAGTAAAACTATGTGTCGAAAGATACGTATGCTAGAGTATTTACAAAGAATATATTAGAAAATTATCGTTATCGAGTAAGATATAATAAAGCTATTTATATGACAACATGATTAAACTTCCTTTTGGGGCCCACTAACAATGAATATGGTTATTTATTAACAGCATCCTTGCATCTATTTTCTTAAAAAATAAAATTTATTAATAAAATAAAGTTTCAAGCATTTTCACTTCCATATTAACCGAGTAACATTATGTATTTTACATTTATGGGCATAACCGTAGGTTTATTACAAAGTCGTTAGGATAATGGTTAAGAAATTTAAAAAATCATATAAAGAAAAATATATTATGTACTACTATTATAGAAAATATAATGTGATTTGGTGTTGTATTTGAATTAAATGACGTTTTTGTAATTGCTACTCCTTTCCCTTTTTATAATGTTTATGTGAGGGTTTCTCAATACATAATCAGCCTATAATGATCTGACTGCTGGGACACAGGCCTCACCTCGATGAGAGAATTTGGGCGCGTGGGCCTAGTGCAGTTTGGAGGATATATCTTCGAATTTTTGGTTCTAGAACATTCGTTTTCTCACGATATTTTCGTTCACCGTTTTGAGAGCAGCGGTGATGAAGGTTTTCTCAATCATTATTTTTCATCGTTATCCTTTACAAAAGTATGAAGGTGCAAAAAATTCTTGTTTGCCCTGTTGGTATACTCCTTGTGTATCACTTATGAGGCTCAATAATAAAAAATGGGGTTACAATAGATAAAACCTCAGCATCAAGGTACATATAAAATTAAAACTCTGCAGTATGTTTTAACATTTAATTTTCATTAACAAATGTAGGTATTGGGCAGTTTGTTTATCTTACAATAGTAATTACAATACACAAGTGTAGTGGAATTAAGTATAAAACTATTTATAACACACTATTTACAATTTTATTATGGAATATATCTTAGTCTTACCAAACCGTCGCCGTCGTCGTACAGACTATATTTAAAAAAAAAAATTTTGTAGAAGGCTAGCCTCAAAGATACCTAGCTGTTCTTCATAAACAAATTGAATTGCATATCTCAAATAAAATCTTGTAAAAATCTTTTACCCTTATTTTTGTGAATAAGGGTAAGGGTAATAAACATATATTTTTACCACACTTCTCATTTTAACTGATATGATCATACGTTTCGGTTTAAAAATCAAGACCGGCGGTATAGCTTTATACATAAAATACAGGTAATGTATCGGTACAGGCTGAAATCTGAAAAAGTATATATACAAAAATGTATGTAAAAGTAGGTAGGTACTATGACAGTTATTGAAATTAAACTCTGATATTATAAATACAATAATTTAAAAAGCAACAATTGTCAAAGCTTATCTTTTTAATGGATATCACATCAGGTATTTATTCTTAAATATGTTTTTAATATTTACTGAAAGAAATGCCTAAAGCATTTTAAAGTTCTGAAACTGTGTTATTATACATGTTTTCAACTTTAAATTAATCATTGAATTGTAAGAGGTATCAACGTTAACTCATTGATACCGCTTAAATTCAATAGGTACTTATAATAAATCCCATACAAATGTCTATCAATCTCTAGCGATGTCGTATTATGCCGATATTTCAGGTTGCAAATGATATATCATTACGATTCGTGTGCGGCAGACCTTACTTTAGGGTTAAATTAAGGTACAGAACACTTAAACTAAAGTAAAAAATACAAATACATACACTAACGTTTGTCACCGTTTCACTTTTATTCACAGTTTATTTTGGTACAGCCGCACTCATTGTATAGTCTCATACAGTTTTATTTGTCTTGTATGACTTTCTCACTGGCCATACAATTCATACTGTACCAGCTTCTGGCTGCAGTGCATGGTGCCATTTGCAATTGTATGAGTATTGTATGGTTTTCATACACCTATTTTTTAAAGTTCATGTATTTCGATGATATTAGATGATTATGAAAACGGATTTGCTTATGAAATCCGTTTGGTTGGCTGTATGGGCTCATACACCCATCTCGTTGTATGGCCTGCCGTTGTGCATGTCTACATCAACGCCGCGCTCCGAGATCCCGTTGAGCCCATTAGCGTGCCCACGGGAACTTAACTGTCAGAGATCTGTGAACAATAAATAACGATAAGCTATGATGGATTTAGAGCCAATAATTTTCCAACATTCCTTATGTTGGAAAGTTATTGGCTCTAAATTGAAAAGAGCATTTACAAGAGACAGTAAAAAGAGTGCCTCTTAGGTATTTCCTGGCAACCTGTCCAGCTACAAACATTGTTGACTTGCTAACGTGTTCACTACGGTATTCACCCTTTTGTCGACACAAGTTTGTTCAGACTGTGTGAAAAATGTCTAAAGAATCCAAAATGTAAAAACACTCTTAGGTCTGTTTTTTTTTACTCAGGGTAAAAGTCGTATACTCAAAAAAATCTTAAGGTAAAACTTGTAAATTCTAAAACGATCTTGGCTTAGGGTAAAACCCGTAGTTCTCAAATGTTTGAGCTGAGGGTAAAACTCGTAAACTCTAAAAAGTTGTACTTTTACTTACCCATGGTTTCCTGCTGTAACTCTAGTTTGAACGCCGGGTTATCATACGGCGGGAGAGAAGACTCTCTGGGAGCGGATGGCATTGCTGTCAACACAAATAATGTATGGTTAACAATTGCTAGATTTTTAGGGGAAGACTCCTGCGTGATGCTAAAAGTGCCTTGGTCCAAAATACCGGTCAAACAAATAACGGTCATATGGTAGTATAGTCTTATCACACTTTTAACGTCACAGTGATCTTTAATCCCGTGACAATAAGGTTGCTGTTTGATTGGTCTGTCAAAATCACAGTGATCTTTATTGTTGTTGTAATAAGGTCGCTTTTAGGTTGTGGCTGCCAGAGGTAAAATAACTGTGAAAGGGCTGTAGAGTGACTATAACTCTGATGCTGGCTCTGTTGCTATCATAATACGTACCTTACCGTATGAGTGTACTACCAAAGTGTGACCGTACATAGTTTAGCAAACAAATTTTCAGCCCATCCGATGGCATGGTTATCGCCAATGGATAAAGTCATATCCTTTTCTGAAAACTGAAGACATTGATACCGTTTTCTTTGAAAACCCTGAAATCCTTCGACATTTATTTAAAATTGGTATTATATCGAAATAAAGGAAGGGCTTGCGGCTAAAAAAAATACCAACCACCATCAACCCGTCTTACCAAGGGGTATCGTGTTACCCAGTAACTGGGTTGTGGAATAGGCAGTCAACGTACTTAAATAAATAAATAAAATAATAAATAATATCCTTGGACATTTCACACAGCGCCATCTAGTCCCAAGCTAAGCAACCTAATGCTTGTGTTATGGTAACAAGATGGCTGATAAACTACTTATATACATTTTTTTTTTTTTGTAAATACATACATATTATAGATAGAAAAACACCCAGACTCGGAACAAATACATGTAGGTCATACAAATATTTGTTCCGTGCGGGAATCGAACCCGCGACACGCAGCGCAGCAGTCTTAATTAGTCTATAATGTTCCCATTGCTAAGACAAAGGCCTAGTTTCTGTGAGAGGGATAGACAGTTGCTCAACCTAAAATACTGGTATTCAACTGCATCCGGTTACACTGGACAACCCCAACATAGGGAAAAGGCTTTTGATGACGTCCGAACAGTTAGTCATACGTACTACTAGTGATGGGCACGGAGCGCGGCCGGTGCCGGCGCAGCAGCACGAGCAGCAGCAGCAGCGACGTGAGCGCGCCCAGCGCCGTCCAAACAGTTAGTCATACGTACTACTAGTGATGGGCACGGAGCGCGGCCGGTGCCGGCGCAGCAGCACGAGCAGCAGCAGCAGCGACGTGAGCGCGCCCAGCGCCGTCCAAACAGTTAGTCATACGTACTACTAGTGATGGGCACGGAGCGCGGCCGGTGCCGGCGCAGCAGCACGAGCAGCAGCAGCAGCGACGTGAGCGCGCCCAGCGCCGTCCAAACAGTTAGTCATACGTACTACTAGTGATGGGCACGGAGCGCGGCCGGTGCCGGCGCAGCAGCACGAGCAGCAGCAGCAGCGACGTGAGCGCGCCCAGCGCCGTCCAAACAGTTAGTCATACGTACTACTAGTGATGGGCACGGAGCGCGGCCGGTGCCGGCGCAGCAGCACGAGCAGCAGCAGCAGCGACGTGAGCGCGCCCAGCGCCGTCCAAACAGTTAGTCATACGTACTACTAGTGATGGGCACGGAGCGCGGCCGGTGCCGGCGCAGCAGCACGAGCAGCAGCAGCAGCGACGTGAGCGCGCCCAGCGCCGTCCAAACAGTTAGTCATACGTACTACTAGTGATGGGCACGGAGCGCGGCCGGTGCCGGCGCAGCAGCACGAGCAGCAGCAGCAGCGACGTGAGCGCGCCCAGCGCCGTCCAAACAGTTAGTCATACGTACTACTAGTGATGGGCACGGAGCGCGGCCGGTGCCGGCGCAGCAGCACGAGCAGCAGCAGCAGCGACGTGAGCGCGCCCAGCGCCGTCCAAACAGTTAGTCATACGTACTACTAGTGATGGGCACGGAGCGCGGCCGGTGCCGGCGCAGCAGCACGAGCAGCAGCAGCAGCGACGTGAGCGCGCCCAGCGCCGTCCAAACAGTTAGTCATACGTACTACTAGTGATGGGCACGGAGCGCGGCCGGTGCCGGCGCAGCAGCACGAGCAGCAGCAGCAGCGACGTGAGCGCGCCCAGCGCCGTCCAAACAGTTAGTCATACGTACTACTAGTGATGGGCACGGAGCGCGGCCGGTGCCGGCGCAGCAGCACGAGCAGCAGCAGCAGCGACGTGAGCGCGCCCAGCGCCGTCCAAACAGTTAGTCATACGTACTACTAGTGATGGGCACGGAGCGCGGCCGGTGCCGGCGCAGCAGCACGAGCAGCAGCAGCAGCGACGTGAGCGCGCCCAGCGCCGTCCAAACAGTTAGTCATACGTACTACTAGTGATGGGCACGGAGCGCGGCCGGTGCCGGCGCAGCAGCACGAGCAGCAGCAGCAGCGACGTGAGCGCGCCCAGCGCCGTCCAAACAGTTAGTCATACGTACTACTAGTGATGGGCACGGAGCGCGGCCGGTGCCGGCGCAGCAGCACGAGCAGCAGCAGCAGCGACGTGAGCGCGCCCAGCGCCGTCCAAACAGTTAGTCATACGTACTACTAGTGATGGGCACGGAGCGCGGCCGGTGCCGGCGCAGCAGCACGAGCAGCAGCAGCAGCGACGTGAGCGCGCCCAGCGCCGTCCAAACAGTTAGTCATACGTACTACTAGTGATGGGCACGGAGCGCGGCCGGTGCCGGCGCAGCAGCACGAGCAGCAGCAGCAGCGACGTGAGCGCGCCCAGCGCCGTCCAAACAGTTAGTCATACGTACTACTAGTGATGGGCACGGAGCGCGGCCGGTGCCGGCGCAGCAGCACGAGCAGCAGCAGCAGCGACGTGAGCGCGCCCAGCGCCGTCCAAACAGTTAGTCATACGTACTACTAGTGATGGGCACGGAGCGCGGCCGGTGCCGGCGCAGCAGCACGAGCAGCAGCAGCAGCGACGTGAGCGCGCCCAGCGCCGCCACCGCGCCCACCCCCACCAGCGCCGAGTAGTAGTCGCCGCGGTGCGCGCCCGCTACTGACGACGCTTCTATCTCGTCTGGAGGGAACAATTATGATTTTGCTATTATGTGAGTTAAACTATAATCAGGTTATGGAATGTTAAAATAGAGAGAATTGGAATAGAATAAAAATTGGTGATAATAAGTCCTCCAGACCGAATTTCGGCTATGGCGACCAATCTCAGCGGAGGTCGTCATCGGCACAGGAGATATTATAGTGCACAAGTGTGTGCGCAGACAGGTGCACTCTCTCTTCCCTCACTGCCATAGTCCGATGGAACGGCAATCCGACGCGACCGAAGCGAGAGATCAGTCAAAGAAAAAAAAAAATTGAAGACATAGAAGTGCTCCAAAGTGTGAGGAGAAGTGTTTCTTCATTAATAAATCTCGACTTGAGAATTCGTGACTAGGGAATGCAAATTCGACGGTAGGCAAGATCTCGATCTCGAAAACGAGACCTCGCCTGGTTATCGGGCGATATCTCGATGGTTAATCTCGACACCAGACATAGCATGCGAGATTTGAGTCAAGATTGCATTCCCTACTCACGAATTCTCAAGTCGAGATTTATTAATGAAGAAACTCATTAAAGAAGTATTAGGAATGTGCTAATTTTATTAACAGACTGAAAAAAATATTGATTGCTCATTGTTCAAATAACAAGTAGATAGGTCTGATACTCACTGTCGATCGGTTCTGGAGAGTCTTCTGATTTCGTGTTGATTTCTAATACGTTGCTAGTCTTGATTTTTCCATTGGTCAGGAACATTTCAAGCCACACACGACATCTGTTGAAAAAACAAACGTAGGGATAAGTAAATAAGTATTGGTCTTATCTGGTGTAAACGTGCATACTGCGTTGACAGTGGAGCGGGGCATCATATTGCTCGAAATAACCCAAAATCTGATGGTGACTGTGTACTAGAAGGCGCAGCGGACGGACAGACTGCTCAATGAAGGTCGTGGAAATCCGCGGGATTCGAGCAGCACAGCACTTGACTCATAACTTAAATCAGGTCCATAAAGTTGTCCCTTCTCCAACGCATGCCTCCTGTTCGAGAGCCAGGGGTGGAGTGCGGGTTGGTGAATGTCACATTCTGCATTTGAATTTTTGGTATACGGCATGTCCGGGAACCTAGGCGGTTATTTCTTTTTTTGTTTATGTTCTTTTTTATGCGTCGTGTTTGCCGCAAATACATGTATTTTCTTTCTTTCTATAATATAAGTATTTGGCAGGATAATGGTGTACATACTTGGTATTCGGCTGCAGGCCTGTGAGCGTGATAGAAGGCGGCAGGTCTCTTGTAGCAAGTCGGAAGGCGTCCTTCTCCCGCTTGGCGCCGCACGCGTGCGCGCCGCGGTACACGCGCACCCAGCGCTCGGCGGGGGCGGGGACGCCGCGCCACCACACCTCGGCGGCCTCGGAACCGACCGCGCGCGCCTCGATTGTCACTGTCCAGTTATATGGGTCTGTTGAGGAAAAATAGGTTTATAAACTGAAAGTTGGTCTCACGATCACAAACGCGATATTCGACCCGATCCCGATACCTGATCTGGACACAGTTTTATTGGGTTTTCCATTAAGAATATTTCAGTATTTTTTTTCTATTCCGACAATGTCGGGCTGTTGTATATTATGCTAGTCGCGCAATAAACTCTGCTTGCGCGATGCAATATTTTGCATGACTTCAGTATAATGCGTAGTTCTCATGTGGCGATGTAGATGCCGCCACAGGTGGATACAGGCAGAACTAGCCGAAACCTTAAATTAGTGTTCATGTGCGGCACCTTCGACGGAGACACCATGGCATCTATTGACTGAGTTGATGTTAATTCACTTACCAACATAAGGAGCAGTATTAAACTCGATCCTGCCAGGATCTATCAGCTCGGTGCTAGCCTTGGGCGGCGGCACGAGCACGAGGGAGGCCTCGTACCGGCTACCGGGCCGCAGGTCGTGCAGCTCGGCCGTCGAGCGGCTGTGGTGCAGCAGCTCCGTCATACTGTAGATTGGAGTACCCACTGGACGGTATCTGGGGGAAGATGGTCAAGAGGTTAATCTCCAGATTTACCCAGGCTTAACTTTGGAATAACTTGACTACGCATTAATTTATAAGGGGTGTTTAGAGACCTCTAGATAGACGGACGACCTAAAGAAGGTGGCTGGGCCAGACTGGATGCGGAAGGCGGAGGACAGGGTGTTGTGGCGCAGTCTGAGAGAGGCCTATGTCCAGCAGTGGACTGCGATAGGCCGAGTTGATGAGACGTTTACAGAAGTATTGAGACTATGTTTCGATTTTTAGCAGTTGGAAAGAATTTAGAAAAGCTGGTTTTGTAAGAGCATTCTAGGGTTTTCATTGAAACTTATTGATGCCATGAGTATTTAGCTGATCCCACTATTGAACAAAAACGAAACGTTAACGCTACATTAGTTGTTACTTCATCTTTGGTGTTATCTTGGCAGGAAAAAACAATGACTGGTTCTGAATGGCTTCATCATCATCCACAGCCCGACTTCACCCACTGCTGAGCATGTGCCTCTCTTTTCTTGTGCCAATCTCTACGCTCTTGTACCAGCCTCGTCGAGTTTATGCCCGCGATGGCAACAATGTCGTCCGCCCATTTCGTTGACGGACCACCAACATCTCATCTTCAAGTCCTGAATGGCTTACCTGACTTGTATAGCATCGATGAACTGCAGCTCATCTTCGCCAAACCGTCTCCACGTGACGTGTGCTGTGGTGTCATTCACGTCCATTATCATCAGACGACTGTCGATCTCTTTACGTTTCTCTTCTGTTGTAGGAGTCGCCTGCATATAAATAAATAGCAATAATGTACAGTTAGTAAAACACATTCAAGAAATCTGGATAAAAATTGAGTTCCGTATAACTTTGAAAGGACCTACCGGTGCTGTGTTAAAGACAACAATGATGGAAAGTCAAAAATGTATAGAACATAAGTTATCGTAAAGCTTATGTCAATCCCGTCGAAAAGTACCTACTGTAGAAGTACGAAACGCTTTAAAATTGCCACTTGCCCAGGCCCTCTGATCAACCGACCCAATAAATACAAACACCTCTATTTTTGAACATACCGTCTTCGTTTCCAGGGTCCGTACAGTATAGATCTCGCTCTCTGGCTCCACGGGCAGGTTGTGGAGGTACAGCTTGCCCCTGATCTTGTACGTGGTGGCTGGTGTGAGACCAGTCAGTCGGAACTCCAGACGAGGAGTCGTTAGTACCTCATCTGCTGGCGCGAATACTTGCGAGTACCAGTGGGAGACGTCCTCGTCACTGAAATATGGAGGTCTTTTTAATAGATGGAAAAGGGCCGACCCGTAGCGATTGTCAATGATCCAAGAATGATAGCTGAGACCAATGGGTTAGCGTACTTTTCGAGGCACGGGGGTCTTGGTATGTAAAGATGGTCACCCATCCACGGACCGACCGCGGCAAGCGTAGCTTAACCTAATTTTTCAACCCGCTCGGCTGTTATTACTAAGTCACGAGTCCCAAAATATTAATTAAGAACGGTCTAATAAGTCCAAAATATTAATCAATACTAAACTTACGCCTTATCAGTATATCTCAAATCGACGCTACCCCTCAATCCGACCAGCACAGGCGGAAGACCAAACAGCATCTTCACACTGGTTGGTGAATCCGCTTGTAACGAGATCACAGACAGCTTCTTATTCATGTCCCCATAAGCTGGAGGCAAGGTCAACCCTGGAGGTAGTCCCTGCAGGGCAGGCTGGTCCACATTGTGCGGCGGTCGATGGATATTATTCTGGTCGTAGTCGGGAATATTCTCGTCCTGGGGGAAGTGGATCTCAGGGGGAATAGTAGGAAGGAACGACTGCTGGGGAGGCTCAGCTGACGTTGATTGACCTGGAAAATGAAGAATCATTTGATACTGACGATATTATATGAATGATGAAATTAGGAGACATTTTCAAACAGGAATATTTGTATGGAATCATCCATTTTGTTACGAACTTCCTAATAGAAAATGTCTCCTGCAGATCCAAATAAACAGTTTTGTTTTGTAAATATTGTGGGTTAGTACAATGAGGTGACCGAGGCGACGTAATTGATGATCGATTGTGTTATTCATGATAGGAGTAAAATAATGAGTCTAATGACATTATGAGTATATATGCAACGGCATCTGCTCAACATGTTTTCGTAAATTACAACCGCGTTTTTCCTGGACTTGCTACAAAAGTCAAAAGCTAAGAGGGACAGAAAAAAGGCCAGAAAAGTCAGTCAAAGTTGGGAGTCAGTCTTAATACATCAATCAAGGAGACACATGAAGCTAACAGCAAGGCGAGGCAACAAACCTGCCACGTCTCCAGGGTCTTTGTCTGCGGACCGTCCCAGGTTCTTATTCACTACAGACTCCACTTCCATCTGATTGAGCAAATGCTCCAGATCCATTGCTGACATATGTGTCGACCTTGGATTCTGCGTGTACGTTGAAGGAACATCAAGTTTAAAGTTAGGTACAGGTCTTAGTAGCACAGTCTCGTAAGGGTTAGGTTCTTTAGTCAACACATGATGCGGTTTCGAATCGTCCTGCCACAAAACTTCATGGTACATCTCAGTCGGCCTCGGGGTCTTCATGTCCTTAGTACTTAGTATAGTCACGAGTTTCTTAAACTGGGAATGGTCTCGGGAACTACTCTGGGGAGGGATAGCTCTAGTGAGATGGTAGGCTACGGATTGGTCCTTTATAGAAGGCTCGAAAAAATTCTTCTCCTCTTTCGGAAACTTTGGTACTGCTCCCAAGACATTCGATTTAGGCTCACTGCGACTCTTGGTAAAAAAAGATTCAGATAACTGTTTCCTTTCAAGTGAAGGTCTAAAGTAATTTAGGTGATCCACTTTTGAGATCGGTATTTTCCTGACCTTCTCATAAACCGATTTCACTGGTATCTTGAGAGATTCCATTGACTGTGTTAGGGGCTTTTGAGTACGGGTTGGTAGGTTATTTAAGTAGTCGTGCAGTTTGTTATCTGCGTTTACAAGATGAATGTGTTCAGCGTGCATATGCGAAGGTCGATTGTAAGCTGTTTGCGTTTTCCTGAAAGGGTCTATTATCTGTGGCGGGTCTTGTTTGCGGAGCTGTACGTGCCAGTTATCAGAAGAACCAACTAAAGGTGGTTCGGGATGTATTGTTTTGAATGGTGAATCGATATCGTCTAGAGTGAAAACCGTGATATTTTCTCCAAGAGTAAAAGTAGATTTGACGGGTGCTTCCGTTGGGTACACCGGTTCCGCTGTGATCGGGGCAGGGAAAACAGTTTTCAGGAATTTAGGGAAGGATTTGATAGGACTTAGGTGTCTGTAGAAGTCTATAGAGTCAGTAGGGAGGGGAGGTGTGGCTATGACAGGTGCTAATGTAGGTTCATCAGGTGGCAGAGGCGTCACATAGTTCATGCTTTCACCCATAACGGGCATGCTGTAATGCGGAAAAGACGATCCATTTGTAGCTGCAAGCAATAATGTGTATGAGTGACAAGCATATGTGAGATTCTGAGATGAACAATGATGAATCTGATTAATAATTTTAATATGTTACGTAAGAATTAGATTGTTTGATGAATTAATGACAAATTATGTTATTCAGTAAATTAATGTGTCTGTTGGAAATGTAAAATATTATCATGAATTATCGCACAAAGTTATTCAGTTATGGTTTTAAATCAGCTTCCTATACCTAAAGCTGTTTCTTACCTACGACTATATTGGGCACACATCCCCAATGCTTGCAACAGTCCTCATCCGAGATATTGACGGCAGCCGGCCGGTGTCCGAGGGGACAGCGCAACGTCTGTGGAGGGACGGCGGGGAGGGGGGAGCAGACCTCCTGACAGTCCAGCTCACCATTCTCACAGAAACAACGTTCTTCGCATCCAGTTAGGTCAATTGGTACTTCAGTCCAGTTTGGTACTCTGGAAATCAAAGAATATTTCAACACTGATATGTATTTTTAATGATTTTTGTAATTGTACTTTTAATTGATTTTTTAATTCTATTTTTGGTTGTATTTTTAATTGTAATTATGACTCTATTTTTGGGTAGTCAATGTATGTAAGTTAGATGTATGTGTACTTGATACTTGATTGTATACAATACTAGGTGTTAAGTAATTAACATTCTGATCAGATCGCTAGCACTTACGCTAGCGGTCTACGCACCTTTTTACCAAGGCCTAATTAAATTAGCTAGTGCGACAAAAGTATTATCATAGAGTATAACAAGGTTGGCTATAAGTACTTAAAAATAATACTTTTAACAGAAAAATATATTTTTTTTTACTCACAATTTCAATTAACTACACTACCAGCGGTCGTAACTTGAAATGATGAGTTAAGAAAAAACTTTTTTGCAAAAAAAAACAACCGACTTCCAAAAACGACACTACAAAGTGAAAAATAACTTTAATTTCGGAAGTCGGTGTCGTTGGGTTCGCATTTTCGTTGTTTGCCACCGACTTCCGAAATTAAAGTTATTTTTCACTTTGTAGTGTCGTTTTTGGAAGTCGGTTGTTTTTTTTTGCAAAAAAGTTTTTATTTTTCACTTTTAAGTTGTAATTTTTACCAGTAATTTTGGTTTAAAAACCAAACTACTGAACCGTTTTTGATGAAATTTCTATGGGACCACTTCAGAAGTATCTCCTTTCGAACAAAAAAAGAATTTTGAAAATCGGTCCACAATTGGCGGAGTAATGGCGTAACAAACACACAAAAAAAAACCTCCTCCTTTTTTGAAGTCGGTTAAAAATCTATTATTTTTTTGTTTTATCGTCGTTAGTTACCCATCACGTCTGTGAAGTTTGGCCAGCTAATTTAATTTGAAGCTGTAGATAAAGTAAAAGGCAGTAAGTATATTCAATATTGTGTACTTACGCAACTCCTATTCAATATTGTGTACTTACGCAACTCCTATTCAATATTGTGTACTTACGCAACTCCTATTCAATATTGTGTACTTACGCAACTCCTTTATAATGGCAGGTCCCGTCACTGAGACACCTTGCAGACCTGGGGCAGCAATTGGGCGGTAAAGCGGGAGGGGAGGGGGCCCAGCGCACGCAGCCCTTGGACACCAGCTCCAGACCGACGTGTGAGGGACACACGAGAGCAGCACATTCGTGTTCGTCCGGACCAGTACACTCACAGAGCTCCGTGCAGCCGATGTGGAACTCCGCGCCTGGGTGGAGAAAAATATTGGACTTCGATTAAAACAGACTGCCTCGGTGGTCTAGTCAAGCGTTACTGCTAAGCATGAGGTCCTGGGTTCGATTCCCAGGTCAAGCAAAGCGTTATTGGCTTATTCTGTCAAGAATTTCTCAGTAGCAGCCAGGGGGGCAATTCTCGTAACTTTAAGAACCTTCACAGTCTGATGAAATGAAATGAAGTTTTTGACATTTGTTTGTCGCCGAGGTGAGACTGCGACATTGGCCTTCTGGAGTCTGTATTTGTGCTAGGATTACATGAGACTTAAACATAACTAGGGAAATGTGAGTTTACTATAAGTACCCCTCTGCCTTATCCTTCGGAGCTTACAGGCGTGATGTTAGGCATGTTAATAGTTAAGTAGTCATGCATAGGGTTGCTGGCATAAAGAAGCGGATTTACGGGACTGGTCATCGCTGCAGGTTGAGGTTGAGCGCTTATATTCATATGGGACTATTTCACCTGCACCGATAGGTACCAAGTTATCTTTATCGAGAACTCGATTTTTTATGCAAGCACCCTAACTCATTGGTTCGGGATGTGGTTCATTTTATAGAGATGAAGAGACCAGGGAAGAGCTGTACCGTTCCTTTAAGGATAACTTTTACTATCAACTAATTTATAGTACCCACAAAAATGCTCCAGATCAATGTATAAGTGCTGCTTTTCATTTAGTTCCAAAAAAATCCACTTATTACGATTTCAATCGTGAGCTAATTGTAACATTGAAGAGTGACAAATGACAAGATCTCGATCCAGATTTCCAATAGTTTCCTAAAAAAATCTAATTAGTCCGTCAGTTAGATTATCAAAAAATATTGGACCCGTATTTTTTCTTTTGTCAATTATATAAAAAATGACGAAGATATCGCCCGTTAAAGTTCCGCGTGTCGTCGCGTCTTGCTACACTTTTTAGCATGGCGTGACGTCACGACCCTCGATTCCCAAATTTTGACGTGCTTTATCTTTGTCATTTTTTGTTTAATTAACAAAAGAAAAAATACGTGTCCATTATTTTTCGATAATCTAACTGACGGACTAAATATAATAATTTTTTTTTTACCCAGGAAACTATCCTATTCCAATTGAGATCGAGTGTCGAGAGTATACCTACAGAGCTACTGGTAGTTCAAATCATATCATTGTATGTAAAGAAAAATAGCACCAATTGCCTAAGAAAAATTCACATACACGTTTTAAAATTCTCAGGAGCATTTGTCTTACTGATTTGTGCTAAATTATGCATGACTGAACCAGGATGCTCAGCGTTACTAACGGTTACATGTTCATCTATTACCTCTTGATTGAATAAGCAACCAGTATCAAATTATTCAAAGTTTTACTACTTTATTCAACTTAGGGCTGATTTTACCAAAGTCAGTTAACTTTATCCGTGGAGAAAAATTGACGTCCGGCAGTTCAAATATGGAAATACTGTCAAAAATTCAAAATTTATTCTCAGTATACAGACTTATTCTAGGTATACAAGTTTAGTGAAATTCGGCCTTAGTTGGGTAAAAAACCAATTCCTTTTGGAAATTGGTCCATGGCAGTTGACTACAAGAAAGAACTCTACTAAAATCACTAACACAAACCCGATTTACAAATTTTTTTTTATGGTAGCAGCTATTTTAACATATCCCAAAAAAACTCACCAATAGCATAAAAGTGTCCATCGTGGTAGCATCCGTCCTTCGAAACGTTGTGTATATCCTCATTCGGAACCTCATTGAGTCCGATCCCAGTATCCGAAGTCGTTATAGTAAAGTTGAACTTCGTTCCAGTTTCTTTCGTCTTCAGGATATAGTCTTTTCCACCTTCAAGGTTTAATATCAAGTTGGTGTATTTCAATTCTACATCGCTAAAGGACTTTCCTCCATCGTTGCTTAGGAGAAGGTGGATAGGATCTGCGCTTTGGTTCAGCTGCATCAAGTTGACCTGGACTGAGTTGTTCTGTAGTACCTTCACGGAGCCTATGGGTTCGGTCAGTACTAGAGGTCTCGTTTGAACATGTTCATCTTGGTCATCGTAGTCTTCGAAGCCTTTTATCGTCTGTTGAGGAATGAATTTTAATTTATTTATTTGTGCACGATTACACACCTACTGTTGACATTAATAATAATAGTTTATTTCTCACCAACATAGCAACAGGATTACATATAAGGAAAAAAAAAACAAAAAGAAAAAATTAAAAGTACTTATTATACGGTAAGTATACTACTGTCTTATACATTGTACAATAATAATCCCACAGCATTTGTGGTGGTAAAAAGAGGTTTACTTATGGTATTGACTATATCTTCTGAACTAGGCGAGGCCTGTAACTCAGAAGATAGCGCTCAGCTGACAATTTCATTATTTTATAACCTAAACACATTGTGTGCTACTGTTTTAATATATTAATAAAGAATGTAAGTAGTGAATAAAAATGTGTGTGTGTGTGTGTGTGTGTACATACTACATTACAATGTATATTTGCCGCCAGTAACAGTCACAATAGTTATCAACAATCAGCGGGGTAATTGCGTCACACACTACAGGTAGCAATGGGTTTAATTTTGACAGTTCAACAACATTCATTGCTTTGTTTACGTTGTTGAGCAGACACATTTTTCAAACATATGAAGCAATGAATTAGCAATATCCGTCAAAATGATACAGATTGAGATTGATTGTGTGTTACGTAATTAGGGTGCTGTATCAACTAGTACGGGGATCTACTAGTTAATACTGTATTACAATGTAATATTACTGTCCGAAGTAGTGAACTCCATGAAGTCGCTTGCGCAGACGACTATCCAGCCAGCTGAGGAGTGTGCAGTCAAGTTGTTTTCTCCTTGAATCCACCGTGAGTATTTCGCCCGGTAACTATTTGCCTAGATTCCTCCGTGCCAACTTCGGTATTAAATTATTGTTCAAGGCCTCGTTGTGGAGTTGATGAACGCCACGTCGGTAATCTTTATACCTATTTGAAGGCCATGTTAACCGGCTAATGTTTTAGCCTTCTAGATTTGAAAGCTCGGTCACCTCAAGGAAAATAAATCAGTTTCCCCTTATATTATTCGGTCTCCGTATTGTCAATTCCAGGAGAAGCACCTCAAGAGATTCGTCTCGCCGCCAGGATCTAGAGGAGCCTCTGGTGCCTGGACGCGAGACCCGTTCCTCGAGTCCGCTCAAAGTCTCTTGCGGAGACGACTGTGCGGCGGTTGGAGTCCGTCTAGCGATAGCGCGGGCGGGACGGTTTTTTTTATCCCTTATAATATTTCTCTTAATTTTAATACGGTTTCTGTAAGAACCCGTTGGTTACTTTAATAATATTATTTTTAATTAATGGTAATAAATTACCAGAGGAATGATTTAGTACATGGTTTAGATCTAGTCGCTAAACTCCTACCCTAGAAAAATCTTCTCACACAGAATGCTTTGTAATATCAATATTGCTATCAAAAATTGTTAAGCGTTTTTTACATCGAACTTGACAATAAAACATATTACAATAACTAGCTTCTGCCCGCGGCTTCGCCCGCGTGGATGTCGGAAATTATCCCACGGGAACGTGCTAACAGGATAAAATGTATGTGCACCAGGATGCCATCTATCTCGCGGGCCCTTTGTGGCTAATTACAATAGAAAACCAATTGTGTCTCATTAATGGTGATTAAGAGGGTACCTATATGATATCTTTACCTAAGTACCTACCTAATTAAAAAAATAAATAAACTCAATAACAGAAAATAAAATACCTACCTACCTAAATAAACCTATTTATGACGATAACTAATCTAAACTCAATCATCATCTGCCTAGCCTTTTCCCAACTATGTTCAGGGCCGGCTTCCAGTCTAACCGGATGCAGCTGAATACCAGTATTTTACATGGAGCGACTGCCTATCTGACCTCCACAACCCAGTTATTGGGTAATACGATACCCTTGGTACGACTGGTTGTCAGACTTTCGGGCTTCTGACTACCCGTAACGACTGTCAAAGATCCACGAATGACAGCCGGGACCAACGGCTTAACGTGCTTTCCGAGGCACGGAGGTGTCTCGGTATGTAAAGATGGTCACCCATCCACAGACCGACCGCGGCAAGCTTAGCTTAACCTGACCGATCGACCTGTGCGGCTGTTATTATTTAGCCACGGGCCCCTCAATCTAAACTCAATAAATAAGCAAAATCTCTAAAAACTAATATCTATACGAATGACTATCCTACCTAACAGTATTATAAAATAACCTACGGTCACTACGTACACTATCAAATATACTACCTATACTTTAAAATTAAAATCTATACCTACGACTTATATAAAAATAAACCTAAATAACTCTAAAAAGTAAAAGGAATAAAAATGAACTCCACTGCGTGTGGCCTAACCTACGACAAACTTATTATTTGCGGTTGGTACAGTAATCGGATCTAGGGATCGAACCGCAAAATTAAGTTTGTTTTTTATTGTATATACTTTTCCGGGATAAAAAGTACCCAGTGTGGTGCCCAGGATATTAAAGAATAATTATACCAAGTTTCATCGTAATCGAACCGGTAGTTTTTGCGTGATGCTTGAACAAACAGACAGACAGACAGACAGACAGACAGACCGACAGACAGACAGACAGACAAAAATTTTTTTAATCACATTTTTGGGTTCGGTGTCGGTCTAGTAACACCCCCTGCCATTTATTTTTTTGATATTTTCAATGTACAGAATTTTCACTTCTACAGATTTATTATAAGTATAGATAGATGGTGGTTTAATCGACCATTATAAGTTAAAATAATACGGTAGATGACGGAATCTAATCGTTTCTTTGACACAGTTTTTTTGGATAAGAGCAGGAGACTGACAATGACAATGAAATGGTTGAATAAAAGGCAAGTGAATATTATATAGGATTAGAAGTGAATTTTCTTAAAAAATAAAGAATAAGAGTGATTTAGTATGAAAGACAGAGGATATCGTCCTTCTTTTTCATGTAACGAAATGTTCCTAAAAGTGACGTGTCCTTGAAATTTCACTCTCAATTCTCGTCCAATTATCGAATCGCCGCGTAAGAAGTTTCACTTCAAAAATATGAATAAGATCCATTTAGATCCTACCACTCGCACTGGGCCCGCGTGTGACCCACTCCCTCTCACCAAGAGGAGGCCTGTGTCCCAGCAGTGGGAACATTATAGGCTGACTATGCAGATCCTACTAAGAAGTAATACATACCTCAGTAGTCGTAGTAGTAGTGGAGGTGGTAGAGTTCTCAGGTTCTTCATGTACATCATGGCTGACGTCACAAACTTGCACCTCGCAGCAGGCGTCGTTGGGATCCTGCACGTTGATGCATTTGTCCGATATCGGCAAGGGACTACACCTGTTGGAAGAAGGAAGTAGGTCAATTTTGTTGGTCCTTAGAACAAAAAGCACAATAATTTAATATGTAACACTATATTCCGTGGTTACGGACGTTACCCAGAAAGCCGCTAAACTTGACTTTGAACTTAAGTCAGATGACAATTGGGCTAAGAGAACCACCGATTGGGTCCCACTAACCGCACGACGCCGTCGCGGCAGGCCAAAACGAAGATGGCGAGACGAGCTTGACTCCTACCGTAGGAACTGGCAGACATTCGCAAAAGACAGAATTGTGTGAAAAAGGGAGAGGGTGGCCTTTGCCCTTAAGTGGGACAATACAGGCCATTTAGATATATAGATAGATATTCCGTGGTAAACTATGTTTGAATTTGGAATATTGTAAGAAATGAAACTGTCTTACCACAAAGGGCCTGAAGACCATTGTTGCGAGATCGTGTCAAAATATTTGTAGCAAGATCCGTAGTATTTCGTGCTGCATGGACAATTATGTATATGTCGGAGTCATTGGTTTGACTAATCGTGACGCCAGCGCCACCTGGTGGCGCTCGACAGAGTCTAGCCTGAGTTCGTGGGGATGCCTGGGAGTTACAGTTTTAAGAGCGGTGTGGAGCAGAGCTCTCTGGATCATTGGACATCGTACGGACATGTGCTTAGAAACTGTCTCGCGTTCCATATCTGGTTGAGTCGTGTACCTACAGTGTGTGACTCGCTAGTGTGACTAACTTGTTGGTAAATTATAATCTGATTTGTACTGCAAACCGATTTTCTATTGCGCTATAACCAACACTACCCATAGTACGTCCACAGTAATAAAAAAATGCGCTCTGTCATATATTTGTTGTTTTTCATTCTGCTATTTAGTTATCTATATAATAAATCTGTAGAAGTGAAAATTCTGTACATTGAAAATATAAAAAAAATAAATAGCAGGGGGTGTTACTAGACCGACACCGAACCCAAAAATGTGATTAAAAAAATTTTTGTCTGTCTGTCTGTCTGTCGGTCTGTCTGTCTGTCTGTCTGTCTGTCTGTCTGTCTGTTTGTTCAGGCATCACGCAAAAACTACCGGTTCGATTACGATGAAACTTGGTATAATTATTCTTTAATATCCTGGGCACAACACTGGGTACTTTTTATCCCGGAAAAGTATATAGGTACAATAAAAAACAAACTTAATTTTGCGGTTCGATCCCTAGACCCGATTACTGTACCAACCGCAAATAATAAGTTTGTCGTAGGTTACGTCACAGTATCTTAGCCGTGTGCAGTGTCCCTAAGTTATGCTCTAAATGTAGTGCTGAAGGTTGAATTTGGCTTGCACCGTTCGCAGCACACGCGTGGCGCGCGGCCGCGCGCGCATTACGTTAGTACTTATCCTTACCTATGGCATTACATTTTTTGAACTTTGATTTGAACGGACGTGTCGAGTGGCAAGCGTTCGTTCTTATTCTTATTTTAACTGCTACGTGCAATTCTAAATCGTGCTTTTCAGTGCGACCTTTTTATTCCTTTTAGTTTTTAGAGTTATTTAGGTTTATTTTTATAAGTCGTAGGGATAGATTTTAATTTTAAAGTATAGGTAGGTAGTATATTTGATAGTGTACGTAGTGACCGTAGGTTATTTTATAATACGGTTAGGTAGGATTAGTCATTCGTATACCTAGATATTAGTTTTTAGGGATTTTGCTTATTTATTGAGTTTAGATTAGTTATCATCAGAAATAGGTTTATTTAGGTAGGTAGGTATTTTATTTTCTGTTATTGAGTTTTTTTTTTAATTAGGTAGGTACTTAGGTAAAGATATCATATAGGTACCCTCTTAATCACCACTAATGAGACACAATTGGTTTTCTATTGTAATTAGCCACAAAGGGCCCGCGAGATACCTAGATGGAATCCTCGGGAAGCACATACATTTTATCCTGTTAGCACGTTCCCGTGGGATAATTTCCGACATCCACGCGGGCGAAGCCGCGGGCAGAAGCTAGTTATTAAAATAAATATGTAGTTCTAAACAATTTCGTTGTTGTCTTTCATAGAAGTTAAAGATTCACAGAAATATGAAATCTTAACTAACCTGGGTTTACAAGTCACAATGGACTTAGGGTCACAAGAGCAGGTCTGCTCACAGCCGATGTGCCACTTGCTGCCCACTGGATGTGTCTCGTTCCCGTATCGACACATTTCCACCTTCGATACCTTCGGATCTGCAAACATCAAGATAATTAAGTAACTTTGGACTTATTAAAATAACTTCTACTGGTTTATTTGGACCTGCAGGTTAATTGCGTAAGACACTATCAGTAGCAATGGGTTTAATTTTGACAGTTCAACAACATTCATTGCGTTATTTACGTTGTTCAGCAGACACATTTTCCGAACATATGAAGTAATGGGTTCTTCAAAATGATTCAGATTTAGATTAATAGTCTTTTATGCAATTAAGGTACTGGTTAGTTGATGTGTAATTTGGGCTCGTAAGTTCGTTTATTGGTTCAAAATTATTAATTGTTTGTCGCTATATAAGTTTGATTTGTTCGAACGATGTTTAAATGTTAGATTCTGCTTTCAATGAATTTTGATACTTATTGTGCATTAAAATAGCCTCTAAGAGTGGCATCAGTTTAAATTAATATCCAGCACACCCTGGCAGTAAACCCCGCCGACGCCTAGCTAATTTGCAAAAATTTTAACCATGACACTATCTCATATAGTTCCCAACATAACAAAAGAAGATAAAGAGGGTCTTACCTGCATTGTTTGTAGCGCAAGCTATAATAGAACAGCACTCGTCAACAGGCGACTCGAAGCAAAGAGGGTCGTTCAGTCTTCTGCCACGACGGATGTAAGGATGCTTGCAGCGAGGAGAGCAGTCGAAGATCCCACCGGTGCGGCACTCGCACGTCTCTTCACATCCCCGGTCCATTCGCTCGCCGAGCTGGTGAGAAAGCCAAATATATACCGAACCGAATAGATACCGATACTCATCACGACTGCGGAGTTACGCTAGCTAATTTAATTTAACCCTGTATGTACTGCCTTAGACTGAGTAGCAAATTCTAATAAACGTAAGAAAAATGGAATTCGCCGGGTACCTTGACCTTTTACCCTAAATATAGTAGACAGTATGTAGAGGGTAATTTATTGTTAAGCAAATCAATACCCTACGTCAATTTCATTCAACAGTCAAAGAATGACAGTTGTGATTTGAACATACGCACAATTTGAGTTGGTAGCCTATTTGCTTGATAGTTAATTACTCTGACTTTAACTACTTTTAAGTATGTGTTTAAGGAGTATCGCAAATTATAGCGCCGTAAACGTCTTTAACACTTGCATTTATCTCTATAGAGTGCCGTAAACTTTCTAATATATTACCATATATGTACACGAATAAACAGACAAGAAAGTAAGAACAAAAAAATACGTACAAAGATCATTGATAGGCTGGCATAGGTTTTTGACTGACTGTTGTCGTTTTTATTTTTCTCTCAAGTATCTAAGAGGAAGAAGAAAAGAAGAAAAAAAGAAGAAGAAAGAAGTAAGAAAAAGAAGAAGAAAGAAAAAGAAAAAGAAGAGAAAGAAGAAGTATCTAAGGAGTATTAGACATTTAGTAATTTTACTAACCTTATAAGCAATTTCGTTTTCTTTACACTCAATTTCCTCTGACCCTGTCCTATCGACCGCCATCAACGGATGGAAAGGAGCCTGCAGGTTAGCATAGAACTTCTCAGGCATCTCCTTATGTTTATGCTCTACTGGTATCATCCTCGGCTCATCATCATCATCCACATCTAAATTGACGTCACTTAAATCAGCCAGATGTTTCTTTTGACTCTTTGCGTTAGTATCGTTATGCAGTGCGATAGCAAAGTTTTGTAGTTCATCTACATTTAAATTTAGTAGTCTTCCCCTCGGTTTTATTGATTCTCGGGTTGGCAGAACTGTTTCTGCTACTTCTGAAGTGGATGTTTCTTCTTCCACTTTGTGTTCTGTCGTTGTTTCTGGGGTTGTAGTTGATGTCGTCGTTGTTAAGGTGGTTGTTCGAGGTTGCGGTGCTTCTTTTGGTCGTAGGTTTCTTAGAGGTGGGTTCTGTGATCGCACATCTTCTTCTTCACCTGTAATTTTGCCTGGAAAAGGGGATTGGCTCTTGTTAGAGTTTGTGTGAGGCAGGAAATTATAAAGAGGGCGATAGTGTTACTTCTTCGAAATTAAAAAAGTCCTGAAAATTTTGACTATTTAGAAAGAATAACATTAATTGGGCAACAGTTCGTTAAACGCAAAATACAAATTAAAAAAATTATACAAAAATAACAGTGAGTGCCTCACTGGCTAGCTGTGGCTGCGCCAAAAAGGTCTATTTCAGCATTATTTTCAGATAGATGCTGTCTAATTTAACGGGAACATAATTATAAAAATATTATTTTGTTTCACTAAATAAGAAAAATACACTGCCGAGCAATAAAAAAGTTCCACCCACAAAATGCCGACAAACACCTTAATAGGTATCTAAGGACATATAATATAAAATTTGAAAACAATATTTACGTTTTTAGTTGGTAATATTCTGATGCGCTGTTAAAAATTTACTTCAATATTGCAGACGGCGTTATTAAGCTAGCCTTTCCCGTTTAGGAGTAATTTGGTGCTATGTCACTGGAACTTTTTCATTGCTCGCGAGTGTATTATAAATAACGGGCTTAAATTTAAACCGCGTGGAAACTGTTTACTAAGACTATGTTCATAATAACGTTATCAAAAGTAATTTCATGATGAACGGAGGTTAATCTCAGGCAGGAAGCATTTGTCTCAGCAAAAACGTAACATAACTGGTCTGAAAACTGGGGCAGGGTCAGTAGGTGATACTGGTCATGTTCCATTAGACTCACTCTATTCTCGTTGAACAATTATAAATCTTACTGCACAGAGATAAGGTCTATAACTAAATGATCTAGAGATGAAATCGGAACCACCCGTAAACGACCTGTCGATCGAAATCAATGTAACTGTCAACCAACATCGATTACGATAAAGCTATTTATGGTGCTCCAAAATTTTCTCAAGCTATTGTTAACCTTAAGTCTCTTAACATAAGAGTAGTTTTTGTTGTTCGGTTTACTAAGAAAAATGTAAGATGAATTTAGGACGATACGGAACGTAAGACAATGATTGTTGAACGTGAGAAAGTTGGTCTTGAATGATTATTGTCTTCGGTTCCTATTAATGACTAAAGGCGAAACGTGAGTCCTAATATTGGAAACCATAGCTGACCTTGACCTTACACGTTTGATATTGATTGGTCTAATCTTTCCATTGTTGACCAACTCAGTACTTTTTTTTTTTTTTTTTTTTCAGGATGGGAAATCATCAAATGACTCCTCCCGCTCTGGGTGGAGCAGGAGGGAGTGTCAGACTCTTACTGACTAAAACCCACCCGTGTTCCTTCCTTAGCCCTTTATGTTCCAGGGCAGCGGTAACCCTTTCGGACAATCCCGCTACCCAACCAACTCAGTACTTTGGTTGAAGTTTTCTCAAAAAATGAGTGTGATTTTATAAACATTATGGCCATCGTTATCATTGTTGGTGAACGTGTTTATTGCCTTCTGTATATAATTTGGTGTATCTCAAAATTATAGTTGAGATACTTTCTCATATAACCCAAAATCAAAACTATCATTAACGAAAATATAGTTTGAAAAAGTTAATATCAAACACAATTCAAATCAGTATATTAGAGTCTTGAAGGTTGGACACCTTCAAGACTCTAGAAGCTTCTAGAAACCTCTTAGATGTTTCGAAAGTTTTGGCGTATAAACAATTTCGTCTATACTGAAACGAGACCAAATTCTGTATCGTAGCATGATGATTGATACTCTTGCAAATCCCTTTCAGAAAATTTTGGAAGTTTCTAGTATGTAGTAGTATTTGCCTGTATAGGTATTTAACCTGTATTTGTAAAATCAACATTAGCCTGTATTTAACCTGTATTTTTTTGTATTACCTACCATTTTTTATTTTAAACTAGTTTTACTACTAGTTTAGTAAGCAGCTTCTATCCAACGTATTTTTTTCTTTGGACGTTATGTACGCTTATAATTTTACGCAAGTAAAAAGTAAAGTAAAAAGTTGACGACACGGTTAGCGCAGTGGCTGAGCGATCGACTGCTGCGCTGCGTGTCGCGGGTTCGATTCCCGCAAATATTTGTATTGCTTACAGATATGTAGTTGTTCCGGGTCTGGCTGTGTGTGTATGTGAGCTTAAAGATAAAGATAAAATATCTTTAAACGCACCCACGATACAGGAGTAATTCCTAGGGTGGGGCAATGTTTTTTTTTTAAAAAAAAAACCTTATTTCTGTTTTAAGCTGGATTTGAAATCATTTCAAATCCATAAGGTTCACCCAAAAGATTAGACTGTTCAACGTGTCATTACTCTACAAAATGTCAAACAGTATAAATAAATGATGTGTAATGTGAAGGTAATGACTTTGTGTGCACCTGCGAGCTACATTAGCATACTGCGTGCCCTATATCAATCATTTGTGTAGATCTATTCTATGCATTATGCTAGATTGCTTGTAAGTGTAGCAAACATTAATGATTTTAACTACTATACCTGCGTGTGCGACTTTTGGCGTGCGTTTTTGCTATTAGCCTTCCTTTCATTTTCTCTTAGCTTTCGCCTCTTTTTCATAAGAAGTGTGCTCATTAGTGTTGACCCTATGTTCTATGTAACCGGTTTGGTCTCCACTCTTAGTCCTTCAATTGGACCATTGTCCGTGGGTCATGGCGGCCGTCGGTGGTTATTCCAACCAGCCCACCTCCCTCCAGAAGTGTATTGACCCTATTGCCTATCTAATTTTTAGATTCCCAAGACCAGGAACTTCTACTTTTCTAGTTTTTCTTCTTCTTTTCTATCTATCTCTATCGCGTGCAAAACCAAACTTTGGTTTATAACATTGCCATGTTTGCAACAACACCTGCGTGGTGCATAACATACTAACAGTAGGAACGGCTTTCAAGGTGACAGTTCAACCACATTCATGGCGTTATTGACGTTGTTGAGCAGACAATTTTTTCGAACATTACTATGAAGCAATGGATTGGCAATATCCTTTAAAATGATTCAAATGTGATTAATAGTTTGCTACGCAATTAGGGTGTTGATGCCATCCTGCCACCTGAACCATCATGATGATTCACCTGATGGAAGAAGTGAAGCGAAAGGTGGAGATTCATGTTTTTGAATTATTTAAGTCCTTACGAATTACGATACGTTGAAGAAAGGTAAGAAAAGCAGTCTATTCATAAACTATAAAACCATACACTCACTACTCTCATAGCACCAAGAACCGTCAAGGCTCCATACTGTTTCCTCTAAAAATCCGCAATCAATGCTCACAACATTACAAAATTAATCTAGTCTCCAATCGATATCTTGCGGATATCCTTATGTAAGTGAATGATGGCCTCAAGTCGACCTCAGCTGGATGTAGGTTAGTCAAAGGACGCGGGTGGCGGAGCGCCGGACCGGTTGCACCTATACTGCGTTCGCAATTTAGCTTCCAAACATGTAAACAGACATGTGTTTTTGGAAAAACCACTTTAAACCCCACACACAATGCTCAGTTTGCGCTATAACTTCAAACATTTTTAAGACTTCTACAATAGTACTAGTCATTCTGAAATCAACTTGATTTTCACTCACATAAAGTTGATAATCGTTAAAGTGGAAATAACATCAATTGGAAACAAGATCTTGAATAGACTTTATGCGCGTGCGCCTGACGCGAAGCTGTCTGTTGATCGTTGTTTACGTTCATTGGGAGTCGAAGGCACTATGCTAATGTTGTTATAAATCTCGTAATTGTATCAGTAGAGGCGATTAAATCAATAATCCTATTCTATGCAAGATTATAAATGCAAAAGTGTGTTTGTTGATTTGTCCTTCATTTGACGCAGCAACGAAGCAACGTATCAACGTTAGTTTTTGGCCCGCATAATGAAATTGGTTTATTTTTATCCCTGAAAAAATCCATGCACGGGAGCATATTGGGTTGCGGGCAAAAATTAAAGGTTTTCTCCCATTCCCCTTGGAAAGAGGCGTGAATTATGTCTAATTATTCTTCGTTTCCATCACTTCTTATGGCAGTATAATAGTGCAAGGTAATATAACGGTGAAGGCAGGCGACAGTATTTACAAGCAGTTATTTCTGCTGCTAGGTAGGTCATCACGTTGTTGGTTCATTTATTTAGAATTCCAGAAGAGATTTACCTAGTAGGATGTAGCGTAAGCATAATCAGCCTACAATTTTCCCACTGCTGGGACACAGGCCTGCTCTCTGTGAGAGGGAGTGGGCCGTTATCCACCACGCGGGCCCAGTGCGGGGTGGATAATAATAATAATATCCCTGGACATTTCACACAGCGCCATCTAGTTCCAAGCTAAGCAACCTAATGCTTGTGTTATGGTAACAAGATGGCTGATAAACTACTTATATACATTTTTTTTTTTTTTTGTAAATACATACATATTATAGATAGAAAAACACCCAGACTCGGAACAAATACATGTAGGTCATACAAATATTTGTTCCGTGCGGGAATCGAACCCGCGACACGCAGCGCAGCAGTCAATCGCTTAACCACTGCGCCAACCGTGCCGTCAATCATCGCATATCTTCGACGTTTTTGGTTCTAGGACATGCCGGTTTCCTCACGATGTTTTCCTTCACAGTTTTGAGAGCAGTAGTGATGAAATAAATTACAACAAGTAAAGCGCCTGTCTAGGTTCGAACCTACGACGTACAGTCGTTACCACTGGCCACTGGGCCACCACTTCTCTCACGCACCTAGGTATGTATTATTTCTAATTATTCTCTATTGCCATCACTTTTTATGGTGGTAAGATAGTGCAAGGTACTAACGGTGAAGACAGAGGATGGTATTTACAAGCAGTTATTTATGCTGTTACCGTAATGTAGATCATTCCGTTGTTGGTCCATTTATTTAGAATTCCAAAACACATATAGGTACCTAGTAGGACTGGTTTTTAAGAATAAGTATTTACTGTGAAGAACTAAACGGTAGAGATTTAAAGACAATGACTGTTGGAATCCTACTTAATATTATAAATGCGAAAGTTTGTGAGAATGGATGGATGATCGTTTGTTACTCTTTCACGCAAAAACTACTGAACGGATTTTCATGAAACTTTACAGTAATATATCTTATACATCAGAATAATACATAGGATACTTTTTATCTCGATATTCCCACAGGATCGACACTTATGCGACTGAAACCATGGGGTGCTGCTAGTAGGATATTTTTTGGGGGGAAGTGAAAGGGCAGCCCGCGAAAAAAATTTATTTCCTTTTTTACTTAGAAAATTTGAATTTCGCGGGGAATATACAGGATAATTTTTTATTCAGTGCGTAAATTTTTACAGGGTGTTCTACCCATGAATATGAACAACATTCACTATGGGACCATCTCTGAAATCACGAAAAAAAAATCAGCAGATTCATACATTTTGGTCGAGTAGGTATTGAACTTTTATAAGAAACAGCTGATTTTTTTTTGTGATTTCAGAGATGGTCCCATAGTGAAAGTTGTTCATATTCATGGGTAGAACACCCTGTGAAAATTTACGCACTGAATAAAAATTTATCCTGTATATTCCCCGCGAAATTCAAATTTTCTAAGTAAAAAAGGAAATAAATTTTTTTCGCGGGCTGCCCTTTCACTTCCCCCCAAAAAATATCCTATCTTTGTTTTAGTAGGTTCCTAAATAAAATATATGTTTCTAGCTACATGCCCGAGGGTACCTACGTGTGCAGCCAGCGAAATAATCGATTGATTTATAAGCTCCTACAGTGTCTAGACTGTACATGGTCATTTATCCATAATACATGAGACCGAATGAGGCACAAACAGGCAGTCACACCCACTTGTCACTACCAAAGCTGCTTGACCTTAATAGTAGAGAGAAATAGCTATACAACTAAGTTTGTAACCTATGATATTTTATACCTAAGTCTCCTGATGTACAGTCAACAGCAAAAGTAGATGATCAAAATCATAAATTCAATACTAATGACGGAGTTCGCGTCAGAACTGAGTGGCGTCGAAGTGATTCAAAAGTATGTGATTGTAAATTATACCAAACATTTACTACTAGTACAGCTGCCATATATAGCTGCGAACTCCGTTCATTAGTATTGAATTTCTGATTTTGATGATCTACTTTTGCTGTTGACTGTACCTCATCATCATCTGCCTAGCCTTTTCCCAACTATGTTGGGGTCGGCTTCCAGTCTAACCGGATGCAGCTGAATACCAGTATTTTACATGGAGCGACTGCCTATCTGACCTCCACAACCCAGTTACTGAGTAATACGATACCCCTTGGTAAGACTGGTTGTCAGACTTTCGGGCTTCTGACTACCCGTAACGACTGTCAAAGATCCACGAATGACAGCCGGGACCAACGGCTTAACGTGCTTTCCGAGGCACGGAGGGGTTTCGGTATGTAAAGATGGTCACCCATCCACAGACCAACCGCGGCAAGCGTAGCTTAACCTGACCGATCAACCTGTGCGGCTGTTATTATTTAGCCACGGGCCCCTCTCCTGATGTACCTGTACTCCGCTATTTTCCTAGCAGGGCACAAAGCATCTCCCGTTTTGTGGTTATTGGGCTTTTTAAAGCGTGAACATGTTGCACATTTCGGTGTGTCAGCTTTCTTCGCGCACTCTGACATCGAGTGTCCTTCTTCACCGCAGTGACCACACAAGGATTTCAGGACCCCAAGTCTGCTATTACAATAGTGTCAGAATGGTCTATCATTGATTTCATAATTGTTGATTTTGACAAGTTTGGTAACCTACTAATATAATGGCGTCATTATGACTTTCCAGTGGTCAACCACTGACACTCCATTGAAAGAAATGGCATAGAAATGGTAATCTCGTACATAATGATAAATGAATGACTTACTTACATAAAACACTTGACTTGTATAAAACACTAATAAATAATATGTAAAAATATATATAAATAAAATCTGGCTTAAATAAAGTAGTGATACTTTTTCGAAAATCATTTCTACTAACGGGTTTTATAATTAAGGCAATACGACAATGCATTATGACACAATTCTATTACGAGACCATTGACCGACCAATGATCGACATTAAGAATTTAGCAGATTACGAACTTTAAGCAAAATGACAATGGGATGGGAATGGGATCGTGTTGGAATGACGAATTTATAAAAATAGCAGACTTGGGGTCCAGCTCTCTGCATGTTTTTGCTGCATGACCATATTGTTGGCATTTGTAGCATCTGGTTACCAGGGTGAAGTCCCTAACAGGGCATGACGCCCAATTTATAAACAGCCTTGATTGGGATAATAGGGCTTTACGTATAGTGGCCGTAACTTCAATGACGACTTCATTCAATTGTCTTCAATCTTCGTTCCATAATGTTGTAACAATGTGTCGGCACAAAATATATTGACATAAACATACACAAATACATAAATAAATCTGCCTGCCTTTTGTTAACTATGTTGGGGTCGGCTTCCAGTCTAAGAGGATGCAATTCAATTCAATTCAATTTATTTATTTGTGTGCAGCTAAATAACATTATTTTACATGGAGCGACCGCCTGTCTGACCTCCACAACCCAGTAACTGGGTAATACAATATCCCTTGGTAAGACTGGTTGTCAGTATTTCGGACTACTGACAACCAGTAACAACTGTCAAAGATCCACGAATGACAGCCAGGACCAACGGCTTAACGTGCTTTCCGAGGCACGGAGGCCCAGTCACATCAATTATTAACACTAATTAATAATACTAATTAAGACGTCTGTGTAGTAACGAATAAATCGCTTGTTTCACATTATTTTCACTTTATTGTATACTCTTTCTTATTATAAGTTCTCATGGAAAGAGCTTTCTTTGTACACTAGGTAGTTAATTGATGAATCTACGCTAACCAAATTAAGGTTAATGATATTTTAAATTAGATATCTGGGCATGACCTTTGCATTGTCGAATTGTTGTATATTTCGGACACAGATAATAGATTTTATTTTTAGATGACATGCTTCCTACTTCCTTCTATTCTACTTACTAATATTATAAACGCGAAAGTTTGTGAGGATGGATGGATGGATGGATGTTTGTTACTCTTTCACGCATAATCTACTGCACGGATTTGGATGAAATTTGGCACACATATAGTTTATAACCAAGATTAAGACATATGATGACTTTTATCCCGATATTCCCACGAGATAGAAACTTATGCGGGTGAAACTGCGGGGCGCTGCTAGTATGTAAACGAATATGAAACATTTGGAATCTCACTCCTAATAAAAAATATCTTAATCTGAAGTCTTTGTGATGACCAGAAGGCTAATTCTAGTAATTTAATGTGTTCAAAATCTAGTCGCCGCGTCGTCTCATCTCGGCGAAAAACAAATATCCAAAACTTGTCAAAATGTAGGGAAATTAGAAGTATTTTTTGACAGATTGAGACTGAGATTAGACTGTGAACGTTCTTAAAATTACGAGAATTGCCCCCCTTATGACTGTGTCAATGACTGCAGTTCGCGTAGCAAGACTGGGTCAAACATGCTATATGATCTGTTTGACATCTATACGCTAAAAAGAAGAATTTGGAGTTATACCCTACTATGAGGAAACATAATTTGCAGCAACCCATTTTTATTTACAGTTTGTGATGCCGCACGATTAATGTTAGACGCCAAAAAATATAGTATATCGACATACATACGTTTTTCAAATAAATAATGAGGTACAGACGCCAGCACTGCAGGTCAAGCTACCCGAAACTGTCACATTTTCCCAATCAACCTTGAACCTTAATACTTTAGCAATAAAGTTGAAAATCTATTATAGAAATTTGACAGATTGTAGTAGCTTGACGTGCTGGCGTCTGTACAAAAAAGTTACGATCATTATCCCTTTTAAAAACAATATTTTTATCAAACAGGATCAAATAAGACTGGAGGGCGATGTTTTCAGCACCAAAACAAGACTTTTCAATTTTATTACGCTTCCTATAACTTCAAATAATACCCAATAAAGTAAAACAACCTCCTACCGTTATTATCTTGAACCTGTACGAAAATTCGCTTACAGTTACCAGGAAAGTGGGCCACGCTGAGCCACGCTACACCACGCATACCGAAAATGCACCTCACGAAATTCCAGTGACTAAGGAGACGCGCAAGTGTGGCCCATAACCGATACATGTTGCGTAAATCGCGTCGAGCATCCGCCTCGTAAGGGCGACGGCACATTGACGCGGCGAGATTACGCGAGAGTGTGAGACAATGTACGAACGCCATGCGGCGACTGTTAATGACGCGATGAATCTAGAATTTAGAATCTACATAACATAACTCTTTTCTTCTTTTTTTTTCACATTTTTCTAACTGAACAGACAGCTGTGCTGCAGGGGAGTTTGTTGCATCACTTCTTCCCAGCGAAAGCACTAGGAAGTGGTAAAGAGCGGGCGTTTTGGGGGACTGTCTTTTGTAATTTTGACGTTCGAAAAGACCAGAAGGCCAATTCTCGTAATTTAAAACGTTCAAAATCTTGTCGCAGTCTCATCTCGGCGACAAACAAATGTCAAAAACTTGTCAAAGTGTAAGGAAATTAGAGGTATTTATGACAGATTGAGACTGAGATCAGACTGTTAACGTTCTTAAAATTACGAGAATTGCTCCTCTGATTCTCAGCCTAATTTGAATAAATGACTTTTAATTTTGATAACATCACACCTGTATTTTTCCAAAGGATAGGCAGAGGGGTACCTACCTATAGTACACCCACATTTCCCCCAGTTATATTTAAGTCTCATGTAACAGGGAGCGAGCCTGATGCCATCAACCGGCCTCAAATTCAGATTCCGACCTGCTACTGAGAAATTCCAGATGGAAAAATCCAATACCACTTTGCCCGACTCGGCAATCGAATCCAGGTCCTCATGCTCAGCAGTAGCGCTTGCAACCGCCCGACCAACGAGGCAGACGAATATGTATTAGCCAGTAATATATTCAGCATTGAGTTTAATAATCTAGTGACTAGATTTTAACCGCTTGTCCCGTTCGTTACTACTCTAAGCCGTGTACTTTGTCAAGGTCGTTAGTTTAAAATAACAGATATTTATTAAGATATTCCCCATCGGAGAACCGCACGATTCGCCTTAAGGTTCGACGGATATGATGGATTTGCTCACGACTTAGCTCGTCACTGCATGTTGATTATTGAATGAAGGGCAGCATCTGTCACGACTGTAGGGTTAACAGTGTATTGTGTATTAGGTTGCGTTAAAGTGCCGCATTTAGAAATAAGTAGGTATGTATTTATTAAAGCTACAAACCCGTGTCATCTGCCTAGCCTTTTCTTAGTCTCTTTTGAATTCCAGGGGCTGCAGTCTCGACATTCACAGCGATCACTTTACGACCGAATTCAGACGCAAAGTCTCGGATTGACAGGTGTAATGTATGGAGTGACAGGACTTTGCGACCGAATTCGGTCGTAAAGCGATAGCTATGAAGGTCGAGACTGCAGCAGTAGTATCTTACGTGGAGCGATTGCCTATCTCAGGAAAACCCTTAATCTTGTAATATGTAACATAATAAATCTGTATAACTATAATTTTGCTGTGCCTAACAGGGTCTACAACTACTAGCTATAAGCCTTTTGCGAACATCTTCATCTTGTTGAATGCAAATAAACGAATATGAATATGAAAATACTTGGGTATATAATTCTTTACTCTCTAAAATTAAATAAATATTTTTAATTGGCTGAGTTTGCGCTAACTGCCGATCAAAAATTAGCCAACAAGATTTCCATCTTTATTTGACATCATGTTTATTTAAAAACTTGCACAACAAATCACGGCAAATATTCAACCGCGTCAATGTGTCGTAGCCCTAAACGCACGCGTTCAAGCGGATATTTTGTTTATCCGGTGAATGAATCGATTCTCAAGGAAGTCCGACATCTCTCGCTTGAATGGGATCACCTGTAGTACCGCACCGATTATATATCGGAACTTTATAACATTCCCCGTTCAAGTTCATTTAACAACATAATTTGTGCAACATGTTTTGTTAATTTGATTAAGATGTGTACAACAAGTAGCTTGGAAGTTGTAACTTGGATGATGCTTGGTTTCCGTAGAATTACTTAGAGCGATATGATATGATAAGTTTATAGAGACTTACCATTTAAATGTTATCTAAGCATTATGGAATTTCCAAATCGATGTAGATGACCATAATCGGTGACTTTTTGAACTTTCATGCCTGTGATTTTGCATAAGTAATCTTGAACCATACACAACAAAGGGTGGAGTGCTTGGTCGCATAAATAGAAATGGTGGTGGTATTTACTTTGCTGCATCTAGGTAGATGATGAAGATGATTTTAAAATAGACATGAAAAATAAGTGAAAAATATTTGCGTGATATTAAGGGAGGCCTACAAATTAATTTTGGCTATGTCCTCAAACAAAAGGAAGAGAATGGAAGCCAATATTGTTGTCGTTAACAAAATCAAAGGTGAACTAGATGCATTCAATGCTCTGCGGAATCGTGAAGGTCGATCAAACTCCAAGAGCCTAAAGCTGATGTTTTGAGGCCGATCTATATTTGGGACAGTCGTAAAATCTGCTGTTGGTGGTATTTGAGGTCAAGTAGCTGATAGTCACTTCATGTAAGAAATACTGGTATTCTGCTGTATCCGGTTAAACGGAAGGCCCCAAAATAACTGAGAAAAGGCTAGGCAGAAGACGAAAAAGCGCTATCGGATGCATCATTTAAAAAATTGTTTTACTCTATGAGGTGTTGGTTTTAAGAGCAGAGAAAGAGCACAAAACCGTTGAATGGATTGTGTGAAAGAATTTATGGCTAGAATGGGAGAATACTGTACAAGTAGAGATTGTACGGAAGAAGAAATTCTACGCAGACCCCTAAAACATTGGAATAAAGGTAGCAGGATGGATGGGTGCTCAAGAAGGTGCAATAGGCCGTATGCCATCTTTATATAGAAAAATACAGTTTTTTGCCTTCGATAAGGAAGTACACCATAACTAAAGTAGCGGATGTTGGAGAAAAAACAGCCAGGCTGAAGTGGGTTGGAGCCGGATGCATCTCACGAATGCAGCCGGAGAGGTGGGCAAAGATCGTCACTCACTGGACACCTGAGGGAGGCCAGTTACTTCACTGTTCGTTCACTGAACAATAATGAACAGATGGCTGCTCAACCAAACTGGAAAAGCGGGCTTGTAAAGTTGTAACGGATTTGTTGTTATTGTAACCAAATTCTAAGTGCAAGGTCGTTCAGAAACTAGTCTAAATCTGCACCCTAATTGCGTAACACACAATCAATCGGAAACAGAATCATTTTGAAGCAAATTGCTAATCCATTGCTTCATAGGGAAAATTCGAAATTTCGAAAAATTTGTCTGTTCAACATGTAAATAACGCAATGAATGTTGTTGAACTGTCAAAATGAAACCGATTCCGATTGATCGTGTGTTATGCAATTAGGGTGCTGAGCCGGATTCGGTGTATCAAGTGCGGTCTCTGCATTACCAGTAATACTGGTATTTTAAAAGGAGTGGGATAGGAAGCAATCATTAAACAATACGTTATGTTATAGGTAGATAGAAGATTTTACATGGAAAACAAAACGACCCATATCTTAAGACCTAGAAATCATATGCTACCTAATACAGGTTGGCAGGGACATCGACACGCTACGTTACCATGGATTCAGTACATGATTTTGAAATATTCGAAGGTTTTTTAAAAAAAAATTGCTGTTCCGTACATTTTGACCTCGTAGGTATTGCACATTTTTGTGAAACAGCTGTTTTTTTTTTTATAAACGACGCATACTTTTCTAAGCTAGGAGGTTTAGAATCATGTGCTGAATTCATGGTTTCAGTTTACGCGTCGATGTCCCTACCTTCTTGTACAATGGGAGTAATATTACTCATAAGCAGGGGCGCTGTAGTACTTAGAATATTATATATTATATTATTTTCTATTATATAGAATAGAAAATAATAAAAAAGTATCTACAGTATCGTATTACCCTTGTCATATAATGTTCAAAAAATTAAGTCCCACCACTTATTTATTTTCGAATGAATAATCATGCTAAATCATTTATTTTAATTTTAGATTTAACATGGTTTCACATCCTCTACGCACCGTAAACTCATCTCAATGGCGGATGCAGCAGCTGTTCGTCACAACATAAAGTCGGACATCCTCCTTCAATCAATGTGTGTGTAATTGGAAATCGTCGGCAATGTGTCATCTTTCACGGTCAAAAACTTTCACTACGTCTCCTGCCTATGTACCTATATTTATGTAAGTATGATGGTAAATAACTGGGACAAGGTCGGTTAAACAATAGATATTCAATCATTTATTATGGCTTAATGGTTAGTGGAGACAGATTGTTAACCAAGATTGAAGATAACGTTATTTTTTTATTGTTAGAAACTTAGATCGTTACTTAGATCAATCGTAAGACTGTGCTAGTGTGATATACAAGATGTATGGCATACTTTTTCTTCTTCTTTTCGTGTCTTCTTTTTGTACTCTTCTTCGATATTTTATATTGTTTGAGCCCAGTAGGTGGCCACGTTGATTGCGGCATCAGTGGCATTCGTTAAGTCATCCAAGATGCAGGTGAACGGGCTCTTAAGGCACTTCAGCAAGTGCGGCATGGTCTGATTAGAGGCACCGCACTCGCACTAGGTATTGGATGGGTCAGTAATCCCACATTTCGACAGGTTGTGTCTGCAGCGCCCTACTTAGATACGCAATCGATTGAGAGCTTTCCATATAGGCCACTGCAGATCACGGCCGAGAGGCAGCAATAATGGATTACCAAACCAAACCCATAAAAAGTCAAAGAGCTATTGATATATCAGCAAGGTTGACAGACAAATTGCTGATAACATGAATTCAGTACCTACCTACCTGATTCTAGACCCACCGTTGAAATTGTTGGTCGGTTATTTAAAAAAATCTGCTGTTTTATACATTTTGAAGGTGTATGAAACGGCTGATATTGTTGTTAGTAACTAACGGTAATTTTCTACGATTGGGGGTCATCAGAATCATGTGTTGAATTCATGGTACTTAACAGTTAGCATGTCGATGTCCCTTACACCTTATGTGTTAAGCTAAGGATTGATGCAAAAAATTCTTGAAATTAATAATTGAAGTACTTAACTACTTATCATTGTGAACAACTGTTAATAGGGGACGAACCCTGAAATCGCTAATAAAAATGAGTTCCCTACACTTTGCCAAGTTATAGGAAGATAAATGTATGGAGCAACAGATTATTTTTTAGTTGCTTGCGGATTTTAGGATTTTTGTGTAGTCTTTGAGTTAAAAAATAAATAATCAAGGAAAATGCTGGCACAGAGAACAAAGTTTTAATGTAACGGGAGTCTTTGCTAATGTTTCATAACACCAGAATTTTTATCAAGGAAGTAAGTATACTTTAGTAATTCTTTATTTTAAAACCTGCTTCAGAGCTGCTAATTGTGATTTCGCTAAGCATAATTATTAAGGCTTTGTACAAGTAGATACGTTGTTTAGTTCTGTGATTAGCTATGCTTGTATTTGATTCACCATTAAATTGGTGAAAACCTACACCAAATATACCAGAAAAATATGTGTCCCATTCATATGTAAATCAGACATTTTAAAAACACTGGTTGACAGCGTTCCGGTGTGTTATTTATACATAATTATGTATGTTATTTGTAAGTATTAGGTACCTACAGTTGGCAGGTACATGTTTTCGTGGCTAAAAACTAACAGCCGCACGGGTCTGTCAATAGTTAAGCTACGCTTGCCGGGGTCGGTTTGTGGATGAGTGACCATCCATTACACATCGAGACCACTCCATGCTTCAGAAAGGACGTAAAGCCGTTGTTCCCGGCTTCAAGATCTAAGCCTTAATAAATTCAAATCATTCATTAAACGTAAGTTGTGCCAGAAAGCCTTTTATACCGTTAAGGCTTATATCGAGGATAAAAAGGCTTGGGATTAAGCTGCTTCCAATTTTTACATATTGAATGTTTTTATTTTGTTTTGTTGTTGTTTTATTTTTTTATATACATTTTGACATTAATGAATTTGATATACTTATACTATGACATTTGCTTACTTTGTAAAGTATTCTATTATTTTAATTATTGTGAATGTGAAGACTATGTGGGTCATTTTATTTTTTATTTTTCTCTCTGTTCTGTTAGTTTTTGTCTTGGTCTGGCAGTTTGAGTAATTAATGTGGCCTATCCAAATGTCCTTTCTTTGGTATTGTTCGTCGAACCGTTGGTTTTGAGTTGAGCTGCACGATTTTTGACATATGCGTGCACTGACTGGACAGGTCCTCTCAATCTGTGTGGTTCTTTCCTCAAAAGACCATCTCAGACATCGACCTACATGGTCTTCATATGATCTGACCAAGATTATGTCTGGACTTTAAAAGAGACTGTGACGTCTGAGTTGGTTTCGGCCTTTCTTCTCAGACTAGTCAGATAGGAAACGCCGACCTCATCTAGTTTTAAAATATGATTGACGTATAAAAGTGTTTGTACAAACTTACTTACAAAATAAAATCATTTATCATTTACATTCGTAGATTAGACAGTCGTTGCGGGTAGTCAGAAGCCGTCTGACAACCAGTCTTACCAAGGGCTGTCTTACCAGTCTTAGCCAGGGAGGTCAGATGGGCAGTCGCTCCATGCAAAATACTGGTATTTTACTGCGCATGCAGTAAAATACCAGTATTTTGCATACCAGTATTTTGCACCCCCAACTATGAAGGCAGATTGATAAATCGATTGAGCAACACAGCGTCCTATTCCGAAATGTTTATTATTACTCATTCACTAATAATGCGACTAACTAACAAAGAGACGGTCACCAAAAAAGGCCACACCAACCGACACGGATAGAGCAACAATTTCGCAAACCTGCAGACAAACCCGTAGACATTTCTAAGGCTCTCTAAACAGCTTTTTGTTAATCTGACACAAATATTGCATCACGCAATAATTATCACACAATATGACAAGACAACTCAATTACTATCACCTCTATTACTTGAGGAATAAGGTTGCGATTCGCGTGTTTTTGTTTCGGGCAGACTTTCCCGCGCAGAACAATGCCGCGCGGGCGCATGCGGTCTCGCATGACAGAAGCGTGTTATGTCAACGTTACGTGTCTTCCGATGCACTGCCGTCTTGGTTATTGACTATAGATTGTAGTCTTCATTGCTTTTGTAGGTTTCTATTATAAATATATTTTTTTTTATATGTTGGGTAGTGTATCTCCAGAAGTTTTGTAATAAGTGTGCATATACACGAGCGACACGCGTCGACGACACAGGCAACTGCAGCCGTCAACGCGTACAGTCACGAGCAAAAGTATATAAACACTTGGCTTTATTCAAAAGCGATTTACTCCTTTATTTTTTAATGAAATTTTATGTTGTTACGAACATAGCATTTACGAACCCATAGGTTTATGTCATGTGTCGTATTTCAACGTTGCATTCGTTGTTTCACGAAAAAATCTCAATTGAAAGTTGCGAAGTGTTGACATATTGGAGCTCGTGACTGTACATGCCTCTCGTGTATTTGAGCACCGTAATCAAAGGGTCTGTCCACATCTCCACGACACGATGTCGTCAACGTGGAACGGTGCGGTAACGCGGGACGGTGCGTTGACATAACGTGCAAATTTACGCCGCAACTAATCGCTAATATAATACTGAAACACTAACTGAGCGAGCGCATAGTAGCCACGTCGGCTTACGACGACGTCAGACGCGCCGTTCCACGGCGACAGACGTTGCCGTACCGTGCATTAGCACGACGCGGCAACGCACCGTGCCGCGACACCGCACCGTTCCACGTTGACGACGTCGTGACGTGAGATGTGGACAGGCCCAAATAAACGAGCGACACGTTATCGACGGCGGGCATCAACGGGTGTCAACGGCCGCCGTCGACGCATGTCGACAGTGGCAGTAACCTCTGTCGTCGACACGTGTTGTTCGTATGTATGATCACTAGCTGCTCACTTTTCAGTGGTTTCTGTCAATCAGCTTGCCAGTAGGTACCTCTTGTCAAATGTTTGAAATGGTGTTTAGTATGTTCTTGCTAGACGCAACCTGTACAGTACAAGATTCTTTTTTAATTTTTGTTAAAGAAGATTTTGTTCAAAATTCTTCGTAAAATAGGCCCATTGTTTTCTTACATATTATTTTTAGAAGGTAAATAAAAAATCAATGTTCTACAGATAGGTCAAAATCTTAACTATCCTAAGTGTTTATTTCTGTATCTTCATCATTTTCACAGAAATCTCGGTAGCAATTTATTGGCTGCATAAACTGTATCCTTGCAAAGTTCGTGACACTTCGGAAGAACGTCTCTAAATTTCAAAAGAAAACAGTGGGATTCTAATGTCTTCAATCGAAATATAATCGTCTTATTGCCATCATAAATAACAACATGCCTCCAACATTTCCATTACCCGCCAAGATTTAATTCAATTTTATTTTATTGAAACACAAACTGCCCACAATTAGCGTCTTCAATTTACGACGCCATTACGGTAGGTGTTAAAACCTATATCGTCCCTTTTATGGGTTTTCTTATGGGGTGGCAGAATTCTATGCCTACAATGGGCAGTTCTTAGCACCTACGCGATGTGCTGGACGTTAATCAGGGTTGCGAAACTGTGGGTCGAAGACAATGGTCTGGTTAGACAGTAAGTGCATATTGGCATGGCATAAATATATTTACTTAGGAATGTACTTTCTTCATTCTATATACATTATTATGATTGTGATTGTGGCTGGATAGAAAGGGGTGACTACTTAGATGACGACTAATACCGAAGTAGGTTTGATAGAATAAAGGCTCCCGCAGTCAGGCGCGGTGCGACTCTGGCAAAACCATTTCCATACAGTTTTCATAGAAATTGTTCCACCAGAATCGCATCCGGATAAGGACAAGAGAATGGTGATGGATGGTACAGACGGCAGCACGTCAAGCCACTACAATCTGACAAATTTCTTTAATAGATTTTCAACTTTATCACTAAAGCATTAAGGTTCAAAGTTCATTGGGAAAATTTGACAGTTTCTGGTAGCTTGACTTGCTGGCGTCTATACTTTAACCTTATGACTCAAACTCAAACTATTTATTTCAATTAAACCAATTACAGGCACTTTTGAATTGTCAAGGGTCGGTCAGTCAAAAAGATGAAGCTAGTTGCCATCATTATCAATACAATAATCTGACAATGTTTCAGGATTGCAGGGTTTTCTACGGAAACTATTACTATTTTACTTAAAAATCTCCATCTTAAAGAAAAGCTTATAATAGAAGGCTTTATATTATTATTATTTTATAAATATAATTTGCATATTATATTTATTGAGATTAATGAACCTTGGAAACCTTGGCGGCCGAAAATAATGATGATCAAAATGTTGTTTTCTGCCGGAAATCCGGTAAACATCAATAAAATTATAAATAATACGTGTAGGTCGAAATAAATAATTGCTTTGAATGCTCGATTTATTGACCTCAGCTAAAATATCAACAGAAGTTTATTATTTTTAATGTTTATTAATATTTTTAGCAGAGGCCAACGTGTTCATTAATTGTCCATAAGAAGTTTACTTTATCAATTTTAGGATTTTATAACTGTGTTCTTTCTGACTTTTGTTGTTCTTGCTCGGCTCCTAAGTATCTTAGCGTGAGGTTATGATCCGTCCTCAAGAATTGGGCTATCAATCTCTTCAGCTTTATTATTAGTACTAGCTGCGCCCCGCGGTTTCACCCGCATAGGTTTCGATCCCGTGAGAATATCGGGATAAAAAGCCCGCATGCACGCTCGCGATAAAAACACCCTATATGTTAATCCTGGTTATGAACCATCTGTGTGCCAAATTTCATCCAATTTCGTTCAGTAGTTTTTGCGTGAAAGAGTAACAAACATCCATCCATCCATACAAACATTCACGTTTATAATATTAAAGTAGGATTAGGGTAGATAGCTAGGTAATAAATAATAGTCTAGCTAAATTAATTACTTAATACCAGAAATAATTCACAAATTGTACCTAAGTACTTACCTACCATAAAACTCTCACAAGAATTTATCATGTAGTAACAAAAATAAAAAAAATACAAACCATATAATGACTTTCATTTCTAATAATAGCATAAACCAAAACGAATAATATCCACCACGATATGACACAACAAAAGTATAACAAAAACATGACTGTTACATTTTATAACAACGTTCTTTTGTTTCATCTCGCGGGATGCCGAGGACCAGCCGATCGATTCTGTAAAAGTCTCACAGTGAAAAGGTAGGTGAAGTGAGCTTAGAGTGAGCTGTCAATAGTGTCGATCCCTAGCATTAGTTCGAATGCCAGCTCACTTCACGCTCACTTCACCTAAGTTTTCACAGTGAGATGGTTACAGAATCGCTCTGCAGGGCCCGAGTAGCCTGATGTTTCTTTTATTTATCGTATAAAACTACATTACAGCCTTTTATTCGTATCGTATTCCTTACAAAAGAATCCGATTAGTGGCGATTAGTTAAAACTCAAAACACAAAAATGTATACACCGTGTTCTTCATGTTATCCATAAACTTTGGCAAACGCTTCTATAGCTTTTACAAATCAAATCTTACAAAGGAAGTAGTATTTAAAAAGGCTTCGCTACAAAGATATTTGTGATTTCATTTAATGAAATTTAATTGAGCTATGCAGTAAGAAAGGGTCTGTTGCCGCTTAGTGCAATTAAGGGCTGATTTTTCCATCGTCCGATAACTTTTATTCGAGGAATAAAATTGACGTTTGACAGTTTTCGTATGAAATATATGCCAAAATTTCAAAATTATTTCTCGAATAAAGTTATCAGTGGATTGAAAAATCAAAAAAAAAAAAAGAAACATCTGGTGAAACTCGTTACAAAGTCAACATGTGCTTAAAATGATAAATCTATCAAATGCTTCGGATAAAGAGGCATGGATATCGGGTGATTTACGTCAAGGTATTTAGTTTGTATGAAAATTAACAAAAAATAAGAATTTATTAATGTGTCCATGATGAAAAATGCTTATGTCCATGGTCTGAACATCTGGTTGAAGTTTATGTATATCATCCGGACCACGGTGTATAAGTAAGCGACTCTTTTTGACACTCAAATTATTGAGATCAATGACTCGAAAACCTACAACATGGAGCTTTTAAGAATTTAAATAAGTAAAAGATATAAGGAAGTGTTAAGTTAGCAACAATACTTTGTTTTAGCTTAAGCGATACTCTTGTTAAATTCACGCATCAAGGGTTTCAAAAGTCGACTAATTATGTTGTTAGTATACATTAGTTCATTAGTCTAAACATACCAAGACCGAAACAAGGTACCTCCCTTGTCCGGTCGAACAATGGAAATGTGTTAAATGTATGCATTACAATTTTATTAAAAAAAAAAACAGTTACCAGCCAGTATCATTCCAAAAAATGTTCCTTCAGCTTACAAATTATACAGGGTTATTTCAAATTGACTAGCTAAACTCCGCAGACGTGATAGATATCGATATCTAAAATAAAAAATAAAAAGTATTGATGTTTTTTTGGGAGGTCAACGCCCGCTGTTAGTGTTGTTAGGTACTTGAAGTATGAGTTGAGAAAAACTGGTTTTCTTATGTATTATCGTGTTTAAATATCAATACCCAACACGTCTTTCAACACACAAAAAAATACCGATATTTCAAATGTCTACCAAAAATGCGATCGATATCCACAAAAAAATAATAATCAATTTAATTTATTTTTGGCTTTATCGTGTTTAGGTATTGATACCCATCGCGTCTGCTGACTTTAGCTAGCCAATTTAAAATAACCCTGTGTAACCATAGTCATAGATATTTCTTGGTAAGAGATTCTTACAAGTCATCACAATCAGCTTGTCATGTTTCGACTGCTGTGACTCAGACCTCGTTTCCGTGAATGGAAGACGTCTGGTGGGCCCATCTTTACCACGTGGACCCCAGTGAGGTTCAGCTAGCCATATCAAAAAAAGAAACTAATAAAATTCACGCTAGAAAAACTACCAAAAGAAAGATAAATTCCGACAAAAAGACAATTGATTGCTCAACTACCGAATTGGCACTAAAAACACGGCGTCCGTCGTCACCGGCACCTGATATGAAGTCCGTTGACATCGAATCTGTACAATCATCCCACAAAACGAAAAGGATTAGAAAAAGAGCAAGAGGCTGAGAATGCGTCGGTAGAGATGTGAAAAGTATCGATACTTCAGTAGTAGGTATCGATAGTTCAGTAATTTTAATTCTTGGGGCGCATACCGCTCAATCAATCACGCTAATTTGAGGGCTCTTATTTAGGCTTTGGGCATTATAAGATGCTGATGTAAATAAAATAAAATAGTATACGATTACTTGAGTAGGTTACTATTGATTGGCTATCTGATTCTGCACCCTAATGCGTAACACACAACCAATCTCAATGTGAATCATTTTAAAGGATATTGCTAATCCATTGCTTAATCATAAGTTCGAAAAAAAATTATCTGCCCAACAATGCAAATAACGTAATGAATTTTGTTGATCTGTCAAAATAAAAGCCATTACTACTGATAGTGTGGTACGCAACTACCCCGCTGGATAACTAGTAATAATGTCCTTGTGAAGTCAGTACTTTTAGGAATTATATTTTTGGTTCACTAGTCAACAAAATGCAAGACCAATCGTGATTGAGAGTTTAGAGAACAGTAAATTAGATAGAAAATAGCAAGATACTTTCTATTCTAGTCGATACTTTTGCTACAAAACCACATCCCTACGCGTCGGTCTCCGAAAAAGGCGTTCGTAGTCACGACTATCCACAGCCGCCATGCTTTAAGATGAGCGTTACCAATTGGGAGGACATGCCTCGAGGCCTAACTAATGGCCACCTGAGTCACAAATAGTTGAAATATCTGGGATTCGGCGATTAAGGGCAGTTTAATGGTTTCTATTTAGGAGTTTAAGTGGGTGGGAACGAATGAACGAATGAATTAAGTTTTGTTTAAATATTTTAAGCTATCCAGTCTCTATTTGAATTTATTGAGGTTTGATCTGATGGATATGAGAAGCACAGAGCCGGTTGAACTGGCGATGATTGAGGCAGGCCTTTGTCCAGCAGTGGACGTCTTTCGGGTGAAAAGATGATGAAGGTCTTTAAGGGTTTAGGGGTTTTTTTTTTAAGGTCTATATTGACGATATTTTTATTAGTATGAATACGAATCATAGATATCCGAGATATGCCTTCATTGCGGAATAGTAAGGAGTCCTAGTGCCGCCGCTAATCTCCCACCCAAATACTTACAACATTAACAAATAGTGTACTTACGACACACACTTAAAATTTGAACACGCATACTAAGAAGAAAGCAGCTACTCTAAGTCAATTTCTAACAGCACACATGCAAAGAATGGGCGGGACATTCACTTGTAAACATTTGCTATTCAATGCACACGCATGCAATTAGGGAGTCGAAAGCGATGGATAACGATCGATAATTTTTGTCGATATTTAATTATAGCACATTCTTGTATTATAATAACTTCGTTTAATTTTCTTTAAATAATTTCTTTTTTTTTAATATAAATACCTATACGAAAATATAGTTCATTTTTATTAAAATAAAATGGGAATAGTTTTTTAATATTGTATTACCGGTTAAATTGAACGCTTATTTAACACATTTGTAAAGAAATAAAATGTTAAACCCTCAGTATTATAGACAAAGATTTGACAAAATAGCGACGGACCGCGAATTTTCTAATTCAAATTTCGAACTTTGGCGGCTGCTCGGCCTTATGATTGACATGAATTGAGTGCTTGCGATTTAGCGATCAATACAAGAATATCGCGCAAAATATTTTTTTTATTTTCAAAAATATTTATTTTTATATATTTTTTTTTCAACGATGTAATATTAATTTGAGTTTTTACATTTCACGAGTAACTAAGTATTGAAATAACAATGTCTTAATTTGGTTCAAACAACATTAAATTAATAACTAATTTAACTCTTTTACTATACATGTAATACGAGAATATCCATTGAGTTCTGTAAAAAAATATTCAGCTGCAATAATACGCATATCGATAAAATCAGTTGCACGCACTCGATTGCACCTCTCTAAATTCAAAACGTTCGTTGCGTTCGGGAAGATTCGGGCTAGTTCGGGCTAGTTCGTGTCGCTCCGGACGAAAGTTAACAAAACATTTAAAAATTGATTTAAAATATAAAACAGTGACTTAATTGGTTACTTACCGGTGGTAGGACACACCATTTGTTTTCAGGTTGATGGTATTTGATCTATTTTTACATATAATTACTGTACAACTCGGCATTTTGATTTTTTACGCATCAATAGTACACTGTACCCAGTTGCAAAGCGACTGAATGAAGCGTACAGCCGCCGTTCGAACATAAGAACAATTTTATAATATTGAGGCGCCACGTGCCACGCCCCCAAGGCATATCCCGTGATATCCGTGATACGAATCAATTAATTAAATGCATGACTGCCTATTAATGTTAATGTCTGATTATTAAGAAATGATTGAACCAACCAGCAATCGCGAGAGCGCGTCTCCTTTTTAAGGAAATTTCTCGCCGTCTGATCGACACTTCACGTGACCGGAGGACTGGGTCGTTCTTTGGCCAAAGAATTAGCATTGCCATTCAACGATGCAATGGTGCCAGTCTTCTATGAACATTTCCGGATGACAGCGATGCGGACGAGTACTTCGACGCCTAAGTGTCCTTTTGTTTTTGTATTTATTTGTATAGTTAGTCATTTAAACTAGCAAACCTGTTTGACGTTTCCTCAAAGTTAAACTCATTATTTACAAAACGTGCAAAATAAAATAAGGTCCTTAGAAATCTTCAGACAGATGTATAAAACAGATATTTCTTTTTATGTATGAGTCAGACGTAATAATAAATATGTTTTGCAATAATTCGTCTGTTTATTGTGTTGAAACATCGTGTAACGGACAAAAACCGGTCGTTCTTATTAGTTTTATATCCGTAAAGGCTGTGGGACCTCGGATAGGTAACTTTTGAACATTTAAAACGGTATTAACCGTGAAACTGTTGTTACCCAAATATTTAATTGAGCAAAGGTTTTTGTATAAATTAAGAAATGTTAAGTATAAGATTTCAGAGTTTTTTGACGTGAAAGATTCGCAAAAACGTTGTCAAGTTAATTGAATTGCCTAAGCAGATTTCTAACTAGAGATTGCTAGCTACTATTTCAGGTATAAAAAGTAATAAATTATATGACACTAACATCATCATCTGCATCTGCCTAGCTTTATCCCAACTATGTTAGGGTCGGCTTCCAGTCTAACAAGATGCAGCTGAATACCTTAAATTACATGGCGCGACTGCCTATCTGACCTCCACAACCCAGTTACTGAGTAACACGACACCCCTTTGGCAAGACTGCATGGCTGTCAGAATTTCGGACTTCTGACCACCTGACTGCCAAAGATCCACGAATGACAGCCGGGACCAACCGCTCAACGTGCTATCCGAAACACGGAGGGGTTGTATGTTAGGGATGGTTACCTATCCACGGACCGACCTCGGCAAGCGATGCTTAACCTTGAATATCGACTCGTGCTGCTTTTATTATTGGAACAAAGTTCCTTATCGCGCGTTGCGAAATGGGGCTAGACGGAAAAAATTAAGACCAAAAGTTGGAACGATACTTTTTGCTATAGTTGTAAGCCGTGCGGCGTGCGCGTGTTTCTCTGTCTGTCTCTCTCTCTCTTATAGAAAGCAAGCCAGTTATTTTCGTTTCATCTTTCTATTTCGCATTGAACAGTGTGGTGTCGCGACGATTATATTTGTTGAGTGTATACAGGTTTTTTGTACATAATAAATAATTTGTAACTTAAAAAAAATAAAATTTTATTACAATTCCTTCACTAATTAATCGAAAGGAACGTCGTTCCATCTGTGTGTCCCTTGACACCTCTCAAGTTTTTTTTTTAGCCACGAGCCCCCACTAGACACGTGTATAAAAAGAAACAAACAATGAAACATGTCAAGATGCTCAGACTGAAATTACAATGAGGAACATCCATGTTAACCAAACGTTCGCAGTCTCTACAATATGTTTTAATAACATGATTATACTTGAAGAATCATCAACCAAAAATGTTCCAGCCAGGGCTGTTTTAAAATGTATAATAAATATGATACAAAAATAAATATGTTAGCTAATCCGAACATTCATATTTTGTGGTCGCAGCAATTTTTTGCTAGCCTCTTTAGACATTTTTTGCTGAAATAAATATAGGTAAATATAGCTATGAAGTTCTTTATTTGCTTGTCTGTTGAATTGTAAAGTTTTGTTCTTTATCCTAATTGTGGTTATAAAAAATTAAACACCTTTATGAGTATCTGACTGAATAGGTATGAGTAAAATTGTACCTCTGGGAGCCAATTGATGTATGGAAATACGTTAGTACGTTAACGTGGACGGAAATTTAAGTCTTCATATACAAGGTCAAATTAAATTAGCTAGCGTAACTCTGAAGACGTGATGGTAATCGATGTCTAAATACTATGAAATAATAACAAAAACGACTTGATGTTTTTTTTTGGGGTTCAACGACCGTTGAATGTTTTGTTACTTGAAGTAGGAGTTGAGAAAATCTGTTTTATTTAGTTTTGTCGTGCTGAGATTTCCTTAACACTCACTTCTGTGAAGTTTACAAAATAAAAAGCTGATTTTTGAAAAACGGATATTTCAACTAATTGTGGTCGGCGCCCCACAAACAAATCCGTCAAATTAATTTGTTTTATAAAGTTTAAATTAGTTAGTTAGTTTAGTGGTAGTTAGTTTAGTTTAAATATTTAGTTTTTAATATCAGGAGTTTAGTAGTTTAGTTTATCGTCGTGTATCGTTGCTGCTAATGGTTAAATAATTAACAATTAGTTAAAAAATTAACCATTACATAAACTAACAATTGATCAAAAAACACATTTTGCAAAAATTTAACCATTAGTTAATATTTTTAACAATTGGTTGAGTTTAAGTACGGATCAAAAACGGCCCTAAGCGATAATCATTAAAAGATGGCAATATCAAAAATGGCAGAATCCATCAGATAATCGTAATATTAATGCAAGACATTATTTGCCTTAGAATTGTGCAAGTTTCGAGCGAACTTGCTTCACCATATCCGATGGGACTTCAAGCCTGTTTCGAGCCTTTTTTGTTCAGACTTTCGGAGTATGATGACTTGAAATATCTGGTTAATCTGGTTTTTCATACGCATCGGAAATGGAAAAATTGCAATAATACCAAAGTAACTGCATCGTTCGCACGGCGACATATCGAGCTATACATTTCCAGTATAAGCTGACTTCTCATTCCACGAAAAGCCTATAAATGCGAGGTCAGCTAAAACTGGAAATGTATAGATTGATATGTCGTGTGTGTACAGTGCAGGCTGATTGATAACTGTAGTGTCTTGTTAGGTAATAATACCAGTCTATCATTGTCAAAGAAGGCACGAGCATTTATCACCACGCTTGCACTAGGGTTAGCGATTTCAGACTTATATTAACTCTAAGTCCTGATGTTTTCCTTTACCGACGTCAGTAATGTCCAAGATCAACTCAGAAAGTACACATGAATTGAAAAAGTATTTGCTCGAATTTGCGCAAAACCGCGTGCGTGAGAAGCGGGGCCTTAACCACTGGGTCATCACTAAACCATCAGGGTAAAATAAAGGAGAATTATCCTGCTCATCCTCTTCAAAGTTTTAACAATAAACTCAGTAGTTAGAAGGATGGACTATTATTTTTGAGCCATCATCATCATCAGCTTATAGCAGTCCACTGCTGGACATAGGCCTCTCCTATTGCACGCCATTCAACTCGATTTTCGGCAACTCTCATCCAGCTGCTACCAGCCATCCTGTAAAGATCGTCGCTCCACCTAGCCTGAGGGCATCCTACCTAACGTTTGCCGATTTCACAGTCTCCATTATGGAACACTTGGGGCAACATAATCAGCCTATAGCCTTCCTACTGCTGGGACACAGACCTCCTCTCTGTGAGTGGAAGCAGGCCGTAATCCACCACGTGGTCCCAGTGCGAGTTGGTAGATTCCATCGGATTTATCGGTTCAAGGACAAGCCGGTGTCCTCAGGATATTTAACTTCACCGTTTTGAGAGCAATGGTGATGAAATAATTTACACAAAGTAAAGCGCCTGTCAAGGTTCAAACCTACGACCTACAACTCGTAAGTCGTGGTCGTTACCACTGTGCCACTACTGCTTGGGGCAACATAGAAGCAGCCAATCGTCACTACAACTCTCCAGCTCTATCATTGAAACCGTTTCATTGTTCATTTGATTGAAACGTCTTCGCTGTCAAAGTAATTCAATTATTCGCACTAATTTATTAGATCGTAACTTCACGGTAATAAACTGTATTCAATTCAATCTATGACCTCTACACCATCAAACGAGGTGTTCGATAAGATAATGATGTAAAGGCCACGACTGTGACACTTATTCAGAGGACACTAGAGTTCATATCAATCTGCATCATGCCATCATCTTTAGATTGTTAGGTTAACCTACCTCGTTTAAACGAGGGAGATAAAAGAGAGCGGAAATTGCAGAGTTATTTTCAAAACAAATAGCGTAGAGTCATCTCAACACCTCTCTCCCTTGAATTTGTATATATATTATAAGTGTATATTGTAGTAAATAGTATGTATGTGTATATAATTTATTTATGTATTTGTGTACTTAGTTTTAATAATTTTTTTTTATCATTGTCCCTCTCAACCAAAGCACCTGTCATCTAATCTCTTCACCACCCTGTGTTAACTGGTGGAGAATGCCTAAGGCATTAAGTCCGCCTTTGTACCTTTTTGTGCAAAAAGTTTAATTAAATAAATAAATATGCTTTAAGGAAGGTAACAATGGAGTTTCTTGCCGATTTTTCTCCATACGAAACTACCTTTTGGAACTCATCGAGAATAAATTCAATTATCTTGTAAGTTTTGGCGTTTTATAGTTCCTTTTAATGGCCTTCTTAAAATAAATTATTTGACTTTTAGCTAGTGAAATACTCACCCATAAAAATTATCAGTGTTTAGTATGGGACCGAACCTGACGCTGGTTACAGAATCGTACTGCAGCAGTGCGATTCTGTAACCATAACACCGTAAAAACTTAGGTGAAGTGAGCGTGGAGTGAGCTGACATTCCAACTAATGCCAAGGATTTACACTATTGTCAACTTACTCTAAGCTCAATTCACCTAACTTTTCACGGCGAGATTTTTACAGAATCGATCGGCTGAAATTTGAAATAAAATCAACCTTCGTTTTGTGGAGTTATGCGAACATAAATGTATGGAGCAGCAGATTTTTTCTCACGATTTCAGGGTTGATCCCATCGTAAAAGTTGATAATTTTCATGAGTACCATACACCTTTAAAGTAAGTCCCTCGTTTAATCTAACATCCTGTATAGTCAGACCACAGGCCTCAAATACGATATATAACGACATAATAATTATGATCTAAGGACTTTTCACAGAATCTATCTAATAGAAACACACGTATCTTTACGACAATCTATAACTAGTTATTCTACATGTACCTGAGATGTATGTACACCTGAGAATATGAGATACAACTACGAAATGTGTATTTACATTTTTATCACGTATATAGGTACCCGGTTCATGTGTAAAAAACCTATTATTATGTACGGCGATGACCTCTCGCGCCATCACGCTATCTGATATTTGACACCAGCGTCTAAGCAGATAGTGTTGTCGCGAATATGATAATATATATACGCTACCGTTATAGTTAATTTATTAACTGATGACAATTTGTACTTTTTACAGATGGACTGATGGATGGCTTGTAAGTTGGTATTGACAGTGTCCAGTTTGTTGGATAGTTTTTTGTACTTAAACATCAAACCAGTCTGAGCACAGGCTGACAGAGCTTAGCGAAAAATTGAGGCATACAGTTTTCTACTTCTTCGTAACTTCCCACCTAAAGCTTTTATTTTGTCTGTGTGACCGCTTAGAATCTAAGCGGTCACACCGCATCAAACTCCATTGTGTAGTTTTGAAGATCTAAGCCTTAGATCTTCAAAACTACACAATGGAGTTTGATGCGGTTTTCACCAACATATTTTACTATCCTTCAAATACTATAAACGTGAAAGTTTGTATGGATGGATGGATGTTTGTTATTCTTTCACGCAAAAACTACTGAACCGATTTGGATGAAATTTGGGACACACATAGTTTATAACCAGGATTAACACATAGGATACTTTTGATCCCGATATTCCCACGGGATCGAAACTTATGCGGGTGAAACCACGGGGCACTGCTGGTTTAGTTTAGGTTTAAAAACCAAACTACTGAAACTAAAAAAAATAATTTTGCAAATCGGCTTATAAGTAACGGAGTTCTGAGGAACAAACATTTAAAAAAATACAGTCGAATTGAGAACCTACTCCTTTCTTGAAGTCGGTTAAAAACTAAATCTATTATTACAAACTGTAGAATCTCATAACTAGTTGGCTAGTAATATCAATAAAAGTTAGCCGAAGTATTAAAGCCGAAGATTCAATACTCTGATAATACATACTTCGACTATAATTAATTAAACAGGCTTTGATATCAGATGGAAGTATTTGGATAAGTTCAATGACTTTAAAATTGATGTTACATATGGACGGACACATAACGTAACATAAGGCCTCTAATAACCAAAGGCAGTGGTGAATTTTTAGTGTCTATACCATTTCGACAATTTTGTAATTTATGGAATTTTACGAAATAAATAGATGAGTAGGAAAACTCACGTATAATATTTCAGGATTTTACGTTTTTCAGAGTTGTTGCCAACTAAAACGAAGGTTTTGCTTAATGAGCTTTCAGGCGAGTTAGGTATTAATAAACCTAAGTGTATGATAAACTTAGGGCTGATCTTTCAATCGACAGATAATTTTTATTCGTGGAATAAAATTGACGTCTAACAGTTTTTGTATGGAAGAGCTGTCAACAATTCAAAATTATTCCTCCTATAAAATTATTTGCGATCATGTGTGGTCCCTCTTCTGTTTAGGTAGCCGCTCGATGGCTTGTTCGTGCATTATGAGGACCGGTTATGACGTCATAGGTTAGACTTAAGGTCACGATATATGAGGCATTCTAGGAACCCTAGTGAGTCACTCTTAGTTTTAAAGCGTGTGTAGTAACAATGAGTTAGGAGGTAGTGCCGAACGACTCATGGTACTAGAAGGAACAGTATTAGGGTTTTAGTCGGTTCCCAGAGGGAGGGTATCAATGAGGATTTCCCCAAGAAAAAAAAGGAGGTAGTGACGATAAACGTGTTGATATTTTTGGAACGAAGTTCCTTATCGCGCGTTGCGAAAGGGGGCTAGACGGAAAAAATTAAGACCAAAAGTTGGAACGACACTTTTTGCTATAGTTGTAAGCCGTGCGGCGTGCGCGTGTTTCTCTGTCTGTCTCTCTCTCTCTTATAGAAAGCAAGCCAGTTATTTTCGTTTCGTCTTTCTATTTGCTGTGTGAAATGTCCAGGGATATTATTATTATTATTTCGCATTGAACAGTGTGGTGTCGCGACGATTATTTTTGTTGAGTGTATACTGTATTGTATTTGTACTGTATAATAAATAATTTATAACTTAAAAAAAAAAAAAATATTACAATTCCTTCACTAATTAATCGAAAGGAACTTCGCTCCATCCGGGTGTCCCTTGACACCTCTCAAGTTTTTTTTTTACCTATTTTGCAGTAGAAATAAAAGTAAGTAATAGTAGAAATAATAGTAAATCTAGGTGTATTTGTCTATAGTGACTAAACATAAGGTGGTGCCCAGAGACATTTAAGATTATGTTGCAAAACAAAAAGATTATGTCAGAAAGTGGATGTTTTCTGACACATAATTATGTTCAAGCATGCTACTCTCAAATCATCGTGAGGAAACCGGCATGTCTTAGAACCAAAAATTCGAAGACATGTGACATCCACCAACCCGCACTGGGCACGCGTGGTGGATAACGGCCCACTCCCTCTCACAGGGAGGAGTGTATCCCAACAGTGGGAACGGTAAAGGCTGATTATGCATGCTTCCCTTACCAGAAAGCGGAGCTACCAGCATAATGACTGCAAAGAAGACTCCTACTTTTTTCGGAACGCACCAGCGAAGTTAGATGGACTGAGATTTAAATAAGAAGTGCTTGCGTGCCTTTTTGCTAAAGTGGTCGGCAGTGCGGCTACTGTAATCCTGGCCTTCTGAATTTGATTTCCAGATCAGTCAGAGTTATTGGATTTTACACTAACGAGACTCTTAGTTGCAGCCCAGATTTTTTGCAACCGGTAAATGACAAGGCCCCCTTCCAAAGCTGGTGAACCACAGCTGTAATTCATCTTGGGGAAAGGCTATGAAAAAAGAGTATAACTCACTCAGTTCAGTATCACAGTCAGTATACTCGTGGTTGCAGTCGACGGTGTAGGCGGCGGCGCGCGCGCTCACCGCGACCACCAGCGCGCACCACAGCGCCACTGTGCGGGCGCTCATCGTAGGTCACCGTAGCGCCATCTGAGGAGAAATAGGTTGAGTTAATTACAAGATAACACTAAAATAACAAAATAATATCCTAAATAAAATAAAACTATTTACAAACTAAAATATAGCGTCGAAAAATTCATCGCCATCGCTGTCGACTGGTAATGTACCCAAGACACTGGCGGCATTGCCACGTTGAATGGCAATGCTTAGCCTCTGGTCAAGGTAAAAGCCAGCCCTTGGGTCATGGCAAGTGTCAACCAGTCTTTTCGAAATTTCCTTAAAAAGACTATGCGCACTTGGACCCCACGGCCCGAGGGTTTCAACCCCAAACGGCTCGAAAATATAATTATTTATGAGGTTATTATATTTACGCCGCTTGAGGTTTTCTGCAGCCGCAGCAGCAGCAATTGAGTTAATAATTGTTATGAGACAAATATGTTCAAAAGCTTTAACAGTGTTGGTAACGGTGGTCGGTTTAACGATTCATTTGAAGACATTTTAGTCTTGAATATCGTTGTTATAGGTAGCCCAACACCTAGTGTCTAAAAGCCGAAACAAATCTCTGATCAATAATTTGCAGTGCAATAAGTATCACACTGGTTTACTGTTTTAATTTGATTGGTCGACCTTTTTTTTTATTGACAATGGGCTCACTCTTGACCTCAATCCAGCCCAGAGGCAGGGATGAGATCTACGGTGGAACGAGCTTGCCCAGAAGAAGCCTATTCACTCTCGCCTTGAAGAGATTCGGGTTGTATAACTCGGGAATGCAGACGCAGGCAGACGACTCCACTCCTTAGCTGTGCGCATCAGAAAAGATACGACGATAGACGAGAAGCGCTTAGTGCGTATATAACGTACGACCTAGCAGCAGACAGTAAAGGCAACAGATAGATTGTAGCTATTCGTTACTAATCAGTTTTCAGAAACTGACGCATGATTCGATCTGCATCTCATAATCTTGTAACCAGAACTGTCTCTTATCTATACTAATAATAGAGCGGAAGAGTTTGTTTTTGAACACGCTAATCTCTGGAACTACCGATCGGATTTGAAAAAATATTTTTACATTTGATAGCCCAATTCTTGAGGAAGGCTATATGTTATTTAACATCACGCTATGATCATCAGGAACCGAGCAAAAAAAAAGTCAGATAGTTCGCTAAGCGAAAACGAACGAACGATGCGACGACGGGTCGGGGGAACAAAACAATTCACGCGGGCAAAGTCGCGGGCTTAAGCTATTGTGCAGCGGCATTGACTTAACTAATACCTACTGTAATTAAGTTTACGCCTGCACTCTGCGTTGATTATGTCATTCTTAATTAATAAGATATAATGTTATTATCTTTGCATGTAGGCGAGTATCAAAGACACCCTGCTATCAAACCATATTTAGCAGACGATAGACGATATATTTTGAAAGATTTCCTTTTTACCTATACCTAATGCACCGAAGAGGAACAATATTAAACGGTATTATCATTAGTGAGTCAGCAGTAAACTAGATTAACAGCTGTGTATGAATCAAATACAGCAGTGACATTAAGGCCGCGACCGCATTGGCGTGGCCACGAACATCACGAGAACGTATGAATTTTACAACACGCGTTTTCTTAGCCGCGATCGGGGTGACCGCTTGGTAGGTATTGGCGGTTTTCTTTTTATTGGTGTGAGCAGCTGCGGGGTAATTTGCGGAACACACTAACAGTAGGAATGGCTTTCATTTTGACAGTCAAACAACATTCATTGCGCTATCTACGTTGTTGAGCAGACAATTTTTTCGAACAAATGAAGCAATGGATTAGCATTCAAATTGTGACTGATAGGTTAGGGTCCTGGACAGTATAAATGAGGCTCTAGGAAAGTGGTATTCATGTTATTAGCGATGATTTAAAGTCGTCTAATCATCGTCGATGTCAAGTCATGGTCTACCTACTTAAGTGTTGAAGTAAAACTTTACTATTGATCATGATGATGAGTTACTACTATAGAGTAGTAAGTGGTATTCAGCTGCATCCGATCAGACTGGAAACCGACCCCAAAACAGTTGTCGAAAAAAACTTTTTTGCAAAAAAATACAACCGACTTCCAAAAACGACACTACAAAGTGAAAAATAACTTTAATTTCGGAAGTCGGTGTCGTTGGGTTCGCATTTTCGTTGTTTGCCACCGACTTCCGAAATTAAAGTTATTTTTCACTTTGTAGTGTCGTTTTTGGAAGTCGGTTGTATTTTTTTGCAAAAAAGTTTTTTTATTTTTCACTTTTTAGTTGTAATTTTTACCAGTAATTTTGGTTTAAAAACCAAACTACTGAACCGTTTTTGATGAAATTTCTATGGGACCATTTGGGAAGTATACCCTTTCCAAAATTATAATAAATAAAATATTATAAATAAAATAATTTTTCAAATCGGTTGGCAAGCGACGAAGTTATGCGCGAACAAACATAAAAAAAAAAAAAAAAAAATACAAACATCCGAATTGAGAACCTCCTCCTTTTTTAGAAGTCGGTTAAAAAGGTGAAAAATTCACAGACGTGCCTACTCTACTGTAAGTACCTTATATGAAAACTTATTTATCCCTATCAAAATAAGAAACTCAAGTTCTTATGGGGTCCGAAAAACTTGTTTAATCAGTCTTAGCTTGGCCTTAGTTTGACTTATTAAGGCACATAATAAAGTCACAATTACACCCATCATTATGTACAGACACCAGCACATCAAGCTACTAAAATCTGTCAAATTTCTTTAATAGATTTTCAACTTTATCTCGAAAGCAATAAGGTTTAAGGTTGAATGGGAAAATTTAAGAGTTTCGGGTAGCTTGACCTGTTGGCGTCTGTACCTATCAACCTATAATGTTCCCACTGCTGGGCACACAGGCCTCCTCTCTGTGAGAGGGCTGTAGTCCGCCACGCGACCCCAGTGTGGGTTGGTAGATGTCACATGTCTTCGAATTTTTGGTTCTAGGACATGTCGGTTTCCTCACGATGTTTTCCGTCACCATTTTGAGAGCAATGATGATAAAATTATTTACAAAGTAAAGCGCCTGGTAGGGGCTGCAGTCTCGACATTCATAGCGATCGCTTTACCACCGAATTCGGTCGCAAAGTCCCGGATTGACAGGTGTCATGAGTGACAGGACTTTGCGACCGAATTCCGTCGTAAAGCGATCGCTATGAATATCGAGACTGCAGCCCCTGGGTTCGAACCCAAGAACTACATACAAAGGCAGCATTAGACCAATTAAAATCACAGTCAAAGTTAAACATCATCAAAACAAATGCCGATAAAAGTCATAAGATTCCATTCAATGGAAACTGTTTGCTTAGAAAGAATTGCGCTAATTACAAAGTATCTTTAGGTAATTGTTTTAGTCGAGGTCTTCAAAGCTCCATTGTTTTAAAGTAATCTGATCTTTAGTTAGTGTGTATTGTATTGTATTGTACAGTTATTTGAGACCGAGTCCGCACCTGTATCGAATGTTGACCGAAGTCTGCGCAAATGCGAGTTGTGGTCGCATTTGCGGCTGAAATTAGGTGAGAAATATATTTATTTATTGTTTTATTATTCTATATGTGAGCAGGGGTGGCCCAGTGGTCACGGCCGCAACTTACGAGTTGTTGATCGTGGGTTTGAACCCAGTCAGGCGCTTTACTTTGTGTAAATAATTTCATCACCACTGCTCTCAAGCCAGTGCTGGGAAACATCGTGAGGAAACCAGCATGTCCTAGAAACAAAATTTCGAAGACATTATGTGACATCTACCAACCCGCACTGGGGCCGCGTGGTAGATTACATTTCACCCCGCAGAGAAGACGCCTGTGTCCCAGCAGTGGGAACATTGTAGACTGATTACATGTGTATGGTCTTATTCGCATTTGGAGAAGGTAAGCGTAGTAGAGGTACAATACGGCCGACGGATCATGGTCGGTCTGAACATAGGCTCTCCGAACTTTCGCGCATTTTCTCTCACTCACACTCGCCTCACGTCACCATTTGGTTCCTAAAAACTGTTATTGCGCAGCCTTCCGCACAAAGTACAGACCGGCCATGGTTCGTCCAACGCTGGGGCTCTGTCTCGCATAGGATCTTAGCATTATGCTGAGCGATGGCCGTTTTGCATGCATGTGACGCATATTTTCCCCAACTTTTTTGTATTTGTGCAAATAAACGTATTTTTCTTCTGTCTTTCATCTGCTAGATTAGTTTAAGCCTTGGTCGAAAACTAAGTGCAGGTAGCATCTGCATTAGAAGTGCTGAATGACTAATATCTCTTTTGTTTTTGGCCAATCCTATAGATTTTGGAATTGAGTCATCAAAATGTAAAACAATATGATCATAAAATCGGCGACAGTACAGTGATTCTCCTACTACCTCTTCAAAAATACAATCCAGTTCCGCCGAAGACAGGGAAAACCACGACAAATTCTTTAAAAACAAACTAAATAAAAAAAGAATTTTATTTAAAATTGCATAAATGTCGATTGTGTCGTCAATCGATTAAAATGTTAATCAATTCGGCGGACAACTGTTACTAATCTTTATACAAGCCTTATTTACTTAATTATGACGACATAATGATTCAAGGACACCCACTTTAAAAAGAACACCATTGTTCGATGTCGTGGTGTTAAATAATATTGTATTACAATTAGGTTTCGCTTTCGCACGAGGTCGGGACACAAAAAATAATTAGGACATCGATCGGAATCGAGGTGTCATCATCATTGTTATCCTTTGTGCGAAGGTCGAAAGAATAAACGAACATCATTATGATTAGGGCAAAGTATAATTTTATTTGGCTAAGTATCTATCTATATCAGCATATCATACGTTCGGGTACTTAATTGAATTTCGAAAAACAAAATTTTTATGGTTAAAATATCAATGTTGAAAACATCGAAAATTTAAATATCGAACGACCATAAAAGCGAAAATTAAAATAACGTAAGTTTATATTGTCGAATAGTAAGATAACCTACGTCCAATATATCTAAAATCTAATTATCGACTACAATGACATCGAAAGGTTTAAATATCGAAGTACAGGTTATCTAATGACGTAAATATCGAAGTACAGAGTATCGAATGTCCTAAATATCGATATTTATTTATATGTTGTGCTACAAAAGTTAGTGACAGAAACAAATCGCTGCAAAACCGACTCCACGTGGTCTTGTCTGCCCTACCCCTAGAGTGTAATTTAAGCCCGCGTAGGCGCGGAGGGGCGAGGCGGCCCGCGAGCTGAGGCGGAGGTGGTTAAAAGCATCGACGACGATAAGCTCGCGTGGGACCGCCGGAGCCCCGCAGCGCCGGAGCCGTGACAGAAACCATGCCTGCTGCATGATGCGCTTGCATGCAGACTTCTAATCCGTGATCCGACATGATAATAATTATTCGCTAAACAATACGTTAAACGTTTGCAGTGGACAGACTAGTGAGTTGACTTATACGTTGGCAGAGTGTGACAATTTCAAATCTACCGACATTTTTTCCTATATCAAGGTCGATATTTTAACTAGTAGGTATTTTTAACGTTAATATAATGAACTAAAGTGTATTAAATGTTGACATTTTGAACTTGGGTATAATGATTATCGATATTTTTAATTATTAGATATTTTTATCACTCGGCATTTCAATGTTAGACATTTTAAGCTTAGGTATAACAATTTTCGATATTACGATATAATCGATATTTAAATTTTCGATGTTTTGAACGTTGAAATTTTACACGTAGGTAGTTTAATGTTCGACATTCAAATATGTACCCATACGTTCACTGTTGAACACCGTTGGGGTAGACGTGTTCTTGAGTGGAGATCGCGAATCGGTAAACGTAAGGCGGGTCGCCCTCAGGCTAGGTGGAGCGACGGTCTTCGCAGGATGGCTGGTAGCAGCTGAATGAGTGTTTCCGAAATTCGAGTTGAATGGTGTGCAGAAGGAGAGGGCTATGATAATGATAATGGCTGTTGAATATGAGAACTTTTAGCGGACCTACAGGCTAGCTCAACATACTTTAAGAAGATATAAGAAGTATGCTGTCCCACAAACAATGGGGCACTTTATATCGTAGCCTGAACTCCTGACATTATAGTGACTCTCATTAATAGAATTGGGTGGAGTTGGTGAGTCGAATGCTGCGTCTTTTAGCGCTCAAATAACGTTGACAGGCATGCACTGTTGGTAAACTTTTATGCAATTGTTTTGTGAAATGATACTGATTATTTAGATTGCCATCGACACGCTAAGAAGAAGAAAGTATGGGCAAGCTAGCCTGACCTTCTGACATCTTAGTGATACTCATTAGTAGAATGGAGTAGAGTTGGTGAGGACACCGCTATATATGTTTATTCCATTTACAATAGCATTAGAAAGAAGTTAAAAAAGGTTATTTTTAATGCACACTTTGTAACAAAAATACAATAAACATTGTTACATTATGATAGACGCCGAATTTATTATGATCTATTTTTACAGCAGCCGTCACACTTAATTGTAACCATTTTAACTATTTATCTTATGAAATTATGTGGCTTTCATTTATTTATATTATATAACTCCAATTTTAAATTACAGTGTCAATGCTAAAAACCTAAAAGAAGCAGGGATGAACAATACTTGGAACGTTATTCGTTTCACTATAATTCTACCGAATTTTATTTTAATTAAGGTGGATGCGCTACAGTAGCCCGCGAAATCAGACGAATTCGGAGCAATTCTAATTTAAAGGGATGTATTGATGATTTTTAAGGTTAAAATTGTATTATTGCCTACATATTTCTTATTGTTGCGCATCATATTATTTTTATTAAGATACAACCTTACACTGACCTGCAAATTGCAAAAAACGCAAGAAAATTAGAATTTAAGCATCTCCCTTAAAATTGTTTTATCATAACTTTGAAATAAAATGTTTTGCATTCCTGCTTCTACGAGCCTCTTTTTTCTAATGCTATTATAAATGGAGTATAGATCTTTGGGCGCTCGAGTGACGTTGTCAGGAGTGATATTAGTAAACATTTGTGCATTTGTTTTGTGAAATGTCACTTAAAATGAGTAAAGAATTAGTAGTATTTACAATCGAAAACACGTAATTTTCTTGAATGATTAATGAAAACATAGGTACTCGTAGTTAGATATTAGAATAGAAAAGAATACTCCAATAAAAAAATAGATATTCATCATCTGCCTAGCCTTTTCCCAACTATGTTGGGGTCGGCTTCCAGTCTAACCAGATGTAGCTGAATACCAGTATTTTACATGGAGCGACTGCCTATCTGACCTATCTGTAAATAAAAAAATAGATATTATAAGAATAAAATAGAAATAAACAAAAAACAATAGAATAGATATTATTAACATACTCTCAATTTATTCGAGAAAGTGTAACTAAACCTTTCAAAGCCAACACGCAATACAATAACCACATATATTTACATAATAAAAATATATTCATTCATTATTTACTTGTGTAAATACAGCACAAATACATATTTAGCTCGATTCGCGCTGCGGTTGTAAGAAAGCCACTTTCTTCAATGCGCTGAGGTACAGATGACACTTCAATAACGGTATTTTATTTATATTACACTTGTTTTAAGATGATATCGACACGGTTTCTTGGATTTAACTTAACACATGTTGATAAGTGAGGTTTTAAAAGCGAAGTGTGCAAGCAAGTAAGTGTGCATACACACGAGGGGCACACGCGAGGAGTACCTCCAAGGTGTAAAACTGTGTACTAACTCCCACATTTTAAAATATGTGACAAAATGTGAGGTTTTCTAAACATATCTGGCTGATAGTTTATATTAATTGTTTAAGTCCCAAATTTTAGGCGGCAATCTTTTCGCACAGATCCAAAATCTTGCCTGGTGCTGACAATTTTCCGATAGAGAAACCAAATAACACTTTGCCCCACTTCATATTTATATGTCTACATATCCTCTGTGGCTTGTAAGACACAGAGGATATGTATACATAAATATATACAGATAAATAAAAACAACAATCATGTAAATCAAGAAAATAATTCTCATTTCTCTTGTCTTTTAACACAAAAAAAAGAAAACTTACAGTATTTGGTTTGTCAAAACCACTGCAGAGGAAAGAAAGAAAATAAACACAAACTCTCCCGTAATGTGCTTGTACATGTACATTAGCTTAGTTACAACTCCAATGGAATTGTGAAGACTCATAATACACTGCCGAGCAATGAAAAAGTTCCACCCACAAAATGCCGACAAACACCTTAATATCTCCTAAGACCTAATTTAAAATTTGAACACAATATTTTCGTTTTTAGTTGGTAATATTCTGATGCGCTGTTAAATGTACTTCAATATTGCAGACGGCGTCATTAAGCTAGCCTTTTCCGTTTAGGAGTAATTTGGTGCTATGTCACTGGAACTTTTTCATTGCTCGCGAGTGTAATTCTATTAAGGTGAAAGAAAGTTGGCTTTAAGACGTAGAAATGCATATTTCATTTCTGTAACGTTAGGGCTAGGAAAAAGGTGAAACATGGAAAAACAAATGTTTACTTAAAGTTGGTACATGTTTGTTTAAACAACGGTGGGGCCGTGGGCCAGAGAACAAATGGCCAACCTATGACCTTTACGTAAAGAAAAACAAAGACATTATGAGCTTTGTTACACACAATAAATTTACTCCTATTAAATAGTTGCTTAGGTCTTTTGAATTATATAGGGAAAACAATTTACTGCATCACTGTACAATACCCTCATCAGTTGAAAGAAAGAAAGAAAATACATTTATTTAGTACAGACTAAGAGACACACAATACACCAGATATATACATCAGATATATAAAAAACAATAAAGATCAAATAAAAAGTGTATGTAAAGTCTGATGTAAGAAATTAGCAGGAAAGACTGCCTCACGGCCTTCTTTCATAATGAATGAATTTCATTTTATTTGACTGGCTTCAATGTAGAGATTAAAATGAATAAAGAGCCAATAAAAACCGTCTTACAATATATTTTCATTACCTTTAGACACACCCAAATTTAGGATGATTTATTATCATTCATATGACATGTTGCGCCGACCATTTTCTTCCATATTTCTCTATTTGTCTTTATCTCCATAGTCACCTCTTTTCTAACCATATCATCATTCACACAGTCCATCCATCGATTGGTCTTCCCCTACTCTTCTACATTCATGCTCAAAACTTTCTGCACGACATTTTCTTCCGTATCACATGCCTTATCATAACAACTGATTTCCACACAACTTTTCAGTTACCGGTGCCACTTTTAGACTTCTACAAAACTAACTTTGAAACGCTACCGTTAACATAACCGCCAATTTTGAAGCTCACGTTCAAAAATTTAAAGGTCATACACATTTTACATATTTTAAAAGTGTCTGCAAAAACAACTTTTTTTTTAAAGTTTTTTATCGTTGTCTCACAAAGTCATAATCATTGACATCGGTGGAAGACATGACGACGGTCTTAAGCCGGTTTATCACAGTGCCATGTGATAAACTTACATTTATCCTTCCTGCTTCATAAACAAGTGCATTCGTCCAACAAGGTTGATTGGGAAAATTTGACAGACCTGTACAGTCACGAGCACCAATATGTCAACACTTGGCAACTTTCAATTTCGATTTTTTCGTGAAATAACGAATGCAACGTTGAAATACGACGCATTACAGAAAGCTATGGGTTCGAAAATGCTATGTTCAGAACAACATAAAATTTCATCCCAAAATAAAAGAGTAAATCACTGTTGAATAAAGCCGAGTGTATATATACTTTTGCTCGTGACTGTACAACAAAACCAAATGAATCTAAAATATCACTAAACCGAAATGTCGATAAAAATAACAACGGGCCAAAAATCAAACGCATTATGCATCGGTCACTTCCACAAACATTATCATTGCTCTCAGCTAAAAAAGAATTCTGTGCCTCCTGTGATAAGTGATACAAGTCAAAAAACGTCATTTTACAGGACAGCAAAAACAAGATTTAAAAAAATCTAGTTTGTTAATTAAGTGGGCTAGGTAAAATATCAGTGCACTCTTTTGTAGAACAAAACATTTTCTTTCTCTATATAATTTAGATTTTTTGATAGGTATTTAATTTTGGAAGTAATTCATGAAAAACCTGCGACTTGTAACTTTTACTCAGTTTTTATGTGCTAAAATTAAGTTATTAATGATACTTGTACAGTTATATTACGTTGCACCAAGCTTGCACCAATAAATTGTCTTAGTGTAAACTGATATACATCAAGTTAAAACGTCTAATAACTCATTAGAATAATGATTCTAGCAAAATGTGCTAAAACAAAAGATGAAGATATAACCCTTAAGATTTATTTTTTTTACTTATCAGCCACCTCTTTACATATTTTAGTTGAACTGTATCAATTTACTAAAATCCTAGTCTTTCAGAAGATATGTTAAATGATGTAAGTCAAGATGTACCCCTCAAAAAAAAAAAGATAGTGCTATGTGTAAATAAATACAAGTTTTAGAAAAATAAAAATCAACGTTTATTAACCTAAAAATACAGTCGTTAAGGCACATTTTTATCAAAATTCTTATACAACTAAATGGAGATCAAATCATCACAATCTGACAATACGATTGTAACTATACTCCATTTATAATAGCATTAGAAAAAAGAGGCTCGTAGAAGCAATGTAGGAATGCAAAACATTTTATTTCAAAGTTATGATAAAACAATTTTAAGGGAGATGCTTAAATTCTAATTTTCTTGCGTTTTTTGCAATTTGCAGGTCAGTGTAAGGTTGTATCTTAATAAAAATAATGTGATGCGCAACAATAAGAAATATGTAGGCAATAATACAATTTTAACCTTAAAAATCATCAATACATCCCTTTAAATTAGAATTGCTCCGAATTCGTCTGATTTCGCGGGCTACTGCATCGCATCCACCTTAATTAAAATAAAATTCGGTAGAATTGTAGTGAAACGAATAACGTTCCAAGTATTGTTCATCCCTGCTTCTTTTAGGTTTTTGCATTGACACTGTAATTTTAAATTGGAGTTATATAATATAAATAAATGAAAGCCACATAATTTCATAAGTTATATAGTTAAAATGGTTACAATTAAGTGTGACAGCTGCTGTAAAAATACCACCACCACAACCAACCAGACCATAATACCAGACCATAGTAAATTCGGCGTCTATCATAATGTAACAATGTTTATTGTATTTTTGTTACAAAGTGTGCATTAAAAATAATCTTTTTTAACTTCTTTCTTCTTTAACATATCATAAACAAAAGTTTGAAACTTAAAACTAAGTAATGGCACAGATCAGTTTTGATGAGCTATCACAGCAAGCAATTGACCTACTCAGTGTAATACAAAGTATCACAATAAAGTTTTAATCTTTAAAAAAAACAAAAAAAAAAACAAAACTTTAAACTTTCTTTAGAGGTAGATAATCTCACATAGTTTTTAAAAGTACAATTAAATCAAAAACCTCTAATAAAACCTAAAAACCTTTTAAATGTCCACCTGTAGGTAGACTTTTGAACAATTTTCTTGAGTCTTGTTCGTCTTATTATTATTGAAAACTGTTTCCGCAACAATTGTAGGGTTCCGCGATTCTTCAACTGGTTCTTTTCCTTCTTGCGTCTCTATTGACTCGTTACCTTCTTCCTGGATATCATTAGGTTCTTCTTTTTCAGTGACCGTTTCTGCAACTACTGGACCTCGGTGCCATGACCCGTCAACCGTTTTGCTTATTTCTTGCTCCTCTCTTGATTCGCAGCCATTTTCCTGGGTATCAAAATGTTTTTCTTCAATATCCGATTTAGTAGCCAATTTCATTATTTTATCAATTCGAGATTTAAGCTGAAAAAAAAAGAGTAAGAAAACCATAGGTATTCTTTAAATAATATCATATAATAAAATTAAATGTCTAGATTTATTACAACGAGGGAAAATTACTTTGACCTCCTACTTAAAGAAAAAAACAATACTTACAACTTAGCAACATAATATTTTTATTGTGTCAACTTTTCGTTATTTGGTGTAAGGTGATTTAATTCAATACAATAACAAAAATCTCAATATTATTGAATTTCGTGTAAAATGATTTAAGTCAAGTTGTATCACTTTTCACAAAAAAGAGCATACCTTACATTCAGATTTGTAGATACATGTCGATTTGTATCCTAGAGGCATATCGAAAGAATTAGTTTAAAGGGATATTACTCTAGTCACATCAAAATTCACGATAAATGAACTGAAAAATAAAATGTGAAGTTAAATACAATAGCATTTAAATCACGAAGCACGAAAAATTGTGTGTTAAGTGACCGGTTTTGGGGTTACATCTTGACAAATATCGATTGTAACGAATTTTTTGCCAAAATCCCTATAGTTGTATCACTTTGCACAAAATTATCTCCGAAACTATAGCAGATAGAAGAACGTGAGTTAGACCAAAAAAGACGTATTTTTTTTTTGATAATGCTCATGTGAAAATCACAAAAAGGGTATAACTCGAGTTATATCACTTATCACAGGAGGCACAGAATTATTTACATTGCAACAGACATCACATAAATATTGCGACCGGCATGACACCGTGGGTAGATCGCGAGATGATGGTATATCTCAGTTACGCTTGCGTCATATTCAGGTCACAGTGTGGCGCATCGCACTCAAACCGCTTGCGCACTTTGATTTACTTGAGAATACGTTGGTAGGGTAGATATTTGTTATACAACGTACGTAGTATAATCAGCCTATGATTTTCCCACTGCTGGGAGGCAGGCCTCCTCTCTGTGAGAGGGAGTGGGCCGTAATCCTAGTGGATTACGCGGGCCCTGTGCGGGTTGGTGGATGTCAAATGTCTTCGAATTTTTTGGTTCTAGGAAATGCCGGTTTTCTTCACCCTTTTGAGAGCAGTGGCGATGAAATTAAATACATAAAGTAAAGTGATAAAACGTACGTATCTGATGATAATGTATAGCAATATCTCAGAAAACGCGCCTGTGGATGACAATTTAGACTGCCATTTCGGTACTAATTGAGTGCTTTCATTTAATTATTTGATACATAAACCCGAAATTTTCATTTTAAATCACCTTGTGTTTTTCATGCGATAAATGAGGTTAATTTATGACCTCAATTTTCGTCGATGATTTTTCAATAACAATTTAATAATGATGTCCAACAAAAATTATTGTTGGTGACGTATTTAAAGCTGAAACCTTCTCAACACCCATTAATTAATAAATAACCCTTTGAAAAGGCTTTTTTATATAAAAAACCTTTGCCCTTTATAGGATTTGTTTACACTTTTGACGCCCCGACGGGACAACAATTAATCAAAAAATTTCATACGTACTTACGTAGGCTCATAATTTTAAGGTTATTTTTTTCTTTTTATAGGGTTTCACGTTTATACCTATTTTGTTCTATTTATGGTTTTTTAAATTGTTCTAGGCTTTTTACATTCATACTATTTTAATTATTATTTTGTGTCGGGGTTTTTTAACTTAAAAAAAGGTTCAAGCCCTTGGTACCGGCCCTAAGTACTCTTTTTATGAAGAAAAGAGTTAAACGCGCAAAAAGAATTCAGAGAATTTCAACTTTAATTGCAACCAGCAATATTCTTACTGGGAAATGAAAGTGTGAAGGTACAGACGCCAGCATCAAGCTACCCGAAACTGACAAATTTTCCCAATCAACCTTGAACCTTAATGCTTTAGCGATAAAGTTGAAAATCTATTAAAGAAATTTCACAGATTGTAGTAACCTGATGTGCTGGCGTCTGTACTAAGGCCCTTATCTAAATTCTTTCTTGTTGTTTGTTGTTAATACAAATCCAGATACGAAATAGCTAAGGGATGGATGAATTGGTAGCTATTCTCTACCAATTCATCCATATCAGTCTGATAATATTTCCATACCTTTTATAGGCATGTATGTGATTGACAAGGTTTTCTTATTCGATCACTAGCTATTACTCTCAGCTTAACCCGTGTAGAGGTCAAAGATTATCCCACTGGAACAACCCAGTTACTGGGTAATACGAAACCCTTTGGTAAGAATGGTTGTCAGATTTTCGGGCTTCTGACAACCCGTAACGACTGTCAATGATCCACGAATGACAGCCGGGACCAACGGCTAAACGTGCTTTCCGAGACACGGAGGGGCCTTGGTATGTAAAGATGGTCACCCATCCACGGACCAACCGCGGCAAGCGTAGCTTAACCTGATCGATCGTGCGGCTATTATTACTTAGCCGACCATGAGGTCAATATGTATGCCAAACATCGAAATCTACATATTCAGCCGATGAGGCATGAAGAGGTAACAGATAGAACCCTATCTGTTACCTTTTCATGCCTTATCGGCTGCACTTTCACATTCACATCAAAATTTATAATATTATATACCTAGTATGAATGACTAAGTACAAACTCGAATCTAGCTTGCAAACCCATTCATTACTAATAGGCCACAAAGGGCCTACCTAATTCCGCCAACATTGTTCTCAAAAAAGAAAAACTAAAATGCTTTATCTCCAATCATTGTTAGTATAGATCTACTTTCCACGTGTGATCTCGTGAAAAGGCGCAGGCGCATCGAACCGGGCCGATTTCTTCACAAACGTCTTCCCATAGACTACATAGAGGCGTGACACACGAAACTGTGCCATTGTCTGCCATAGACACTTACAAAGTGCCAATAAGCACTGACGTTGAAGCAACGAGATTTATCGAGACCATTAAGTAAATAATTTGTTAGAAACTTCTATATTTGTTTTATATAATTGGACTTTTTATTCGGAAGAAATATTTAAGTAATTAAAAAACCTGTTCAGCGCTTCTAATTAGCTTTTAATTCTTAATCAGCAAGAGAAATCTTAAATCTTTAAAATCTCAAATATTTAATTCATAAAGAATCCATTTGTCTTACAAAGACAATAATTATTAACGTTTTAAAAGGTTTTAATACACAATGTCTTAAAGTTCCAGCGTTTGCGTCCACCTTATTTGGCTAACATTTAAGTTTAAGACTTGTAATTATATGCTTACACATAGTTACCACTCGGTGCAATAGAAGTTAGTAAGGAATTCATTTGCTCACAGTAATCATGAGCCTCTGTGTAATTCGTGAAGATTAGGGCGCCTTCACATGTTAGATATAATATGGGCTCGGCGTGCTGCGCTGGTACTGCTGCTGCGGCTGCGGAAAACCTCAAGCGGCGTAAGTATAATACTAAACTAAATCTTGCGCTATTTGATCATCATCTGCCTAGCCTTTTCCCAACTATGTTAGGGTCAGCTTCCAGTCTAACCGGGTGCAGCTGAATACCAGTATTTTACATGGAGCGACTGTCTATCTGACCTCCACAGCCCAGTTACTGGGTAATACGATACCCCTTGGTGAGACTGGTCTGGATCCACGAATGACAGCCGGGACCGACGCCTTAACATGTTTTCCGAGGCACAGAGGGGTCTCGGTATGTACCAACCGCGGCAAGCGTAGCTTAACCTGATCAAATCGACCTGTACGGCTGTTATTATTAACATCATGTTAAAAAAGACTAAACTCAAAAACCTCCATCATTCACTATATTCATAGGACCCTACGTACTCTTCCCTCTTAACGATATGAACCAGACTACATAGACGTATCTATGGTAGCTGTCACGTAGGTACCTAAGCAAGCTCTAACGGATGTCCTAGCTCTGCCATAATTACTAACATTTAGTCTCCTGTGACTACTCTGTCATTACCATTTCTCTAAGACCGATAACTATAATTAATCTTTCTCCAGCGGTGGACAGCTCTCGTTTTGAAGAATATGTTAGATCTGGTACGATGGCATGCATGTACTAGTTATTTTCTAGTTCAATAAACTTTGTAAGCTGGGTGGCAAAGATTAAGACTCACCATTCAAAAATATTGCCGACTTTTTGACAGATGAACATCTCTATAATATGTTGTTTGTATCACACAGAATTTCAAAATATTTTAGACTTGTCGAAACGACGGCCTTTGTAATATTATTATGTCGTTTGTATCGCACACGATTTCAAAATATTTCAGACTTACCAAATGCCACGGACCTTGCTTAGTTTGACAAATTATAGACAGTAAACTCTACAACAACTTTTCTGACTGTTTCATACAATTTTCGCCGCATCTTAGGCTGCTATAACACTGCGGTGAATTACCAGTATCTCTCATTTTGACTGTACTTAAAGTTTTCTGACTGATTCATACAATTATTGCACCATCTTAGACTATCAAAAAACCGCGAGGAATTACCAGTAACACACTTACAATGGCAATGCCTCCCAATTCGACAGATCAAAAACATTCATTGCGTTATTTACATTGTTGAGCAGATGAGTTTTTCAAACATATGAAGCAATAAATTAGCAAGTTTCTTCAAAACCTTTTGGATTGTGATTGAAAGTGTGCAACCTTGCTTTAGAAGTTGAAAAAGCATTTCTTCTTTTAGGTAGACACATGATTGGCCTCAGAAACACAATCTCAGGTACCAAACAGCCTGCCGCGGGTTCTTCGAAAGAGATAACGTGGCATAGGCAGCTGAAGAAACATGGGTGGGTTTTAGTCAGTAAAAGTCTGACACGCCCTCCTGCTCCACCCAGAGCGGGAGACGTTATTTGACGATTTCCCACCCAAAAAAGGTATTGATTGCGTGCACAACTGTCACTCTAACTGCACCCTTACTTACATTGCAACACGCCGTCTTCCCACGTACGATAGAACAATAGTTTCACTACACCCGCGGTTTTTCTCGCCTAATCGACCACTGGTTTCGTAACTTATTGTATGCATACGTAAGTTTTCTTGTAAGAAAACTGCATTGTTTAATCACAAACGTTGGCAATGGCGAGTTAGTACCGAATAGTAATCAAAATGAGTTCATCGCTGCATTGTGAGAGCGTTATTTAATATTCGGAATGATTGTTTTCAAGGTCCGTTGTTGTTTATCTAAACATGCTGTACTGATAACAATCATAATAGCCCAACTGTCACTAATGAGACACAATTACCTTTTCTATTGTTATTGAACTTATTAAGCTTGCCCAACAGTATAATTGGCCTATAATGTTCCCACTGCTGGGACACAGGCCTCTTCTGTTCGAGAGGGAGTGGGCTGTATACGCAGGTCCAGTGCGGGTTGGTAGTTATAGTTGCCTAACAGATAAGGGGATAATTAAGTTATACGTAGGGATATAGATATACCTATATATCTTATTTCTGTGTATTGTTACTTGTTTTATGTGAAGAATGTTGAAACAAGAGCAGTGGCGAGTAGTGGTAACGGCCGCGACTTACGATTTGAACCCAGACAGGCGCTGTACTTAGTGTTTATATTTCCTTATTACTGCTCTCAAAACGGTGAAAGAAAATATCGTGAGGAAACCGGCATGTCCTAGAACCAAAAATTCGGAGACATGTAACATCTACCAACTCGCGCCCGCGTAGTGGATTACGGCCCACTCCCTTTCACCGAGAAGAAGCCTGTATCCCAGCAGTGGGCACATTATACGCTGATTATGCTTATGATTACGTGAAGGCTTCCTCGCAAACTTATCAGTGTCACTGAAAGTTATTTAATAAAATCTGGTGTTTTCTGACCCTTAGCGTTTCAAAAATATACTAAAAGAAAGAAAGAAAGAAAAAGTATTTATTGCGACTCGCACAGGAAGATCATAAAACTAAACTAAACATAATCAAAAATAAACCAACTTATATAAAAAAAAGTAACAAAAAGAAAAATGAAACAGAAAGTCCTGTACGAGGCCAAAAGGCTCCTACCTCAGCATGATGCTACGGCATTTAAAAAATAAATGTCGCAGCGCTGGTATTCTGATAGGGCCCGCTAACATAAGAGGTACCTACCTAAGAGGTAAGAGAATGTCACGGACAGCCTAAACAGACTAAGTTGCTAAGAGATGATAGGAGAAATATTATTACAAACAGAACACTGCAGAATGGCACGTAAACAGCGATGATTTGATGAACACGGAAAATGAAAGGGATGCTTGAAAGGAAGGCTTACGTACATAGCTTACTTTCGATACTTACATTGTTAACACATCGCGCTTCGTATGAAATACGATCATATTCTATTAGCAATGTTATGACATGGTACCGTGTTTGCACAATCGATCAAAATCCCGCATGACGTCAGAGAAACTGTGTTGCACCTTCGAAAAAACCATTGCGACATTATGACGCGCATACGCACTTCTTATTGAGTTGATGGCCAACCGTAAGTATAGAATGTATTGATCGATAGAACGTCTACTTATAATACCATGTTGGAAATAGAGAACGTATAAATATTGTAATAAAATTTATTTAACCACTATCCACCACAAGTAGCTCCTCGCTTTGGTATTTCCAATAAAGAATGTTATAAGTTATATGGACCGCTGGAAGGAAGTTATAAATATGGTAGCTTTAAATATTTTCCCGATCGAATTTACTCGTAAATTATAATTCAACTCCACAGCAGGTCTCCTCCTTGGTAGCCTGGTGAAGGCCTTCGCGAATATTTCCATGATTTTCAAATAAAATGAAAATTATTTTACTTATAAATCAGCCTCCATCTTACGTCTTTACGGTAAATATCGTATAATAAATAACTGCGGTTAAATAATCACTCTCCGTGTTAATTGCTCCAACAATCACGCTAACACACCGCTATGTTTGAGCATGCAGTCATTATTATCTTACCTACTATAATTTTGCTTAATTTATTCGCCTATAATGGTTGTTCCATTTAGGTATGGGGTAAGTATTTATGACAAATTATCGATAAACTGTTGTTTCCTTGTGGTTTCTTGTTGATATACCGATAGTTTGTTTTGGTATAGGTAGGTTCTAGTCGACAGCATCCAACAAAAAAAGGGACACAGAATGAGTACTGCCGTTCTATTCTATAAAAATCTCACCGTGAAAACTTAGGTGAAGTGAGCTGTCATTCCGCCGATGGACTGATGTTAAGGATTTACACTATTGTCAACTCACATGACCTAAGTCCCACTGCTGAGACACAGGCATCCTCTCTGTGAGAGGGAGCGGGCTATAATCTACCACGCGGGCCCAGTGCGGGTTGGTAGATCTCCCATGTCTTCGAATTTTTGGTTCTAGGACATGCCGGTTTCCTCACGATCTTTTCCTTCACCGTTTTGAGAGAAGCGGTGATGAAATTATTTACACAAAGTGCCTGCTGAAGTAACTTATATATTCAAGTCAATTTTGATGGGTGGCGTGATTATGTGTATGAACTGAAATATGCTGGCTTCTGTTGGCTTCAACCACACTTTGTCTCTGGCTCTTCCTTAACAGGTACAAGCGCAGTTGACAGGAAGAGGATCTATCCTTATTCTTAACGAGAATCACGTAGGTATTTAAAGCACTACCAATCCATAGAGATAATGACAGTAGTCAGTAGCATACCTTATATTGACATCCTTATTTCCTTCACATGCAGTAGGAAGAAACACAAAGTCGACATTACATTTAAAAAAAAACACAGTACCTAAACGTCATTAGATTATAAAAAATATAAAAAAGCTTATTAAAATATTGAAAGTTTAACACAGTTTAACACAATCGCCATTGTTTCTCACATTCGCGGCAAAAAAACCTTCGGCTCTATTTTTACTAGAGCATACATCCAAGCAAAGGTATGCACATAATGCCAGAGATGTCAAAAACGTCAAGATCCCTTATCTTTGAAGCGAGGGAGGATAAACGGAGCGCAACCAGTTCTCCGCTATTTGCGAAATCATCTTATCGCTGAGTGGAATTCTCCTTTTGGGGCTTATTTTTTTTTCTTTTTTATTATGTGTGCTCGAGCCTTTATTTGAAAGCTGAATCATTGCACTGTGGGGCAACAATAACTTAAAATCTTTTCATACGTATCAAAGCGTTGTATAAATTATAATGCATTGTCCCTAAAGATTTCACTGGTCCGTTCAAGGATAGTTTGGTCCTTTGAGCTGCTCTTAGGGAAATCTTTGAGTAGGTATGAGGTACCCGAGTAGGAAAACACAAAAGTCCAACACGCAAAACTCAAAAGCCGTTATGGGAATTTGATCTAACAATAAAATCACACCGGCGGCGGCGACTGGGGATTCTTTATGACCAGACCACGGCTGCATATTAATGACATGACCCCAATAGCCCTTGTAATATTTAGTTAGCATACAAACGTATTTAGAAATCAATAAATTTATTTGAAAACCTCGCTAAAGGTCAACCCTCTCGCTAAGCAAGTTATTACAATGAACATTCCCGCTTTAAAAAATCGGAACTACAATCATTTAAAGAATTATTATTAGGTACATTCCCGATTTATCAAAGCATTTTTTCTGTGAATTGTAATTGAATGGTCGATTATACAAAGGTTCCCATCGTGTTACTTGCGCAAGTTGACCTTGTGGACTGAGGCTTCGAGTCGCACGCGGGGTCATGTTCACAGCTTGGGAGCTTTTGGCGGGTCATTAAGGTAAATACTCGGGTCTCGGTATTGGAACGTGTTTTGTTAAAAAAAAGAACGCTTTTTATGCTCCTTTAGGCAGTTCAAACGGTTTCTGTATCCATACGATCGTATTTTATAGTTTCACTTGTATGTCAGTACATAAAATACGCAAAAAATAACTGATAATTTGTAAATTTCGTCTGATTACTGTTTAGCAACGATAATGCTAAAATGATGGTAGTTCTGTCGATGATTTACGACTCAAAATCTCGTTTTTACAACCTGTACCTGTATTTAATCAGCATTTTAGAAATTAATGGCCGATTCCGACATTTTCCTCGTGCCAAAGCATCGTTTATATGCAAAGTGAAAACATTTCGACAATTTTTAATACTATGACAGACAATTTGGTACGATTTAAGTGAGCTAAACTTGACATAAAATCATACAATTTACGTTTTCATTGTGGAAAAATGTGAACAAAAGAGAAAGCATTTTAATACCTAGCGCTATTGTTTTTACTGTTTGTTTGAAATTAATTAGGTTTATCAATGAAATTGTGAAACCAACTACTACATCGTATATGCAATAGTACTGACTTTAAAGGGCTTGGTTTTAACTGTCAATCTTGCTAAACTACACGTATTTATATCCATCTCTTTTATGCACGATTCCCATAAACAAAACGAATCATTTTGTTCACCAATGGGAGCAATTTTATTGCCAAAATGGGCATATAAACAGATTCATAAACTAATTTTACGTGTGATAGCTACTTTCATATGGGAGGGTCTACTATTCAAAGCTATGAGGTCTTTGCTTCATTATTGGTAAAGATACAAGTCTTAATTTTAACCAATAACGGTTCGTATAATTTACGAACCGTTATTGGTTCGGAATCGGAGTCGGCCATTAGTGTTTTTCATTTGTTTGTAAGGAACAGGAACGTAGTTTTAGTACAGTTTAGATGATAGCCAACAGAATCGAGAATTCAAGATCAATATTGAGATTGACACAATATTGGAACATGTAGTTGTGACGTATACCATCCAGCAACACGCACTGAATCCGCGTGGTATGGTTTAAAAAAAAATTGGTATGGCCCACTCCCTCTCACAGAAAAGAGCCCTGTATGCCCAGCAGTGGGACCATAAAAGGCTGATTAGGGTTATGCTATTGGGATTGAAAAAAACTTTATGTAAGTACTTACCTACAAGCAGATATCAATGGACAATGGTCAATGATGCCTTTTATTTTCAAAGAATTCATTATAAACAATACGTTAACGTTTAATTAACACAGATTATCAATTAGTTGGTACAACTTGATGCTAGTGTACCGTTTCGGAGAAAACTGCGCAATTAGAACGTCGTTAATGCGGTCGGTTGCAATAACACTTGCTTGTTAATTCAGCTGTTACCTAGGTACTCAAGTTTTTCCAAGTCTTTTCAAGGGAAGTATCGTTGAAGAATGTTTAAGTATCTTATTAATGACTAGCTTTTGCCTAAGGCTTCGCCCGCATGCATGTCGGAAAATGCCCCTTGGAAACATATCTATTAGCGAGATAAAAAGTATCACAATATCCTAATCCACGTTATGGTCTTCCTGTATGCATGGAAATCCGTTCAGCCGAATAGTAACAGACAGACAGAGTTACTTTCACATTTAGAACAGGTAGGCATTAGTATGGATAGGAAGTATAAGTGGTAAGGGTAATTCACATGACCTTAGTGGCCACTTCAAAGTAGTGAAGAATGACCCACCAAACCAATTAATGTGGTTATGCCGTTTCTTGCTAAATCCATCCAATATTATCAGCTACACAACGAAATCAAGTCACAAACAAAAAAATCAGCAAATTCTGATAATTTTAGCTTGAACTATTACCGCGTACTGTGTAGTATGTGGATAGCGTTATCTAAGCTAACATGCAGAAACCAAAGACTAACAGGAATTTGTACTTAAGCACTGGTGGCCCAGTAGAAACGGCCGAGAATTACCAGTTGTAGGTCGTAGGTGCGAACCCAGTACAGGCACTTTTATCTTTCTGTAAATTATTTCATCACCACTGCTTTCAAAACGGTGAAGGTAAACATCGTGAGGAACCCGACATGTCTGGAACGAAAAATTCGAAAACTGTGACATCCACCACCCTGCACTGGGCCCGTGTGGTGGATTACGGCCCACCCTCTCTCACAAATATGAGGCCAGTGTCCCAGCTGTGGGAGTATTAAAGACTTACTAGACTATGCTGTTTAAACACAACATGTCTTTGACTTGACTTTTTATGATTAGAGTTTCCACCTCATACTTATTAAAAAGCCGTAGGTTGATGTGACCATCATCATTTAACCTAATAAAGTTAAGCCCACTTTAGTTGACCGTTTTAGAAAAATCTTAGGCGAGTCGATTAAATGCCCACATCATTCTATTCTAACAGTAAAAAATACAAAAAAATTCTGTTCTTTTAAATGGAAATGCTCGAAGAAAACTATTAGATGTCGTAAACAAGCCTTATTAAAAATAATTAATGCCCACATAATAAAGGCCGGATTTTGGAACAAAGATTGTTTATTGGTAAAAAAGTCCTACCTGAATTATTATGGCCTTTCGACCCTTTGGCCACATAGCCTTAACCTTGACAGGGCAAGCAGATGTGTGGTTGGCCTTCGAAAGTGACCGGCTATTTTTGATGGCAATATAAAGTAGTTATGTATAAAAATTGTTACCTACTAACCAGTTGACATTTAAGTATGGTTTTAGTGCTAATTATCATAATCATTTAATTTTAAAAAGAAAAAATGCTGAGTTAGGTGGAAAATTAGCTTCATTAACAAGTAGGTAACGCTAGTGTAACGAGTTAGTTGTTAATTATAAGCACATATGTTGACTTTGTAACGATTTTTACCAGAAAAAAAAAGTAAAAAACGTAATTTTGCCGCGAAGAGGCTACGATTTGAACTCACATGGCAATGTCTAAAAACTTTTAGTAATTGTTGGAAGCTTTCAATTCCTTTTATGTAGCCGTTGAACTAAATTTTCTACTTAGCACCTACTTTTAAACGATTTTTAAACTGCTTAGATTTCCTTTGCTGGCGAAATCTTGACATCAAGTTTTCCACGAATTACTAAACACGATTTTAATACTTAAACTCGTTGTTCGCCTAAATTGTCTCTAGTAAAATCTTGCACGTAAGAATGTAAAGTAGGTAGGTACCTATTTGTATTCTGCGGGGTCATTGCATAACACACATAAACTGACAATTGATCGCAATGGGTTTTATTTTGACAGTTCACGCACGTTCATTGCGTTATTCACGTTGTTGAGCAGACGAATTTTTCAAACTTATGAAGCAATGGATTAGCTATTAAAAACTCTCGGATTATGATTAAAAGTGTGTTACACAATTAGGGTGTTGGTAACAAAACCTTAGAACTTGTAGTTCGTTAGTAGTTTCGAACTAAACTCCGGCGGAATAAGAAAGAAAGAAAAATATTTTACTTAGGACACTCACTGGAAATACAGATAGTAAAAATGGAGCATTAAAAAAAAACAAAGTTACATTAAAAACAACAAAAAAAAAAGAACTGTGCAACGACAAAAAGACTCCTATATCAGCATAATGCTGCGACATTTGAAGAAAAAGTACCGCAGCGCTGGTATTCAGGGTTACCCTGTTTTAGTAACTCAGTATGTATAACTTCAACACGTTACGTCAAACAGGACCACTTGGTTCTTCAAGTCGTAATATGTTCGTATTAGACGCAATTTCGCGCCCACCACATTTGCATGTAAATTCGACGCAAGCGCAAGGCGAGGAACCGTCGTCGCATGCTAGTGGAATATTGATGTAATGGACTGAAGTAGGGCTGACGAGTGACTGGTGATTTGGACAATAAAGATGCATGATGATTTGGTGAAAGAATATATTGGTTAAGTTTTGATTAGGAAGGTGGTAAATGTATTTTAGTGGTCTGACGAAGATAGATAGGGTTAGGTGGAAAACGAGCAGTTTCGACGCATCTTTCGGAAGGTTTATATCAAGTATTAAAGACCATCAAAAACAGCCTAAGAATGTTCCAACCGCTGAGACGCCGGCCTCTGTAAGACGGAGTACGCCATAATCCACCACGCGGGCCCAGTGCGGGATAGTTGATATCACATGTATTCGAAATTTTGGCTCTAGGGCATGCCGGTTTCCTCACGATGTTTCCCTTCACCGTTTTGGGAGCAGTGGTAATGAATTTAAATACACAAAGTAAAGTGCCTGGCTGGCTTCGAACTCATGACTTAACTCGTAAGTCGGGGGCGATACCACTTGGCCACCACTGCTCTAATAGAAGGCCATTTCTACTAAAATATGTATATTATTTAAATTAAATATAAGTCAGCTTTAGAAAAACAGTGTTTTAAATGTTCTGGCTTTATTTCCTCCTCGGTAAGTCTAGCAGTACCTATTAACGCAACAAATGCTTAGTAACACATTTCTTAGTAAATCTCATAATATTCACATACGTCATAATCGGAGGTTACATAAACCCCGTGCCAACCCTACCGTGCCAATCGACCGGTACATTTAACGCGATAGCATTTCTCCCACGTTGCGCAGGCGCCACTATACGGTCACTTGTAAAACAATACCACTTCTACTATACCTATACTTAGGGCGAAAGTGCAAAATTTGAAGTTTTTCACGTTTTTTGCAATTTGCAGCAGGTCTGTATCAGATTGTATGTAGATCAAAATTCTATTCGCGACCGTAACAACGATGTATTTACAGAATTATAATCTTCAATGAAACTCTCTTCAAATAGCCTTATTGAATGACTGTTTCATGAAATCATGACATTTGAGGGCCACTTTAGCGCATCCCTTTTTTTCCAACTTCGTAATGAGAATGCCACACATTAGTACAGACGCCAGCACATCAAGCTACTTCAATCTGTCAAATTTCTTTAATGGATTTTCAACTTTATCGCTAAAGCAGTAACGTTCAAGGTTGATTGGGAAAATTTGACAGTTTCGGGTAGCTTGACCTGCTGGTGTCTGTACCTACATGGTTTAACTGCTAAACACGGGCCTCTGAATATCCATTTACGGTGAGCGCTAGAGTAGAATAGGAACCATTTGCATAGCAAAAATTAACACGTTTTGAACAAAACAATGTAGTAGGTATACAAGTTGGTAGTCTTATCGCTCTTGGAGATCTCTTTTAACCAACCTTTGTATGGACTGGAATGGTTGTGGAGTTATATAGAAATGACCTTAACCGCTTGTAAATGGTATACCCCAAAGTTGGTCCCATATAAATTTGGAAAAAAGTTCAACCCTAAGGGTAGGAAAATAGGGGTGGGTTCACTCACAGATTTGAATGCTGAGTTGTGTATTATTCTAGGATACTCTACTCAGTGCCACATATGCCTGCCCTTTGGCAAACAATTAGAGATTTATATACGACTCAAAATTACTTAGTTATTAAGGTTAAATAAAAAAGGTTTATTATTTTTTGCTTTTCAGTTATTTTATTAGTGCACCCTTGTTGGAGTGTCCAAAGTGTCCATACACCTGCACTTCTGAGGACCTAAAACACGCCACTGATGCCGCCAGCTCCTGGTACCAACTCATCGTCATACACATTTACACATAGTAAAATATTTTTCCTTTTGCCATGGACTTCGAAAAAAGAAGAAGTACAAAATATTACTCGCGGACAATAGGGTGAGGCATATGTCCAGCAGTGGACTCAGTAGGTTCAGTTGAAATGGTGATGATGACACAAGACTACCACCACTTAGATTAATAGTGAAGTTTTAGTCCCTTGATGAAGTCTCAACTAACACCCACAGGAAGAATTGTGGTAGGCTTTCTCGGTGACTACCTAGATGATGACTAATAGAGAGGTATAGATGGAAGAGACATGTTACGCCGACCCCAAATAAATTAGGTTAAGGCTAGGAGACTCGATGACCTATCCGGAATCACGTTGAATAAGGTAATCCATTTTACATCTATTTTTCTAGCACATTATGTAAACGCCGCTCGTAAAAACGGTCCGTGTTAATAGATTCGCAGGTTAACGCACCTTAATAGGAAATGAGAAAAAATAATGCATTGTGTGTGCAATGCGGTTATCGGAGTCGACAGTGTTGTTATTCTCAACATTTAGTGGTAGCTTTCGCTTTGTGCTGGTTGTAATCAACTAGGTTAGCTTCTATGATTTTTTGTAATAGAATATTTTCTGTAAAGATGGTTTTTTCTTTGATCGACACCCTCGTTGATGTCTATTGTATGGAGGAATGGAGAAAAATTGCGTTCTCAATTTCCGAAGAAAAATGAGGATGGATTCTGATAGTTTTTTTTTGTTTTATATGACCGAAATAATTTGGGCTTATGCTATATATTATTATTTATACCTGGGTAAGTATGATTTGCAACTTTTTTAATGTTTACAAAAACTGACAAATCGTCGCGTCAAAAAGCTCATTAGATCCCACATTATTGCTGACCGCTACAAGAAGACCCACAATTTCTTAGGAAGTGGAAAGTTTCTATGTTTGTAACCATTTGTAAACGCTTAGATACAGAGATGCGGCAGTGAGAGGCTTCGCCCCAAACTCGGTCCGTAATGCGTTGACGGCGATGCGTCCCTAAATAATACCGCTATTATAAGTTTAAAACTTCAAACAACATACCGGTGGACTATAGAAAAAACACTCCTGGCAGGTAGGAACACTTTCTAACAAAAAAAAAATTGTAACAGTCCGGTCACATTCACTGGCACAACACTGGGTCAAAAAACTGAGGAGAATCGTCGAAGTTTTGTGAAGGGTTTGTAAAGAATGTTTGTATGTTGATGACACGAGAAGGTGTTGGTATTGCGCGTGTGCACTAGCGCGTGCGTGGTGGAGTGTCGACGCGGTGCGCGGGACTGACGCGATGCGCGGCCGCAGCCGACCGGTCGAGATTTCTCCCCGTAAACAACGAAAGCGAGCCTCCAAGCCTTTCTTCGACTCGTGGCGAAACGTGAAAGAGCCCTTACCAGCGGTTCTCGAACACTCGAAGATGCGAGAGCGTTCCAATTTGCCTTCTACGGAGATTCTGGAAATTAAATTGGTATTGTAGTACCGTTTTGTATTTTTTTATTTTTATAGGAGGTGTTAAAGGAGGTCAGAAATTATGATTTAACTCAACTATGTTTTTTTATGATTCCCCAAATCAGTGTTCGGCAGTGTAGCTTGCTAGATGCCTCGGATACTTCTCCCATGATGTAGTACCGTTGCGACTTCAGAACCTTGTTCGTGGAATTTTGAAGATCTATTGAACCAACCAATCTGTTTAATTCGATACTCTAAGTATCTATTAAAATTTAAAAGACAGGTTTAATGTTCTTTGCGTCCTCTTCGCCATGGTCAGCGATGACGCTGCGGTTTATCCAAGAAGCGTCATTTATACTACGTGCTCTTGTGCTTGTGAAATGTTAATACCCTACTCGCTTTGGCGGACCTTCCCATACCCAAACAAGTAGTAGAAGTCACGCCGGCTTTCATTTAAGTCGTCTTTGAGTCACAACATTCGATGACGCGAGACTTGCAGTCAGGATTCACATATTCGGCCAAGGTGGGGACGATACATAACTAAAAATATGTAAATTTTACATATTACCACACCTACACTAAACGAAGTTTATAATATTTTACAAATCAAGTTTGAAAGAGTCAAGTTTCATATCGAGATGTAAAGGATAAAATTGAGTTTTTATGCAATCATTCGAAGTGACATTTTAAGAGACTCTGTTGATAATATTTTGTAATCATATCGCTTTGGAATAATGTTGAGAATGTTGATGCATTCTTAAAAGGATGGGTTCGAGGTCCTTCTCGAATCCGGCTCGAAGGACCAATTTTGTGGACCGTGCAGAGAGGTAAATAACAAATAAAGGTTACGTATTTAAGTATGCTAAATAAAATATAATTTAATATGCCTAAGTACCAAAAATTCGAAGATATGTGACGTCTACCAACCCGCTCTGGGATCGCGTGGTAGATTATTAGCCCACTCCCTCTCGAAGAGACGAGGCCTGTGTCCCAGCAGTGGGAACATTATAGGCAGACTATGTTATACCTTAAGGGAACGCGAAGCACTAAAGAATACCGAAACAAAAAATAAAGTAATTAAACAACTAACAAGTATAGATAAAGAAATAAAGATCAAAGGATCTTCTAGAAATAGGTCACAAAATCACAATTTTTTTGCTTCGAGTTGCTCTTACCGACATGTACAACTGTCTAGCTAGATAAGTAGTACTGTTTATTGTTATAGACTTGATCGATCGGTCTGCCACTGACCTTAATGTAGACATAATTATATCGGTATGTATAGACTATGTATAATTTAGCTACGCCAAACGAGGTTTGAGGTTCATTCATACTTAGATGACTAAATAATGTCTTCTGACCGTTATCAGCGATAGCTGGCTCCAATATTGTCAACTTTTTTATAGTTTGGCATCAACTTCGTCATAAGGGACCCTTCTGTCTATAGGTAAAATTTTACAGGTAAAATTGGTCACATAATCATGTGAAGAAAGCAACAGTTTGGAATTCCAACTTTAATGCTGGTTAAACATTTAAATCCGTTTTAGATCGGATAGGATTTTCAAGGTCCTGATTTAAAAGAGTGTCTATAGAGTTTCTTCCCCATTTTTTTTTTATAATTTTATTGCATCAAATATGGTAGGTACATGAAGATCTTATATATAATATTTAGTACCACACATTTGGCCAATATATAGCATGCAATAATAGGTCTTTACAGTTAATATATTAATTACTAAGTAACTACATTTTGTCAATTTATGTCTACTTAACAGTTAAATATGTCTGTGCTTTAAAGTATAAAATTTACGCGGATACTTTTGAAAGAACTCATCTATCGAATAAAAACACTCTTGTAACAACCACTTCCGCAACGCAATACAAAACTTATTGAAGGGTAGTTGAGTAATTGACCTAGGCAAAGCATTGTAAATTAGTGGAGCCATATAAACGCAGCTCCGCCGAAAAAGTTCTAGCTTTGGAACGGGCATTTCAAAATCTAAATGTGTAGGTTTCATTTTATTTGTGTCATCTTTCCGTTCAAACAGTTCAAGATTGGACCTCACAAACCTGGCAACTTCGTAAATATAAATGCATGGGACCGTCAGTAGATTGTACGACTTGAATATAGGCTTGCTTGAATCAGACCACTGCATTTTGAATATTGCACGAATACACTTTTTTGGGCGATGAACGATCTTCGTTATTTCGGAAGAGTTTCCCCACACAACTATACCGTATCGTATTACTGAGCAGACGTATGCGTGATACACCATTATGGCGCGGGCGGTGCGCAAAGATGTAATAATTTTAATTCTTTTCAAAGCAAATACAAATTGATTGATTGTTTTTGAAATTATTTCAATGTGATTCTTCCAAGTAAAATGCTCATCAAGTGTTACACCATTCTTTTCCATAGAGATCAACGTTTAGGAACTGTTAGGAACTTCAACTTGTTAACAAACCACCACCACTTCTTGACCATTCAATATGTAAATGATTTACTTGAAATAAATACTTTGAGTTTTGGTCTTAGACACTCGGAATTACTATCCTAACAACATCCCAAAAAATCAGCCCAGTGCAATTTTTTGCCACCTAACGAGATTTTTATGTCATGACTGGCCTATATACATAGTGCTTGTGAGTGTAAAAGTGCTTTTTATATTTAAAAAACGGTATTTTATTGTTTTGTTTGTTTTATTGTTTTATGTTCTATTGTTTTAAACTTATTAATTTCACTACAAAATAAAAAAGTAGTCTAATACCGAGATCCCGGTATTGGAAATTTTCTATTCAGTATTAATACCGGTATTGAAAAAATCCGGTATTCGAAACCCCCAGAGGGTTAGGGGCAAAGTGAGAAGTCGTTAACATGGTAATAACGCTTACGTTTTTGCATGGCTTAGGACTTGTTAATATACCTGTTAAAATAATAACCGGTATTCAAGTCTGCGCTAATACACAAGTTATTCAATTTTATAACGCATAACTTTCTAAACTTTCGAGCTAATTCTCGACTAGCTAATAGATACCAATTTGGCGATTGGACAGACGTCGGCAGTTCATTGACCCAGTCGCGACAGTTTATGCAGACGAGACATAAAATGATAAGCTTGTTGTAGAAAAGGGTAGGTAGACTAGATAGTATCACTCATAGTTCATTATCACTAATGAAACAGGTGATTAGGCTAGCCTACCGTCTGCCTGACGTGATAAAGAAGAATGCCTAAGGCATTAAGTCCGCCTTTGTACCTTTTTGTGCGGAAAGTATAAATAAATAAATAAAGTGGCGTCAGGAGTGCCGAGGACATGTCAGTCATCTGACGGCGAAAATGTTTCCATTGGGGGTGGTGGAACTTGGATGAAACTGGCACAGGAGCGTGGAGATTGGCAGTTTGACACCAAAGAGAAACCGATGATGATAAACGTTTGGCCGTTGCGGACCCTTGGACTAGATAAGGTCTGGTGAACAACAAATAAAGAAGGGAATAAAGTTTCTAACTCAATAACGAAGATGAACGGATGTAAAGTTCCAAAAAAAGCTGACGACAGCACTAAATGGTCGCAAACACGATAACGTATCTAAGTACGTTATGACTTAGTAGGTAGGTATTTGATTTTGGTATGTACAGACGCCAGCAGGTCAAGCTACCCGAAACTGTCAAATTTTCCCAATCAACCTTGAACCTTAATGCTTTAGCGATAAAGTTGAAAATCTATTAAAGAAATTTGACAGATTGTAGGAGCTTGATGTGCTGGCGTCTGTACGTGGTATAAACAGTAGTGGCCCAGTGTCAACGGCCCCGACAAACTGAGTTGTAGGTCGTGGGTTCGAACCCAGATAGGCGCTTTACTTTGTGTTAATAACTTCATGACCAATGCTCTCTAAACGATGAAGGAAATCATCGTGAGGAAACCGGCATGTCCTAGAACCAAAAAATCGAAGACCTGTGACATCTACCAATCCGCACTGGGCCCGCGTGGTCGATTACGGCCTACTCCATCTCACAGAGAGGAGGCCTGTGTCCCAGCAGTGGGTGGGCTGATTATGCTTATGCTATGTACAGACGCCAGCAGGTCAAGCTAAGTACCCGAAACTGTCACATTTTCCTAATCAACCTTGAGCCTTAATGCTTTAGCGATAAAGTTGAAAATCTATTAAAGAAATTTGACAGAAATTTGGGAAATTATTTCCTCAAAAGCTTATAGTAGCAACATATCTCATAGTCAGAACTGAAAATGTTAAATTTAAGGTTTTTAAAAGGGTAATCGTGGAGTTTCTTGCTGACTCTTCTCCATAGGAAACGACCATTTGGAACCGTGCACCTAGCTTCTGACGTTTCATAAGTGCCCATGTTGGTTTATCTATAGGTACTTATAATAAATCTGTAGAAGTGTAAATTCTGTACATTGTAAATATCAAAAAAATAAATGGCAGGGGGTGTTACTAGACCGACACCGAACCCAAAAATGTGATTCAAAAAATTTTTGTCTGTCTGTCTGTCTGTCTGTCGGTCTGTCTGTCTGTCTGTTTGTTCAGGCATCACGCAAAAACTACCGGTTCGATTACGTTGAAACTTGGTATTATTCTTTAATATCCTGGGCACCACACTGGGTACTTTTTATCCCGGAAAAGTATATACAATAAAAAACAAACTTAATTTTGCGGTTCGATCCCTAGACCCGATTACTGCACCAACCGCAAATAATAAGTTTGTCGTAAGTTAAGTCACCCGCAATGGAGTTCATTTTTATTCCTTTTAGTTTTTAGAGTTATTTAGGTTTATTTTTATATAAGTCGTAGGTATAGATTTTAATTTTAAAGTATAGGTTAGGTAGTATATTTGATAGTGTACGTAGTGACCGTAGGTTATTTTATAATACTGTTAGGTAGGATTAGTCATTCGTATAGATATTAGTTTTTAGGGATTTTGCTTATTTATTGAGTTTAGATTAGTTATCATCAGAAATAGGTTTATTTAGGTAGGTAGGTATTTAATTTGTCTGTTATTGAGTTTTTTTTTTTTTTAATTAGGTAGGTACTTAGGTAAAGATATCATATAGGTACCCTCTTAATCACCACTAATGAGACACAATTGGTTTTCTATTGTAATTAGCCACATAGGGCCCGCGAGATAGATGGCATTCTGGGGAAGCACATAGGTACATTTTATCCTGTTAGCACGTTCCCGTGGGATAATTTCCGACATCCACGCGGGCGAAGCCGCGGGCAGAAGCTAGTGTGAAATAAAATATTTTGATTTTGAAAAGGTGGGCGGACGAAATTGAGAAAATAACTGTCAAATTTAGACAACAACCAGACTACGGGACGAATGGAAACATTAATTTGGAGGAGGCTTTCACGTCCTTAGATAGAGGAAACATAAACATTAAAGACAGTAATACCCAATACTGACAAATATAACGTTAAGATTTTTATTTAATTCACTAGCAGGCTTAAAAATATATGTCTTATACTACGAGTATAAGCGTAAAAACCTCATAGTTGTAACTGTAAACAATTATTAATAGCTTTTTTATTTTATTTTAGATTTTAAGTAGGTATTTGAGCACGGTTGGGGTCTATTCCGTAATCAGTTGACCAAACCCAGGATTTGAGGATTGACTTGCCTTGGCTATGACTCGGAAAAACCATAACTAAAAAAAATCATCATCATCAGCCTATAGCAGTCCACTGCTGGACATAGGCCTCTCCTATTGCACGCCATTCAACTCGATTTGCGGAAACTCTCATCCAGCTGCTATCAGCCATCCTGCGAAGATCGTCGCTCCCCCTAGCCTGAGGGCGTCCTACCTTACGAAAAAATAAGCGCATAAAATCAAAAGTAATTTATTCAAATTAGGCTGAGAATCAGCACCTTTCTTTTCGAACGACAAAATTACATAAGAGAAACGCCCGTCATTCACCACTTCCTAGTGCTTTCGCCGGGAAGAAGTGGCGCAAGAAATTCCTTTTTTTAGGAATATCATCACGCAGTTCAACCCAGGAGGTTGTCGTCTTGACTTGCCTGTGGCTGTCTCAATAAATTAAGGCCTCCAGCCAGGGCTTAATAAACTTAGAAACTAAGCGACTAGGTACACGCTAAGGGCACCCCCTGTGGGGTACGGACCTCGGCTTGGTCACAAAACTCGCCAGCACGCACATATATATATATGCCGTCACCTGTGCACTTCGATCTTATGACTGCGTCAGTGATCGGAGTTCGCGCAGCTGAATTATGGGCCAAAAATATTTAAAGTTTTTGCCATCGATACTCTAAGAATATAAACGAATGGCTGTTATTCAACAATCATCTCCAAAAGTATGTTTCACTTATTAGCAAACCAACATATTATTATGTCATTCACAACAAGACTATTGTCAATGTTCTTTGATACACAACGGAATTCTTTCCAAACAATAGTCGGATATAATCAAAATCTCATCATTCCGAGAAATCAAATAAAACTGTTTACAAACATGATTTTTGTAAACAATTTTCGTTGATGGACAAAACAATGATTGTAGAGATGTAAAAAGACAACGTAACGGAGTGTTCCTAAGTCACCCATCTAGGTACTGACGCGGATGGCACGCTCAATTGCTTGACTTCGGTGATCGGAGGAAAATTGATGAAGAGTTACAATGCGATTCATCTAAGAATGGGAACGTCAATAACCTCGATCTGTCAACTGTAACTTGAAAAGTACGGGTTGCAATGAAAATTTGTTGTTAACAGTTTTTGTTGGAGGGGATTGAAGATTTTTATATGGAGCCGGCCTACTGTCGCGCCATTTTGTTTTTTATTTTTAAAATGTCGGCCACGCATGATTCCTAAACCTAACCTAAAAATGCAAGATGCAAGCACAGACTTAAGTCTGTGGATGCAAGTTAAAAAATATGGATCACGTGATCAACTTTGAACGATTATCTCGAGAACGTGACACTTTACGGGATTTAGTCTTTGAATGTTTTCTGTTTGCACTGATGTCAGCTATCAATTTATATAGGTTTCATGCGTGGTAGGTATGCCACGGACTTTCAAAGCCCTTTGTTCTTATCTGTCTTTGTAATTTGGTTTTGACATATGTGTCGTTCATTGTAATAGTGGTGTAACTCCAGAAAAAAAGTTTAAGTTCAGTTTTATTATATTAGTTTTTTTTTTATTTTCTAAGTTACTTCAATTTATTATATCTTTGATTTGTATTAAACAATATAAAATATAAAACAGTGAGTGAATGCTTATTTCTTTTTTCCTACACTTTAATTCGCAAAAAGCTCGCCATTTCAAAATTCAGTTACAAGGAGATAATTCACTATTACAATGAATGACACATATATAACTTACAGACTGCTCCAAAATGAGTAAACGAGAGGTGCTGCTGAAACGTCACAAAATGGCGCAAGGTCATTCCTATTCTTAGTTACATCGCATTTAAGTACTAGTATGAACATAAAGGGCTAAGGAAGGAACACGGGTGGGTTTTAGTCGGTAAGAGTCTGACACTCCCTCCGCTCCACCCAGAGCGGGAGGGGCCGGAGGGGTCATTTGATGATTTCCCATTCTCAAAAAAAAGAAAAAAGTACTATGGAAGTAGGCGATTGACTTTGCGGAGCGGTATAAGATTATAGCGGTACAAGATTTTAAGACCATGTTTCACACTTTCGCAAGGAACTCAAGTGGCTCCCAATCCGCCTTCGCAGGAACACTCTGATTTTATGTCTACTTTTCAACATTTTACACAACCCGTCTTATCCTTCCTACCTGCGTGAGCGTTTTTCTTACGTTCGCTCTAGCGCCGCACCGTGTAGATCACACCTAAGATACATCCTTATTAATCTCATCCTCATAAAGCGAGGCACTATTTTTATTCCTTCTCTGTCTATGCTGTAAGATTGTGGAACTCACGTCCGCCTAGCATTCGTGATTTAAAAACTATTTCTCTATTTAAACGTCGATTAGAAGAGCATTAGGTACCTTTCCTCTATACCGTGAGTATTTTGACGACACGGTTGGCGCAGTGGCTGAGTGATCGACTGCAGCGCTGCGTGTCGCGGGTTCGATACCCGCACGGAACAAATATTTAGTTGGTAGTTGTTCCGGGTCTGGCTGTTTGTGTATGTGACTTTAAATGTTTGTAAACGCACCCACGATACAGGAGTAATACCTAGTGTAGGGCAACGTTTTTTTCCGCCAGGGCTGCGGGTTGTTCGAAAGAGATACCGTGGCCCTTGGCACAGGCAACTGAAGGAACACGGGTGGGTTTTAGTCAGTAAAAGTCTGACACTCCCTTCCGCTCCACCCAGAGCCGGAGGGGTCATTTGATGATTTCCCACCCAAAAAAAAAGGGCAACGTTTTTCAAAAAACGAAAACAAAAAAAAAATTGTATATACTGTTTCTGTTAGCCTGCATCATCCCACTGCTGGGCAAAGGCTTCTCCCCATGACTTCCAGCTGTTTCGATCCAGGGCTAAAGTAGACCACTGGTCGTTTGTTTTGTCCAGCTCGTCCCGCCATCTTCTACGGGGTCTGCCGCTACGCCTGCTAGCTCACGGCAGGGCTCACTCAGGGCTCCACGCGGTGGTTATTTTGTGTATAGGTATATATATTTATATATTTTTGTATTATGTATTTATTTAAGCATACTTCCTTTGTACTCATATTATAACTATGTCATATCCCTATGTATTTTACTGTGTACATAAATAATAAAATAAATAAATAGCATACATACCTCATCCCTGCTTAATTTTGTGCCTCCATGATCGGGTGCTCCTTAGGCCTAGGGTTTGCTCGGGTCGACTAATGCCCGTTCCTTCGAAGTTTTTACCAGTCTTGTAGCCACGTCCATTAATTTAATTATTAACGTAGTAGAAGTCCCCCATCTAGCAAATGTTTCAGAAAGCCAATGAGGGAGTTGCTTACTGTTGTGGTAGATTCTTTGATTCTACTAAGACTCAAATAATATAAAGTAACTCAGTCTGTATAAGCACTAGCTCATACACACTAACGACACGCGTCGACGGATGCAGTTGCCTCTGTCGTCGACGCGTGTCGCTCGTGTGTACAACTAATGTTAGTGACGATATTTGCAGTAATGTACTGTGTGCCCAATGTCGCTTTTATAATTTCTAACGTGACGATATTATCGTGGACGTCCACGACATCACAATAACAAGTCTAGTCTAGTCAAGTATGGAAATAAATAGACGTTTTTCAATTTTCGTCCCCGATAAAGAAAGAAAAATAGTTTATTCCGCACAAACAATACGCAAATTACAAATGAAAAATAAATAAAATAATAAAAAGGACATCAAATACAACATAGTCAAAAGCCTCGTATTCAAACATATAAACGTAGCATATAACGTTATAACGTGCACGTATTTCCATATATTTTATGGACGTGGACGTCCACGATAATATCGTCCATTTTTGAATCTTTACAAGCGCACATTGGCGGCTAGCTACATACTAGTTGCGGCTTTATTTTAATAGAAGGAAACGCTTGTCTTTTTAAAAAAAGAAATGACCAGTAGAAGATTGTCCTCCAGAGCTAATTTCGGCTAAGGCGACCAATCTCAGCGGTGACTAGCCATAAGCGCGGGAGATATTATAGTGCACCAGTGTGTGCGCATACACAGGTGCAGTAGAAGATACAAATGAGAGAAGGGGAAGGAAAACTTATACATGAATAAAAATACAAAGTATATAATAAATATTTATTCGGAGCTCTACTCCATCAATTTATAAAACAAAATGTTATTATCAGACTGGATTTCATTCACGCAAAATTTTAATGGCAACTTTAGTTATCCAGCCTTGGTAAAATAATAATTTTAAATTACATGTCAATACAATTTACACCTAATTTAGTTTGCAATAAAGGTATTGAGAAAAATGATGTTTACATTATTAATAATATATGAAGCACTTTAATTTCGCATTATTGTATAAGTACTAAAATTAAAATTTTATAATTAGTTAGTTTTTGTAGGTCCAGGAATGTTTATCAGTCTGAAAAAGAAAATAATAATGATATTAGTTGATTTTTTCTATTCTACAAACTACCAAACGATTATGAATGTTGAGTTGAACAGAGGGCATTATTGGATTTTGGAATTGATGAAAGAAAACAAAGATCATCATCATCATCTGCCTAGAATTATCCCAACTATGTTGAGGTCGGCTTCCAATCTAACCGGATACAGCTGAGTACTAGTATTTTACACAGAGCGACTGCCTATCTGACCTCCACAACCCAGTTACTAGGTAATAGCATAACCCCTTGGTAAGACTGGTTGTCAGAATTTCGGGTTTCTGACGACCTGTAACGACTGTCGAAGATCCACGCAAGAAAACAAAGATATAAAGTATATTTCCAAGGAGACAGTCGCGTGAGTTTCGGCAGTCTCGTGTGCACTTAGAGCAAGTTTCACAAACTTTATACGTGTTAAATTTATAATGTTCATATTCGAATGAAACGCTTGGTTACATTCGCTTATACGAATATAAACATTAAGGATTTACAGATAAAGTTTACATTCGTATAAAACGCTTACTTTACTGATAGTATTTCTAAGCGACGCGCGCTTTATTTGTGGTTAGCAAGTGTGCAATTACGCTGTAAATGAAAGCACAGAAGCGCTCGGTACCCTCAGAAACAATGGCGAATTCGGAAGTGTGCGTGTCTTATGAGGTGAATCTACTCGTCTTCAGGCACAGATTCACAGAGTGTTTGTATACTTGGTATACCAGTAAAGAAAGCTTCATGAGATAAAAATAAAGAAAGTGAGATCTGGGAACTATCGCTTAGAACCTAATATCGATCACCACTAGTCGGATTGATCAAGCGTAGCTATTACGGTAAAGAAAAAACATTGTAGTCACCAAAAGAGATAAGTAACCAGGGTCGTAGGATATAGTTGAAGTTTAGTAAGAAACTAATAGATGTTTTCGAATGAAATTTAATTTGATAAATGAACTGTTTGTTTTCTATTAATTACATTAATTTTTATTTGAAAACATCATCGGTTTCATACTAAACTTCAACTATATCCGACCACCCTGGTGACCGTACATTACTGTACTTTGCTTTATAGAATACAGTTCCAAGATCAGCAGTGACATTATATTTTGTTTTGATTAGGCTATTTTCCTAAAAAATTCTAATTAGTCCGTCAGTTAGATTATCAAAAAATATTGAACCCGTATTTTTTGTCAATTATATAAAAAATGATGAAGATATCGCCCGTTAAAGTTCCGCGTGACGTCACTGGCTTGCGACACTTTTGCAAGCAAGTGACGTTACGACCCCCCACTCCCAAATTTTGACGCGCTATATCTTTGTAATTTTTTATTTGATTGACAAAACAAAAATACTTGTACATAATTTTTCGATAATCTGACGGACTAAATATAATTTTTGGAGGCATGAGGAACAGGGTGTAAAGTTCACTCATCCTCCATTGAAAAGGGAGGATCCTCCGACCAGACGGGTGTTGTGTCTGGCGGGCATTTGCCCAACGATTGATGTTGGGAAATTGTATCTATGCTATTTGCGCGGTAAACTCTGCTTGCGAGATGCAGGATTTGCGTGACGTCAGTATGACGCGTTGTTCGCATGTGGCGTTGTAGATACCGCTACAAATTATTATTTTTTACCCACGCAACTACCCTATACCTGTAAAAATATAACCCTTCCTTTTGGCTTTGCGGTAGGGTAAAAAATACTAAAAAATATGCTTTAAATACCTTTAATTGCTTTGAGTTCGCCATTTCCCTGATCATGCGGGAAAAAGTAACTTTTCTTCTTCTTAACGTACGTAGCATCAAGGTGTCCTCTGTAAGTAAATAATTAGTTAATTAGCACAAAAATACAAGCTCACGAACATAGGATCTTTACTTGATTAATGACTTGTATTAAATGGGCGTTAAATTGCCCATTTGTAGATTTAAATAATGGATCATTTGTTGTCAACGTGTTGAAAAATGCTTACGCAAGTTTCTATATTACAAGGTTCTCTCTATTAAATATCCGAACGAAAACGTCAACGTCATGTCGCCAAGTGCCTATCCATCTATCCCTCTCCCTATCATTACGTCCATACGCGACAGAAAGAGAAAGCGCCAACCGACTACCGTTTCCGGACTACGTGGAACAAAACACCAGCAGAGGGACAGAGATTCAACTTCACTTGTAATCGAACACTTACCGCACCCGCACCGCAAGCTAACCGATAAGCTTCGCGACGCGCGCGCGCCGCGGAACATACCAAAACGCCTTAATTAAATTAAACCAATTCAAGAGTGTCGGCCGACACAGAACCAGGAAGAAGCAGAGAAACAGAAGCTACCGGACGCCGGTCTGCATATCAGCACGGCACATGCAAAACCACCAAGTAAGTCCTTAACTGTTTCCTACCCCCTTGTGTGCAGGCGACATGACATTCGTTCCCAAGTAATTACACAACGCTTATTGGTCCTTCGACAGCCGCAATAACCCAACTTATTCAACATAAGTTTTTTGGTCCATTCGAGTCGGATTCAAAAAATCAGCATTCATAGGTCCCATACCTAAGAATTTAGGCAAATACCTAAGTTCGTAAAACCGCCATATTAAACGAACGCGTACTAACGTTCGTTCATTCCGCTAGGTACATATTTCATTGAGAACCATTGTGCCAACTTAATATTGCTCCTACTGCATTACAATAGCATAGGTCAATATTAAAAAACCGCTTATTATCGTGAGTTAGTTCGGCAAACTTGCCTACTAACTTATTTATAACCAATTACTTCTTACTCACTTACAATAAAAATATTTGTTGTAAGTCTACCCGCTATACTTAATAATTTTTATCCGTTGTATTTTCAACAATAACCCATTATGGAAGAACTAAAAATGAAGATAAAATTACTTCAAGCTAAAAATCAAGCAATCTTTGAGCGTTTATCGTCATTGTATGAAACTTCAAAGAAAATAAATACAATTAATATTGAGCTTCGTTCGGCGGAAACGTTCATGGCGGACACTCAAATACTCTCGATCACTCGTCAGGAATTTAGTGCTAACTTAGACAAAATAAATACATATTCTTTACAAATAAATCCTGATTATACAATCGATTATAACAGTCAAATATCATTTGACGGCGTTTACACCCGTGTCGAAAGAGTTCGTTCACTTGTCGCCGCGAGGTCTGCAAGGTCAACGGATGACTCAACTTGTGATATCGTGAAACAATCTAAATACTCGATCAAACTACCCCCAATTCAGATCCCATTTTTTGATGGTAGGATTGAAAACTGGCCTGTTTTCTACGAATCATTTAAGTCGAACATCCATAGTAATATAAATCTTACAGATTCTCAACGAGTGCAATACTTAATGGGTAATCTGAAAGGAAACGCATTACAAATTACTGCCGGAATTATTCCATCGGGCGAAAATTATAAATCCATTTGGAACAGTTTGGTTCAAAAGTATCAAGATAAACGAACACTAGGGTCACATTACATGTCTAACATATTAAACATTAAACCTGCAAGTAATAATTCCACCTCTTTAAATAGTTTTATTGAAAGTTTTCACGCGTCTGTTTCGGCACTAGAACAATTAAAAATTAACGACTTAAAGGATTTCATACTACTAAATTTAGCCTTGAAAAAATTGGACCCCGCTACCTTACATTTATTTGAGATGCATATGAGAGAGGAGGAGATTCCAACTTATACGGATTTCGTTGAATTCATAAAATCGCAAGTTAAAATATTGGATAGAACTGTTTCGTCTCGAACTGTATCAGTGAACAAAAATAATTATCGTAATCAGTCACGTGATAGTACGGTGCATACCTTTGTTGCTTGTGACAATAACCAAACTTGTTCACACTGTAATGGAAGTGATCATTGGAAGCTTTATATGTGTCCAACATTTCAAGCACTATCAGCCAATTCACGTTTGGACTTTATTAAAAACAAACGTGGATGTGTAAACTGTCTTAGCTCAACACACACGGCTTCACAGTGTAAGTCAATACATACTTGCAGGACATGTAACAAGAAACATCATTCGCTTTTACATCTGGAGCAAATTACTCAACGGTCGGGATCGAGCGACGCTGTGCCTAGTTCCGCGCAGTCACAACAGGTGGCGCTGTGTGCATGTTCACGCGTAGGTACAGATTTACCGCGCACAACCGTATTACTGTCGACCGCACAAGTATACGTTGACAACAGATATAATAGATATGTTTCTGTAAGATGTTTGATCGATAACGCTTCGCAAAACAACATAATTACGTCAGCTTGTTGTAAGAGACTTCAATTAAATATTATACCGCTTTCAAATTCATTTATAAAAGGAGTAGGAACCTCTTCGCGGCCTATTATAGGTTACGTTGAGATAACAGTTACTGCTAAAAATAAAAATAATTCCTTTAAAATAACCGCTCTTGTGGTTGACTGCATAACTGACAAATTACCATCTCACTTTGTTGATACCTCTGCAGTGCAACATTTGTTCAAATTACCGCTAGCCGACCCCCTGTGGCATATGCCTGGTGATGTTGAACTACTTCTAGGGGCAAAGCTGTTCCCATATTTATTACTCAACAATAAAATTATTTCACCTACCGCGCCATCCGCTATTGAAACCGTGTTCGGTTATATTCTTATGGGTGAAGTACCCGCTAGTTTATTTAATAATAAAAACGAAGTACCCACTAGTTCGTTTAATAATAAAAATAATACCGCTGATTTAAATACCGCTTCATATTTTTCTACCGCGTTGAATATAGATGATTCTCATTGTTTTCTGTCGTTAGACGAATCTTTACATAAATTCTGGAACATTGAAGAAATACCCTCAAAATCTTTTATGAGTCCCGCTGAACGGGAATGTGAACAGCTGTACGTTTCTACGGTGTCACGTGACTCCAGCGGTAGGTACTGTACTGCGTTACCATTTTGTAAGAATCCAGATTCACTCGGAAATTCTTATGCTGTCGCTTATCGACGTTTTATTCACTTGGAAAAAACTAAGCTTCGCGACCCTGCTTTGCGCGCTAGTTATAACGAAATAATCCAAGAATACCTTAATCAAAATTATTTAACTGAAACTACACCTAGTGCGGCTGATCAGACTGTAGGTTATTATATACCGCATCACCCTGTTATTAGGAATGATAAACAAACTACTAAAGTTCGCATCGTCCTTGACGCGAGCGCCAAGTCTCATAATGGCGTGTCATTGAACGATTTGTTACACACAGGGCCTAATCTACAGGCTGACATATTTTTATTACTTTTAAATTTCCGATTATTCCCTATTGCAGTCACAGCTGATATAAAACAGATGTATCTTCGAATTGCTGTTATCGATGAGCATCGAAAATATCAGAAAATATTGTTTCGGTTTAATACCGCTGAACCTGTTCGCGAATTTCAATTTAACCGAGTGGCGTTTGGCCTTAAGCCCAGCCCATATTTAGCAATGCGAACAGTCCGTCAACTATCAGAGGATGAAAAACATCGATTCCCGCGCGCATCCATTGTCGCTTCGCATGAGTTATACATGGATGACTTGGCTAACTCGACCTCCACTCTGGAGGAAGCCAAGATTCTCTCCGCTGAACTTATCGCCTTATTTAAGGCTGGGGGCTTTGACCTTACTAAGTGGGCAAGTAATTCCTTGGAACTACTAGATTCTATTCCACACTCCAACCGCTCTTCTATTAACTTTTCTGACGGGGATAACTTAAAGATTCTTGGACTCAAATGGATTCCTTCCGAGGATTGTTTCACCTTTACTACATCTAACTTGGATAAAAGTTGTACTAAACGTTCCATTCTTTCCACTGTTGCCCGTCTGTGGGATGTTCTGGGTCTAGTGGCTCCCGTGGTTTTATTCGCGAAATTACTCATAAAGGAATTATGGAAATTAAACACAGATTGGGATGAAACTCCACCCGATTCTATTGTGCTTCTCTTTCAAAAGTTTAAAGAGCAACTGCCTTTACTTTCCTCTTTAAAACTGCCGCGTCATGTAGCCGTTACTATGGGTTGCGTGACAAATATAGTAGGTTTTGCTGATGCCAGCTTGAATGCGTATGGCTGCGTCATATACTTACATGTTACTGACACAAATGGCAACGCACACGTAACTTTGGTGTGTGCTAAATCCAAGGTTGCACCTGTCAAGGTCGTATCTCTGGCTCGTCTAGAGCTTTGCGCCGCTGTACTCTTGTCAAGCTTAATTAAGTTAGTTTATGACACTTACCGCTCTCGTACCGCTATTAATAAAATATTCGCATTTTCCGATTCTACAATTACTCTTTCATGGATTCATTCCTCACCGCACAAATGGAATATTTTTGTTAGCAACCGCGTCGCTAAATGTCAAGAAAACCTTGATCCTAAGCATTTTTTCCATATTAACGGAAAAGAAAACCCTAGTGACTGTTTGTCTCGAGGTCTTCTACCTGAGCAGCTACTAAATCACAATTTGTGGTGGCATGGACCTGAGTGGCTTCTACGCCCAACTGCTGAGTGGCCTATCAGTCCGTTTGTTTCCTCATGTAGCGAGCAGTTGCCTGAGTTTAATAATAAATCGCTAACCTTAGTATCTACTGTATCAGAACCTAACTTAATATATAGTGTTAGTCAAAAATTTACATCATTAAATAAGATACTGCGCATAATTGTTTACATCTTAAGATTTTTGCATTTTATTCCTTATGACAAGTTAAATAAGACAATTACTGTCCGGGAACTAGGTACCGCTGAAATTTATTTAATTCGTTGCATTCAACAATTTCACTTTTTAGATATTTACGTCGAAATTAAAGGTAAAAAACTTCGCTCGCAGTTTAAAAAACTAGATCTCTTTATAGACGAGCATGACATAATAAGAATCGGTGGCAGGTTGTCAAATGCGAACCTTCCTTATGAAGCTCAGCATCCCGCTCTTTTACCTAAACATGATAATTTTACACATGTCTTAATAGACTATTACCATCGCATTTATTGTCATGCTGGTGTAAGCCTTCTTAGCAGTCTGCTACGACAAAAATATTGGATCCTCTCTTCTAGAGGTGTCATCAGACAAAGAGTACACGCTTGTAACTTTTGCTTTAAAGTGTCACCTTCTCACCCCAGCCCAAAGATGGCTGATTTACCCGCTTGTCGCGTACAAGAGACTAAAGCTTTTGTGCACACGGGTGTGGATTACGCTGGTCCCATTAAAGTCACGTTATGTAGACGCAGAGGTCAACGAAGTCAGAAGGCTTACATTTGCTTATTTATTTGTTTCGTTACCAAAGCAGTTCATATTGAGTTGGTTACTGACGTGTCATCGGACACTTTCATTTCCGCTTTTAAAAGATTCATTTCCCGAAGGGGACCTGTTTCCAATTTATACTCCGATAATGGAACAAATTTCGTTGGAGCCAAGGCTCAATTGCAAGAACTACTTGCTAACCGCTACCGCATAGAGTGGAAAATGATTCCACCCCGCGCCCCCCACTTTGGCGGGTTGTGGGAATCTAATATTAAATCTATTAAGACTCATTTATACCGTGTTATCGGTTCTCAGCTTCTTACCTATGAGGAACTCTCGACTGTTCTCACTGAAATTGAGGCAGTTCTGAATTCGAGACCGCTCTGTGTCCTGACTGAGGATCCTTACCCAGAACCGCTTACTCCCGCTCATTTTATAATGGCTTCTCCGTTGACTTCGTTGCCTGTCGTGAACGTTCCCGAAACAACGAAGTCTCTAACTTGCCGCAAAAAATTGCTTGACCAAATGGTTTGCAGCTTTTGGAGAAGATGGCGGATAGAATATTTACATAACTTACAAGTTAGGCAAAAATGGTTGGATGCCGTGGACAATGTTAGGATTGGTGCAGTGGTTCTCATGCATCAAGATGATGTCCCTCCTTTACGTTGGCCAATGGGCATAATCACCGAGGTTTTCCCCGGCAAAGATGGGACAACCCGCGTTGCTATGGTGAAGACATGCAGTGGCTCTTTCAAGCGACCCATTGTTAAACTCTGCCCGTTGCCTTCCCAATGATTTCACCGCGTAATTAATATCACGTAACTTTAGTCGTAATTAATATATTTCAATTGTTTTCTTCTCTCTCTTTCTTTTAATCCGCTTTAACGCAATTTCTTTCCCTTTTTTGAGAATACTACATATCCTCAAACCCGGGCAGGATGCTTACGCAAGTTTCTATATTACAAGGTTCTCTCTATTAAATATCCGAACGAAAACGTCAACGTCATGTCGCCAAGTGCCTATCCATCTATCCCTCTCCCTATCATTACGTCCATACGCGACAGAAAGAGAAAGCGCCAACCGACTACCGTTTCCGGACTACGTGGAACAAAACACCAGCAGAGGGACAGAGATTCAACTTCACTTGTAATCGAACACTTACCGCACCCGCACCGCAAGCTAACCGATAAGCTTCGCGACGCGCGCGCGCCGCGGAACATACCAAAACGCCTTAATTAAATTAAACCAATTCAAGAGTGTCGGCCGACACAGAACCAGGAAGAAGCAGAGAAACAGAAGCTACCGGACGCCGGTCTGCATATCAGCACGGCACATGCAAAACCACCAAGTAAGTCCTTAACTGTTTCCTACCCCCTTGTGTGCAGGCGACATGACATTCGTTCCCAAGTAATTACACAACGCTTATTGGTCCTTCGACAGCCGCAATAACCCAACTTATTCAACAAAAAACTTATGATGACGAGACTACAATTTTACTTTGGTAATAAATTCGTTTCTCATCTAAAAAAGTAGTGTTTTCTTACGACAATTATTATTACAAGTCCATAGTTCTGCAAGATTTAAAAATAAAAACAGCTACATTAAACCGCTAAAACAATAGTTAAGCATTGTGTTTTCTAAATACCCAATAAAAGCATTCAAAACGCTACAAATTTCATACAAAACCGGAAAAAATGATCAAACCATGATTTCTATTGTTTCAAAATATCTATGCAACAACTAAATAACTACGCATTGCAGAACTATGCACTTACATAGAAAGCTTTGTTTATAGCGTATCCCTCTTCTTAAAAATGTGCCAAATTCCAGAAAGGTTTTTATAAAACGAATACTTCTTTGTGGGCCTTAGGGAACAAGAAAAGAGTTTGTTAAAGTATTTATAACTTTTTCGTGAAGTTTCTTTTGTAAGAGCATAGTCCGCAAGTTTATGATTGACCTGGCGTATTGTTAGTAAATTTTTGGAATAGCATTAGGTAAATAAAAGGGTGCTTCTATCAGTCGATCGTGGAATACGGTAAAATGATTTCCAATTCGGAATAAGATACATCTATAGAACCAGTGACCAGCGCTCGCTGCAACCTAGAAGATCTAATAAAAGTGAAAAATAATTTTATATTATGACAGCCCTGCGGTATGCTACCATATAATCTCCAAGCCTCGTGAATCTTGGTTTGATGAAGTGCAGTCACGCAAAAGATAGCATTGAGAACGTACTATGGCTAAAATCTATATATGACCACTGTAAGGACTATTTCTGCTTGCAGCGCATATTATTAGTCAACCCAAAAAGGATCCTCTTTTGTTTTACTTACGGAGGCAGCTGTGACCACAGCTGCGTCCGTAAGTAAAACAATCATGTGCACGGGATTTTGTTTTCAAAATGGTCAGATATAGGTTTTGTACGACGCAATTTTTTTGCTATCGTATTTTATTTAAAATTCTGAGCAACTACCAATCAATTCGCACAAATAATGTATTATTTGACTAATTTATCACACATAGTTTTAGCTAGTTCCTTTATCGACTAATAGAACACCCTTTAAACAAATTTAAACTAAATAAAGGCACACGCCACGCCACAATCCAATCAAATGTACAAGTAACCTCTCTCATCAGGTACTTGAAGATGTTAGATATCACGTTATACTTTGCGACATCCATGCCGTACTGCAGAATATTGTTCGCGCAGTACTCAGACATTGGTGCAACACAACTATTGTATACCAGTAACGCATACATCCATTTCTGAGTTGAATTGCTGGATATAGGCCGCAAAGGACGAGTTACTCGAGGTGGTGCGACCTTTTTTGATGATTCGGGGAGGTTAGGGTCTGCTGTATGCTGGTTAACAGTTTCTGATGTTGGGTGGGTTACTGCTTCTGATGTTGAATCGTTTAGTTCTTCTGATGTTTCGAATCTGAAGGAGGATGGGTGTTAGAAAGGATAGGGCTTCGTAGGTAGGGATGTGTGTAGGGGGGGACTTACCGTTTGTCAAAATATGATGGCGGTGTTGTGTCGAGTGATAACTCCGTGCTTGATGGCTGTGAAACAAAAGAGATGCTTATTAATCTTTGTCAAATAATTTAACAGTAAGGCTGGGTTGCTTCACGTCCACTTCACGCACCGTATACGTCAAAAATGGCGCTAACTATCGTCAAACCAAAAAAAAAACCGTTGTTTCAAATTACAATTATAAAATTATGGCCTTGTCGTACGTTAAAAAACGAGTACGTAATCGTTATTATTTGACGTACGTACGAGGAAGGATCAAACAGTAGTGAGAACGACATACTCCTTGGTAAGAAAAAAAATAAATACTGGCAGGCAAAGCTCAGATACATATTTGTAATATTAATAAAGAAAAAAATCTTCGATTCTCTATTGTCTTTTTTCTGAATGTAATCATTTGTTTGCTTCGTGTCGGAACGTGTTCTCGAAAATGGAGAAAAACGAAGTGCGAGCCGTTATTAAATACCTGTGTTCCCCATTACGAAAGCCATAAATGATCGGGTGCCCAAACAATTTATCTTTGATAAAAAATACAAGATCCAACTTCACGAGGATCGCCGATGCGAGGGGTTGTGCCCTGCAGAGCTGCGTATCTTCACGGATGGATCCAAAACAGGGAGTGGTTCGGGAGCTGGAATCTTCTCGGAGGACCTCAACATACATATAGCCACACCACTGGGGGTTCACAACACAGTGTTCCAGGCCGAATGCATGGGCATTTCCCTGGCCGCCTCAGCCATTATGGCCAGGGAAGTAAAGGAACACTCCATCCGCATACTCTCAGACAGCATGGCTGTTCTGCAAGCGCTGAACAGCAACACAGTTGATTCTGGCCTAATATACGAGTGTCACCAGCGCCTCAACCAGGTGGGTAGCCTCAATAACATAACCATTCAATGGATCAAAGGACACAGCGGTTCGCGAGGTAACGATGCGGCCGATGAACTTGCCAGAAGGGGGTCGAGCATGGCACCAGTGGGACCTGAGCCCATCGCGCCACTTCCCTTCGGTTACATACGTACTCTGGTAAGAAAACGCACCAGAGACCAACACGACAAACTTTGGACGGAGCTAGGCGAATGTAGGCAGGCCAAGGAAGCACTACCCACAATTAATGGCCACCTCACGAAACAGGTTCTCCGTCTAAATAAACTAAAGCTGCGTACAGTTACTGCGGCTTTAACTGGCCATGGGTCATTTAACAAACACCTCTATGTCATAGGAGTAACAGACAGTCCGCTGTGCAGGGCCTGCATGGAGGATGACGAGACAGCGGCGCATGTGCTGCTAAACTGCCCGGTGGTCGCCACGTAAAGGGCAAAGTACTTCGGTAACCCAGGTACCCTACGTGAGACGGTCAGTAACATCAAGGCGTTGCTGGCCTTCCTTGAGGAGCTGGGGTGGATCGAATGACCGATGTTCCCACCCGTACGCAAAATACGCGCATTGTCGTGGAGTTGCGGACACCAGCCCGCTGTACCTATTACCTATTACCTCTGTTTAAAAAAGTTAACGACGCAAGAGATTCATTGCGATTCCTTACTACGCTACGCCTTTCGGTACGCGGTCGCCACTCCAGAACCTTTCGGCCCCATCGGCCATCTGTTCTGCGAGCAATGTGCCCTGCCCACTGCCACTTAAGTTTGGCAATTCTTCGGGTTATGTTGGTTACCTTGGTTCTCCTGCGGATCTCTTCATTTCTGATTGTGATGAACTTTAAGCATAGCACTCTCCATTGCCTTTGGATGACTTTTAGCATAATAATATATGAGACAAGAAACTAGCTGAAACTCACGTTATTTTCCTTGTTATCCTCGCTATCAGAAGACACCCTTCTGTTCTTGCACAGCTCGGGCGGACACCGACAAGTGCTGCTGCAGCCCTTGTCGGACTTCTGACAGCCGCAGATCTTGGTGGAGCAGCTTCCCTTGCACATGCAGTGCGCGGCGCCGTCGGAACCGCGTTTCACTGCACGAACTGAAGAGTCGGGGATGGATATGTCCGCTTGGGTGAAGTTCATTGTGAGGCGGGAGCGTTGTGCCTGAAGAAAAACCAAAATATTAACGATTGTATAAATATTTAGGACTAGCTTTTGCCCGCGACTTCGTCCGCGTAAAATTTTAGCCCCCAAACTAACGCGTCGCATCCCATCGTTCGCCTGTGCTACTACATTGTATGAGCTTGGATTTCTTTCTGTTTTTTCTCCTTTTGCTCGGTTCCTAAGGGTCGTAGCATGATGTTAAATAGTCTATAACCTTCCTCAAGAATTGGGCTATCAAAAGCAAAAAGAATTTTTCAAATCCGACTGGTAGTTTCGGAGATTACCCCCTACATACAAACAAATTTTTCCTTTTTATAATATTAGTATAGATCATTTTATTGCGTCATCGTTCGACGTTGCCTGCTGACGAAACGATACAAACAGCAGGTACAGATGGACACTTCAAGTTGTGACACTGGCACGACCATTTATCATTCATTACCGGCTCTAAGACTCATCGGCGCAAGAACAACGATCAGAGTACACGTGGCCTACTTACAGTAGGCGATTCTAAACCGATCTTCTCTTGTTTTCGTGTAAGCATTACGATAAAAGCTCATGCCAAGTTAACAAAACGTAAGTCAGTCAGGGTAGTTGCCTGGGTAAAAAAAAAAATAGTTATATTTAGTCCGTCAGATTATCGAAAAATAATGGACACGTATTTTTTCTTTTGTCAATCTAGCAAAAAATGACAAAGATAAAGCGCGTCAAACTTTGGGAGTGGGGGGTCGTGACGTCACTTGCTTGCAAAAGTGTCGCAAGTGACATCACGCGGAACTTTAACGGGCGATATCTTCATAATTTTTTATATAATTGACAAAAGAAAAAATACGGGTCCAATATTTTTTGATAATCCAACTGACGGACTAGTTAGATTTTTTTAGGAAAATAGCCTATTGTATTCCGAAAGCAATTTTAATTGTGAAATTAAAATAATAATCCTTTATTTTGCTTTCAACAAACAACAAAACCACAACAACACAAATGTATCTTTCAAAAGTTTCAGTATACATCTAGCCTCATCTATACTTATAATAATCTATACTTATAATAAATCTGTAGAAGTGAAAATTCTGTACATTGAAAATATCAAAAAAATAAATGGCAGGGGGTGTTACTAGACTGACACCGAACCCAAAAATGTGATTAAAAAAATTTTTGTCTGTCTGTCTGTCTGTCTGTCTGTCTGTCTGTCTGTCTGTTTGTTCAGGCATCACGCAAAAACTACCGGTTCGATTACGTTGAAACTTGGTATAATTATTCTTTAATATCCTGGGCACCACACTGGGTACTTTTTATCCCGGAAAAGTATATACAATAAAAAACAAACTTAATTTTGCGGTTCGATCCCTAGACTCGATTACTGCACCAACCGCAAATAATAAGTTTGTCGTAGGTTAAGTCACCCGCAATGGAGTTCATTTTTATTCCTTTTAGTTTTTAGAGTTATTTAAGTTTATTTTTATATAAGTCGTAGGTAGGTATAGATTTTAATTTTAAAGTATAGGTAGTATATTTGATAGTGTACGTAGTGACCGTAGGTTATTTTATAATACTGTTAGGTAGGATTAGTCATTCGTATAGATATTAGTTTTTAGGGATTTTGCTTATTTATTGAGTTTAGATTAGTTATCATCAGAAATAGGTTTATTTAGGTAGGTAGGTATTTAATTTTCTGTTATTGAGTTTTTTTTTTTAATTAGGTTGGTACTTAGGTAAAGGTATCATATAGGTACCCTCTTAATCACCACTAATGAGACACAATTGGTTTTCTATTGTAATTAGCCACAAAGGGCCCGCGAGATGGATGGCATTCTGGGGAAGCACATGGGTACATTTTATCCTGTTGGCACGTTCCCGTGGGATAATTTCCGACATCCACGCGGGCGAAGCCGCGGGCAGAAGCTAGTTGTAAATATTTCTGCATTACAAATCATTTGCAAGCATGAACTTCTGAACATCCTAATTTCAAGCTCACCTGTATACGTTTAAAAAGCGGCGTGGCCCTCCAGTCAGGATCTTTGTTCCTGTCTTCAAAGTCGTCGTCTTCCTCATCAGTAGGCTCCACATACTCAAGTTTGGGCTCCACTTTGGGTTCCACTTCCTCCTTCTTTGGCTTCCTCTTTGCTTTCTTGCCTGCTGATACCGAACGGAGTTGGTCTAGCTCGTCAACTAACTTTTTCTGTGAAACAGGAAGATTTTATAGATATCTTTTTAGAACTTTGATGAAGTATAGTATATATATATATATATATATATATATATAGTATATATATATATGAAGTATGTATAGTTGAAAATATTACTATTTCTTGTGTGGCTTTCAAAATATTGTGTGAGCTATCAAGCTTCAATTCTCAGAGAAATATTGCCCCTGCAAAATCTACGATCAAAAATGCGCCAAATGTAATCATTATCATCTAAATTTATATTTAATTACTGTGTTAATAAGGTTCACAATCGAGTAACCCAGACTAATTTGGCTTATGTCTTCGCCCTAAATAAATGATAAATGATTTTATTTGTAAGTAGGTTTGTAAAAACACTTTTACACGTCAATCATGTTTTAAAAACTAAATGGGGTCGGCGTTTCCTATCTGACTAGTCTGAGAAGAAAGGCCGAAACAAACTCGGAGGTCACAATCTCTTTTAAAGTGCAGACATAATCTTGGTCAGATCATATTAAGACCATGTAGATGGTCTGTCTGAGATGGTCTTTTGAAAGAACCACACAGATTGAGAGGACCTGTCCAGTCAGTACGCGTGTACTGACTGGCCGGTCCATGGTTTGTCAGAAATCGTGCAGCTCAATTCAAACTTAAGCTCAATGATTCGACGAACAATACCAACATAATCTAACCCCTATATACCCTGCATAATCTAACTACGTCATAAAACGCTCATGTCGACATCAAAACTGATCTTTAATGTAAAACAATAAGGTTCACAATCCTACATTTTCCTCCTCGACTTGTTCCAGCTTCTCCTGCTGGTACTGGATCACGTTTTGAAGATGTTTGCACGCTTCACTCTTGTCACCTCTGCCGACCACGCCGCGTTGGAGTGCCACTAGGGCTGATAACTGTAAAGTATAGAAAATAATTTTATTGCAGCCATTTATTTGTAAAACTGTTTAGAAATTAAGGTCAAACTAGATATCAGAAGTTTGACCTCTTGTGTAAGACTAAGTATCAAGCCAGCTTCTCTAAAAATACAAAATGGCTACTCAAGTAGCAAGATTGTCGCGAAAACAAGGCTCGCAATAAACTACCTTCTAGTCAAATGTCACCATGGGCAAAGCCAAACAGTCAATATCAGACTGTAAGATTTGTCTTGTGACGAACCGGGTGCTCTCGAAAACGATTTAAAACAACGCACAAAGGCAGTTGGAAGTCATAATTTTTGTTATGTAAGTTCAATTGTTACGAATAAAGCATCCATGAAGAGATTTCAAATAGATTAGACGCAATAAAATTTGAAAAGGCCGCCGTAACGTTTAAAATCTAGCCGCAGTCTCATCTCAAAATGTCAGACTTGTTTTGACAAGTCTGACAATTTGGTTTGTTTAAGGGATTTTTTTTTATTAATTACAGGTATTTTTGACAGATTGAGACAGATCAGACTGTGAATTTTCTTAAGATTAAAAGAATTGCCCATCTGTTTAAATGTATTTCTTACCTTCTGCTCACTCTGCAGCTTCACCATAGACAACTGCCTTTCAAACTCAACCTTGCTATTCTCAAAGTCCATAGCGAGCCTATCGTGAGCCTCCTTGATCTCCTCATATCTCGCTTGAAAGCCTTTCTCGCTCTGGTTGGTCAAATCTCTCTTAGCATCCACAAGTAACTCAAAGAGACATTTCAGGGCTACTTTAGCTTCTAACATTGATTGTATATTGTCCCATTGGGTACGGGATTTGTTTTCTGTAGAAGCAAAAATTAAACGTTTTACACATAGCCTGGAAACAGTACGAAAATCAACTACAATAGCAGCGCACATTTTACGTGGACACGACAGGAAATAAGTTATTAAATTGGAAAGGTAGGTAAAATGTTATAATCCTGTTTCTTAAAAATTTTAAACTAGAATATTATGATTTATGAATTTATGCGAGTGCTGCTAAAATTACAGACATATTTAAACTTCACAACTTTGCCTCTGTATGATAAACTCATGTATAGTCACAGAAGACACCTTGACAGCTTTGTATAGTAGATGCTACAGTTTAAGATTAGCTATATTTTTCCACATTAACATTATTTAAAATGCAAAAGCCCGGATTCCCGGAAAAAAATGGGGTCTTTTAATCGGTCGAACGCCGCAATCATAGAAACAGTTCAAAAACATTGAGTCTCGCGTGGATCCACGTAAGAAGGTTTAAATTAAACAATGTCGGATGATGGTATTATTTGTAAACTAACCTTGATCAGCCGTCAATATCTTCTGCTGCAGGTCAGAAATCTGTGCCTTACGCAGCGCGAGGTCATCTTCCAGCTCTGCTATCTTCTTCCTATTCGCCTCTTCGTCTGTGCTGTTACGTAGATTCTCTATTTGCTCGGTTATCCACGCCCTGTGGAAAAGAGATGTCAGTAGAATTCCCCTTGACGGTATATCTATCTGTCTTGCTTATACGCCTGGTCAAAAGATTTGAGCAACAAATTGATCTCATAGCTTGTGCTAGAATTAGCACACCAAGTCCATAGTATCAAAAAGTAAAATAAATGTTTTCATCATGCTTCAATACTTTTATTAATAAACTAGCTGCGCCCCGCAGTTTCACTCGCATACGTTTCCATCCCGTGGGAATATCAGGATAAAAAGTATACTATGTTAATCCTGGTTATAAACCATCTGTGTGCCTTTCATCCAAATCCGTTCAGTAGTTTTTGCGTGAAAGAGTAACATACTTGCCATCCATCCTTCCATCCATACAAACTTTCACGTTTATAATATTATATTAGTAGGAAGGATAGTAGGATTTAACCAATTTTAATACTGAATAAAATATTTATTTATTTTATTGTAAACATGTAGGAATTTTTCAGGAAGCCTATGTATAATTTTACGGATCAGTTGAAAGGCCACTTTAAACAATACCTCTAAAAGCTATTCATTTCCTGAATTCCCAGCAAATCATTAGCAATTCCTCGAATTTTCGTAAAATTTCTTTTTATAATTGGTGTAAACATTGCCGCATGATAAAAATAAAAACCATAGTTGTTTTTGCGCGAAATAGTAACAAACATCCATCTAAACATACAAACTTTCACGTTTATAATATTAGTAGGATAAACCATTATTTTCGGCTGAGACATATTGTAATAAAGAATTCCTGTTGGTCACAGGCCTCTTTAGATCTGCGCCTCCGCATGTGAGAGAACTATCCTTGTCAACCTCGCGATTTATCTATTTCAACACTAATAAAAAAAATATAAAGAGTTTGTTGATTTGAATGCGCTAATCTCTGAAACTACAAGTCGGATTTGAAAAAATATTTTTGTATTTGATGGCCCAATTCTTGAGGAAGTCTATAGGCTACTTTAACTTCACGATAAGACAATTAGGAACCGAGCAAAAACGAATAACGCTAGGCAAAACGCAGTAATATCGCGGGCAGACGATGCGATGCGATGCGACGGGGTGGGTCTAAGAACTAGAAAGTTCACGTGAACGAAGTCGCGGGCAAAGTTAGTATGCAATCCCGTCGCGCCGGTGAGAAAATACGTATGACGCAAAAAAAGGTTTACGTCCATAAGTTTAATACTTTCAATCATTTCGTACATCCTATTTAATCAGCTTGGGATCTTACCTATACTCCATCAACTCTTCAAGCGACTTCTCGGCCTCCACAATACTGAGATGTACTTCCAACTCCTGCTCGATGTATTGCTGTACCGCGCCAGCTTTCACACTGCCCTTAGCGTTGCGCTTCATTTGAGTCGACTTCTGTCGTTCTAGGGCTTCCTGAAGAGGGGGTGACAAGAGAAAATGCTTTTAATTTTATATTTATCTCTATACATTTATGAAAAGAAAATCAGTAAAAGTGACACCGTCAGCCTGACTTTATAATAGTCAGAAAAATACGTTCAAAATCAAAATTATCTATCATGGGACACGTATATTCATGTATCAGTTTGTGTATGTGTGAAATTATTCTACCTGTAAACAGTACCAATAGTACAGGTACTACCTGTACCGGTATCACACCAAGACAAATGGTACCGGATCCTAAAAATACCAGTATTTCAAGCCCTGCTTAAAATAAACAATTATAACAAACCTTGAGCCTCTTGTTAACAGCGACGGCCTCCTCCATCTTGCGCTTGAGCACGTTCTGCTGCTTGGCGTGAAGGTTCTCCATCTTGGCCATGGCGGTGGCGCGCTTGCGGTCCTCGTTGCGCAGGCGCAGCATCGCTCGCTCGTTGTCCGCCTTCCATTTGCGGAACTTCTCGCTTTCTTCGCGCATTTGTTTTATTATTTTTACCTAGAATGTTTATTAATTTATCATTTAGGTAAGCATTGAAATATATGTTGGATTGGATAGTGATATTTTCTTGTTCATTTGGGGGTTGGGGTTTTTAAGATGAGATGGCAGTGTCCATCATCAGATGGTAACTGCGAAAGGTTAACCCGCTACAAGCACGCTTTTCAGTAAAAGCTGGCTTGTGTTGCGTCGCCACAATGCGAAACGCATGCATTAAACGTAAGATGAAGTCGTTAATCTATTGCTGAATGGGCCTACTCTTGACGTAAATCACGCCTGATGGAAAGCAATGGATGAGGTCTACGATGGAACGAGCGTGTCCACCATAAACATGACATACCTTAGTAGCCTTCATGGCCTGTAACTCAGCATTAAGCGACGCAATCTTGGCTTCGTTCTTCTCCTTAGTCTTGATAATGTGTGCCTGTTGCTGGCACGTCTTCTTAAGGTCTGATATCTCGTGCTCCAAGCTCGAGACCTTAGTACGGCGCTCCTCGTGAGATGGGTCTTTGCTCTGTAGAGAAAAGATTATTTAAGAATAGCAGGAGAAGTATGGGGAGACCTTTGCCCAGCAGTGGGGCAGCATCATCACCATTACCTTCGCGCTCAGGCACGGAAACACCCCTCGGTTCTTAAGCCACTATGGCCCTACGGGATCCCACTGTGGGGCGCTGCCAGCAAAACCAACATACTCTGTCTACAAAGAGTCCAAAATGGTATCCTAAGATACATAGTCCTCCTTGCTAGATCCACCTTGGTTTACTAGGAATCACGAAATCCACGACTATCTACAAATGCCATCACTAAACTATGAAATCAAGCGGTACAAGGGACAACTACTAAGATACTCTGTTAAACCCGACAGCGGTGGTGAAAAGGCTGAACAGGAACCACCTTCTATAAGTGGGAGGCACAGCACAGGCTGCTCCAGCACAACGCCATTTGTCATGGAACGAATTCGCTTATGGTCCGACGACCGATTGCAAATGGAATTAAAAAGAAAGAAAAAAAAAATTAAACTAATGTATCGCAGCTTACACCTACCTTACCTAGGTGGAGCGACGATCTTCGCAGGATGGCTGGTAGCAGCTGGATGAGAGTTGCCGAAAATCGAGCTGAATGGCGTGCATTAGGAGAGGCCTATGTCCGGCAGTAGACTGCTACACGCTGATGATGATGATCTTACCTTAGTCTGTTTCAGTTGCTGCAGCAACTCGTCTCTCTCCTTCTCAAGATGCGCGATCTTATCCTCGTTGTCTCGTAGATTCTTGTGGCTGTCCAGCATGTCTTTATTGTTGGCTAGTATTGCTTGTACTACGGATGCCTTAATCGCCATCGCGCGGTTCAGTTCTTGAAGTTCTTGGTTTAAGGCCACCTAGTGACACGAAAAGTTTAAATAGTTACAGTATTATGTGTTGGACAGTTACGCAAAACAAAGTCATTATTTGCCTAGTCTTTTCCTAACTATGTTGGGGTCGGCTTCCAGTCTAACCGGATGCAGCTGAATACCAGTATTTTACTTGGAGCGACTGCCGATCTGACCTCCACAACCCAGTGACTGGGTAATACGATACCCCTTGGTAAAGACTAGCTGTCAGACTTTCGGGCTTCTGAAGACTCGTAACGACTGTCAAAGATCTACGAATGAAAACCGGGACCAACGACTTAACGTGCTTTCCGAAGCACGGCCCCTCCGTGCTTCGGAAAGCACGTTAAGTCTTGGTATGTAAAGATGGTCACCCACCCACGGACCAACCGCGGCAAGCGTAGCTTAACCTGATCAATCGACCCGCGCAGCTGTTTTTACATAGCCACAAGCCCCTCCGCAGCCTCCTTAGTTTACTATGTTACGCAAAACAAAGTAAACTAAGGAAAGAGAGCATGACGGAGTGTTCGGCCAAATGAAACACCTTTTGAACATTCTCTAGAAGTGACTATGAAATGAGACTGAATAGATATACTAACATAATACACACTGTGCTAGGCGTAGTGTAGATTTTGCTTATAACTAGACAGGTCTAAGACCAAACTTGTACCATTTTCTTTCCTAGGATATTGTTGGAGCAAGTTTTATCAGTTTCAGATTATTTTTGCTATATATCTATCTTCTACATATGTAAAAGGAGAAGCTGACTGACTGACATATCAACGCACAGCCGAAACTACTGGTGTTGGAAACGCGAAATTTTGCACACGGCTTCCTTTTATTATGTAGGGGAGCAATAAAAAGGGGTTTTTGGAAATTCGACCTTTAAGGGGGTGAAAAGGGTAGATTTTGTTTGTAGGAAATATCTTATTCCTTGAGTTAATAAACTTGAAACTTAAAGGATAATTATGTATATTGCTAGTTAAAAAATACATTCTAAAGGGGATTTTTGGTTTTAAGTAATTAAAATAAACTTTACCTGTCCCATAGCTCTCTTCTCCTCCTCCAACGCAGCCTGATCCTCATTCATGGGCATCTCCTCATCCCCTTTTTCATGATCACCATCATTAACAAATGACAGTTTAATCTCATGATCAATCAACTCCTCATTACTCTTCAAGTTAACCGACTGTAGATCTTCCAATCTCGTTTTTATTTCTTTCAAATAGTCCACAACCGTTGTCTTTTGATGCTCATCATCTTTGTCTGTGGTGTTCAAATTCTCTATGGTTTGGTTACATTGTTCTGTCAGCTCATTTAGCTTCCGTTCTATTTTATCTTTGGCTGCTTCAGCGAGTAAAGCCTTTTCACATAAGTTTGTGTTTTCGATCAGCATGTTGCTCAAATGCTCAGTGACTTGTTTGTGTTTTTTTAATAATTCGGCGTATCGACCTCTTTCTCTCTCTAGATCTTCTTGAAGCTGTTCGTTGTTCTGTTCGGAGGCGGTCGGCATTTTGCCGATGAGTTGTAACCGTAGTTCATTTACTAAGTTGTTCAATCTAAATGGAAATGAAAGTTTCGTTAGTATGAATTTGAATCCTATACTATCCTTGACAATTCAAGCGTGCCTATAATTGGTTTAATTAAATTAAATTCTTTCGGCCGTATTACAAAACATAGTTTAGGCCCAGGTTTAAACCATCAGGTGAGTTTTGAATTTCGAACAAATCAATCAATCCGACATAATTAAAGTTCTTATTACAAATCTGATGTTAAACCAGAATCTAAATTGTCAATTTGGATTAAGAACTTCATACCTTAGCGGGAATAAAGTCCAAAATACAGTAACTGGTTCGAAGGTTTAAGCTAGGTCTAAAGTTAGAACTCGTTGTGTAATAAGACAGTTTGAGTTTATCAATCGCCGCGGAAGTACTGTTTGATAAAACTATCCACTAGCAACAATATTGTTATGAACATTGCCTCGCATCCATGTTTTGTCTTGCTTATATAAACTTTATGGAGTCTTATGGTTGAAGCTAGATTTATTAGATTACACAGAAGAAAAAGTATGATAAAAATCACGCGCATGTTCCTTGAAAGGTTAGGCAGAGGTGACCTATAGTATACCCACATTTAGCCAAGGTTTTTTTTTTATTTATTTTTTTAGGTGGTTAAGCAGAGGTGACCTGTAGGACATTCATTCTATGGGCCAAAGTATAGCAAGACTCCTGCTATACTTTGGTATAGTATCTTTGACCTTTTCGAAAAGACGAAAGCGCTAACTGAAGAGTTGAAATAACAACGATGGCCCTCTTTTCAAATTACCTAACAATCTTCGCGGCCTAAGTATCCTGGTAAATTATAACCTTTTTGCGTATCCTCCTCACTCGATGTCAAGACTGTCTTTCTCCAAATTGTAGTCAGCCAGGCTTACATACGCCACCAGTATCAGAGAGAATATTAGCATTATATGACTGAATGAACTTACCTAACGATCTCAGCAGCCTTAGCATCCTGGTTAATGATAGGTTTATTGCGTATCCTGCGCGCACGGTCTGCGTATCGCAGCGTCGAGACTGTCTCATCCAAGTTGTAGTCAGCTGGGCTTACACACGCCACCATCAGTGTCAGGGAGTTGCCGCCTAAACTGTCTGGAAGGAGGAAATGGTTGGATGTCAGAATTGCGAAACGGAACAATTTCTTATTATTATATAAATTATGCTTTCCAGAAAAGATAGTAACTATCAAATTAAATAGAAAAACTAAGTGGATATCTCGAGGGATAAAGATATGCAGCCAGAAACAAAGACATTTACTTTGGAAATATCGATTTTACCCTAGCTCAACAAATAAGAATAATCTAAGGAGATACTCGACTCTCTATAAAAAAGTTATAAGATTGGCTCGGAAAGCCCAAAACTATTATTTTATAAGCTCTTCTCAAAATAAAACTAAAATGTGCTTACCACAGGAACAAATTATAAATATAAATAGAGACAATTTGACTTTTACACGCCCTCAATGACATTGCTAATGAATTTAATAATTACTTTATTGACACAATTGAAAATAATATAAATTCTGATAAGATTAATGGTAATGTTTTACTTTTTGATAATCTTTATTATTTATTTATTTAAACTTTTCGCACAAAAGGTACAAAGGCGGACTTAATGCCTTAGGCATTCTTCTTTATCACGTCAGGCAGACGGTAGGCTAGCCTAATCACCTGTTTCATTAGTGATAATGAACTATGAGTGATACTATCTACCTACTACTAATCTTTCATCACAATCTTTATTTATGTTACCGGTTTCGAAAGATGACATTATAAAAATTATCTCTAATCTAAAAAATACGAATACTGTTGGTTGGGATGGCGATTGTACTAAGGTCCTAAAGTATGTAAAGGAAGATATAGCACAGCCATTAGCTCACGTTCTCTCTCCTATCCTCTGTATTGCTGATGGCATATTTCCAAACAGCTTAAAAAAAAGCTGTTATTAAACCTTTACTTAAAAAAGGCGACAAAACGAATATGAAAAGCTATAGACCCATTGCAAAAATTTCCGTCTTGTCCAACATTTTTGAGAACGTTTTATACAACTCCATGTACACATATTTTGAAAAATATAACTTATTTTGCAATGAACAGAAAGGTTTTCGCAAAAACATAAATATTAACTTGGCACTGTTTGATTTAATTAATAATATTATGACATTAATTGATTAAAAAAAATCCAATTTGTACTCTTTTTACTGATATGACGAAAGCTTTTGATTATGTTGACCATGGGATAATGCTACAAAAGCTATAGGGCTACGGCGTAAGGGGAAATATCCTAAAATTGATAGAATCATATTTAACTGATAGAGTGCAATGCACCGAAGTCTCTCGATTATTTCCCAAAACCAAATTAGAAACTGTATATTACTCAAAACAAAGAGCCATAAAATATGGCGTACCACAAGGTGGCGTGTTGGCACCACCTCTATTTCTGATTTACATCGATAATCTCCCAAAAATAATTCAACAGAAGATGGCTTTTTGCAAACGACAGCACAGCTTTAATGAAAAGCAATGACATAAATAATTATGAAAATGATATTAATGAATCTTTAACTAAAATAATAAACTGGCTTAGTGATAATCATTTGAAAATTAACCTAAGCAAAACCAACATCATGCAATACCATCAGCGTCGTGGAAATAATAACATTAACATCACTTATAAAGATCATAAAATTCAGGAAATTGATCGTGCTAAATTTTTAGGAATGACTATTGATAATAAATTGACTTGGAACACTCATACCGACATAATATTATGTAAACGACTAAGTAAATCTGCGTATGCACTATTCCAATTTTCAAAAAAGGTTAATATTGAGACATTGCTAGTAGCATACCATGGACTTGTAGCTTATTTTACGGTACGGTATTATTTTCTGGGGGCAGTCGGCTAATAGGGAGGTTGTATTTAGGATGCAGAATCGCTGTGTGAGGTCTATGTGTGGCCTAAAAACGACAGATAGCTGTATTCCGTATTTCAAAAAACTAAAAATATTGACACTGCAAGCAATATATAGTCAATATAGTTATAGGAAAAACACCAACAACCTCTCAAGAGGTCATTGTACGCATTATTATGAACAACTTTTTCTATGGGACAAAACCTGAAATCGCGAAAAAAAAAAAATTAGCTTTTCCCTACATTTAGGTTCGTTTATCTCGTGAAAATATATGGAACAAGTATGGTAAAAGTTGTTCATAATGATGAGTACAATGACCTCTTAAAAGGCTGTTGGTGTTTTTCCAATAACCCTGTATAATGGAAACTGCATTGTTTGTAAAAAAAACCCCGCATTTATTTGTCAGCTTATCGGCAGTCAGAAGAAATCCATTGCATACTCAATATTGTAACAAACTATGTAACATTAAATGTAAAACAGCCTTAATGCGTAAAAGCCTTTTCGGCAACACTCTAAAAATTTATAATAAAATACCGGATGCCATTAAAAATATGCCATCAAAAATAAAATTCAAAAAGGCACTTAATAGCCCTAAGCATAGTGACAAATGTTACTACACACTGGATGAATTTTTCAATGATAGCTCAATATAATGCTGTTTCTATGTAATAGGAAAAAAAAACTTAAATGATGAATTAATTTGGAGTCGAAATTTATTATTAATATTGACATTTAATCATTTTTGACATTTTCAATTATTCTGACTTACTTAGATTTTATTTTTTTAGTTTTTGACATTTTTAACTTAAATAATTCCTCCTTTAAATCTGACATCCCTCAATTTTTTAAATAATATTATGTAATTGATATAATTTATTTTGAAATTTTAATTATGCATGATTTTCAAACATCTTTTTTTATTTTGAAATTTCAATTCGTAATATTGAGCTAGATTCACACCATATTTGTACGCCTCCTGGCATAACATAGCGTTCTGTTCACCAAACTCAAGATCTGTATTTCTTTACCTGTGTTAACAAATAAAAGTGATTTGATTTGATTTAAACAAACTAATAAATACATTTTTGAAAGGTGTTATGATAACAACACCTTAATTTGGCTGTAGAACTAGTCAAAATTTGGATTTAAACTAGTGCGGTGACATAGTTCGTTGTTAAGTAATTGATGCAAAAGATAGTCACTGTTTTATGCATTTGCTGCCGTGTGTGTACTACCGACAGTACCCACACGTTTGATTTTCGCTACGATTTGTGTACACGCCTATCGTAACTAGCACAGCAAGACGTTTTCTAATCGCAAAATCTATTGCAGAAGCTAAATAATCTTTAAAATAATCAAGTTAAGTTAAAACAATGAGTCATATAAATAAGTTTTATGACTTTCATTTAAATCTATTTATTAGTAAGTTAAAAAAAAAAATTAGATCATTTTGAAACATCTTTCTTACCTTGCAACAGCCTAGTAAGCTTGCTATCTCTATAACTGATAAAACTCCTGTTAGTTCCATCTCCTAAAGCTGAGATGACATTGCCAAGCGCCAGTAAACCTTGGTTAATCTTGACGCCTTCCCTCAGACGTTCGCCACTCGCCTTCGTCTTCTTTATACGCTCAGACCCCGCTAAGTCCACCAGGTGGAACTTTGATGTTGTAGCTATGTTTCTGTAAACGTAGAATTTTGATGTTATTGTTAAAGGAAAAATCTATATCTAGTACTAATAATAAAGCTCAAAAGTTTATTTGTTAGTTTGTTTGAACGTGCAAATCTCTGGAACTATCGGATTTGAAATATTATTTAACATCACGCAATGACTCTTAGGAACCGAGCAAAACTCCGGGAGTGCCGGCAGAAGTGAAAACTTGAATATTAACGTTGTGCATTTTTGATATTTTGGAATGCGGTCTACTCTCCCTCCGTCTAACGAATTTTCGATCAGGTCACGTGTCCTGACGCGAGCTCCGCCTTACGAATTTTCGATCAGGTCACGTGTGCTGACGCGAGCTCCGTCTTAGGAATTTTCGATCAGGTCACGTGTCCTGACGCGAGTTTAACATTTTTTACCCATAACAAAAAAAGTGCACAACGCTGCTAAAGTTTTCACTTCAAAAATCGACAAGAAGTAGAACGCAAAGAGAAAACGCAGTAATAGCGTGGGCGGGCTATGCGATGCGACGGGGTGTCGCGGGCAGAAGCTATAATGTAATAAATAACAGATTTTTTTTTAAATTTAGTATTTGTGTAAGGCTGCATTTATGCGACGCGAAAAGTTTCGCGCTTTTTGAGAGAATTTGTATGTTGTTGCCTAGTAATGAAGTTTATGGTGTGGCCAAGTCCATGGACTGGAAGACGAAGTGTCGGTCATCCGGAAGTCAGACGGGCGGACGATATTGTTGCCATCGCGGGTAGAACCTGCCTGCCCAGGAGCGTGGAGATTGGAACAAGGAAATTGACTTCTATGGCCAGCAATGGGCGAAGTCGGGCTGTTGATGATGATGATTTTATTGGCTATTGTATTGAGGTAGTCCATTTTTACTATATTTTTTACAGGAGACATACAATGATAGATAAACTCACTTATCACTCCTACTCTCTTTATAAATAACAATGGTGAAGACAGCATGACTGCGACTGGAGGCTTGGTTCATGGCTGTGGAGCCTGTCACTCGGCCTGAGGACCCTCGCTCTAACACCATCATTGTCTCCATTGTTGAAGACACTGGTAGCTCTGTTATGCCTGGAAACGAAGAAGATAAGATGTTTGGTCTATTACTAATTTTGTATCAGAAGTAGCTTTGTAGGTACTTGAATACATTTTTATTCCTCTCATCTTTTATCAAATCATGACTTTCAAGTTTGAAAAAGGAGTAATGTTATCAGGCAGTCAGGTAAATACTGAGTGGTTCTATACAAATTTCAGAGCAGACCAGTTATTTAAAGCCACAAGATTTAGCTAAATTAAATTGAGAATGTGATATAACACATCACAAAATATAACAGGAAAGATGATGGAGTAACATTATTCTGCCCAAATAAAAATAAATGTACAAAAAATAGCCAGTTCCGCAGTAAACCACAATGTATATATCATCATCATTTCAACCGAAAGACGTCCACTACCGGACATAGGCCTCCGCCGAGCACCTCCACTTCAACCGTTTCTGATTCAATGTATATATGTAAGATAAAAAGTTTTCACACATACAACAGTCCAACACACCTGATAAGTTCAATAATTTACCTGGTAAAATAACCCCCTTATTAATATCCTCCCTAATCTCTATAATACTGTGTCCCCTCTCCTTGCCAGAGAGGAGGTCGTAGCACTGCTCCTGATACAGCTCCATGAAAGAGACATTCACTTTGAAGATAAACTTGTCCTCATGAGTGTCTATGAAGTCAAAAATGTCTGCCACCGCCTGGGGTATTACACCTGTAAAATGTAATAGTTTGTTAATAATATAAATAAAGTAAATAAAACTTCATTGTTTCAAGTTTTACTTTGAATAAGTGTTGCAATCTTAAATACAGCAGTTGAAAAACAATTCTTTGGTCTGTTTTCAGTGAGTCAGACGAGCAGGTTAAATGAGCCAGAAACATTTTATCAGACTAGCAGAAGTTAGATGTACAGACGCCAGCAGGTCAAGCTACCCGAAACTGTCAAATTTTCCCAATCAACCTTGAACCTTAATGCTTTGGCGATAAAGTTGAAAATCTATTATAGAAATTTGACAGATTGTAGTAGCTTGATGTGCTGGTGTCTGTACAAGTATCATAAGTATGCAGGGTCGTTTGATATAGTTGTAGTTTAGTAAGAAACCGATGGATGTTTTCGAATGAAATTTAGTTTGATAAATGAACAGTTTGTTTTCTATTAATTAAATAAAATTTTATCTGAAAACATCACTCCGTTTCTTGTTATAATAATAATATAATAATAAATTTATTTGTCAGAATATTGTTGTTAAATAGTAGTAGTACTCACTAAACTTCAACTATATCCGACGACTCTTTTGTTGACTGTACCTAAATTATACAAAATAGAAGAATGGCTATCACTCCTATTATTTTTCATACTCTCCAGAATCAGCCTAGTATAATGGTCTTGTTATAAATTCTAATAAGGTATCCAATGCAGTCCATTTAAAACAAGCATACAGGGGAAGTCCCCTACACAATGAGAGAGCAGAGATAGATATTAGAATAGAATAGAATTTTCTTTAATCAAGTTACAAAGACTCAACAAGATTGTTAGTAAAACTTACGACTATGTTAGTAAGACACAGACACTAAACAAAAACAAGGAAAACAGTACAATATAATAACGGTTGGTCACCGTTGCGACATCCCATGAGAGACGGCACAACAGTGACCCATGTACACACAGTCTAGGCGACTCGCAATCATGCTTAAGATACTGTTGGAGCCGCCCCACACCCTGCGCACCAGGGAAGCGCACCTTTTACGCATAACAATGCGTGATAGGTGCGCTTGCCTGGTGCGCAGGGTGTGGGGCGGTTCGCAAATGCACATGTAGATTGCTTTTACGCAACAGCGTAAAAGCGATCTACATGTGCATCTGCAGACATCCCTGATGCTCTACAAAAATGGGGCATCCCACCAGTATCCTAAATGCATTGTTATATTGAACGCGGAGAGCGCTGTACGATCTTTGCGTATACTTAGGCCACAGGCTGCTCGAGTAAAAAGCAGTACAGTAGGCTCAAAAGAGCGCGATTTTAACAGGAAGTGAGTATTGTGCAAATCTGCTAGCCAGCATGTTCACTCTAACCGACAACGCCCTCCACTCCCGATCAATGTCATCATCGTCTTTGGAGGTTGGGAGTCAATATATGACCAAGATACTTAAACCAATATCTGCGAAGGTGTACCATAAAGTAATACAGGCAGTACTGCATCCGGGATTTTACCCCCAGCCTCAAAGACCATGATCATCATCATCATCATCTGCATAGCCTTTTCCCAACTACGTTGGGGTCAGCTTCCAGTCTAACCAGATGCAGCTGAATTCCTCAAAGACCATGATATTAGAGGGATATTATATACATACCCAGTTTTGTGGAGTCACCGTCAGATCCAGAATAGTTTGTCCCCATTGTGTAAGTCTTGCCAGATCCAGTCTGGCCATATGCTAATATTGTTACATTGTATCCTGGCAAAAGAATTAAGACTTTAAAAAAGTCTATCATTACTTTTAAGAGTGATTTAAGAGTTAAAAATACTAGAATAGGCTTCAAGTTCTAATACTGAAAACAAAATGGTTTCTATTCTAGACAAATTCTATCTAGACTCCTGGAAGCCTTTTATTGCATATTATTTACTTATACCACAGTAATCATTTCATTAGTTAGAGATCAGGTGATTTGTAACTTCAGCCCCTCCTCCCTCAGACACTTTTCTCTATTTAAGATTGTTCTATTTTTATTAGCTTTTATTTAACTCGCACTGTTCATATGTATGTTTGTAAGTTGTCCATCTAAATTTCCCCATTTTTCCAACCCTTTATTTATATATTTATAATTGATTGTTTTCATTCACCAGTGCTATCTAAGATGTTGAGATAAATAAGGATATAAGATTATGATTATTATATCTTAGGAACAAACCTTGAAATAGTCTCCCAATGAGACTTTTAACAGCAGTATCATAAAACTCTTGTTGAGTAATGTGCTGCGCAAACACATGATTATATGTAAATGCCAGGTCTTTGATCTGGACCTGGGGCGAACCTGGCACTACGTCAATGCACTCGTCACATCCTCTATCGGTCTCCAGTTGCATCAAAGGCCTAATCCGAAGTGCAACTTGCACTGTGTCAATAGTTCCTCTACTGTCAGACTCGACCATTTTGATATTATTTTTTCCAATAATAAAAACACCTCTCCTCTCCTATATCAACAACAAATCTCGCATATCCCTCGTTTTCTTGGTTTTCTGGATGACCAGGGAACTGTCAGTTGACAGGTTTTTTTTATTTTATGTCCAGATCGTGGCTTCCAGCTTCGTCAGGCCTGACATTGGTGTCAATTTCTGTAAGGAGGTTTGTTAAACACTTGAATATTATCGTTCATCGGAGAAAAGGTGAAAAGGCGATGATTGGAATGCGCGACTGGCGAATTTGGCTTTCAAACGTATTTTTTTCATGTCATACCAACAGATGCAAAGCTGTTTCTTGAGGGCTGTTAAATACATGACCTGTCTGAACGATAACTTACCGTAAAACTAAACAAAGACAAACACTACAAAAACAAATATCGTGATACACAGAACGGTTGTATTTATATGACTTTAATTAACTTAGACTTTCAAACAGCACAAATGACGACAATAAAACGTTTAAAATACAACGGTTCGGGATCAACGACATATTCAAATTTAGGGTTACCACACACAAAAACAAAACAGTCCACACAGCCCAAACCCCGAATAATCATAAAGTTTTTTTAAGTTTGTCTATGTTCAAACAGCACATTTTCTGCTCAGAAAGGGGAAGACTTCGACCATTTATGACCTCAGCTGCCAGTGACTCGCTGGCGATTTTAAAATCTCACGTGCACACGCAAATTTTTTGCAGGTTAAAATGCTAAGGACGACTTATAATTTAGTATATGATTTTGTATGCAAGATAAGTTATAAACTTTACTATCAAATGAAATGAAACTTCATTTACAGTGTCTTGCACAGATTTTAGATTGGATTGTGGATCTACTGTGGTTTTAATCAGGTTATCGGAAAATAAAGAGTCTGCTGTACTTGCAAGTTTTTCTATATTCTTGCTTAGTGGAATAATCTATGTGAATTTTAAATTGTTAGCGTCAATATCATGAAATTTTCCCTTTATTTTTTGTCCATGGATGGCGGACAGATAGCTTTATCATCTAAGAAATCGCTGCCTGACTCGGTAATTATAAGAAATCTTTTAAGGTGTTGAATTTACCTTGGTGGAATATTATTGACTAACGAGACCGAAACTAATTCATCACCACACTGATGACCATCGCTAGGTATAAGATTATCACGTTTATTATTCCTGTAAAAGTGGGCTGGATCTATTCTAAAAGCGAGTAAACCCATTTCTTTGCTTATTGAACACAATGCCTCAATGCATAAATCAACAATTTTATGTATAGAAGAAAACAAGAACAACTATCTATTAAGGTCAATATCTACGCCAATAACCAATTCATACTAATTCCATGAGAATTCCAGAGGGTGAATGGGTATGAACTTCGTTTCGCGTGCTATTCTTCTTTTTTTGCTTTTTATTGGTGTTGCGTCACGTATCACAAATGTGTTGGCACGTATACCCCAAAACCTTGATGGCAAAAACACCCACTTACAAGAAAAAATGATGAGGAGTGTTTTTTGTCTATAGGCAGTTGTCAAAACAAGAACTGTCAAAAAAAACGAGCGAAAACGTAAAGAAAGTTCCATACATTGCGACTATTGCGAGACGTAATTTACGTGTTTTGTGTTTTGGTGTGTGATTATTACTAAACAGGGAGCTTAAAAACTACACTGGAGATAACACAATTCTTGCAGACGTTTATAAGTGCCGTAAGCCCATGTTGAACATTTGTTAGTACATAGCGTCATGCCCCCGCGAACTAATGTTACCTGTCTTTTTTCTTGATTCTTACCTACATTTTTGTCTACATTTTCTACGTCATTTCGGGCTTATAAAAGCTTAATTTTACTTTACTGTTTAGGAGTACTGGCACTAGTAGGCTGTATTGGTATGTACTTATTAGGGCTGATGGAATGATCTTCAAAACGCGATGGCAAGCGACAAATCCTCCTGGGACGGTTAGCAAGTAAACTACTGTCATCTTTAGCCGGAGTTTTGAATGGAGATGGTTCAGGCTTGTCAATAATAGATACTTAAACGTTGTTTCTCTTTAGGTGTATAGTCAGCTTTAGGATTAGTAAAAGAACTGTTCAGTGCCACATTAGTACAGTCTTTACTGTTTGACAACTTATTCAGAAAAGTATTTTCAACAAACCGTTCTGGCAATCGTCTGTCTCGACGTAGCCGCACATCATTAGCAGGTTCTGCATTTTCTTTCAATTTTACAGTGCATTTCTGTTTCGTTTCAACATTTTGTTTCTTTTCTCCATTTTTGTTTGGACCTGTCTTCAAAGTTTTTGTAATTGCTTTCTTAGTTTTCGTCGGGATTTCTAAGGACGCGTCATCTAACGCGGAGTTTCTTTGTCTGCTAAAGCTTTTCTTGGTGTTTTCGTAGTATTTTTTACTGGCGTCAATTTGTTTGTGGTGACATCAATGTTTTCCATCGGAGCTTTGGAAGCTCGCGTTGTAACAAGGTCAACCAGATTAGCCAAACTCAATGCCTTACAAAAAGTATCCAGTGTTAGCTCATCCGATAAAAGTAGTCCGGATAGCAACAATAATGCTAAAGGCAGAACAAGTAGAAAGAAAACTACGAAATCTCAACACGCAGCCAATAAGAAACCGTCCCCAGTAACGAAAGCCCAATCACCTATAAAGAAATTTCTGACACCAGTAAGCAGATTTTCATCACTTGCAAACAAAACACAATCACCAATCAAGAAAACAAGTCCTAAACGATCTACTAACAACAAAAAAAATCTGTCATTTAAATTACTGGGAAGTAAGAAAACTTCACGGGAAAGTGAAAATAATGATCAGGACATCTATGAATTCACATTTGATCCAGATGAAGAACCCAAACCACAAAAAAAGAAACCTAAAAGAATTGTTACTAAGAAACCTACCCCTGCTCCTGTCTCTAAGCCTAATAAGGTTGTATATAAAAGTAGGTACGATCAGAACATATCTAAAGCATTAGCAGCTTTAAAGAGTGCTGTCAAACCTGGCAAAGCTACCAATGCTGCTAAACTAATTCAAATAGCAGAAAATAGCAATGAAGATGAAGAGAATGCTGTACAAAACATTGTAGCTAATAATGTAAATGAAGTACAAACAACTAATGTTACCAGAGAAAATAATATGGCTTTTAATGACACAGGCAAAAACTCAGTACATGAATGTAACTATCCTTCAATAAGAGTGGAAGATATAGCAGCAGACATAGAACCAAGCATGGATCACCATGATGATATAAACTATTCACCTGTTAACTCACCCAGGCCTAATGGGTTAAAAACTCCTAATACCCATGAATCTGTGAATCATAGAGCAACTCCGGAAAGATCTGTACACAATAATGACCCTCTCAATTTGTTAGAAGACTTCAGCTTTTTTGATGAACAACCTGTTGCCAGTAGTAGTATGAATATGTCAGTAAGACACACCTTGGCCAGTCCTTGGAGGGTAGAATTTGGTAGTTTACCCATAAAATGGCCTAATAATGCTTATGTAAAGGCTAACATGACACCAGCAGTTGAGACTTCATTCATCAACACTGAGGATTCAATTAATAAAAAGAAACATGTTTACACTAACATGCTGCCTCAGACAAATGAAATATTCACAGATAACGTAGATAATGCTCTTAAGCAGACTAGTATAATATCATATATTAAAGAAATGGCGGAGAAGAGCGCTAAAAAGAAACAGAGGAGGTCTGTTTCTCCAACTAAAGCTATCTATCAAGAAATTGGTGATGTAAACGGAGCAGCAAATAAAAATAAGAAACCAACAAAGAAAGGAATGGAGAATACACCAGCGCCACCTTCTAATAATACTTCAGAAGAGGTTTTAAGTAGTGGTAATGATGCTTCTACTGACAAAGAAACCTCAAAGAAAGAAAGAAGAACAAGAAAGCGTAAGAATGATGAAAACATTTGCAATTTACCTGCAAAATCTCCTCGAAAACAGAAGGACAAGGATGGAACTTTCTTTGGCTTCGATGAAAGTGAGAATCAGGATGAGAATGTATCTCCTATCAAAGGAAACAATAATCCTATCAGAGGAAGATCATTAAGGAATAGGTTTAAAACTGTGCTTCAAGAAATCAATGGACCTACAAGAGCAGTGTTGTCAGTTGCTGCAAAAACTAAGATAGCTACAAGTTCTGATGCAGTTAACAAGGTGTATGAGGAGGAGAAGTCAGCTGCTGATGCACCAGTTTTCCCTGAAAAGAATGTTGAAGATAACGCAAATAATGTTGAGGATTTAGATATCAATGATGATTCACAGTCTGTACATTTGTTTGAGGATATTGAAGTTGTACATCACTTAAAGGTAACTAATGTTTTCTTATTTTTTCTATGCAGAATTTCACTTCTCTGTGGAATGAATGAATGAATGAAATGCACTGACACCAGTGTGGTTTGACCAGACTCAATTAATCAAAAGAACCCCAAGATTCGCACTAGCCCCTGTGGCCTCATGTTTCATGGTGCTGCAGCGAGCATTGCACATCAAGGAGTAGACTGGGGGTGCCATAATTTCACTTCTCTGTGGAGAAATAAATTCAACCAGTACCCTAATGGTTTCTTATCATCTCAATCATTGGTTTGAAATTTTTTTCTGCTCAACAACATAAATAATGCAATGAATGTGGGTGAACTGACAAAAAGAAACCTAGTGCTTTGTCATTTTATGTGTGTGTTAAGCCTTCACCTTTAGTAGTATGTTTGTAATAATTTGTACTTTAAGACATAAAGTACCATATTATCTATCAAGTCAAATGAAATTATAGACCATAGGGATTCATCATTAGTTAAAGAGAAAAGCACCGGTTGTAGAACAATTTCCATCTTATGTATTTTATTACCAATAGCTAATCATTGTCCTTTCACATTTTCAGCCAACACGTAAAAGCTATGGGAAAGCCAAGAAGGTCACATTCCGCCAACATTCCATGTCAGGCAGTGACACTCAAGAACCTGCTGTGGCTGATCTGCACGATGATAGTGATTATGATGATGTAGGTGACCTGACCTTCGAATTCCCTAATGTTAAGGAAAAGAAAGTCATTAAGAAGAAAAAGCCTAAGCAGTTGAGGACTAAAAAAGAGGTAAATATTTTTTATTATTATGGTTGGACTGTGCATGTTGTACTGTTTACTGCTTGACAAAATAATATGAGATGATTGTACTTCTAAAATTGTGCCCTATCTCTGTGGCATAGTAATAAGTAATATGGGCACGGTAAACATTTTGTCACACATAATGGTCCACTTGAAGTACTAAGTGCTGAAACCAAGCCCATAACATAGGTAATAAGAGCTGGTGCGCGCAACTCCACGTCAATGCGCGTATTTTGCGTATGGGTGGGAAAATCGATTATTCGATCCACCCCAGCTCCTCAAGGAAGGTCAAGCAAGCAACGCCTTGAAGTCACTGACAATCTCACGAAGGGTACCTGTGTTACCGAAGTACTTTGCCCTGTATGTGGCAACCACCGGGCAGAGAGCACATGAGCTGCTGTGTCTCCGTCCTCCATGCAGCCCTTGCACAGTGGACTGTTTGTAACTCTTGACAAAGATCTATGGCATAGGATAACATGTTGTCAATAGAGTAGGCTTGCGCATAATTCGCGACCTGGAGCGCTCAGTTTAGTTTAGAGCTCCTTAGCAAACTAGGGTCATTCTTTTATTTAATTATTGAATGATTTGTAAAATTTATTTATTTATTTAATAGTAGATACTTCAATATAGAAATATTACTTATAAAATTAATGGGATCTGGGAACCAGTCCGCGTAGTTCGTCTGTGGGAGTGCTCTTACGACCTAGTTCGTTCGCGACTACAATAGAGAACAATTTGTTCCCTCCCTTGCCTTGCAAAACAGTCATGGACTCATTGTATTATGATATCAATATAACATATCATATCATTATGTCCAAAAAAATGTTATATAGGCGTACAATCAAATCTATTTTTAACAGATTTCAAAAATGGAGGAGGTTCTCAATTGACTGTATTTTTTTTTGTTTGTTACCATATAACTCGGTATTTATAAGCCGGTTTGCAAAATTCTTTTTTTATTTGTAAGGATATACTTTCAGATTGATCCCATAGAAATTTCATCGAGAGTGGTTCAGTAGTTAGGTTTTTAAACCAAAATTAGTGGTAAAAATTACAACTTTAAAGTGAAAAATAAACACTATTTTGCAAAAACAAAAAAAAAACAACCAACTTCCAAAACAGACACAACAAAGTGAAAAAAATAACTTTAATTTCGGAAGTCGGTGGCAAACATCGAAAATGCGAACCCAACGACACCGACTTCCGAAATTAAAGTTATTTTTTTCACTTTGTAGTGTCTTTTTTGGAAGTTTGTTGTTTTTTTTTTTTTGCAAAATAGGTTTTTTTTTTTAAATTTATTCTCACTAGTCATGAACGTTTGATTTTTGACTGAATATTAAATAATTTTATAAATAAAACACTATATTTTAATTTCAGGAAAAGGAGGCAGAAGCCTGGGCAGCAAACTTCAACTCAATGTGTGAAGATATAGAGGATTTCCCCCTAGTTGTTGAGTAAAATCAATATATTTACTAATCATGACAATATTAACTCTCAAAATTATTATTCTGTAATTATATAAAATAATCGTAACTTTTACAATACTCATTCTATGAAAAAATGCATTTTTATGCAGACAAAAAGATATCATAAAAAGAAAAATTGGGCTCACAAAATATTTTTACAAAGTAATTATAAATTCTTTATATTTCTTATGTAAATAATCTGACATTAATTTATAAGATAGGTTAGAATTAATTCTGGTTAATTATGGTGTAAGTGTACCTCAAAAAACTTTTTAATCAAGTCTTATATTATATTGTGGCCATGTGGGTTTGCCATTTTAGTTTAGCAAAATGTGACTACTAACATGACATTTTTAAGTAGAAATTAAGTTTAATTCGAATAATGATTTAATTTATACACATAATTGATAATAATTATGAGTTTGTTGAAAACATTAATGCATACAGCCCGATTCAAATTTTATGGCGGCTCTGAAGTGAGCTACTCAATGCGCAGTACGTCACCCCTCACCTCCGCTGAAAGGCGATTTTTTTCTGCGCAGCGACTCTCCTCATGTTCCGAGCCGCCATAAAGCTTGAATCGGGCTGTACTTAATTTGAACTAGAGACTACCCTGTCCATTAGGTTAACCGTTTTTTGACAGCTGTCTTAGAACGTACGAGTACATATTCCAGATTACGTAAAAGTTAACTTTAAAATGTGTAATAAAATAAATATATAAAAGCGTAATTATTGTTAATCGTCAGTGGCAATTTTAATTAGCTGTAGGAATTACTGTGTGTTTAAGTTTAACACGGGACCATAAGTAAGCAAAAGCTCTTAATTTTAAGATTTTGTACCACAATTTAATGTTAAAATCTTACCCTGATGGGATTTTAGAAAAAAAAAACGGATCTATGGTTTTATAATGTAATCTAATAAGAATCCTCAAACTTGCATTTAAGCTACTTAAGTATGATTTTAATTTTGGGTTTTTATCTCCATGTCATTTTAATGTTAATATTATTGAAAAAAAAACAGAAGGTTTAATTTTTGTTCTTTATCGCCGTTTTGTGTTGTTCAGATTTTCGTTTTATTTTCACGAGGCGCCGAGACGTAATGCTGGTTTTTTCGTATCTCTTGATTTTATGTTTGTCACAGACACAACTAAGTTTTAATAAAAATAAGCGTTTCTAACATTTCTTGTTTCATTTTGGACGATAGATTTCGATGTTCTACGCTAGACAAATTAAAAACAATTATTTATTCTGGCAACTTTACGGCGATGCTTCTTGGTACTACAAACTTCAAGCAATTCAGGATAGATGGCGTGGCTTGTCAACTTGGACAGGAGCGTGACAGTGCTATTTGGGAACACTAGATGGCGCTAGTGGTACCTTAGCTCAAACACTGGATTGGGTTTGTGAAGGATTCGAGAACTCGCTTGTGATATTTTATACTCATTATAGATCAACTCCTCTTCTGAGGCAAGGTGATTTTGAACCTTGCCATGGTTCAATCGATGTCCCTTTGTTTACTTCAAGTTGTCGTGTTCCAGGCCTACCAAGCTTGCATTATTTTGTTGTTTAGTCTTGGCTATTTTCATTGCTTAGAACCAACCATTTTCCTATTATTCTCATACCCAGTGTCATCTGACGGTAGACATTTGGGTTACTCATGGCCATGGACAAAATCGTTAAATGTTGCTCACACTATAGAAAGTGATTGTGCTGTCTATTTTTCTGTTTGAGTCACAAATGCTGCTTTAAAAAAGATCTCTATTCTCTCTCAGTCAATTTTACCACTCCCTACAGGCTTCACTACTGAGTTGTGTATGTCAAGCAGTGTTTTTGTAGCAGTCCAAATTCATCCTATAAGCCTGGACTAAGGTAAACCGCGAGTATTTTTTTCAAAATGTCACAAGCTTGTACACTGAGATTCGGAGAAAAACCCAGTAGGCCCATTAAGTCATCCTCCCAGTCCCAGGCTATCAGTACCTATTGAGCTTCTTAAGTATACAGCAATCGGGGACTCTTTTGATGCACCTTGTGGTTCATATTCATATCTTTTTTGCATTCCATAATGTTTGAAAGTTCTAGTTGTAGTAGTACAGACGCCAGCAGGTCAACCTACCCGAAACTGTCACATTTTCCCAATCAACCTTGAACCTTAATGCTTTAGCGATAAAGTTGAAAATCTATTAAAGAAATTTGACAGATTGTAGTAGCTTGATGTGCTGGCGTCTGTACTTAGTTGTTGGTTATTCCATTCGCGTATAAGGAGTAAGTGTATCAATGAATCCTATTCCCAAACGTCTAGTCAAAACGACAATAGAGTTAAAGCAAAGACAACATCCGAAACCATAATTAAAATTTTAAAATTAATTAATTCAACAAAGTAAGTATCCACTCAACCCTAATGTGATGCCTGACGATATTAAAATGATTGCTCTTTGGCAAATATGGCGGCCGGCTGAATTATACAGCGGAAGCAAATATTACCCTCGCAAACATACGTCCCGAGAGAGCGAGCTAGTTCGCGCACTCAAAATTAAAAGCACACAATGAAAATACAGTACTGAGAGCCCCTACTCGGATACCTATGTCGCGAAAAGTAAGTGCGTACTCCAACCATAGCTCTTAACACTACGCGTGGAGTGTCCCACGCATTGTTGTCAATGAAAACAGTCGCCGCCAGAGTGTTTTTTTGTTTATAGACTCTTCGATGTTGCCACTCGAAAATAAATAGCTGCGCGGTAACGAGCAATATGGGCCTAACAAGCTGTAACGATGTTTTGTCTTTACAATCGATTCGGGATTGTTTGTTATTGTTCCATCTCGCCTCGATAACAACTGAGTTTCGCGTTGAATCGCGAGCCAATTGGAAAACAACGAGCTTATTGGATCGTTAATGAATAAAGCGATGATGAAGCTGGTGGGTAGTTGTTTTAACGGGATAAGTGGTTAGTTAGGTGATATCAGAGGGGTAATCTCGTAATTTTATTTTAAGAACGTTCACAGTCTGATCTCAGTCTCAATCTGTCAAAAAGACCTCTAATTTCCCTACTTTTTTGTCAAGTTTTTGACATTGATTGTCGCCGACATGAGATTGCGACTAGATTTTGAACGTTTTTATTTCGGGAATTGGCCTTCAGAGTTCTTTGAGCTTTAGATATGACTGCTTTTCTTTACTCTTTAAAATCTTTTTATTTGACTATGACTAATAGTCTTCATAAAAGTTTCCCCAAAGGACAAAACCCGACGAATCAATATAACCAGTTTGTTATAGCCTACATATATCTATCAATCTCAGTAATTGGGGATCATTAGGTACCTGGATATGCTTATTTAATTTCTTGTTTCAAAATTGACAGCTTCGGTACGGTTAAAATACGTTCTGGAATAACCCGACCAATCACGCCGTAGTAACAATTAATAATTGAACACCTAATAATATCCACCCCGAGAGTAGACTTAATAAATTAACAATTGGACTATTTCAGTCATTTAATTAAAGGATGGCCGCGCACACCCAGGTTGTTCGGGTCGGGAATATTAACCGCAATTCTCGGTCAACATTCACAAAATTGACACGTCAAATATTTGTAACTTCGTCCTGGGACCACGTTAGACGGCAAACAGAATCGTGTCTGGTCCTCCCTTAATTTCCGATGTTTCTACACCATCGGGCCTTTGTCCCAATATGATTCTAAGTGGCCTGTTCTTACGGTTAAGTTTGGTGTGTGCCGCATTCGTCGAGATAGCCGCTTGTCAAAACAAAATGGCGCTGACTGTGTTTGAATTGGGCCGTATCAGTCGCTAGCGGAGATTCATTTTGTCGCGTTGCTTAAGATCGTAGTAGAGTCTCCTACATATTGTCTCAGTACACAAGGTGAGTGTGTGCCCGCGTGTTAGGCTTGCATTTAAAGCTAGCTACAAATTTGTTGTTTCAGTACAAATACTACGATGATATTGTTTGCAGTTTGACTTTGCGTTCGATCGAGGAGTTTGTTTGGCAGCCTAGTGCCGACGTCGTAATAAGTCAACACTTGTATATTGATTATGATGATCGGTGTGCTACTGTCCACTTTTGACGTTGGTAGCTGCTCAATTATGCGTCTCTGTTTCAGAGATTTAGTACTTACCTAGCTGGAGAGGTTTTGGAATAATAAAAATAAAACTGGAGTACCTATTATTTAAATGGAAAATGGTTACGTCTTCATTGATGGCCATGGCTTTTTAGGTCGTCTAATAAGATTCATATCCCGTAGTAAAAATATTTTGTTTAAGTGTAACTTCACGCCCGTATTCCCCGAAGGGTAAGGCAGAGGTGGACGTACCATTGTGTGTTCTTTAAACATGTCATCACAAAAGATTACCTTACAAAAACTGGGTTAAATATAAACAAATACAACAAGTGTGCCAACTGCTTAGAATCCAATAAGCGAAAGCGAACCAACAATTAAATCTCACCCATGTTTAGTCTTCAAATTTACCTATGATTAAAAACCACATGTAAGAAGTAAACACTAACTTTCAAAAGAGGAGCATACTTAACAAATATTATATTGTAAACTTTACATTGGAATGGTAAATATTAAATAATATGTGTACAGGTAAATAATATTGTCGCTAGCCCAGTCTACCTGCTCTCAGTGTTGCCATTATCATAAACCAAACACGTCAATATTTACCCACACAAACAAGGGCGTAATTTTTAAATAAATTGTGGCATTTCGCGAAATTGCTTCCGCAAATAGAATTGTGGACAAGAGCCGGCGTGAATGTGTGCGAAACTTTTTTTGGCCCGTTATTCGGCCATGAGCTTTGTCGCTTTAATAGGACGTGCAACGTGATTTTGGAAGCTGTAAAACGTCATTATCCTTCAACCAAGATTTATCTTTAAACAGATAGGATCTAAATAAAGATATTGTGATACATTTTTGTGCTTGATGATCCTTTCTTCGTACTTAGTCAATATTGTTGTGTGTTCAAAGATAGATGGCGCTACTTGCATTGTTTTATTTGAAGTGAGAGTCGTATAGACTTATTAATTTGGTTATATTTTAAGTTAGGTACTTATTTGTACACATCGGACAATAAAAGGCATGTTTTTTCGGTTTATTTTACATAACAAATGGAAACTTAGGTAGGTAATGGGCAACATTAGGTAGGTAGACGAATGTGATAGGTACAGACGCCAGCAGGTCAACCTACCCGAAACTGTCAAATGTTCCCAATCAACCTTGAACCTTAATGCTTTAGCGATAAAGTTGAAAATCTACTAAAGAAATTTGACAGATTGTAGTAGCTTGATGTGCTGGCGTCTGTACCTAAGTCTCAAAGGTAGAATTTAGCCAGAAAATTCATGATTATTCAGACCTATATTTACTTAGGTATACGCAAACATATGTGATATTATCCACCTTTTATTCCTCCGCCGTTTTAAGATAATTAAAGACCATTAAAGCAGGGCTAAGTGTATTAATGAAAGCAATATCTTAAACGAGCGGGGTCCGTCGGCCATCTTGTCTCGGATTTCCCGCCATTAAACTAGGGTAGCGTTCGGCGTTTCGGAGCAAGAAAGATAATCCTTGGATTGGTCAGACTAAACGCGGACCAACGTGGGGTGGAGATGGTACGGATCCAATTTCGTACGGCCACTTACGTAGGGGACTTAAATTGGACATTATTCAGTTGTAGATGGAAGGTGGTGAATTGTTGAGCGCCAAGTTTTGAATTTGTTTTACAAAGCAATAATCTGACACTAGAGATGGAGGTTTATCTCTATTTTGGTCAAACATTAGGTAGGTAGATAAAGGTCACCTACCTACTTATTGTTTTATTATCTACTAGCGATCCGCCCGTTCTTCGCGCGGTTTTTACGACTTGACAAAACATTGAGTTATCTATAATATATCTACGTTAAATATTAATGTATTATACAGGTAAACGTTCCGGTATAAATTCTCTGAATGATGGTGAAAACGTCATTAAAATTAGTTACGTAGTTTAGAAGAAAACGCGGTCACAGAGACAGACACCAAAAACGACTGTCTTGTGTGAGTAATGTTGACGTTTAAAAAGTGCTGATTCTCAGCCTAGTTTGAATAAATGACTTTTGATTTGGATTTTAAATAATTAATTAAAATAAGTGTACTTAAAATCAAACGGATAATTGCATGCCCTTTTATAACATCTTCCTACGAAAATCTGGTGTCCCCATTTACGTAAGTCCGACGGCAGACTATTCAGGCTCGGAAAATAATTCAATGCGCGATTACTGAAAACCACTTGACTACATCCAAGTACCTTTTGAGTAACTACCTAATGTACCTACCTTCTCCGTACCTACTCACGACACTAAAACATCTGAAAATCACTTGGAATGCAACAATTTGCCAATGTTTTTCAGTCTCCATAATATTATGTATCTTCTTCGATTTGAAATTAAGTACTTCACGCTTTTGTCCCATAGGTGTAGGCAGAAACTACAGAACGTCAGCTGCTACGATCCTTACATACCTACTCCTTTTGCCTCGTCTACGTTCATACATCTGGTCATACACGCACGCTGGTTACTACGCACCTGACCTTTCTGAAGAACATTACCAATAAGAAAAAAAAGTAAATAATTTTTAATAAATACCATGAAATCGCGACATCAACTGCATTTTCCTTTCGTATTGTAATAGATAACATGTAGGTACCTAGAAGAAGATATTATCTCGATCTGTAAACATCCTACGATAGACAAAATTGTTACCAAGGAAAACTTTATTAGGTAGATGGTAGAGACCTATTTGGTGCTTACATGCAACCTCCACGAGTCAGTAAGAATGAAAAGAAAGAAGAATGAAATGAAAAGAAATACGAGACAAACATGAAGTTAATTTAAGATTAGAAGAGATGACAAGCAAAAGAATTAAGATGTAAAATACGTAGTACAAGTATATATATATCTATATATATAAAAAATAATCCCTATTTCCCTTGGTCCGCCATAACTTGAGAACGACTTTACCGACTTCATCCATCTTTTTTTTAAGTTAAAAAAAAAGATGGATGAAAAAAGAGCAAAAAATTAGAAAATTTAAGAATTAAGCTTTTAAGCTAAAACAGCTGAACGGATTTAGATGAAATTTGGGTATGGGTAGACCATGATCTGGAGAAGGACAGGCTACTTTTCATCCTGGATGGCAGACGAAGTCGCGGGCAACAGCTAGTTTTATATAATTATTGAACATACGTGATAAACCGTAGTCTAATTTATTCCACCCGGTACCGGGAAGCTTGCGTAGAGCTTCACAGTAGGTACCAAACCTTCGATAGATAAAATTGTTACCAAGGAAAGTTTTTTCCTTGGTAACAATTTTATCTATCGAAGGTTCATTCTTCAAATTAAATACAGTCTTAATTACATAGGTACTTTATAAAATAAATAATATAGATCAAGCTTTATAGAAATAAATTCTAAGATTCTATGCTTAATGTTATAAATTCGAAAGTAACTCTGTCTGTATGTTACTTTTTTATGCCTAAACCACGGAACGGATTTCGATAAAATTTCGTAAGGCTATAGATGGCTTCCTGCCCCAGCAGTCTCGACATTCATAGCGATCGCTTTACGACCGAATTCGGTCGCAAAGTCCTGTCACTCCATACATTTCACCTGTCAATTCGGGACTTTGCGACCGAATTCGGTCGTAAAGCGATCGCTATGAATGTCGAGACTGCCGGGGCTGGGCTAGGACATAGACTACTTTTTGTCCCGGTAGCACCTTCTCGTGGTATAATTTTCGACAGATTCTTCTTTCTGATATTTCTTATCAGGTTTAGGACAGCAAACACAGCTTACCTTTTCATTGTTATTATAATGCTTCTAGCTTGATCTTAGAAAGCAGTGTATATATGGCTTAGCTACGATGCAACGAGTACACTGAAAAGTTGTTTTTTTCCATCTCAAAAAACTGCGTAAGAATTTCACCAAAAACACGATATAGCCCAGCAACATCTATTAAGAATGATCCTTCCGTAGCAACAGTCAATTTGGTTCGATAGATTATGTAGGGGCCGCATAGAGGCAGATGCGTTCAAGTTTCTATATTTACTTAGGCTGGCCCGCTTTATCAGAGCTATGCATGTCTGGGGCCCTCGTTTCATCGTACACGCCTGACAGAATAATTGAAAGCTCGATGCGCACCTAAATATATTGATGGGACGTCATAAATAACGGAATTTAAGGATTATATGTAGTTTGCTTGCTTGTTAGCGAATTTTTGTAGTTGTAATTTTCGATGTAAGTCGTTGTTGGTTTTAATCTTCTAAATGAATGTTTTACAAGGGCGTTTTAAAGTATCTGCTAATGTAGGTATCTACTCTATCTGTGTGTTATGTATAAGCAAATATCTAACAGGTTAACGGTTGACGTTCAATATTGCCTTTTATGTGCCTATTTGAAATAAATGCTTTAACTTTGTTACATGAGAAAACATCATATTTATGTATGCAACTGACAGGTGTTAGAAATGCATTCTCTCACCGGCCGCACTGTATTACCGATTACATTTTTAACTCGAATAACAAGCAAGCTTCTCATCAGACCCTATTTAATCTTCTTGAGATATTTATCAAGGAAGCACAATTTACAACATCATCATCAGCCTATAGCAGTCTACTGCTGGACATAGGCCACGCCATTCAACTCGATTTTCGGCAACTCTCATCCAGCTGCTACCAGCCATCCTGCGAACGGAATATTTACAACAATACAAAACAAAATTCTAAGTGAACAAATTCTAATTTATTACATTACTTATGTTCCAAGTACATCTGAGCCTGCACGATTTCATTAATTTTCGAAACTTAAGTTAGTCGCGGGGCCTTAAGCGCCGAATCTACAATTTATGTAAAACGGGCCCGCCGATGTGCAAACACACTACTCGGTAATACTTGGTAACTGTTAGCTGTACTAAGTAGATTAAGTATGTAAGTACTTACTTTGGTTGCCCGTTGCCGATTTTGTAACACCCATTCATGTTTTGTAGTTTTGTATCTGAAACTTATCGGTGACGGTTCCGGAATCGGAAAAAGTCCTTGCGTTGTGGGCCTTTTGTTTGAATACGTCTTCAAAACATATTCTGTTTTAAAGCCTGCCCTGGGTTTTGTTTACAACGAATAGGAATCTGTTTAATGAAATCTGTACACACATAACATCTAAAACCCATGACAAAATACTTTTATAAGCAAAATATGTACTTACGTAGAAACGATTCTTAATCCCCAAAATCCCCATAATTTCTAATCAACATCAAATACGGTTAAAAGAAAAATCGCAGCTAATGCTCAGTAGTATTACACCAGCGAATTAATTCCCCAGCGTTCCCACCGGCCATAAATAAAGGCCTCGCTTCTGCAAACACACGGAAAGTGCGCAAACAACATAAAACACGGAATGATTGCAATTAAAAACGCATTGCGGGGTCACGTGACCCGTCGGCCATCTTGCGAACCGCGGCGTACGATGCTTCGCCCGTTAATTATGAATTAGGCACGGGTGGAAAGTGGACAGTTTATTGTTTGTTGATCAGGTGAGGGCTGTGTTAGCTGTTGGTTGTTGTGCAAATATATATTAGATAATATTCGAAGTTGAGAACAATAAATATAAGGGCTGTGTTTTAGTTTTGTAAAAGGAACATTTGTTGAAATTGGCGCCCATTTCCTTGTTCACAAACTAAACTTTTAAGTTCAATGCATCTTTTTCTTTCATTTAAGAAAAGGACAGAAGATAAATATTATTTTAATCCTGTCAAATTATTCAGCGCCTGACGTAAATTGACGTATTTTTAGTAGCCATGTTTTTAATCACGACTAATTTGTCTATGGAGTAGGTATCTTAATTTGACAGGAGTAAACTAATATTTATCTTCTGTCCTTTTTTTAATAAAATAGAAAGAAAAAGATGCACTGAACTTAAATTTTACTTAAGTTTAGTTTGTGTACAAGGGAATCGGCGCCAATATCTGGTTGGCTGGTTGAAAGGTAACCTACTTCTTCAAATCAGACTTGGTAACACTGAAAAATGAGTGCCATAGCAAAGTCATAGCAACAAACAACAGTTTCTTTTTATCGAAAATGGCTTAAATCCTAATGCAACATCACAAAAAATATCTTTATAGATAGCGAAACATCAATCGCAAATCAAAGACCCGCCAAAAAAATTGGAAACTAGACCGGATATCTGGGATTTGCCTGCGAGCGGTGTTTGCGAATGAACTAGCGATTAAAGTAAATAGAGATGGAAAGCATCGAATGCCTGTCGGCCTGTCGAAGAGTGATGCCAATAGATTTCATACAGTCGTACTTGAGCTGAAATTTTTTGACCCAGAATTCTGGCGTTGGTAAATCTATTTTTTTATTGGTTCAAATAGATTTCCATTTGGAAGCTGTTTGTCCTAGATGCGTTACATGCTTTATAGCTTACCTTCAAACAATTTACAGTTATAACTTACCGACATACCTATTGACATAAGCGTCTTGTTTGTTAACATTATGGTAAAATGCACTAACCTTACCATCTTTTGTATCATTTAAAGGCTGATTTTTCAATCGACGGATAATTTTTATTTGTGGAATAAAATTGTCGTCTGACAGTTTTTGTATGGAAGAACTGTCAAAAATTCAAAATTCTTTCTCCAATAAAATTATCTGGCGTTGGAAAAATCAGCCCTTAAGCAAATAAATGAGTTTGATTTTGACTACCTATCGCAGTTGCTGTAAATTAGCTAATTAGGGGCTTATAGTATTTCTTCTATCGATAGGTACAGTCTTTCCTCAGCTATTCTGGCGACGATGTCGCCTATCCTTTGGTTGGTTGTCTCTCTTGCTGACGCCTTGTCTTCCGAAATGGCAGCTTTGTTCAACCTAGTGCTGAGTAGGCATAGGCATCCTCTTTTTTCTGTCGTCTTCATATTGTTTTTTTCTAAACCAACTTTTATGAATTCTACGCTTCTGAAATAGTATGAAATAGATATTAAACTCATCACCTTGGCGATAATTGGTCGTTGAATAGGCTCTCCTGTTTTGGCGCAATATAATTTGAGTCTCGCAAAATGATTTCATGTTTAACTGAGCACATTATCTATGTAAAAAGAAGCTGACAATAATTTATCAGCAAAGCCCCTATGTATAGGAACTTCCATTCAAAAGATCCCTTCAAATTGCAAAAGCAAAAATAAAAAATCCTGGAGCATATAAATACCGGAACCCACCCTACAGAATGTAATAAGTATTTTTTATTTATAGGCCCTTCTAGCCCGCGGTGCTAATATCGGCCAAGATCGCGGATCATCCCAAGTAAGGGAGCGGCGCCGGGGGGCTAAACGAGCGATTTTATGCACCACGTCACTTATACGAGTTTTATTGAGCTTACAACAAACTGTTATCGTTGTTGCGTTTTTAATATGTATCGCTTGCATATTTATTAAGGCAGGAACAAAGAGATATTGAAATTAGATTTCTTTTGTGTTTTTCTACCTTTTTATGGTTTATGGAAGAGCGGTGGTGGCCTAGTGGTAACGGCCCCGGTTTACGAGTCGCAGGTCGTAGGTTCGAACCCAGACAGGCGCTTTAATTTTGTGTAAAATTTCATCACCACTGCTCTCAAAATGGTGAAGGAAAACATCGTGAGGAAACCGGCAAATCCTAGAACTGAAAAATTCGAAGACATGTGTCATCTAACAACCCGCACTGGGCCCGCGTGGTGGATTACGGCCCACTCCCTTTCACAGAGAGAAGGCCTGTGTCCCAGCAGTGGGAATGATATAGGCTGATTATGCTATGCGATGGCTTAAACTAGCGAACCGCTCCTGCGGTTTTTACGGCCTCGAAAATCTTCGAGACTTATTTATTACCGATATGTTAGTTAAATACTAACAATAAAAATTTTCAGGAATAAGTTCTCTAAATGATAGTGAAAACCACATCAAAATCCGTTGCGTAGTTTAGAAGAATAATGGACTAACTACACTTATTCAGCTCTTTTCAGCTTTTGCCCATAGAAAAACAACGAATTTGTTTGGAATGCGCCCGTAAAGCTGAACGGATTCGTACGCATTCCATACAAAACCGTTGGTTAGTCCTTAATGCGGTCATACAGGCAGACACGAAAAGCAACTTCATAATATGTACAGACGCCAGCAGGTCAAGCTACCCGAAACTGTCAATTTTTTCCAATCAAATTTGAACCTTAATGCTTCACCGATAAAGTTGAAAATCTATTAAAGAAATGTGACAGATTGTAGTAGCTTGATGTGCTGGCGTCTGTACCTGTAGATATTGCAGTTCTACCTCTATCTATAAAATTTATCACAGGAAATATTCTACGGTAGATAGGCAAATAGGATAGGATATTTTTGCCCACGCAAACTGTCAAAACACATTTTTTGGATTTTGAAATGAGAAGTTTTTTTTAAAAACGGTCATCTACTTACATAATATGAGAAAAATATTTTTTTTTTATTCGTTCGTTAATCGAACGCAGTATAAGTAATCCAACGCTTTTAGAATTATAGCAGAGGCAGAAGAACGAAAGCAGTTTTTTGATTGCCGCCTAAAAAACGATTCCTCAAAATGGCGACCAACGAACATTCTTGAATTCCTTTCCCAAAGGTTGAAAATAATAAATCGTGGGTAAGTTCCCCGAGTTTTTTTTCTACCTATATGAGTTCTAAGAATTTCTTACGTTAGTCGAGGTGTATGGAAATATTTTAAGATACAGCGAGCGAAGTTTGTTCAGTGAGATAAGCGATGTAGCGGATGCCGGCTTGTTTGCATTCTTGTATAGTTAGGTACATACACGGGCACGGCTGTTGCGTGGAGTATGCTTTAGTATATAATGTAATAATAATATATTACCTAGTACATAATTGAATTGATGTTCAATTTTTTCATATGGTCGTGCGGATTTTTGTGGATATTTACTTTGGCTCCTGCCAGTCTATTCTGTTAAAATCTCACCGGGAAACTGCAGGCATTTACAATTTACAAAACTTGTCTGTACCTAATTATGGAAGCAATTGCTCCATTTTGAAAAAGGCTTCTGACCCAACTTGATCTGATTCCGGTAGCTTCTTATAAACATTGGATTATTAACAGTAGTTAGTCAGTTAGTTGTTGTCACGACTCTCTGAATCGAGATTTATAAGCATTAGGTAATCTCGATTCAGAGAGTACCTTATTTAAAACTTATCTATGGCTCTTATTTCAGTACCCTAATTACGTAACAACTTATCAATCTCAATCATTTTGATGAATATTGCTAATCCATTGCTTCATAAGTTCGAAAAATTTGTCTATTCAACAACGTCAATAACGCAATGAATGTTTTTGAACTGACAAAATCACAGCCATTACTACTGATGGTATTACGCAATTCGAGCCTAATTACCAAAACCTATATCTTGATGTTTGTAATATGTAAGCGACATCAAACGCTCAAAGTCATATAGGTACAGTTGCAGAAATATTTTATTTTTTTCAAAATCTCGTAGTCTTGTTTTCCTCAAAATCGGAAACCTAGATTATAATCAAAGTTATCAAAATACCTATGGTCTCACAATCAGAACAGACTATAGTAAATTCAAATAATTTATTGGGTAGAAAAAAGAATCATATAGGTACAGTGACGCCAGCAGGTCAAGCTACCAGAAACAATCAAATTTTCTCAATCAACCTTGAACCTTAATGCTTTGTCGATAAAGTTGAAAATCTATTAAAGAAATTTGACAGATTGTAGTAGCTTGATATGCTAGCGTCTGTACCATGGATCACTGCTGGACATAGGCCTCTGCTATTGCTCGCTATCCAATTCGATTTTCGGCAACTCTCAATGCCGCTGCTACCTATATAATTAAGTATCATCATACCTACGGCATGCAATAGCTATTACCACCATCAGTTCAATTTCCTCAAACGCCTGTCGTCTCAAACTCTGATTTTACAGAAAATCAGACTAAGTCAAAACATCCCAACAGCACACTACGAGACTACGACATATGTATAACATGAATTATGTATGCCGATGTGTTTGTAAGCATACACTAAGTGCTACCGATGGCTTGTTTTCTGTTCTTATATTTAAGGCGTGGTGCAGCCATCTACTATACCTACGTGAATTTCAATTAGATTTGCTGGTTTGCCTTCAGAGTTTGTGAATGCTGTAGGTGTGTATTTTGAAATGGTTTTTATGAGACGTGTTGTTGATTTTTGGCTGTCTAAGTACGCACCTATAATAGGTGTCTAAGCTATGGTTGGCATGCAAATAGCTACGTAGATAGGGGCTGTATATAATTTCTATAAATCTCTTAGTTTATTATTTTATAAACTTCTGGTGTAAAAACAAGGATAGTAGCGGTGTTCGTCTTGGTAACTAATGGGTACCTTTAGAAGAAAGAGTAGAAGGACAGTGGAGACCCAGTGGTTAAAGACTGTGAGTTACGAGTTGAAAGTCGTAGGTTTCAACCCAGACAGGCGCTTTACTTTGTGTAAATTATTTCATTACCACTGCTCTCAAAACGGTGAAGGAAAACGTCGTGAGGAAACCGGCATATCCTAGAACAAAACATTCGAGGCCGTTGACATCTACCAACCAGCACTAGGCCCGCGTGGTAGATTACAGCCCACTCCCTCTAGAAGAGAAGAGGTCTGTGTCCCATCAGTGGGAACATTAAAGGCTGATTATGGGTACCTTTAACCATATTGCTGCATGCGATTATTACAACGATGTAGACCTTGTAGGCTCTTTCGTAGAAGTTTTCAATGGAAGTTTAAGATAAAATTTTCCACAATCACCATGCTTTGTATATTTATCTACTGTTGTACGGTCACCGAAGGAGATAAGTAACCAGGGCCATCGGATATAGTTGAAGTTTTATAAGAAACCGATGAATGTTTTCGAATAAAATTTTATTTAATTAATAGAAAACAAACAGTTCATTTATCAATTTAAATTTCATTCGAAAAAATCCATCGGTTTCTTACTAAACTTACTAACTATATCCGACGACCCTGGTTACTTATCTCTTTTGGCGACTGTACATTATACAAATGGAAAAAAATTAGGTATTGGGTTCCTCATCATCCAACCTTTAACTACAACCCTTAAAGCCCTAGCAGGATTTCAGCATGAAAGAAGGAAATGAAAAAAAGAAAATACGTTTATTTACGTACAGACGACAGCAGGTCAAGCTACCCGAAACTGTCAAATTTTCCCAATCAACCTTGAACCTTAATGCTTTAGCGATAAAGTTGAAAATCTATTAAAGAAATGTGACAGATTGTAGTAGCTTGATGTGCTGGCGTCTGTACATGCATGGTTACATCTAGTAGCTGCAGTAGTTTAATATCCTGCCTTCTGCATATAGCATATGTCAAGTATATAGATACTAGTGTTATAGCGAAATACCGAGAAATCTACTACGGCTTTGGCAGTATGTCGACATTGTTTGATGTCCTTTGACGTTCGCGTCATGCGTGTATTTCAGTTACAGAGATGAACTAGACGAATTGGTGCACTTTGATCTTAGAGGATTCTGTTACACCACAAGGTTGACTATCATACATGGATGATATATTCTACAATATCAATAGGCTTTTGCGCAGCTGTGGGACAGTGTAGGCTAACGAAAAATAGAATAAAATATCATTTATTTCTGAGTAGGTATATGGTACGTTAAAATCTTAATTGACATATAATACCGTTGCTGGTTATTGATATATTCTGCACATACTTTTTTGCAACAGGTCAATAGGTAGCTACATTATATCTACATGATGAGAACAAAGAAACGTTTGGGAGTTGAGACCGTTTTATTTCAACGAAGACAAGATATTGCTGTGAATTCGCCAATGAATGGAAGTATCTAGTTACCTAATATGTATGATAAACTAGGGCTTTAGCCAAAGAGTTGATTGAAATCATTTAGTCTTCAAAAACTTAGCTCTCAAAAGCTAACTTAATCCTTTACTCTTATTGATTTGCAAGACCAAGTCTTGTTTCAAAACATTTAAGCACTAAATCCCAGGGTTTTTATAACTCGTCCTTCAACCCTCAATCAATTGACAACTTTTGAAGTTTCGTAAAAGACGTTTTGAGTTGATCGGCCGCAGTGAGCGGCCAGACAAGCCAGAGTCAACATACAGGGAATTAGTCCAAATTATGTGCCTAGCCTCCCTCACCCCTCCTGAAAACCCGGCGTACACCCGCTCACACCCTCCTTCGAATCAATATTTGTTGTCCGTACTCTTCTGCCTTAATACACGCACAATGCTCACACACAAAATCCCATTTAAAAACCAACCGTGGGACGTGATGCTACAGTTCAATTTTCGTCTTCGTCGTCTTGTGTACTTATGACTTGTTGAATCCCAAAGCTGTAGACTCATCCCCAGTTGTTGCTTTCTCTTCAAACGCAATGTGGTCTCTTTCCAACGCAGTTTTCCAGTGGGTGCGTGGAGCATCGGTATGTGGATTTGGCTGTACAAATCATACATAATGTACTATTTTCTTATCGGAAAAATGGATTATGGAAACGAAACCTTAATGGGATGTATTTTGTCTGAGATAGCTGGGTGTTGAATTATGTGAACTTGGTTCAGGATGTTGGCTACTTGGTCCTATAATTTTGAATTTATTTGTGTCCTAAATGAGATATGATTTCACCGTCAATGGTGACATGATTTTGAGTTAAACATTTCAACAGTTGAGTAGAAAACTGCCAAGAAAAGGCAACATGGTTACGGAAATATCATATTAGCTATACATGTAAAATTACGGACATTTTAACTCTTTTATCAACGAAATATTAATTCACAATAAAATGTGGTAACGCGTCGTATGTTAACAGTAAACATACAGAAGTGGCCCACAAAAGCCGTTTTCGTGTAAGTTACACATCAATTAATATAAAAACTCGCATCTCGACTCTTGTTGAATATTCATAAAGAGCTGTTAATTGCACAAGTCGGCAAATACTAGGAGAGAGCGACTCCACGGTTCCTGGTAAGGCACGTCTCCTCTCCCCCCTTCGTTACTCCCTCCCCCTCGTCGCAAAAGGCCAACCCTACGCACACACATACGAGCTCACTCACACACACCCAAGGGGCGCGCGCAACCGGGAAAACTACGGCCTTTTACGTACGTATTGTGTACAAGAACGCGATTGTAGTATATTGAAGGAAAATATGATTAATATGCAAGGTTTTCCAGATATTTATAATTTTTGTAACAGCGGTTTTCCTTGTAAAACGAATTCTTCTTAGAAAATTCTGATCATGCTATTGCTACATCTGAAATTCATGATCGATTGTTGCTTTGTAGTGTATTGTGTAGTCAGAAGTGATGTTTCAGTGATCAGAGTAGTCTGTTAAAACATTTAAACATTACCTATTAATAAATTCAAGACTTTCCTCTTCCTTGTGTCGCTGTAAAGGTATTTAAACAGCTTTCATTAAGACACACAACACGTAACTTACAAAATGTAATTAAGGTCACAAAACTTTCATTTCCCGGCGCATATTTATCTGTTTTCCTTACATATACTGCGCAGAAAACGCGTGTTGGGTGTGTGCGCATCTATTTACGCGACGAGTAAATATGTACCCTCACCGTTTGTGGAGGCAGCATTAATAATTCAATTGGTTGGCCCGCTCAGGTAGCATTTAAACGATTTTTAACTTCCCATCAAACGGATTAATCGAAGCCGGAAGACGGTACCTTCGGAAATGTTTGAATTTTATATTTAATTGACTCCGAATACTTTTTTAATTATCGTAATTTGATTGTTTTTTCTCTCTCCGTTTTTTACTTGTTCTTGATCTTTCGGATCATTATGGGCTTTTAAGAGATTAACTGTTACTTAATGGCTGAGGTGAATAATTTGTAGATTTTCTCTTGTTTTTCATTCTTTGTCGATTTTATCGCCTCCGAGAAATGTCAACAGTGTATCCCTGGTCCAGGTAATGAGGAGTTCTTTCTTGTATATTTAAGCCATCAAGTTCTGACACCTCCTCGCCTATTTTGCATACCGCAGCCAAACAAAACCGTGGTCGAGTGTCAGGATAATATAGTTGGTCGTGCTAACAGCTCGATCGGGGTCGTGTCGTACAAACAGACGGACAAACGGCCGGCCGGCCGCGGCTTGATTTCTTTGCCAAACACTAATATTTGAAAACCAAGCTCGTCGCGATTACAGTGTGATCTTCATGGGTGGATTGCGCATGTGCGATGCTAGAAAGTAAGCTAGGGATACCTATAGTATCCGCAATGTGGTCTTGGTTGTGTTTTAAAATGTATGTACCTAGTTAGGTCAGAGCATGGGGCTACTTGTTGAATAAAGATCAATATTCCTTGCGAAAAAACTCTAGGTAGACTTTTGTTTTAGTATTTGTTGGAGTAAGATGGAAAAGTACCATTATGACGTTCTTCTTATCCTAAATCTGTAATACTTACCGGGATTTACACGTAGATTCTCGCAGGCTATGATTCTAGTAGGGTAGCTTCTTTTCAACAATAAACCAATGTTTCTTAATGTCTAAAAATGAAATCTAGCCCCCGACTGCTTCCAGGATCAATATTTCAAAGACTTGTGACGAATGAGTGACCAGTATGTCGAGATTTTCCTCTAAAGGCTGATTTACATTTGCATTGGTTATGTAGCGATTATAAGTAGTTCCTTGATGTCTATAGGTACATACGCCAGTACATCAAGCTACTAAATTCTGTCAAATTTCTTTAATACTCGTAGATTTTCAACTTTATCGCTAAAGCATTAAGGTTCAAGGTTGATTGGGAAAATTTGACAGTTTCGGGTAGCTTGACCTGCTGGCGTCTGTACGTGACGCATCACGAAAACTCTGTGCGATTCACAATGAAAAACTGTGATACTACTTACTCTATCTACTTAAACTTCAGTTACTAGAAAGCGACGGAAATTAACATCTCCGTCGCTTTATAGATACTTCTTAGGCACTGTGCAGGCAGGCAGTGCCTACGAGGTATCTGTAGACACATAGGTATTAGGTACTTGTAAAAAAAACCTTTAATATTTACCTGCGGGATAGTGGAGTATCACACTATCAGTAGCAACGGGTTTTTATTATGACAATTCAACAACATTCATTGCGTTATTTACGTTGCTGAGCAGACACATTTTTCGAACATATGAAGCAATGGATTACCAAAATGATTCATTTTGAGATTAATAGTGTGGTACGCAATTAGGGTGCTGATCTTACGGTATTGCTTATCAGGTGTTCTCTAAGGTTAGTTTCGGCATATCAGTTCTTCAGCGGCAGCAGTCTCTGAAAAAATGACAAACAAATGAAGTATTTCACGGTTTCAGGCAGCTCAAAAACCACGATATCTTCTAGAATTTTCCCGATATTCGAATAATGATGCATTGTACGCTATTTCACTTGCTCACGATACATAATCATGTGACATCACCCGCAGACATGAAAGCATATGTGCAAACATTGAGCGTTCGTCGTTGCTCGGTAGTAATTTGGATCTATTGTGCATGGGATGAAGTTATTATTATTTCAACAGTACGGATAATAATTATTAATAAAGTATGGAAATTATTGGATGCCTGCAGAAGGTGATGAAAGATAAAACAATTGGGACATCTTGCATGTCATTTATTTATCTTCTTTTGTTAGCATTTATAGTCTTGTATGCATATTGGAAAAGGTGTGAAAAAATCCTAAAATCCACTCTCGACCCCCAAGGGTCGAGAATAAACTATAGTTAGGGGTCCAGTGGAAATATTATTGATTGGGGGGCCCTTATCGTAAAAATCCTGGTCGTTGCTAGGTTTTCTTCGACTTCCTTTCCGGTGCTAGATGTACTACTACACCACTTATATAAAACAGTTATGTGATCCTAATCTTAACTAATATTATTAATGCGAAAGTGAGTTTGTTACGCTTTCACGCTAAAACGGCTAAACGGAATTGGATGAAATTTGGCACATGGGTAGACGATGATTTGGGTTAGGACATAGGATACTTTTTTATCCTGCTATACCCACGGGATCGAGACTTATGCGAGTGAAAACTCGGGGCGCATAGTTGTCTATAAGATAACGCATAAGCTAAACTACTGTGAACAGAATCGGTGGAAGAATTATCTTATTATTATATATTCATTAGAATATACAACGTGGCGCTACAATGGCGACATTAATTTAACACTCGGGTAGGGCTAGTAGCCAGTAATCATAAAAATTATAACAACATAAAAAAATCGTAACTTGAAAACTTCCACCTGCGCCGTTCGCCGACATATCTCTTTCCTTCAATTCGCCTTCTCTTTGCACGATAATTGTTTTAATTACATTGATGCGATGTTATGATCCGTGACCCAGGCAAGTGTCCCCTGCGCTACAGTTCTTAAGTCAGGTTGCTCTAAGATGCTATTTTAGAAAATTGTTAATAAATAAATAAATATTAATGTTTAATTAAATTAAAATGTATTCATAAAACTAAAACGCGAAACCGTATACGTGTGTTAAATTAATGTCGCCATTAAAGCGCCACGCTGTATTAAGTACTTATTCCTTGAAGGATGTAGAATGAGATATCTACTCGTAGAAGCTGTAATACTGGAGACGAGACAATAAACGTTATTCTATTTTTTCTACTTATATTATATAAATATTCCTTGGGGCATGTGGAGGTGCAGCAAGATTGGATTTATAAAGCCCACCTCCGAGCGGGTTAAGTTTGTCTGTGCATCTTCATTATTGCTTATAATGATGGTAAATATTGCATTCTTAACTTTTTCAGATAATAATACTTATTTACCATCACACCGTCCACCTCTTTGCAAGAATACCAATACCATCATTCCGAAATTTCACAATTTAGTATGACGCGTAATGCGTTCTTCTAAGAAATCTTAACAGCAATGCTGTGCTAAACAACTTGAGTCATACATAATCGCAATTAAAACAGTCGTATATAATTATTATGACGTGCAGTTCTAAGCCGTGTGTGCACTGGGATAGTCAAAGTTGAGTTGAGCGCCCCCTGTATCTTTGTTGAAATATTTGCAGTGTAAGCGGTGACTCTGGGTTAGGGCACGACTACATCGTACGATTTAAAGGAACTGGGGTGTTCAATCAAATATTATAGGGGATTATTTATATATTATTTTGGCCTATATTTTTGCGTAGAAAAGATTTCTCATGGTTTAACAAGAGCTGCACCGAATGCTAAAGTTCTACCAAATCATGTTTGGTATCTAAGAGATGTTAGAAAAGCCAAATGAAATGTGCCTAGTCCTGTAAAATCTAATATGCAACAAGTAAAAGTAGTTAGGCCACAGAATAAAATATAACAATGGTAAATTAGTCACTTGGAGGTGCCTGATTGAACGAGTATGTTAAAAGTAGTTCAATTTTAGGCTGTATAATAAATAAACCAATCTCCTTCTTCTTCGTCTCGCTGACACGACAATAGGTAACAATTTTTTTTGGCCCCAATACTTCGCTAATTCTTGGCGTTATCGGTGGGTGGCAGCATAGAAATCACTTTGGCTGCATGTTGTAAACCAATAATAATTAATCAAACTCAAACTCAAAGTATTTATTTTAATTAAACCATTTACATGCACTTTTGAATTGTCAAATAGTCAGTCAGTTAGTCAGAAAGTTGAAGCTAGTTGCCCAGTCCAAAACGTATCTAGATCTCTATGGAGAAAAACGGGCAAGAAACTCCGAGGACACTCTTTTAAATCAAGATATTACGAAATCCTGGGTACATTATTCTTGTTGCTTCTATATGTATGTGAGAATAATGTAAACAAAATCAAATGAAGAAACAACCCTACTTAATATTATAAACGAGAAAGTTTGTATGGATGGATCGAAGGATAGATGTTTGTTAGTCTTTCACGCAAAAACTACTGAACGGATTTGGATGAAATTAGGCACACAGATGGTTTATAACCAGGATTAACATATATGATACTTTTTATTCCCATATTCCCACGGGACCGAAACTTATGCGGGTGAAACTGCGGGCCGCAGCTAGTTCAAAATATAAGATTAAAAATATCTATAAAAATCCATAATCCTAATGGTACCCCACAAATATTTCCCCATTGTCACGTACCGCACTAGTCTCAAAATCACTACCCTCAAACGTCACAAGTCTTCGGGAGATATGCTCGCACCCTTAGTCATACGTACCGATGCTGTGTTAGGTGCCGGCTGATTGTTGGCACAGTAAATTTGTTCTCTTTAGTCTGGATTAGCCTGTTTTTATACTAAACACAACCGTTTTATCTCGGGGAATGTTAATTGTGCAATTGTTGTCTTGCGAAACTGATGCGCTGACGCATGATGCAGTGTTGATGCGTTTCTGTATTTGCGTTGCTAATTATTGTTGGGTGACTGGTGGCTGAGATGCATACAGAACTACTTTGCAAGTAGAATTCGTAGATAGTTAAGATTTTCTATTGAATAAGTAGGTACGAAATTACATTAGATAAAAAATAAATAATACATTAGGTCAACAAAATTATGTGGAAGAGATTTTCGGATACTTATAAAACTAAGCAGGAAAGGGGTGAGCAAAGCCGGATTGTTACCCACCTAATTATGTTTTAGTTTAATGTGTGTTTCATAAGAATTCCAACTAACCCTAGGCTTCTCAGATCATACGTATAGGTACTTTTTCAAATGTTAGCTGATGTGTGGTAAAAACAATAGGTAGGACACGAGTATGTAAGCAAACTTCTCAGTATCAGTTTGTTCATCTTCTAAATCCCACGTTTTAATCTAGTCTATTTCTAACTCGGTTAACAATAAAAACATAAACTTTATACCCCATAAAGTTTACCAACTAAGCAAGTTAAAACGGTAGTAATAAAATAATAATTTAAAATTCCAGTGTGTGTAACCTCGATAAAACCAAGATGGCGTCGGTTATCGCGGCCATATTGTTTGCTGAGCGGCCGGCGCGCGCGGCGCAAGAGTTTGCTCTCTGGATACCTGTTTTACAAAGACCTTTATAATAAATTATTCTAGAATATTAATGAGGACACTGGGAGTATTTTATTTGCGTATTTTTTTGTATATTTGTTTAAAGCTCCGTGTTTGCAGGGTCAGTTTGGAGGTGACAGGCTGAAGGCGTTACGTTTGAAAACAAATATCTCGGATGGGTGCCACCTACTTTAAATTTTGATTGCCTGCGGTTTTGTACCTACTTTTTGGAGGCTGCTGATATAAGTTTTGGCAATTTAAATTAAATACTTAGATATTCGGATAAATACTTACTTTATATCTTATTTCAGAAATACTGTATGTTTGACCTTGTGTGTTAGGTTATGAACCCACCACTGGAACGTTTGGAACCACCAAATCATGAAGTTTGGGACCAGATCTTATTGAGACAAATATTATAATATAAATCTTATTCACTCCAAAACAATACGAATTGCTTGCTCTCTTCGTTTCATCAGGTGCCAACATTACACAACAAGGTAAACCCCTAACCAATTTAAAAATCATTTGCTCAAAAGTTACAAAGCAAACCAAGTTTTCTCTGTCGCATAAGGCCAAGGGGGCTTCGTATTGGGCCCAGCTAAATATGTGCTCTACACACAAACACACACACAATATGTACACAGCACACACACCGCTTGCACGGAAAATATTTGGTAACACAGCCAATGTAATCCAAGGAGTTTACCTTGATAAATTATATATACCTAGAGATAATTCCGATTGTTGCGGACCTATTAGAGTTTGAATTTGTTTTCTTTGCGATTTTTTTAAATATTTGGCTAGTATACGATCTAAGTCAGTAGGTAAGTGTGTACCTATACTTAATTTGTGGGTTCGTTGTTTTGCGTCTAATCTGAATAGGACGTCGAAGACAGTAAGTAATCGACCTTTTCTTTGTTCAGAATGAAAATGACTGCATTTATGTTCTTATTTTTATATGTGATATCAGTATATCAAAATAGCACACAGATGGCACTGAGAGCTCATTACATTAACTCAAGTGTCCATATCAGAAAAATGTGTTGTGTTGAAATGTTTTCTGTTGCAATTTTCATTTTGTCGATAAACTTACGGTGATTAATGATCACTTATCAAGTCAAAGAAGAGTTTATAACCTACCAAACTTGAAAACCTAACTTAACTTTTTTCTATCTCCAAGCAAAAAACAAACATGAAAATAAAGTCCTAACGAGCGTAATTCGCCTGCACATCCCAAAAACGCAAACCAATTTATTTCAAAGGTGTAAACTCGTAGAAAACACATCAAAATATTGACAGTGTAAATGTAAACCATATGACCTTGACCGTGACCTTGGCAGGCGGGTTCACCCGCGGACGATAACTAGAGTTAATATTGGCACCGTACACTGAACTGTTTGACAAACGCTCTACTCTATCAATATATAAACATAATATTTATATATGAAGCGCTTTTGGTTCGCTTAGTGTGAGCACTTGTGTAATTTGTCTCTGGAACTGATAATCTCTGTGTCTATGTACATTTGTGACGTCATAGTTTGTTTGTGGCTGACTTCAGGTTTTATTTGGGGTAGGGTGATGAAGAGGTTTTCCTTTACGTTATGTTTTAGTCCTGCAAACGACTTTTTACAGAATGGCATCTATTAGAAGAATTGTTTTTAGGAATGTATGCGTTCGTCAGCTGTAGGCAGCCATCTGAAAACTACGACTACCTACTTAGGGGGCAAGTTACGTTACAAGTCAAAATTGTTGCAAATAATCAGTCCTACTAACATTATTAAACGTGAAAGTTTGTATGGATGGATGGATGTTTGTTACTCTTTCACGCGAAAACTACTGAACGGATTTGGATGTAATTTAGCACACAGATGGTTTATAACCAGGATTAACATATAGAATACTTTTTATCCCGATATTCCCACGAGATCGAAACTTATGCGGGTGAAACTGCGGGGCGCAGCTAGTATGTATCTATGGGAGCAGTGGTGGCGTGGCCCAGTGGCAACGGCTCTGATTCACGAGTTGTAGGTCGTTGGTTCGGACCCAGACAAGTGCTTTATATTGTGTAAGTAATTTCATCACCTCTCAAAAAGGTGAAGGGAAAACATCGTGAGGAAACTGTTCTAGAAACAAAAATTCGAAGACATGTGACATCTACCAGCCCGCACTAGGCTGGTGTGACCTTCGACCTTCAATGCATATCAGAAAAATATGCTTTACCTCCGTGACATTTATTTATTTATTAGGTCAGCCAACAATTGTTTACACATATAAGAATACATTACAATTGACGAAAATACATTTACAAGTGTAACAATCACTTAAAGGCCAACACCGCATGTACAGTAAACGGCTTAAATTACAAAATTAATTATTTCAGTTATTTTAACAAAGATTTATGTTAGTTTGATCTTAATATAAGGTTAGTTATAACATTCGAAAGGGTCTGCTCTCAAAGGGGTGAAGGAAAACATCGTGAGGAAACTGTTCTAGAAACAAAAATTCGAAGACATGTGACATCTACCAGCCCACACTGGGCTGGTGTGACTTCTGACCTTCAATGCATATCAGAAAAATATGCTTTACTTCCGTGACATTCATTTCTCTTGGTCAAATAATTCATTTTTAAATCGTAAATACTCTTGTGATTTCAGAGTTATTCACGTACTCAAATATGTTGTTGGTTTCATGACATTGCAGTTGTAAAGTTCGATGAACGATTTCGTTGTCCTTTGTGTCCGGGTAATACGTATATTTTGCTTGTATTGAACTTGATTGCAGCTGGTATTTTCGACTATTTAGGTGCTATTGTTTCACGTTTATATTTTTGATTATAGTTTCGTTGTGATTCATATTCCTGAAATGATTTTTAGGGTTCAGCACCCTAAATACGTAACACACAATCTGAATCATTTTGAAGGATATTGCTAATCCATTGCTTCATATGTTTGAAAAATGTGTCTGCGCAACAATGTTCATAGCGCAGTGAATGTTGTCGAACTGTCAAAATGATTGCTACTGATAGTGTGTTACGTAATTACCCCGCCGTACACAAATGGGGTCAATGGGAGCCTATTACTAAGGCTCTGGCATCCGTCCGTCTGTCATAAAGCTGTACCTTTTGAACCGTAGGTAGATACTTGAAACTTTCACGGAGTGTATAAAGCCGCTAGAACAAGAAAAATATTCAAAATAAAATAGTATAAAAATTTAAAGGAGGCCCCCCATACACATGACATGTTTTTTTTTTACTAAATTATTTAACAAAAATATTTAGTGTTACCGGTCAAAATGGCGGTGCTTGGGGAGGGCCTATGTCCAGCAGTGGACGTCTTTCAATGATGATGATGTGTTAAGTATTGTACGGTTGTACAGAATCCTTCGTGTGCGAGTTCGACTCACACTTGGCCGGTTTTTTCTAAAACACGTATAACAGTTTAACATGTTGTAAACATAAACCTTCATTTATTTGGTAGTTAAAAAACTTCTTTGAAGGTTAGCCGTAGGCTACTACCAGTACAATAGTGACGATAGGTAACGTTCAATAAATTCGTAGCACTCATTGCTACGAGGCTACGAGCGTAGCAACGATTGTCAATCTTGTAGCAGGTCAAAAATGTTGTATTTGTTTTGATATACGAGTGGCTTATGGGTAAGTAATAACAGCAGCACGGTTCAATCGATAAGGTTAAGCTACACTTGCCGCGGTCGATCCGTGGATGGGTGACCATCTTTACATACCAAGACCCCTCCGTGTCTCAGAAAGCATTTTAAACGGTTGGTCCCGGCTATCATTCGTGAATTTTTTACAGTCGTTGCGGCTGTTCGTCAGAAGCCCGAAAGTCTAACAACCAGTCTTACCAAGGTGTATCGTATTACCCAGTAACTGGATTGTGGAGGTTAGATAGGCAGTTACTCTATGTAAAATACTGGTATTCAGCTACATCCGGTTAGACTAGAAGGCGACCCCAACGTAGTTGGGAAAAGGCTAGGCAGATGGTGATGAGTCACAGACTGATATATGGATACCTACATTATCTAATAATGATGCTTCACTGGTAGCCCAGTGGTATTCAGGAGTCGTGGGTTTCCGGGCGACCAACTGCTTAACGTACTTTCCGAGTCACGGAGGGGTCACCCATCCACGGACCGACCTCGTCAAGCGTAAGTCTCTGACTACCGTCTATTAAACTGACACTATATTCCCCAGTTAGATAACAGTGAGCGTTGGTCCGAGGTCCGTTTCACAGACGTTATAGCATCTCGTCCGCACCTCGGGTGATAATGAGATGAGCGGCGGGTCCAGACTGCACAAATTATCGGACACACTGTAATGTGACCCTCTCGTACCCATTTACGTGTTGTGCTTCGTTTAGTTGCAGTGTTGGAGAGAGTAGAGTAAAACGGTAGAACATGGATGAGTTTGGCACAGGAGCGTGGGGATTGGCTCATAAAAAGAGAGGCCTGTGCTCTGGGTGAAGTCGGACTGTGGATGATGATGATGATGAGTAGAGTGGTGCCATTTGGTGAATGCTGCAGGTTATACCGTATTTTATCTACGTGCTGTACTTCGTTTTGCAGTAACTTGGTTGTAGTGTGGTGAATGTAAGTTTTGTAACGTTACGTGGTATCTTAAATGTTTAGGTTGTTCCGAGATCTAAAATTTATTCTTTGATTTGACGAGAGTGAGATTCGAAGTAAGTTTAACTAATGAGATCTCAAAGAGGTTTAATGCATCATACAGTTATTAAAAAAAAAACTTACACGAAAATTACAAGTTCCCTAGCCTCAATCTTAAAAAACGTACTTCGAATTCAGACAGTAGTTTTGCTATTTTACCTGATAAGATCTTAAACAGCTTTTATTTTTCAATATTGCTTTTACTTCACAATTTTGACAAACAAGCAGCCTCTAACTAAGGCTTACTCCAGTCACTTGCCCAACAAAGTCATGTAAACGAAGCACCAGCTCCAGAAGCGCAAGTCCAGTTGTTTGCAGTAACAATTTTGACGTGTACAGATTCGTATAGCTAACGCGTATTTATTTAGCGATACACATGTAATTGATAGCTTCGGCCGAATGTCGTGCAACCATGTTAATTAACTACTTTAGTTACGTTGCACGAAAATATCCTGTTTTTGTGGTAGGTGTCACTCAACTTGAGGAGTTCATTCGGTCATGGATCTTTGGTGAAAAAGTTTTTTCGGTTCGGAACCCGGATGTTAATAGACACGTAGCTAAAGGGCTTTAGAATAAAAAAATCAATATCCATGCATCACTGCTCTCAAAACGGTGAAGGAAGTCATCGTGAGGAAACCGGCATGTCATAGAACCTAAAATTCGAAGACATTTGACATCTACCAACCCGCACTGGGCCCGCGTGGTGGATTATGGCCCACTCCCTCTCACAGAAAGAGGAGGCCTGTGTCCCAGCAGTGGGAACATTATAGGATGATTAGGTATGTACAACATCTATGCATGCAAGTACTAATTGTTGAAAATCAATTCATTCGGAAAGTCTGACTACCAGTCTTACCAAGAACTGGGTTGTGGAGGTCAGTTAAGCAGTCGCTCCATGTTAAATACTGGTATTCAGCTGCACCCGGTTAGACTGGAAGCTGACACCAACATCTTTTGAAAAGGCTAGGCAGATGATGACCTATAGAGCTTTAATGCGATCTACAAAACGAAATGTTATTGATTTTTACGGACGGGTTAAGGATGCAGCAAATGGTTTTGCTTACCTATACTTGCCAAAGAATTAGCATTGCCATTCAACGTGGCAATGCTGCCAGTCTTCTGATGACAGCGATGCGGACGAGTACTTCGACACCTAAATATCCTTTTTTATTTGTATTTATTTATATAGTTAGTTAATTAGTCTTTTAATTTAGTACCCAGTGTAAATACTTACTTAAGAGATTATGAAAATATTTGTCTGAATCTATATTTTCATAATAGTCATCAAAGATACGTAATTAATCATTTTATTAATACAAATAGGCGTCATCAAAATAATTACAGTAGCTACGACTTCGATCGATAAAAAAAGAAAGAAAGAAGATACATTTATTTAGCACAGACTAAAAGACACACAATACACCAGATACATACATCAGATTAAACAAATAAAAAGTGCAGAGTCCTATGTAAGAAATTAGCAGGAAAGTGTGCCTCACGGCTGCGCCAAAACGGCCCAGTTCAGCAAAAATGCCAGACAACTAGTGCCTGACGCTGGTTTTCAACTGGACCTGATCTGAGGTGACAATCAAATTAATATTCTACTTACAAAGAAATAAGACGTAGATTATTATATCATTTGCCACCAATATGTACACGACAACTTGAAGCATTTACAAGAAAAATAACAGATAAATACTAAAATAAATATAAACATCTATGTATGCTAGTGCTAAGCGTAGAAAAACATTGAAAATCAATTCATTTTATACTAAATAGCTGGGACAATATGAAAATTGTGACCAAGAGTCGTGTTAGCCAATAAGCAAGATCAAATAGTACGGTGGACGTGCGACTTCCAATAATTATGTTTGCAGAAATCGTTAGAGCCGCCAGCGACCGCCATCTTGGACGACTCACGGACAAAACGCTATGGAAAATCACAGACAAATCAAATACGTAATGTTTATATACTACAACTATTTTGTACCCACGACTTTGAGTAAGACCCTGTTTGACCCAGTTGGGAAATGGGTGTTTTCTACTTTTCGGCCCATAGTTTATCTATACAAATAAATATAAATTGATGTGTCTGCTTGGAGCTACTGTTTAAATGACCGTTCAATTAGTTAAATATATTATGTCTTCTTTGTTTGTAATACGCCAATCAAACTCATATAGTCAACGCTATGACAATAGCACTGCAAACAGTAAATATTTGTATCAACTAATATTCGTATAAACTCTCTTTTATTTGTATAAACTCTACTGTGTTCGCTTTAATTATCTGTGCTCAATTCTGGCAACATTATAAATTAATTTGTCTTCAGACTAAGGAATTATTTTGCCTGTAAACATTGAGTCCTCGTTTGTTGGTGTAAATATTTAATATTTGATCTGTGTGATGTCTCTTTATTAGGAATATTTTGACGCATTTTTAGAATTTGACCGATAAGTTTGGGCTAATATTTGGGGGACTAGAATAGTTTTATTACGAGATATAGAGGAGTGGCAGCCCAATGACTTCGGCCTTTACTAAAATTCGAAGACATGACATCCACAAACTTGCATTGGGCCCGCGTGGTCGATTAAGGCCCACTCCCTCTCACAGAGAGGAGGCCTGTGTCCCAGCTGTGGGAACTTTATAGTCTGATAATGCTACGCGATGTTAGTTGCAGGTTGGACAGATGTTTTACTTAACTTGAAGAAGTAGGTATGACAACTTTCCAAAGCACTGTAGATTTCAGAAAAAAAAAATAAGAAGTTCTCGTGTTTATATTGCCAGAATATATACTTTATGTAGCAGGTCCTTAGAGTTCTAAATCTGGAGTTAAACTTTGCTTTCTGGATGGAAGAGGTTTTGACGGGACCACATGAGGCAGTTGAACCATGACGGTTACGATAAGAGTGTCAGCGGGGAATTCATTATGGGATCGTCACTATTGACAGCTTACTTAATCTAAGTTTTTACGGTGCGTTTTTTACAGAATAGGTCGGCTGTACCTGTACGTATGTACCTCCATAGTTCCCCGCTGTTTGTCTGAAATAAAAACTATAAAATTACAAAAAAAAACAATTCTTTTATAGAAGTATGAGGAACGAAGGAAAGGAAAGTTCACTCATACTCTATAGAAAAGGGAGGATCCTCCGACTAGACGGGCGTTGAGTCTGGCCAAGATTCATTTGGGCGGTTGTTTATATGGGCCTTGATGCCTGAAATAAATGAATAAATAAATACATGCTAGTTGTGCGGTAAACTCTGCTTGCGAGATGCAGGATTTTGCGTGACGTCAGTGTGACGCGTAGTTCGCAAGTGGCGGTGTTAATACCGCTACACTTTTTATGCTCATTACAAATTGCTTTTTTGGCTTCTTATTCCTTTAAGTGGGTTACAGAATGCATTTACATATACTCTTTAATTTCTTGTCCCCATTGACCCAGACAAAGGATTTGTGAAGTCGATAATTGCACACCATACTCAATGTTCACGATAGCAAGATTTATACTTGAATTCTCAAGAATTATTTTATTTGGTTTGAAGTAGAACAAAAATGATTGAACAAATAACCGACACAGAAAACCGGATTTTCTTTTCGAGAAATCGAAATCTTTCAATTACGAGAAATCAATACGTTGCAAACAGGAAGATCACGAACACACGAGATCTTTAAGTAGGTACCTAAGGAATTTCCATATTTGTTTCTTTGCTTTGCTTGTGGCTAAGTAATAACAGCCGCACGGGTTGATCGATCAGGTTCAGCTACGCTTGCCGCGGTGGGTCCGTGGATGGGTGACCTCTTCGTGCCTCGGAAAGCACGTTAAGCCGTTGGTCCCGGCTGTCATTCGTGGATCTTTGACAGTCGTTACTGGTCGTCAGGAGCCCGAAAGTCTGACAACCAATCTTACCAAGAGTATCGTACTCAATACTTTTATTATTGCATTCCATAATGTGTACATTATGAAAGTTGGTATGTCAAAACATCGAATCAACTATGGACCCTGTCGGGCACAGCAATATTCGTATTACCCAGTAACTGGGTTGTGGAGGTCAGATAGGCAGTCGCTCCATGTAAAATACTGGTATTCAGCTGCATCCGGTTAGACTGGAAGCCGACCCCAACATCATCATCATCTGCCTAGCCTTTTCCCAACTATGATGGGGTCGGCTTCCAGTCTAACCGGAAGAAAGACGGAACGGACGGATAGAAGCCGACCCCAACATAGTTGGGAAAAGGCTAGGCAGATGATGATGTGTCTTGTCATAGTTTTTTTTAAACCGCCGCGTTGGACTGGTGGTCGCAAGCGCTATTGCTGAGACTGAAGTCCTGGATTCGATACTTGGGTCAGACAAAGTGTTATTAGGCTTTTCCATTTAGAATTGCTCAGTAGCAACACTACCGCCCGGACCTTGGGTTTGTGGCCGGTTGATGGCAATAAGGTTGCCTCCTGTCATGTGAGGGTACTAAGGTACTCTTCTGCCTAACTCTTCGGGTATTACAGGCGTGATGTTATCTTATATATTTTACTACCAACTTCTTTTTTCTATCGGTCTACATAATTGTCAATTGTGCATTCTAAACGGGCCACAAAATTTTCAAAAGTATCATCATTTAAAAAAAAAAAACCGTTGTCCATACTAGGAATTACTCCTGTATCGTTGGTGCGTTTACAAGCATTTAACTCACATACACAAACAGCCAGACCCGGAACAACTGCCTGCTGCTGCCTGCCCCTATTCATCATTATTTGCCTAGCCTTTTCCCGACCATGGGGTCGGCTTCCAGTCTAACTGGATGCAGCTGAGTACCAGTGTTTTACATGGAGCGACTGCCTATCTGACCTCCGCAACCCAGTTACAATTATTTCTTTTTTTTTTGTTGAAATTTTCAATACTATTAAAAATAAATCATATTACATTATTGTGCGGCCAAATTCTGTCAAACTTTTCGACATTATTTCATCACTATTTTTTATCAGACAGTTTCTATGCTGCAAACCTCATATTTACACAGCTCTTTGACTTATCTAGACGTGACAGATGGCTCATGTTAATGAGTAATTAAAATGAAACTTTCCACGAACACATCAGTATCATGCGACGATAAGGAATAGGTACAGTCAGCCTCATAAGGATGTAATTAAGTACGAATGTGTTATTTGTTTTGTGGCTACACATTTACCTAAGATTGTAATGTCTGTTCCAAAAGTGGTAACAGACATGAAAGCCAATTCTCGTATTTTAAAATGTCAAAAACTTGTCAAAATGTAGGGAAATTAGAGGTATTTTTGACAGATTGAGACTGAGATCAGACTGTGAACGTTCTTAAAATTACGAGAATTGCCCCCCTGTTCAGTTTAAATTATTACGCAATTACTCACTAAAGGGGCCTTTGTATCTCACCACATTTTGGCACAATTATTGTCTGAATACCACTCATCATCATCTGCCAAGCCTTTTCTCAAATATATTGAGGTCGGCTTCCAGTCTAACCGGATGCAGCTGAATACAGTATTTTACATGGAGGGACTACCTTTCTGACCTCCACAACCCAGTTACTGGGTTATACCCCCAGACTTTCGGGCTTCTGACTCCCCGTAACGACTGTCAAAGATCCACTAATGACAGCTGGGACCAACCGCTTTACGCGCTTTCCGATTCCGAGGCACGTGGAGGGGCATCGGTATGTAAAGATGGTCACCCATCCACAGAACAACCGCGGCAAGTGTAGCTTAACCTGGTCGATCAACCTGTACGGCTGTTATTATTTAATCACGAGCCCCTATCACTACTGTGTTGTAATTGAAAAATCATTGACAAAATTGAGGTTATATTAACCTCAATCGTCAAACGAAGAACCTCTTTAACATGCTCAGCGCCAAGCCCCATATACCAATACTACTACACCAGGAAAATTCCCTAGGCCAGCGCAACATTTTTTGTATACAAAATGTATGGAAAGTGTGCGCGTTAGCGATACACGGCGCTTAGACTGGAATGAGGCTTGTGTATCAAAAAGGATACACGAGTGTTTAGACAGTATGTATCGCAAAAGATACACATGGCGCTGAGCGTGTTAAGGTGGTTTAAAATTAGAATATTAGGCTATTCAAATAACCAAATCAAAGAACTTATTTTGTAAGTGGCACCAAAAATTGGCATCCACAGGTACGATTTCTGATCCATTTGTTTAAATTTTCATGAGACACTTTTGGCATAGTATAAAGAGGGAAGTAAGTTATCTTCATACAAACGCACCACGCGCGGCTTGTATGTGTGCGCCAAAGTATCTATGACCGCCGCACGCACACTTAAGCAAAATCTCGACCCATTTCTCAGTGCGCCAGTCGGGGCTAACACCGCACGAGTTTCGCGCGTCACGGCTTTTCGGCACCGACCGGCAGGTAAAACCGACCTCACAAACCCTGTACCCAGACAATACAAGTAAAAAATACAACTTCCCGACCCTTGCCAATTTATAGGCACTGAATTAAAATTTAGCTAAAAGTGACAACCCTGAGACAGTAGGCAATTATGTATATCGCGGATTGGGCCGGAGATAGCCTACTTCCCCTCTTTATACTATGCTTTTGGCACACACCATAGCCAATGATATGAATTCTTGGCGATTCATATCTTTGAGGTTGACAGTACCTGTCAGTGTGTATTTATCTTGATGACTGACGGAGCTGTAAATTCTTTGTTTCTTATGATTCCTGATAAGAAGTGATTTCCTCTGTTTGCGCAGAAAGAGTGGTAGAAGATTAAATAAATTACAGTTTATAGTGTTTGGCTCATTACTATTAATAGAACTTTTGTTTAAAGTTTGTTTAAGAGGGTGAAGGAAATGGGTGCGTTCACCTTTATTTTTCAGGTCTGGAGCCAAAGTGGTAAGATGAAAGTGATCGCATCAATCTATATGATTGCAAAAAGCATCATTGGTAAACATGTTCCACCCACCGCTGAGTATAAGCCTTCTCCCTTTTGTACCATGCTTCTCTCCTCTTCTTCTCTTCTCTTCCATGGAGAAGCATGGTACAAAAGGGAGAAGGGTGTCTTAGCAGTGACACAGGCCTCCTCTCTGTGAGAGGGAATGGGCCGTAATCCACCGCTCGGGCCCAGTACGGGTTGGTAGATGTCACATTATGTCTTCGAATTTTTGGTCCTACGATATGCCGGTTTCCTCACGATGTTTTCCTTCACCGTTTTTGAGAGCAGAAATAAATTACACAAAGTAAAGCGTCTGTCTGGGTTCGAACCCACGACCTACAACTCGTAAGCCATGCTTCTGAGCAAGTGTCATTATTTCTTAAAAGTAATTCAATAGGTATTACTTTGAAAAAAGTATACGATCGGAAAAACAAATGAAAATCTATAAACAGTTATGTTGAAACAGTTGTTACTACTAAAAAAATTGACGACCGAAAATATCGCTTATAATAAATTTCGAAGTTGTGAACAAATCATCAAACACCTTCTTCTTTTTCTTCTCCAATTATGTACGCACGAGTAACTGATAGGCCGAGTGAATCCATTGGATGCGAGAAGCACAGGACCGCTTGATGTGGCGATGCTTGGAGAAGTCTTATGTTGAGTAGTGGACTAGGTGATCTTTAGGATTAAATATGATGTTGATGATATGATTAGCTGATGCCCCCTAATGCTGTAAAAATATTAGGCAATCAACAAGGTGGTAGCGGTATATACCTACTAACTGCCCAGGGTGCGCCGGATATACAATAAAGTAGTGCCACTGCTTAACGCCATTTTCTCGCTAAAAAACCATCAATGTTTTCATGTTTTCCTCAGTCCTAAAGGTCGAATTCTCGCCAAACCTTAACAAACTGTTTCTCACAAACTTCCTACCCACAGAGATGTACAAATTGCACATTAGTACACACCAAATGCTAGTTTAAAGCCAAAGAGGACATTATTTGATTAACACTAATTAGTCGAACCGGCTTTGCCTCATCCGCCGACGATGTAAAGAAAGCGCCGAGCTCACACAAATATATAAAGGCATACTTATAACGGTCTTTTGGCCCTGAAAATAAAAGCTAAAATACATTTTCAAAAATGCACAATTATGTTGGTTTACTAAACCCAATTTGTGTGATGGAGAAAGTAACTTTCTACAAGTCCGTAGTGTGTCATAATTTTAATTTATTGCAGAAATATTGTCTGCTTTCGATTCGGTTTCCTGTTGATTGTTTTAAGTTTATTGTGATAAATGACTTGTAGGTACTTCTTTTACTGGTTTTGGGCAGTCAGCTTCCTCTACGGCAGGACTCGTTTCTGGTAAATATTTTAACTATGGCTTCAGCTATTCTTGTTACAGAAGTTAACTTTCAAATCGTCATACTTAATTACGATCGATTTGATGTGAATTTGGGGACGGTTTATTCTTCCATGGAACGACTTTTACGGGGTGTTGTAATGTACAGACGCCAGCACATCAAGCTACTATAATCTGTCTAATTTCTTTAATAGATTTTCAACTTTATCGCTAAAGCTAAAGGAAAATTTGACAGTTTCGGGTAGCTTGACCTGCTGGCGTCTGTACCTTAGTTCTTCCAAGCTCTTATCATTGGATAGGACCTAGGTCTATCTTTTCGACTAAACATCTAACGTAACATGCAGCAGTAGATACTTACGTAACTGAAGTTTAATACAATTCTAAAAACACCTTTATCATTCCCAAACAGATGACAAATTCAATACAATCGAATAGCAAACCCCACCCCTGTAATTAGTAAAATCATCAAACATTTAGCAAGACGATTCCCACCGTTCATTGAATCCATACATCTCGACCGATTTCACGGACAATTCCGCATAAAAGGTACAAGTCAAATGGTCACAAAGGCCATTCATTTTAAACGGGACCCCTAACAACATTATACCGATGTAAAACATATTTCATTATTAATTTCCACCTTTTATGGTGCGTAATTTTATTGCTATGGCAACCCCGGACGTATTTTTTTTATAAGGCCTCGGTACGATGCTACAATGCCAGGCCGTTTGACAATAGGGGGCGTTGTATTGTTGTACAATGTTTTTTTTTGTGTTGATAGATAGTTTTATAATCATATAGGTATGGTTAGGCGAATAATGTTAGAGACGTTTACGCAGAATTTTGTAGGTTAATTAGAAATTACAAAAAGCAGGAATATTGTTTCAGTGACAATATGTTCAGTGCTTTTAAATGATACGTACTATTTTTCACAGATACTTTTCCATTTACAGTTTCCAATTGAAGGGTCGTATTTTTGCCAAGCTGTTTGAAAAACTGCTGACTAAAACACAGAAAAACTGCAATCAGAAAAATGGTCAAAACGACAAACATTCAGCTCGACTCTAAAAGTTATCTAAAGGTCGCCATTCTTCGTTCTTCTTTTGCCGACTGTACGTGATCTGACGTATCCACATCGTCCAACAGTTCCTGAACGTTCAGACTCGTCCCATTCATAAGGAGACACTGGCATTCACTTCCGGTTGCCCTTTCATTGTACCAAGTCAACGCGCGCCGCCGGCCATGCCAACAAAAGACCGATTTAAAAAATCGAATTCGCGATTCAAAAGCGCATCGTTGAGGTTTATTGGCTTATCGCTTGATTGATTGTGCGAACGCCGACGCAATTTTTTTTTCTTTCAATGTTGCCAGTTTTTATTATGGAATAACTCGATAATATATTTTGATTTGGGCGTGTCGAATTCGCGATTCCCTTTGTCGGGTACAGGAAGTTTTAGCAACGTCTATGTCCTGTAACAGGTACATTTGTATGGAGTTTAGTACACTTGTGTTTGCGTTACGCCTATTAGGGCTTCCATTTGAAGTAAAGAGGCACGCATTGTGGACGTTAACTGTGCTGAAATGGTTAATATTTGTAAATAAATTATGTTCAATGTCGATTCGCTTCTGTTGCTCGTTTCTTTGCATACTTATAACTCTTCAATGGTTACTTAAAGTAGAATTGTAAAGCAGTGAAAGGTTGGTTTTCAAAGCTTACCTATCTATTTTTAACTATGAAATTAGTAATTACACTATGGAAATTTCATGAAGTACCTAGTAGGTACTGACTGAAAATTGTCGAAACATCGTCATGCCTTTATTCTATCAGCAGAGAATGTAATTTTTTTCAATGATGTTTAAGTAAAATATGAACTCGTTGGTTATAAAATAATTGTTTTAACTTAGGAATATATTTCGAACACAGCCATATGACGGAGTGCCTTTAAAATCTCCCAATGGGAAGTTACTTTGACGACAAAGGAGACAAAAAATAAAAAGGAGGTTTTTATAAATATGGTTGTAGTTGTAATATTTATTTAATCTCCCCAACCTTCTGAAAAACCACGCTCTCATTCTCATGACATTTCAGTAGGCACACAGCTATTAAGCCACACAAATGTCGCCAAAATAGTCACATTTCATTGGTCCACACAAATTCTATCGTAAATTAGTCACGTCTTATTAGTCACAACATAACATGGTCATTCATAAACGGATCTTTTCATCCTTGAAACGATGAAACAACGTACCCAAAAACTATCTTAGTCAGCGGGGTTTTCCATAAAAATATATTTTATTATCACAAAGTATATTAGCATAAGCGTCCAAAAGACAATACATTCAATTTCAAGTTTTCAACTCACGCGCAGTGTTCCTATTGGGCAACGAAGTCTACAGATCCGTGTACCGAAGACTACAACCTTAATTTTTCGTCCAAAAAACCGGTTCAATGCACTTCTGTCTTTCAAAATAAGGTGCATTATCCAATGCATTTGTTGTTGGTCGTGTGTATGGGTAATGTTCTCGGTCAAAGTACCGTGACGTATTTGTGCTACCGTGGATAAACGCACAGACAGACAACACGTTGAATATGCACAGCGATAAAATACACAATCAGATGAAAACGATTTCTTTTTCTCTTTTTCTGTTGCCCTACTTTATTGTGAGCCTGTATTGTCAGCGTGATGAATAATAACTAATTAAAAGGGGTTTGTTCTGTTGTTAGCAACTGTTCATCTGATGAATGTTTTATAATGTAAGAAACACCAACAGGAACGGGATGTAGTCAAATAATGATACAACGATTATACGTAACTGACTTATATTTCAGTTGAACTGCACATACAAAAATCAATACTTAGCACTAGGTACATACTTATTAATTCTCTTATAACCTATCGGTATCGCGTAGTCTCAAATCCCCAAGACCGTGCGACCGCCAAGCGTTCCTTCTAAACCTGCGATTTTTTCCATTTTTTAGCGGGAAGAAGCGAGTTCTCCGATTAGTTCCCGCGATTTGCGGCAACCAATCACAGAGCGACCATGAATATAGTAAAAGGGTAAAGTTGCCAGTGTAAAATATTAAAAGGAATTTCAATTAAAATAATTGATTAGCAAAATCAAAATTCACAAACCTTAACAATTATAAAGAATGAATACTCATCATCTGCCTAGCCTTTTTCCTAACTATGTTGGGGTCAGCTTCCAGTCTATCCGGATGCCGTAGAACACCAGATGTTCTTCCCAGCCAAAGCACTAGGTAGTGGAGAAGGGCAGGCGTTTTGGGGGACTATCTTATGTGATTTTGACTTTCGAAAAGTTTTGATTCTCAGCCTAATTTGAATAAATAACTTTTGATTTTGACCAGTATTACACGGAGCGACTGCCTATCTGACCTCTACAACCTAGTTACTGGCTAACACGATACCCCTTGGTAAGACTGTTTGTCAGACTTTAGACTTCTAACGACCCGTAATGACAGAATACTAATGGTACTTACATAATTATGTATTATCTGGATTTACTCCTTGATGATAAAAGGTGTACATCTAGTTTAAAATATATAGTTCTATTGGAATCAGGCACATAAACAAGAAACAATGCGTATCTAGTAAGTCATCCTTAATGCTTTGTAATTTACAATGTAATTTAAATACAGTGCAATATATAAACAATAAAATAATCTATGTATTTAACGAATACGCCACACAGCCCACGAAAGTGTTTCACCGACAAACTGTCCATTCATCAAAAAGACCATTAGATAACCATTATGAATGTTATTTTACGTATGACAACACTCAACAATAGTATTTACATTCGATGTCAGTTTGTTTTACATCCGAAATACACATTGAATAAACGCGTAACATATTTCTTCCAACATTCTCAGTTCTTTTATGCTTTGAACATAATGTCACGCATTACAAGAGGGCCATAGTTCCGTGGACCGGTCTTTGTCCGCACAAAGAAAGGTGAATGAAGAACTGAATAATAATAACACATGTTGGCCGGTAGGAATTGAGAATAAAAAAAAAGTTTTGAGATATGACAACACCGCCACGTGTTTAGAACACAATAGGATTTCAAATTTTGGAAAACGTATTCTTTTGACGTTTGGTTTTTTTCTAATGTCATTAATATTTGCCATGTATAAAAATTAAAAGTAAAGCCTATAAATAGTAGGTGCGCGTAATTCGCGTGATAGCGTAGACGATATATCAAAAGGGCTGTGTTTTTAAGCGCGCGTGACATGTGATAATTTACGTATAATACCTATGTACGTATGTGCTCAGTGGGCTCATAAATTCGCAAGCCCGTGATTTATATGGGGATTAGAGAGCGTTATCATTACATAACTGTGCGGTGGCTTAAAGTTACATATTCCAGGTATATGAGTATTATCATTCATTATTATGATATGGCCATAAGCCTCTAATGGTTTGGTTATGCTATAATTTACTTAGAACATTAATTATGTTAAATGGTCGTTAATACCTTCATGAGAGAGAGAGATATACATATAATAAACATACCTAATAAGTATATGAAATAGTTGAAGAACTGCAACTGGTATCCACAGTCACTGTTCTGTTCTGTCATATTCGTACCGATAGAAAAACAAAAAAGAGTTCTTAATATCAATTCTAACCAATACAACGTTATAAAAAGTAGCTATCCCTGCTTATAATATCAATAATTTAGGAGTTCTGAGTAATTGTAGTTTGTACAGTACAATAACTATTATATGAATTATCAAAGAATACCACCTCAGCCTACAAAAATGTCAACCAGTAACAAATCCTATGAAAATAAAGAAACATAAACATGCACATCACATTCTCAGGCACAATCACTCGATGTCTTTGCCATGTCATGTGTTGCCAGCATTAAGGGCCCTTGAAAATGGCGCGCAAACTGACGGCTCCTAGCTAAATTAACAAACAAAATGGCGGGAGATTATACCTTAACCGCTTTTATTAAGTGTTCCCGCAATTTCAAGTAGGGACTTTTATTTGCGTTGATTCTATTCATGTGACAATATCATATTTTGCGAATTGTAAGGATTAAGTAGTGCCATATTTTTGGCAAATGTTAGGGGATATTTTCTGCTGCATGCATAGCGCAAAATGACGCCATTGCTGTACCTAGTCATTATGAGAATTTCTAAGAATTATTCACAAGCTAAGTTATTTTAAGATCATTCTCAGAATTTTTCGCGGATAATAACCAATTAATTCCCAAAACGAATTGCTTAAAAACTGCAAAAAACATGTTTAAAACTACACGTAGAAATTCTTCGAACCATAAAGAGCGTAAAATACCAGAAAATCCACACGTACTATCGCCAAAACCTATATCTGACCATTTTGAAAACAAAATCCAGTGCACATGATGACACAGCTGCGTCCGTAAGTAAAACAAAAGAGGATCCTTTTTAGGTCGACTAATAATATGCACTGCAAGCAGGAATAGTCCTTACGGTGGTCAGATATAGATTTTGACGATAGTACCTAACGCCTCAAAGGAAATTACCGAAAAATAAATCTTAAACAAAGTAGCCATTAAATTAAAATTACGTACTCACGACAAAATCATAAAACTTTCCTCGTTCTAGTTCCCGCTAAAATTCCGCCAGCAATATTTCTATGAAGCAATTTAATTAATTAACGAACAAGAAAGTTCCGCCGGCCGGCCTTCAGAAAACGTTAATCTTGCAGCCAGTGTAAAATTCACAAAAACTTTAAGCCGGCTGCGCAAGCCAGTAGTTTGAGTAGGGAACTTGTAATAGGTTTAAACTCTGAATATTTAAATTGTCTACAGTGTAATTTTGAAATCACAATCGGTCCGCCGGTTATTAATGTTTGTCTTCGTTTTGTTTTAATTGAACGGCTGCAGACGTTTACTTTGTGCTGCGTGGGAGTATCTAATCGGGATATTAATTTTATTGGGTATAAATGTTGGATTATTAAATTGTTTTATGTAACTAATCGTTGCTTGACTCAATAATTCTGACTGGTGATTAAAGAATCGTTTGGAAAGGAGCCACTTTTTAGGAACGAAAATCTACGATATCTGAGGTTGCCCCTCAGATATCGTAGATTTTCGTTCTTCTCGTAATTTTAAGAACGTTCACAGTCTGATCTCAGTCTCATCATAATCAGCCTATAATCTTCTCACTGCTGGGACACAGGCCTCCTTCCTGTGAGACCGATCTCAGGATCACCCTCTCACAGAGAGGAGGGAAATTGGAGGTATTTTTGACAGATTGAGATTAATAAATAATATCCCTGGACATTTCACACAGCGCCATGTAGTCCCAAGCTAAGCAACCTAATGCTTGTGTTATGGTAACAAGATGGCTGATAAACTACTTATATACATTTTTTTTTTGTATATACATACATACTATAGATAGAAAAACACCCAGACTCGGAACAAATACATGATCTCAATCTGTCAAAAATACCTCTAATTTCCCTACATTTTTGACAAGTTTTTGACATTGATTGTCGCTGGGATGAGTCTGCGCCTAGATTTTGAACGTTTATAAGGAATTGGCCTGTTAATCACATTACCACTCTTCAACTGGTTTTATTGTAAAAAAAATACTTACCTATCTAAAATACTAACACAGTTATCTGTGTAAAAAACAAGCAATCAATAAAAATCTGAGGTCAAAATTGCGTTACATTTTTTCCTACGTTAGTGCCTGTAATCACCACGTAGTTACTGCCTTTTTATTATTCCCTGCATGTTGCTGCACAATATAATGGATTGTGCTTATAAAATTCTATACAAAATATTATATTTGTGTTTTTTTGGGAAGGTGTATCACGTCAGGGTCACCAGTATAGAGGTATGAGGAACAGGGTGTAAAGTTCACTCATCCTCCATAGAAAAGGGAGGATCCTCCGACCAGACGGGTGTTGTGTCTGGCGGGAAATTGCCCAACGATTGATGTTGGGAATTTTGTACATATGCTAATTGCGCGGTAAACTCTGCTTGCGAGATGCAGGATTTGCGTGACGTCAGTATGACGCGTAGTTCGAATGTGGCGTTGTAGATACCGCTACATATTAATAATTATAATTAAGGAAATGAATAATTACCTTTTCTACTTAACTTAAAAAAAGCATACCTGTCTAATTTATCTGTTAGAAGCCTGTTACTACAGGTAACACTAACCCAGTCTTACCCAGTACTCCAACAATAACCTATTTGTAAACTCCACGTTGTTGTCCTAAACATTCTTCTCGAGTAGTAAGACAGCGTGGGGTGGGGAGATAAATATTTACAGTATTTTCCGTGTGGCAACACCGGGGCGGCTGTAAACAATATTTTTAATCGACTCGGCAAACTGTGTCGCTTACACTTAGCGAAACTCGACGCGAAATAAAAACAGACTAAGACAACCTGTAGCGAATAAGTCGATATTTTTGCTGAAAATGTTCGTAAATATTAGATATTAATATCTACTTATCATACAAAACATGACACATTATTAGTTTTAATGTTCCCACTGCTGGGATTACGGCATCCTCCCTGTATGAGGGAGTGAACTATAATTACTATACGGGCCCAGCATCCCAAACGCGTAACACACTATCAATCCCGATCTGAATCATTTTGAAGGATATTGCTAATCCATTGCTTCATATGTTCGAAAAATTTCTCTTCTCAACAAAGTAAATAACACACTGAATGTTGTTGAACTGTCAAAATGTAAACCATTACTACTGTTAATGTGTTATGCAATTACCCCGTAGGTGCTGGTTGGATATAATGTACTCACATAATTATTAACAGAGGTTCTGTATGATTGTATTGGGTCACTGATCTCAAGGAAAACTCCCAATAACGACACATTTTTCTGAACAATTGGTAGGGGAGCATAGCGCAAGTCAGTACTCATAACAGAAGGCAGAAAAAGAAGAGTAGGCAACACTACTGCTAACCCTTTTGATCCCTTAGTCACCTTTCACGACGGACAAACAATTTACGAAAAAAAAGAAATGGCTGTGTATCAAAAAATCTTTTTACGAAATACGGTCAAAGTCATCAAAAACACAACAACAAACATCTCTTTACCCTCTCTGTTGACAGTACCTAAGGACCGAAGCACCAAATATACTGAGGTACAAATGGGACTAAATCCCAGTACTATAAGTAACATTTCATTTAATAATTTTCCAAAAGCAATGCCGTACTTAGACGTTTGCACAGTGTTTTAATTAAAATAATTTAAAATATAATCGCTTTAAAGCTGGAGTTCGTAACAAGGGAAGTTGGGAGTTTCCGAAACGGAGTAACAAGACAAAATAATAAAATATTAATAAACGCCCGTAGACGGTGGAAAAGTTTCATCAGCGGCAAATATTTGTGTTTCAAATAAGGCGCGCTTGCGATACGATGGGGTTACCCGCGCGGACTCGAACCGCTACCCTTGTAGTCGGCATATTCAGTTTTGCTTACAGTACTTTTATGTTGTATTTTATTAGTAGGTTCTGATCATTATTTTGCTGCTTAAGGAGGTTACAAAATGGTTTCCTAGCACATTTAAAATGAGGCTGAGCGTTTAGTTTTGCACAAAACGAATGCAAAAACCCTTTGCCTCGATGTAGTTATAACTGTAATAAATTAAATTGCCAACGTACAATAACAAATATAAAAAAGCGAATCTAATATTCATTTCAGGATACAACAAACACAGTCGGCATTTGCTAAAACGTGGGAACATAACGAACTTGATTCAATATTTCACGTCGGCTGAAACAAAAGCATTTAGTAAAATTGAACTGTTCAAAAACTCAAAAGTCAATTTGTGAGTAGCGGAGCTAACTACAATAAAAACCTCACATTCAAACCTATTAGAGCGAGTGCCTAGTTGTAATGTAATATTAAAATAGTTGGGCGCATGCCCCGGGCGAGCGCTGGGAAAATAAATCAAATAGAACTATGGTTCTATGACTAACTGGATAAAACATTGTCTACCGTGGTCGATTGTGGAAATAACATTTCATATGCAGCGGCATTGGATGTGTTTCTGCGTATAGCCGTCAATTGTCTGCGGGTTTGGATCTATTTTCAGGTATTGTTGGCGGAATTGGATTGGCTGTTTGAAAGCTTAAGTTGGTAAAGGTCAACTGAGATTTGTGAATATAGCAGTAAAATTAGACAATTTGCAGTCAAAAATAGTTTTGTTATTCCCAATAGATCCATAAGCTTAGAACACGTAAAACAAGACTTGACTTAGCAAATACAGAGATTATTAACCTAAATTGTACGTTGATTAACTAAAATTGAAGATGAAACTTTGAACACTAAATAGACGACTTATAAAAGACTAGCCTCTGCTCGCGACTTCGTCCGCGTGAAATGTCTTGTTCCCTCGTTATTATTACTTCGTTTTCTTTTTGCTCGGCTTCTAAGGCTATATAGGCTATTTAACACCACGGTAGGGCTTAGCGTGGTGTTAAATAGCCTATAGCCTTCCTCGAGAATAAATAGCCAATAATAATATAATAGAATAATAATAATAATGGCCTATCAACTCACAAAATAATTTTTCAAAGCCGACTGATAGTTCCCGAGATTACCGCATTCAAATAAACAAGCTCTTCAGCTTTATTACTAGTATATATCCTAGATAGGTAGAAACTCTAGTCTAGATTTGAAGAATATTATTTTAAACACAACTTTTTCTAACCTGAATAGCTTTCTGCTTCTTAGGTGGTACTCGTAACAGATTCGCATAAAAATGCGTTTTATAAAAAGCAGGTTTTATATACCCCATCCTATTACGTAGGCAGGTGGCTATGTGTGTGAATATGCATAGGACTCGTAAGTAGATATCTGACAATCAGTGAACTGAGTGATTGGCGGGCTGGCGGGCTAGCGGGCTAGCGGGACGGCGCGTGTGGCTTATCACGGATGTGAGAATAAATGGAAGACGTTTACGTTGACCAGTTTTATCGTCATCCACATCAATTACGACAATGAAGTGCTCGTGGCTAAATAATAACCGCCCCACGAGTCGATCGCAGGTTAAGCTTCGCCTACAGAGGTCGTTCCGTGGATGGGTGACCATCCATTACATATCGAGACCTCTCCGTGCCTTGGAAAGCATGCTAAGTATTTGGCTCAGGCTGTCATTAGTAGATCTATGACAGTCGTTACGGGAAGTCAGAAGCCCGAAAGTCTGGCAACCAGTCTTACCAAGGGGTGCGTCTCATAACGTATAAACTCATTTGGTCTAATTTCATTTTATTATCGTTCATAAGATATAATCAACGTGAGATATACCAACTGTTGATATAATTTCTTTACAAATAACATTTATTTATTCTAAAACTTAATTAGTATAACGTTGTTTGACATAACGTTTATGTAATCGAAAATCATTTGGTCTAACGTTTATTATGTATATTGTTTATTTAATCGAAAATCATTAGGTCTAACGTTTAATATGTATATTGTTTATTTAATCGAAAATCATTAGGTCTAACGTTTAATATAACCTCAAGGTCTAACATGTTAGGTTCCTTTAAACCCTGCAGACAGAAATAGGGGCCCCGCGAAGCGGGGCTCCGTCGACCACGCCTTATTATTATTATTATGCTAAATAAAGTTATGCTTACAAAGAATAAAACAAATAAAATATACTTTTAAGTATTTATTAAACGAAATAAAAAGTTATTGTTTTTTTAATTAATATAATAATTGAATTTTTAAAGGAATATTTTAATGATTATTATTTAACTGAGCAAATTACCTACGCACACTAAATGACAACTAACAATAAATTTTGTTGAGCTACCCACAGGCCATAAAAATAATACTAAATAAACTAACCACCGTGTTTATGCAATTTTGGTGTGTGTTTTTAAATAGGCGTTTTCATCTTATTGATAGACCAAATAAGTTTTATATCTTTTGAGTGGTATGTCAAACGATTTTATATTTAATGTATGTTATGTCAAACGATATTATATTTAATGTATGTTATGCTTATAAAAATTAGGTCTTTTAAAATTATATCAATCGTTCATTATATTAACTAATCGTTATATTAAATAAAATTATAGGTTCCATTGTTATATGTTGTTAATATTAGAGATTTTGTTGTTATATCATCTATTACTTACCCCTTACCAAGGGGTATCATATTGTGGAGGTTAAATAGGCAGTCGCTCCATGAAAATACTGGTGTTCAACTGTATCCGGTTAGACTTGAAGCTGACTCCAACGTACATGGGATAAAAGTCTAGACAAAAAACCATCCATCAAAAACCAAAAAAAAAAAAAAATCATCCATGATGACAATAACAACGGGAAGTTTGTTATGATAATATAAGACCTGTCCAGGACCCTAATTAATGGCGTAACACACTATCAACCCCAATCTGAATTATTTTGAAGAATATTGCTAAACCATTGCTTCATATGTTAGAAAAATTTGTCTACTCAACAACGTAAATAACGCAATGAATGTTGTTGAACTGTCAAAATGAAACCATTTGCTACTGATAGTGTTTACCCCACTGATTTGTACCAACAACTGAAATGAAACTTCTAAAGGGTGTCGATGACCAATTTTAATATCGTTAGCAAAGAGGTTAAGAGGTTTTCTTAACTGAAACTATGTTCTATAGACTAAAATGGAACCCTTCATAAAGAAGTGCTTTTGTAAATTAGTTTTGAAACTTTTGATTTCTCTGTGTGGGAGGACCACTTTGACTGATTCCTTTTAGCACTTTTATTGAAATCAAGATGGAAACGATTTGGATAAGGAAAAGAAATAGAATCGATGTAAAGGCAGATGGTGTATCATCACCGCTATAATCCTAATGTTACGATAGTATTACATGGTAACAACTACCATGTACAGACGCCAGCAGGTCAAGCTACCCGAAACTGTCAAATTTTCCCAATCCACCTTGAACCTTAACGCTTTAGCGATAAAGTTGAAAATCTATTAAAGAAATTTGACAGATTGTAGTAGCTTGATGTGCTGGCGTCTGTACCATGGTTACCAACCATGGTACTACATAGAACCAAATCAGAGGGATGATTCTCTTAACTTTAAGAACGTTCAGTCTCTCAATCTGTCAAAAAATACCTCATTTCCCTATATTTTTGACAAGTTTTTGACATTGATTGTCGCTGAGATTGCGCTTAGATTTTGAACGTTTTTAATTACGGAAATTGGCCTTCAGATCTCAGCATCTTTACAAAATTAAACTTCAATTCTACATACAGACCAACATAAGCATAACCAGCCTATAATGTTCTCACAGCTGGGACACAGGCCTCCTCTCTGTGAGAGGGAGTGGGCCGATATCTACCACGCGGGCCCAGTGCGGGTTGGTTGATGCCTTCGAATTTTTGGTTCTAGGACATGCCGGTTTCCTCATGATGAATTTCCTTCATCGTTTTGAGAGCAGTGGTGATGGAATTAAGTACACAAAGTAAAGTGCCTGGCTGGGTTTGAACTTACGACGATACTCGTCAGTCTCACTAAATAATAAATGTTTTTTTTTCTGTAAGTTTCTACAAACACTTTTTCACGTCAATCATATTTTGAAAAAACTATATGAGGTAGGCTTTTCCTATTGGACTACTCTGAGAAGAAAGGCCGAAACAAACTCAGAGGTAAAAGTCTCTTTTAAAGCCTAGCCATAATCTTGGGTAACCAGTGCTCCATCAGACATCTAGACCAAAAACTCGTACTCGTACCACAAAGAGCACGATCACGGCGTCATTATTGAAAGTTTCTATATCCATGTGTCCGCTGTGTTGGACGGCGAGGCGGGGTGTGTAATTGAATGTAAACAAGGCTTTGTTGCTGCCCGTATCAATCAGGGATGAACGGCCCGATAGTTTTCTGCGAATCAAACATTAGGGGACGTGTCTGTGGAGTGATGCTTTTTTTCTTTTTGGTTACGTATTTACAGTTGGATTACCTGGATTTGGTTGATAAAAATAGATAGAGAGAGAACATTGAGAGACTGAGGGCTGATTTTTCAATCACCTGATAACTTTATTCGAGGAATAATTTTGCAATTTTGACAGTAATTTCATACAAAAACCGTCAAACGTCAATTTTATTCCTCGAATTAAAAGTTAACTGGCGATGGAAAAATCAGCCTTTAATATTTTATTTTTACAGTTTGGCTATATTTGGATAGCTGTAAGAAAGAAAGAAAATAAAGAAAAATAGTTTTTTGTTGATTTTTTTAATGAGTGATTGAATTTAAATACAATTTTTTTTACAAACTGTGAAGGAATACGTAACTTAGGTACTTTTCGGAACAAAATAACTACTGTGTTTTTTTTTCATTTTATTTGCCACAGTCTTCTAAAGAGACTTCCATTAAATAAGGGAGAGAGTAAATGTAGAAATGACGCACAAAAATTACACATTAATAGTTACAAATGTTTCATAATACCGTAGTAAAGGCAGACTTATTTATCCTTTACTATAGATTACAAAATCCATTCAAAACTCAAATTCCAAATTAACAATAAGCTATACAACATAATAAACTCGTCAGACCAAAAACCGAAGCGAAATGAGCAAACGATTTCCACAATACAATGGTGTGACATCCACCCTCATTACTGGGGTTAGTTGAAATTAGTGTTGGTCCTAACCCTCGAAGGAACGCGTGCGCAACGCGTGCGAACCGCGTGCCGCAAACACCAACGCGTGTGCACGCAACGCGTACCGATATTAAAAGGAATATGTTAATATGTGATAGAGAGTGTTTGGGAAAGATAGTGAAGTGAAATTGTTGGAACAGCGCGCAGTTTTTTTAATGCTTTATTTCGGACTAACGAGTAAAGAATTCGTTCTCGTACACACGACGACATATCAAGCCACTCGTAACTATACATTTCCAGTTTTCGCTGTCCTCGCATTGCTTTTCACACAGTCAGAAGTCAGCATTTACTGAAAATGTCTAGCTTAAATATGTATATATAAAGCACCAATCTCCCGTGTAATAAATATATTGCTTCAATATTCTTTGGATTTCAGCACAACATTGCCTTTTATAAAGAAAAATACACGTAAATAGGTACTTGTATTATGCCATATTTTAATCATCCTAACAGTACAGTGAGAACGAATAAAACCTGCATAAAATTATGTACCTATCTATATTTTTATATTAATGCGAGTATTTGTGTTTGAGGCACTGGCGAGATCAGCTAGGTTTTAAAATCCTATCTTACCTATGCAGTCATGTTTTCTACACACCATCCTGTACAAAACCCCTCGAGTCCTCAAGCCCATGGCTGCCTGCACCAGATATACTCCACATTGTTATTCGTGTAACATTGAAACACTTAACGTCACCCAATTGTCGTCATCCACCCTTCCAAAGTGTGACACTGTCGCCATGACCAGTCAAGAACAAATTTCCCTTCAACCAGTTGCAATTATTTATTTTTGTTGTCCAAAGAAGGGTACATTAAGGACCAAGTTTCGTGAGGAAGAAAGCTGCTTGAAGTAAGCGATTGAAAAGCTTGATAAGCCTAGAGTAAAATAGGTCAGAAAAAGAAGAGCATGAGTTTTATGAAGACGGTGGCTGCTTAAAGGCTTTATCAGATGGTGTGACTGAGAAGATGAAAAATAAGGTTGTTTACATTAAATTATTAATTTTGAATATTTAGACAGCTGTTTTATAAGGACTATAAGTCTTCATAAATCTTTTCGTCCTGCCTCATAGTCGGACTAATATCGGTAATTTTTCACCCATTTGCCGCATACTTTCTCTTGCCAACTCCATTCGTGGTGAAATAGATGTCTTTGCTGGTTCTGTAGCCTTAGTCAGGACTAAACTTACAGTCTTAATTGTATATTATTTTTAATATTTAATTGTTCTTTCCCAAAACTTTTTCATTATCTATGGAAAAGTTCCCATTTTGTAAGTGTTGTTTTTATATAATAATTGTTTTACTTAAATTATGCATGCTAGATTCACATCTAGTAGATGTCAATCAGAAATATTGTGTCGTAAAAGTTTTAATGCATTTGTGATTGTATATCAGTTTTGTGAATTATAATTTAAAAAATAATGAAGATTGCACATAATTATCCTCTTGAAGGCTGCGTTATTGAAATTCTTCTCTTGATACGCTGTCAGTTTAAAAGTTTAAGATTATCACCAAAAAAACAAATATTAGGATTTCAGTAGAACCTTTATTCCTTTGTTTATTTATTGGTCTATCTAATCGTTACAATATTCAACCAATTAACACAAACCAACGAACAAGTCAAGTGTATAGTAACGGTAAAAAAAAACAACTAGAGTACTGAAGTTATACATATCTTTTTTACACAATTTCAACAAGACAATAGTAGAAAGTAGTTGGGGTAATCCGTAATCGTGCGTTACATAGGTACTTAGTGTTAATTTGAACTTAGTCTGAATTTTTGAAGTAAAGTGCAACAAATATCAATCCCTTCATCACAATTTTTAAGAAGTAAAACTTTACAAGTTCTGTTTTCAGAACCTTTACCATAATTTCAAAATACCTACTTCCCCATAATTACCTAAATTCCAAGTACGTACCTACAACAGCCCATTATAAATTAGAGATGTCCCGATATCTTGGGAGCGTCACGCTTTTATAAAGTTGAGTTCTTGGTGCTGGGGTCCGGGATCTAATCCGGCCGCTGGGCGGGTCGGCACGGCTGCGCTATCGCCGGTACGCAGCCGCATCTTGCTAGATATAAACCTACTTATACGTGTATTTGGTTATGTATGAGCGAATTTGGAACAGACTGGTTTCGTAGCAGCGCAGTTTTTGGTCCTTCGCTACGCGGTCGGGAAGTGCTACGTCGTAGACGCTGGATGTCTTCAATTGCTTGGCCGAAAATAGGTCGAATTTATGCGAATTTATTTAGTTATCCTTACTTACTAATACTACACAAAAGTAGAATTTGTGACTTTATATCTTCGAAACTACTGATACAATTCCGAAAATTCTTTCACTAATGGGAAACTACACTATTGCCGAGTGTCATAGAATATATTTTATGTTAAATTTCATGCGGACGAAGTCACGGCCAGAAACTAGTTATAATTGGGAAAGTAAAGATTCTGTTTAAGGTATATTCGGTCTGAAATAGTGATGCCTTTCAATAGGGTTCTAATAAAACAAATAACTGGAAAAGTTTTTAGATGAACAGTTCGTCACATGTAGTCGTAGACGAAGATCGTATTTTTAAAAAGTCACTATACTACTTAGTAAGTTACTTTTTTTTAATTTTATATATTTTGCAGTGACGCTTACATAAGCCGCTTACTTGAAAATAAATAATTGCGAATTTTGACAAATGTTTTGTCATTTTGTTGATACCATCCACTGCTACAAGCTTTCTTTTTATTTATTCGATTATTTTCGGGAAACTCAAAATTTCAAGAACCTTATGCAGCTGAAACCAGTACTTTACATGGAGCGACTGCCTGTCTGACGTCCACAACTTAGTTACTGGGTAATACGATACCCTTGGTAAGTCAGGTTGTCAGACTTTCGGGCTTCTGCCGACCCGTAACGACTGTCAAAAATCCACGAATGGCAGCCGGGATAACAGATAACAGCTTAACGTGCTTTCCGAGGTACGGAGGGGTCTTGGCATGTAAAGATGGTCACCTATCCACGGACCAACCGCGGCAACCATAGCTTAACCTGATCGATCGACCCGTGCGGCAGTTATTACTAAGCCACAAGCCCCTATATAAAGATAACCATTAATAATTGCAACCATATTTTTTTCGTGTGCATATTGACATTTTCTTAAACAAACATATTAGGTACTTGCAGACGATGTACAGACGACAACTGTACCAATAGGAAACTGTATGTGGCACAATGGATGCAATTTAATGTTGACCATTTATTTTACATTTAAACATTTCCGGGTTGTTATGCAGTTTACTCAAATTAAGGCTTCGAAAAGTAGGACAATAAACTTGAGAATAAAAACCTATTTACCTACATATTGACTAGTCTTCTCACAAATAAAACGGCGAGTGAGTTTACAAAGGTGTAGATCGATTGGAAGTAGAAATTTTTATTTAGAATTAAAATAATATATGTAAATAAATAACAATTATTACCTACCTTACAATTTTTTGATACCCAATGAGCTCTTACCTTTTTCTTTATTTTTTTTATTATATACTTGTACATAATATATATATATATATATTAGTTATTGATTAAAAGTTATTATTACCTAATTATTTTTTTTAAATAACAAAATTATATCCTAACTTAACTGAAACTATTCACAAACTAAAAAAATCATCCGCATCGCTGTCGACTGGTAATGTACCCAAGAGACTGGCGGCATTGCCTCGTTGTCTGGCATTTGAAATATTTCAAAGTGGATTTTTATTTATACAACATGTCCCAGAGTTAACCCACACCACCAAACTCCCCAATTAGAATATTAGGTTATAATCACAATACATACACTGAATGTCTATTATTATGTATAAAACATTGTTTATTTATTAAATTAGTTACACTGATTGTGGGAGAAAATTGTGGTCACATTACAAATCTATGCAGTCGCACGCGTATAAGGGTAGTATTCGCCCATTTTGACTTGTGCGACTGTAATTTACGTAGTTCGGGAGAACAAGAAATTTCATGACAGAAGCTATAATTTCATAAAAGACAGCAAAATTCTATATTCAGCGCTCAACAACATACAATTCCGTTAATAATTTATTTGTTTGCCCTTCCTTAGAAAGAGGGTAATAAAAAAATATAATTACCGTTCAAGTATTTGCCAAGACCAAGTCGTAATTATGCGAGGACTCTTTGCGAACAGCGACATCTACTGGCGGGGAGATAGCGTTTAATTTTCTTCGCTGTTTTATTAGTGAAATTAACCCGTTTTTAGTTAGGAAGGGGTGGTATGATAATAATTAGGGGTGAAGTGACGCGATGTCTATGTAACTGTGAGATTAGTATGGAAATGAGAATATTCATATTGTACGCGCTATTTAACTATGTATATCGAGTTAAATTAGGGATATAACTACTTACTACACTACATACTTCATGTTACCTACTAAGCTGCATAAGGTAAAATTTACTTATTAAAACTTTATGCAGAAGTAAAAAAATACTGCACCAAGGCGGACTTAATACTTGAGGCATTTTCTACCAGTCAACCTTAAGGTAATGCAGAGATAAAACATGGCAGGTTGCAACATACAGGATAAATAGCTAGGAAATCACTAGACAATACAAGAATAAATACCAATACATAAATAAATACATACATAAAATAAACAAAATGAACTGTCAGGAGAAAAAATGATCGGTAGAGGAGAAAACAAATCCAGCAAATCAGCGCTGGGGTGTTACGGAAATCCATAAGGAATAAAGATACGGTCAACTGCACGTCAGTGGTAACAAGGACGGTATTGCGAAAACCGCCTACTGTTACGATTACATCTAAAGGTGCTGTCAATGGCCGTTTTCACACTGCGACAATAATGATACCGACACGTCTATATCGTATCGTCAGCTTGGACGATATCGTGATGATATCGGTATGACACGATGTTTATGCGGTATACCATAGCAGTCTCGAATAGTCGCGTTGCGCCAGCAAAGGCTTACATCGCTGCGCCGTTCTAAAAGTATAGTGTATTCGAGGAATAATTTCCTAGCTATTTATCCCGTGTTGCACTATGTTGCACCTTGTTTTTTCTCTACATCACCCTACGGTTGACTTGTAGAAAATGCCTCAGGCATTAAGTCCGTCTTTGTACGGTATTTTTTACTTGTGCATAAAGTTTTTATAAAATAAATATTTCCACTTTCCATAAAGGTTTCCTTACATAAAAGTATAGTACAACAATAACATAGCTAGACATAAACCGAAACAATAATTATAATTAGGCGGCTGGGCGTGCGGGCGGGCGGTTTCCGCCCAGCGTCAGTAATTGCAGCCGCATCAAGGCTGTAGCGACCGCACGCACACACCCTGTTTATTTACTGACGTGGCCCAATGAAAATTCTCTAATTAGTATGATAATTCATTTTGTTAAAATAATTTGCAATTCAGAGCTGCCAAGGACCAATCTTTATCAAAGGAGTCAGAAAAAGGAGAGCTCAAAAATTGTCAATTGTCAAATTGACAATTTTTGAGCTCTCCTTTTTCCGCCAGCGGGAGGCCTTTGCCCAACGGTGGGATATTGGGGAAAGGCTAGACAAACCAAAAAAATATCTCAGTTCGGTGAAGGAAAATATCGCGAGGAAACCTGCGGGGTAATTGCTTAACACTAACAATTCCAATGTCTTTCATTTTGACAATTCAACAACATTCATTGCGTTATTTACGTTGTCGAGCCGACGAATTTGTCAATCATATGAAGCAATGGTTAAGGAATGTTCTTCAAAATCCTTCGGCTTCAAATAAATAAAAAGAAGTGTCTGTAATATCAAAATAACAGCTTTGATTAAATTAAAGTATGTAAATACGGTACTTATAAAAAATTTTGTTTTGTCTAATCTCCGAAACATCTGGACCGATTTTGACGGGACTTTCATTGGCAGATAGCTGATGTTATAAGGAGTAACTTAAGATAATTTTATTTTAGAAAAAGAATTAGGGTTTCGCGTAAAAGAATTAAAACCCATGAAATCCAAAAAGTTTTCTGACATGGGAACATAATTGGCTGATTATGCTAACCACGACATACTAGTTACGCTTTTTTAGTATAACCTTCGCAATGACAACAGAAAAAGTTTATATGTGTACCTACATTTTTAGTTAACGTTGTAAAAGGCATGGCTTTGTTAATTATTTATTAACCAACAACCATTTGGTATAATGGCGTAACTCGTAAATACCTGTGTAATATACGTACATACGTTTGAAGGTACTATGGTCTGAAGGTCAACTCCAAAGGTAATGCGTAGTTGAAAATATACTCGGGTTTAAAGTATATTATGTACTTTCAAGAATAACGTAACAGTAGATTCTTTTACCCTGTCCAGTCGGCTAACCGTGTTTTGACAGCTGTCTTAGAACGTACATATTTCAGGTTACGTAAAAGTTTACTTTAAAATGCGTAATAAAATAAATATATAAACTGCCCTAACTTATTGAATTATCTTATTTATGGCTTCTTACATACATTATAATACCGTACGTGTATCAATCAATCTATTGTGTGTTGGCAGCAACACACAATAGATTGATTGATACAGCAGTTTTTTTGACAGATGGACTTGTGATTGCAGAATCACAAGTCCATCTGTCAAAAAAACTGCTTACCTAATGTACAGGATATAAGTCAAAAAAACTTACTTAAAATTAGCTGTGCAATTAGCAACTTCTTTCGTGTGGATGTCGGAAAACTGACTGTCTTTTTCTAAAATAAACTTATATCCTATCCTTAGTACTCTTTATAAAATCAGCTATCTGTCACTCAAAGTCCCGTCAAAATCGGTCCAGCCGTTTCGGAGATTAGCCAGAACAAACAGAGGCAAAAAAAAATGTTTTTAAGATTCCGTACCCAAAGGGTAAAAACGGGACCCTATTACTAAGACTTCGCTGTCTGTCCGTCTGTCTGTCACCAAGCTGTATCTCAAGAACTGCGATAGCTAGACAGTTGAAATTTTCACAAATTATGTATTTCTGTTGCCGCTATAACAACAAATACTAAAAACAAAATAAAATAATAATATTTAACGGGGGCTCCCATACAACAAACGCAATATTTTTGCCCTTTTTGCTCGATATCAATAATAGCAACAGGTAGGCACTTGAAATATTCACAAAATATTCAGTTGTATTATTACTATAATAATAAATAATACATACAACAGACGTGATTTTTATAGATGGTACGGAACCCTTCGTGCGCGAGTCCGACTCGCACTTGGCCGGTTTTTTTGTTATAAGTACCGCACATACTCTCATATGCATTTAGTAAAAAGCTATTATTTTGACATTACAAACAGACACTTCAATTTTATGATGTACATAATTATAATATATGAATAGATAGCTTTCCTCACCTGGACCAGCACAGGCAGTTTGCTCTGTGTTACATTAGTTGTTTGGCTTGACTTTTTTTTTTAAAAGAAAAATCCACCTTTCACAAATATACAATGAAACAACACATGTATCACAGCATTCACAGCCGATTCAAACTTCTTCTACACTGCAATAAATTAAAATGACCCAGTTTTAACACCCCAACCTAGTTGTAACTTTTAATCGACACATTTGGATGAAACAGCTTGTCAAATGAACGCAACATGCGTACTTTTGTCCGCCATCACAATTCATGTTGTAAATTTTTAGTTTTACACTGTCGGGAGTGAAAAGGGGAAGGTTAGAGACACGTGCTAGGCCTTTATGACGTTTTGGTTTTGTGTTGATGACGTTTGAAGGCTATTTGGTAGAGTTGCCATCATGCAGTGGTTATTTTGGGACAAAGTCTGTAACGTAAACACGATAAGTAATATATCAGTTATAATCATAATCTCGTGATAAGATGAGTTAGTTAGTAAAGTTTGTTACCCTTGATTGTACATAATAGACTCAAACAATGTGTTTTTTTTTTTCAAAACAACAACATCCTCGTCAAATTCGTTTTGCATCCTCGTCAAATTTCAGGAGGCTGTTATGAAAGACCTAAATAATCAAATAAAATTACGATCCCTGGTAAATAATGAATAAATACTTGTTTTTTTAGTTATTTAAGTTTGACAGTATTTCAGAATACACAAAATATACTTTCAAAGAACAGAATCACGTTATGGTATCGTACTCGTATAAGCGGCCGCGTTTTTATGTTATGTTATGTTAAGGGCAGTTACAGTGCGTTCTCACACAGGCCGCGTTTTAAAATGCGTGTCCCACACATGACAATTTCCGAAAATTAGAAAAAAAAAAATCCTACTTATTTTATTATTGATTCGTGTCGAGAATCAGTAGCATAGTTACTTCCTTGAATTTGACGAGGATGCAAAACAACACCTTGTATAAATAGGTGAGTACAGACGCCAGCACACCAAGCTACTACAATCTATTAAATTTCTTAAATAGATTTTCAACTTTATCGCTAAAGTATTAGGTTCAAGATTGATTAGGAAAAAGACAATGCCCAAAAGTCGTACTAAAAAGTCTCACGCATGAAGATCAAAATATTATAGTCATTATTTTCATAATTTTTTACGACATTACGCATCGGGGATTTGATTTTTGAACAGGGAATTTAATATAAAGTAAAAAAGTGTTGATTTTATTGTATTCCCTTTACATGACGTCCCGTTTCAAATAATACGATTAATATAACCTTGAATTTTGAAAGTGTCATGATCACGTCTTTCAAAAAACATGTAAAAAAATATACTTTGCCGATTCTACATTAATTAAAAATAACTAGAATAAAATAGAATATAATTTTTTATTTAAACGATTATCATTTCTTAGAGCAATAATGGCCATTCGTGTATGACATGTCAAACAAAATAAAGTACTCAGTTGTCAGGTTATTTCGATTTTTTTGAAAATCTCCGAAACCCGGGTTTTGTTTAAAAAAAAACTTTTGTACTAGTTAATATGACAAGAGTAGTGTATGTATAAAAAACTACTCATATCATATTACATACACAAACAGCAGGAACAACTACTTGTAGGTCATACAAATATTTGTACCGTGCGGGAATCCCCGCGACACGCAGCGCAGCAGTCAATCGCTTAACCACTGCGCCAACCGTGCCGTCAACTTATGGTAAGTGAAGATGCAGTTGATTTTATGTTTGCCACATCATTCAACCGAAAGACGTCCACTGCCTCCCCCAAGCACCTCCACTTCGACCGGTTCTGTGCTTGTCGCATCCAACGGGTTCCTGCGGCCTTCACAAGGTCGTCAGTCCACCTTGTGCGGCTTCCAACGCTACGTCTTCCGTCTTCCTTTCACGTTTGCCTATTCACCTGAGACTTGAAGGGTCCAAGTAAACAGACTTCATTGCAGGGAGTTCCACTAATTCTAATGTGCAGTGTCTCACAGAGTCCCGTTCCTATATCCATCCTACTCTCGCCCCGCCTGTTAATCTTTATTAAGGGGCATTATATGTGCATTCGTCGATCCTCCATGATTCGCCTCCGGGATTGGTACCGAGATTTATGTGCGTAGTACCATTCGTACCGGGTCATGATACCGATTTATTGGCCAGTTATCGTTTTGGTGATAACGGCCGTTTGAGGTGATTATTGCGATCGTCATTGTTGGTTTTAAATTAATGTTTCGGGCAAGGTTTAATGTGTTATTTGTTTAAGAGAGAGATGAGATTAATTTAGGAGACTGAGGGCGGATTTAGTAATCGTCAGCAATCGTCAGTAATCGGCAGTTTTATCTGACGATTACTAAATTGCACAAAACGTAAGAAAATTTGAATTTCGCGGGCTACCTTGGAGCATCCATCTTAATAGGTAGATAAGTAATAACTAAATATCAATACATTTTTTTCTCTACATACTGCAAAATTTAATAACTCTTAGCAAAATCATACTTCTATTCAAAGACCTCTTAGTATCAACATATTGTTACTGTATTGTAGTTTGATTACGCTACAAAAACCACCCACAACCCTAACCTCAAACGGAATGGTACCTTATTTTAAGCTCCCTACGTTTCAAATGCCCTTAATCTTCATTTCCCATGCATTGCAATGCGAAAATCGTAACAATCAAAGCAATAGTTAGGGGCTATGGGTTTATTTATTTTTTATGGTCGAACAAATTCGCGCAGGCTAAGGGGAGAGTAGTCGAAGGCGGCATCTTAATGAGATGCGGCGTAAACACCACCTACTATTCCTTAGGGTAGAGCAGGGTACACACCCTCTTTTTGATTCTGATTATTTACACACTATCTAATCATGGTTAATTGTTTATTTAGAGGACTATGAGAAAAACGCGTTTGATTGTAGTATAAAAATACTTTGAAGAAAAACAATTGAAGAAGCAATAAGAAATATTGTGGCTGTTGTGATTGATACATTGGGGTAAGCGCGTACATTGGGGTAGAATGATGATTATGATTGCACAACATGGAGTAGGTACCTATTACAGGTATATAAAACAATTCAGCTTTATGATTGTTTAGGGATGACAACGCTTCTGCGATGCCCTGATAATATTGATGGTAGATCAGCGGTAACCTTACCAGCTCCATGCTGGTGGGCCATCCAATTATCTGCATTAAAACACCTATAAGGTAGGTAGCTGCGTACAGTTACTGCAGTTTTAACTGGCCATGAGTCGTTTAACAAACACCTAATAATAGGAGTAACAGACAGTCCGCTTTGCAGGGCCTGCATGGAGGATGACGAGACAGCGGCGCACGTGCTGCTAAACTGTCTGACGGTCGCTACGTACAGGGCAAAGTACTTCGGTAACCCGCAGGTACCCTACGTGAAACGGTCAGTAACATCAAGGCGTTGCTAGCCTTCCTTGAGGAGCTGGGGTGGATCGAATGATTGATTTTCCCACCCGTGCGCAAAATACGCGCATTGTCGTGAAGTTGCGGATACCAGCCCGCTGTACCTATTACCTATAAAGGTAGGTAGTTACTATGAGTTATTGTCCTTACATACAACGCCCAAGTTCCCGAGGTTATCAGCGATGGCAACACGCAACGTTGCGGCGAATTGTTTAATTATTCATTGAGTATTTGTGCAGGTGCGCTGTCAACCTAAATACCGGCTGCTGACTGAAACTAAAGGAATGATGGGTACGTTTTTAATTGTAGGTTTTTTTTGGAATTTCATTACATAGAACATCACGCCTTGTTTCTCCGTAGGGTTGGGTAGAGATGTATCTATACACAGTACACCCTCATTTCACCAGTTAATTTAAGTCCCATGTAAGGGAGTGAACCTATTGTCATCAAGCGGACATAAATCTAGACTCGGGCTGCTACTGAAAATGTCCTGAAGGCCAATTCTCGTAATTTAAAATGTTCAAAATCTGGTCGCAGTCTCATCTCGGCGACAAACAAATGTCAAAAACTTGGGAAATCAGAAGTATTTTTTGACAGATTGAGACTGAGATCAGACTGTGAACGTTCTTAAAATTACGAGAATTGCCCCTCTGGTAGAAGACCCAGTAACATTTTGCCCGACCTAGTAATCGAACTCGGAAACTCTTGCTCAGTAGTAAAGCTTGCGTATTGTACCAGTATGTGGGTGGTAAAAGAAAAGAACGGGTAAGAATCAATAGAACTTTGCTATAACAAATTGGTTTTAAGGGCCACCGGCCACCGTAGGCGGCAAGCAATGGGCAGCTCACCGTCCGGTAAGGACCAGGCCCGAGTCGACGGCGCGTTGTGTTCCACGCGCGTCTCAAAGAGATGTCAGCACGAACTGACGGGGCCCGCTAGGGCCGATGCCTGCCAGGGTCGCGGGTTGTTCAAAAGAGATACTGTGGCCCCTGGCATAGGCAACTGAAGGAAAACGGGTGGGTTTTAGTCAGTAAAAGTATGACACGCCCTCCTGCTCCGCCCAGAGCGGGAAAAGTCATATGATGATTCCCCACCCCAAAAAAAATGAGATGGACACGATCCATCAGTGAGAATGACATGCGCTCATTCTACGAGGCTACAGAAGGGGGAAAGAATCTATCTATCTTCCTTTCTTTCTTTACTAAGTACATACCAGCTGTGCTGATTGACCAACCTTTTTATGGCACTAAGGAGCTGTTGAGCAGCTCGTGCCACCGAGGAGAAATAATTGATGGAAAATTTTGGCCCATGCCCAGCTGTAAAGATATGAATAATGAATTAGTTAGCAAACAAAATAAATGCCAGGTCTTTTCTATTTATCACGCCCGCTCCACGCTCATTGTATTTATCCGCCAGGTCACAGTTTACCCGCTAGCTAGTCAACTTGCGCCAGTATTTACTCGCAAGTCGCACTCGCATCTATTCGTTATCGCGCGACTCGGCAAACATCGGTGAACATCGGCCGTTCCATTAGTCCAGTTCTTTATTCAAATTCTGTTTGCTCATTGGTCGGCCGGCAGATAAAATCAACAGATAGGTACGGTACCGTGTGTTTGCTTATAAATTTTAATTGTGACCTAATGACATAGTTGCAGGGCGGAATTGTTTTATAATGGTCGGGTAGCGTTTTCATAGAAATCTGTATTGTTTTTTATGGGTACACATCAAGGTAAATGATGTATGAGTATTTAATGAGTTGCAGAAAGTATTTATTCATTTCATCTTTACGTTTTACATACATACAGGATGGCAGGGATATCGCCGCGCTATCTGTTACCATGGATTCAGTACTGGAGCGCCGCTGGGTTGAGAGAGTTCGTCGATTATTAAAAAAAATTGGCTGTTCCACACATTTTGCCCGCGTAGGGATTGCACTTTTATAATAACGACGAAAATTTCAACGCAGGGGGTTCTAGAATCATGTACTGCATCCATGATAACAGGTTGCGCGGCCATGTCCCTGCCACCCTTATAATAAAAATAATCAATCGGGAATATCTGTTATTTTTGAGAGGACATCACAAGGATTAATTTCAGTTACAAATATTTAGACCCGGACCTCTATCAAAATCCCTACCTGAATCCGAAAACCCGATCTAAGCACTACGGCATTCAAGGTGTCCGGTAAAGTTACTACTATACAGGTAACAAGCACAAGTACCTACGTATAGTTACGTACTCTACATCTTCGCTTAAGCTAAAACTTTTTATTACACGTCTTCGCCGCTTCAGAGGCAAGTCTCATCTCGCGAAATTAAGTTTCAAATATTAAATTCGCTTCTTTATGAAAAAGACACACCCTTCTTGGGAGACTTATCCGTCGCTGTAAAAATGAACTGAACATTGTATATACATATTATTATATTGCAGTAGTTACCTATAGGTAGGTGTATTTTTATGTGAGGAAGATTTTTTTCGACTTCTGTGATTGATGTAGCAAGCTCTGTGTGAGTGTATATGTTGGCTGACAACCAACATCTGATGAAAATTGCCAAAAGTAAATGGATATCTGTAACAGCAAGATAATTCTCGATGCGTTTTCTAGCGTTAGGTAAATAAAATAATAAGTTATTTTTATTCAAGAGGTATGCTTGTAATATCTGACAACTGAGATAACAACGTCCACTGCTGGACATAGGCCCCCAAGCACCACCACCTCGACCGGTTCTGTCATCCCTCATCCAGCAGATTCCTGCGGTCTTCACAAGGTTATCAGTCCACCTTGTGGGAGGCCTTCCAATACTACGTCTTCCGGTAGGCGGTCGCCTACTCCAGAGCCTTTCGGCCCCATAAGCCATCTGTTTTTCGCGAAGCTGTATTGCTGTGATTATATATTTTCAGAAGAACCCTTCTGTCTAGACAAAAAATAAAAATATAAGATGCCTGCATAAAATATCTCTAGTTCTTACAGCTTTTGCATCGGTTAGCAAACTTATCTTTTCAGCCAAAACCAACTGAGAACGTAGTTATACATCATTTTCATTTGTTTTCTAATTTTTCTCTCTAATTTCTACACCCAAAAACATTTCACACTATAATCTTTTCCGTCACAAAGGTCTAATTAAAAATGTAATCTATACCCTCAATTCAATGTAATTGTTACAGCACGTTTATGCAATAAAAACACAATGTTGTATACAACCCTTGTGCGCTGTCGGCGGGATGGCGAGCTGGCGGGATCACTGCAATAGAAATCAAGGCGGGTCTGACTGGGGAGACTTGGGGAGAAAGGGGACAATCGATTACAATACGCAGAAGGGCAAAACTTCACGGCTAAGTTACTGCAGAGCTTCTGACGCGCGTAAGTACGAATTGAACGAATAAACTCGTAGATAATTTCTGGACTGAAGCAACTTGGATAGCCACAAGCTAAGAAGATGAGGCTTCAGTGCGCAGTCTTTTCAAAATCAACCTTTCTTCTTCGGAGAACATGCTTAAAAACAGGGCGAGTACCTGTTAATGATTATAATTTAACAATTAACAATAATTCTTTATTTGATTTGATGATGATTGATGGTCAAACACACGGAAGTCTAAAAAATATCTGACGATCAAAGTCTAGTTTTGGGTACTTCAATGTCTTTTAGGTATTCGTCAGGTTACCCCATCGACATTCCATAGGTGGCTCTTGGATGATTGATATTCTGCCGCTTCTGGTTTATTGAAATCGCTTGCAACGCCACCCTAAAAAAAAAGAGGCGGTGTGGATGATAAATGATTATAAATCACCTTGTGAAATAGAGTTTAGACAACTTTCTCTGTCTTGTGTCTCTGTGTTGTAGTTTGTGGCAATAAATCTATTTTGCAAAGATTGGAACTTCTGACCCTTCCTGTATTATGCGGGGAGGGACTGCAACAGAAATCAAGGCTGAGTCCCGGGATTATCTCTCATTAGCACGAGGAGAGCTCGCCCGTGCGTGACAACCCTGCCGTGACGCGGTGGGCGTCGGCACTGATTGTACCTAATGTAGTTTTGTTTTGGACCAGGTTTTACTATTGTGTAGGGTATAATTGTAAGAAAGATTGGGTAGCAATAAAGGACACCCTGTGATGAAACTTCGAACATTATAAAAAATTTCGTCAATTCAAGTTTTTATTTTTTTTAAGATTATTTGTCATTTGTTTTTAGGGTTTTGAGGACTTTAAAGTTAAGCACACATTATAGCCGCAACGGGCCGCAGCGCAACGCATTTTCATACAAAAATACGGTGCGGCCTGCCTGTAGTGTGCGTTGGTTCATAGAAAATGTACGAAAGCGATGACGGGTTATTAATAGCTTAGATTGCCTATCACAATATAATCTTATGCCAATTTATGAATTTAAGAAAATAGGAGGTACATGTTTCATTGAAATCATATCTAAACATAGGGTACATATTCTGCTAATTATTCGAAAACACCATACCCACATTAAATCTTTTACCAATAACTTCAATCGCACAATAAATCACAATGATTCAGACTCCACATCACAATATCTATCATCTCAACACCCACACTAAGACCTCGGCAATAACATTTAACCCCAGTATAAGCCCTCTAAGTACCCCCGCACACTTGCGCACCCATTTGTCGCAACAATACGCTACTAATCGCACGACAAAGGCACGGTTTAGATATAAATACAAATCGTGTTGTTTTCGGTCGGCACCCCTGTGCGGACCCTCGCGATTTAACGCGGATTTTACATGTGACGACTGCGATTTTTGAATGTATTGTTGCGATTTTAATTGTACGCGGCCTTCTTGAAATAAAAACACAGTAATTCTCAAATATTACCCAATGAAAATACATTTAACTTTAAATGTGAAAAAAAGGTTTTCTATGAAATGAGCATACGTCGTGATAATTTTTCATCCCTGTGTGACAAGAGGCTTTTGCCCAGTAGTGGAATAATTGAAAGGCCTGACAGCTCTATACTAGCTTTTGCTCGCTACTTCGTCCGCGTGAAACTTCTTGTTCCCCCGACCCAACCTGTCGCGTCACATCGCATCGTCTGCCTGCGCAATTCCTTCGTTTTTGCTTGGCGTTTTTTAGCAATTTTCTCGACTTTTAAGAGTCCTAGCGTAATGTTATGCCTATAGCCTTTCTCAAGAGTTGGGCTATCAAATCCGACTGGTAGTTCTAAAGATCAGCGCGTTTAACGAACAAACTTTTCAGCTTTATTATTACTATGGGTGGATATAGATTCGATCGATAGTCTATTCTGTAAAAATCTCACCGTGAAAACTTAGATGAAGTGCGCTGATGTTAAGGGTTGACACTATTGATAGCTTACTTTACCTAAGTTTTCATGGCGAGATTTTTACAGAACAGATCGGCTGGTCTAACTATGTATTTAGAGACACTTCTGTTGCTTGATAAATAATACGCAAAGTGAAAAGAACAATGCTAGATATACCTGCTATAGCATTGTTCTTTTCACACCAATATAAAATTGTTCTTTTTTCACAAACAATATCCAGTACACAAAATCACCCCACATTTGCGATTATCCCGTTCTAAAGATTATCCTCTGTTCCTCTATCCCTCCAAAGAGTGCCGAGGGCAGAGTGCTGAGATTTTTATTGTTCAAGGATTACCACGATACAGCAGAATATTATTATCGCTGTTTCATTGAATCAATTTATTTAGATTTCGTTGAATAAATGCTGCGTTTCGCTGAATAAATTTATTTATTAGTGTTTTATTATGGCGTTGGTAACTGTTGATGTGTAGTTGGGGTGGATTCCTTGCGAGGGTTGGAACGAAGGTGCCATATGTGAGAGATACAAGTTTATTTATAATTTAATTGAGTTTTTTGTTTTTTGATTGTTGATCTGATTAGTTTGAGCTTAGCGTAATAAGGTTAGTATAATTTGTTACAAAAATAAATAAAGGAAAAACAGAATTACTATTTATGAACCGATCTGCTTACCTTCTTGTAATCTTATCATTAGTGCTGTGGTAAAAACCTGTTCTCTTTCTCAGCATATTTTAATTTAATTATTTTCGGAAAACTTACAGCTAATTTATACAGTGATCCTTAACAATATAAAATTGTCGGCCTTTACAAGTTTTCACTGATAAACATACAAAATAAAAACGAGAAAAAAAGGGCGTTTTCTTGTCAAGAATCTCAGAACAACTGTAATCGTCCATCGTTCAGCTTACAACATCCTCTCTAATCAGTTAGGCCAATCTCTCTGAATCTGAAAACAACTACTATTTAATAATTACAATAGCCTACAACAACAACTACAATATTATTATGTATTTATTAACACAAAAGCACATTTCACATACTCAACTCCACATCGCTGTATAAATATTTTACCCCCGAAATTCATGAATAAATAACAAATTATTAATAACAACTCTATTACCCGTGACGTCACTATTCATAGTTCACAAAATACCTTTATTATAATTACCCGAAGCGAATGAAATCAAAACAAACCCGGTACTATGGAATTTCACGCGCGACTTAATCAATTATTCGCGGGCACAACATTCGGGGTTGGTATCGACTCCCGCGCATATAATGGTACGAACTGTTGGGGCGGGACAATGCTTGTCAGCGGCTAAACGCCTGCGGTATTCCGGCTTATTGATGTTGTACAGGGGGTGGGTTAAATGTAATACAAAATTATTTTATCTTAAACCTACTTACTCGTATTCAAAAAAAGTTCTGTTTAAACTAATATATTAAGTAATAATATAATATATAATAGTAATAATATAATATATTATTACTTAATATATGTATTAGGTATATTTATAATAATATTGAGATTTTAGGAAAATAATTAGGAGTAAAACCTAAGTAGAAAAAAACTACCAACAACTTTTTTTTAAGAATTACGTTCGCACACTCTTTCTTTACTAGAGAAAACGAAGCAAAAGGAATATGTAAGAATCGTAACAGATGGCGTTCTGTAGTTTCTGCCAACCCCGACGGTAAGATAGCGTGAGTTCATGTATGTACTAGACGCAATGGACAGGTCCACTCAATCTGTATGGTTCTTTCCTCGAAAGACCATTTCAGACACCAATCTATATGGTCAATCACATGATCTGACCAAGATTATGTCTGGACTTTAAAAGAGACTGAGTTTGTTTCTGCCTTTTTTCTCAGAGTAGTCAGATAGGAAACGTCGACCCCATTTAGTTTAAAAAAATATGGTTGACGTATAATAGTGTTTGTACAACTTAAAAAAATAAAATCATTTATCACACACATCAATGTAAGTAACAAAGCTTAATAATCTTAAGACGTCTACAGTTACTTAGGCACTGAAAAACTAGCACACTCACTAACACAAACAGAGACGTGCGAAAAACATTACCGGATTCATCGTAACCAGTACTTAACCTAAGAAAAAAAAACTCAAAATTCCTTACATTTCTGAAGCTTTACTCGCCGTGCTTGGAGTGCGAAGTACCTTAATTTTCCTAACGAAGTGTTATCGACCTGTAATTAGCGTTCATACGGGCGCGTTAGTGGGGTTAGCGGGAATTAGCGGAAACAGAGCCGGCTGTTGGCGCCTTTTAGACGATGATGTCGAAAACGATTTTGGATTCTGAGAAAGGTTATCTTATTTTAGATCGTTAATGCTTTTTGCGTTCAATAACGATCCAAAATTAAGTTCTTTTTTAAGTTAATGACTTAAAGGTGAAAGGCGTTTTCTCATATTTTTAAGTAAATTTTTGTGAAATTCATCTTTCAAATACCAAGGTACCGACTCAAAAATATTGTGAACTTTAAAATTAAAATATTAATAGTTAATCAGGTTAGGTTGGTTTATTGTTTTTGTTACTTTTATTAATAAGCAATTTATAGACCCTTTTTTGCAGAGAGACTAGTAATGTCCTTAGTAAGATTTCATGATAAATTACCTTTGTAAAGGTCAACAACAAAACATTAATATTAAATTTGTCAAAAAAATAAAACCTAAAATAAACAAACAAAAACTACAACTTTCCGCATCACCCTGTACACATTTAAGCCGGCCCGCGGCGCGCTACACTGCTAATACTCCAAATTGAGTGACAGGCAAAGTTAATAAAAGCTGCCCATAATGTTAGCCATATGTCTGCACCCTTTGATTGTGGCACAACTGTTTAGTCTGATTCCTGATGGACATTAAGTAAGATATAAAAAATCCGGGATAAAAAATTGCTAGAAAAATGTAATAAGTTTTGCTTAGGCTTACAAAATTATGTTGGATGCGAAAAGCACAGAACTGGTCGAAGTGGCCGTGCTTTGGGGAGGGCTATGTCCAGCAGTGGACATCTTTTGGCTGAAATGTGATGATGATGCAAAATTATTAGACATTCAACGACTAAAAAACTTGAAACAACTTTTCTCCATGTCATTATGTAGATTTATGTTTTTTTGCAGTACTAAGTTCCTTCACCAGTTCGGATGACGAACGGAATAATTGAGATTGAGAAATAAAGATTTTGAGGAATATTGAGATTTGTGTTTTATTAAAAAGCATCGTAAATAAAGGCTTATTTTACCGAGAACTCTCCTTCATACGGAGAGGTATCAGAGGTGTGTAGATATTTACTTATACTATATAGGTAAACAAGCAACATACATCGCAGCGAAGCAAATTATTTCACGAAAGCTTATAAAATATACTGCGCCAAATAAACTCCCATCAGAATGAACTAAAACGTACCAATTTAAAATTAACTGACAATTTTTGAGCTAGTTTAAATTAATAAAACATTCAATTTGAGGCCTGTACCCGCGGGCCCCGTCGGCAATAACCGGGGAATCCTCTAGGGTACAGTAGTACCCCACGTCCCCACGCCATGGGGTACACGCTACCCCGTGGGGAACACTTGAGCTCCGGTTAACCAGCAGGGTTAGCTTCGTAAGTTGTGATTATTATGGCGATAAAAGTATTTTATGGGTATGTTATCAGAATTATTTCTGGTTGAAATACACGCAAGGATATTAATGACGTCAAAACAGTATGTTCTGGCAAATAGTTTAGTTTTCACCTTGACTTGTCTAATGAAATAATTGTGTGTTAATAAATCTTACTGTGGACATGTATATTTTTACGAAATTGTGCTGAGAACAGGAAAACGAATGCATTTAGGGCTCCAACGCCAGATAATTTGATCCGAGGAATAATTTTGAATTTTTTCTATTCCTCCGATTTCGAACTATCAAACCAAAATCCAAAACATCTACGTCTACAGACATTTTATAAAACTACAAAAAGAATAATTTAAACTTGCAATTAACACCACAGCTACGAAACGAACCCTATCTATTCTCGTCACAAGTGCAAGGTACACGTGGTATTGCTTGCACTGCACAAGTGGTTTGACAGCAATAAAAATTCGCCATGTTTTTGCACCAGCCGCTCCTTGTAGCTGTCAATTACTTCTCCCTCTGAAGACAAGTATTGCACGCACTTGGTAGTATAACGCGACGACTGTAGTTAGGGCGCTTGGAGTTTGTGTCGGTCGGTGGTTCATTTGTGCAGGATTGGGAGGTGGATTAGGGCTAGCGAGTAACTACAGTGATAGTGACTACCCTTGGTTGACTGGTAGAGAATGCCTAAGGCATTAAGTCGGCCTTTGTACCTTTTTGTGCGAAAAGTTTAAATAAATAAATAGTATAGTAATTTTTAACACGTACACACGTTATTAAGGCAGAGGAAAGCAATTGTTTGTCTAATTTAGTGATCGCAACAGTTCAAAACGCAACAAGATGTTATTAAGACATAATTATTTTCTTTTTGGTAAGATTTTCCTGATGGATAATGGTTTCACCTGCAGTTAGCTTCAAAACACAAGCTTAGACTATCTTTTTTGATGCGACAATCCGTATTATCTGGTATTTTAAACACTGTTTTTATATACATTTTCATTATACGTATGCCATTTTGTTTGTGTTACATGAAAATGTAAGACGAAAATTACTCGACTATTCGAATTTGACACCAACCTTTTACTAACATTCAATTTAACTTTAAAAAACCCAAGCGCCAAAACCGATGTAGTCACACAACACAGGGGGCAAGACCCAACACTCCAACACTCCAAGTCCGCAAGTATTGGGCAAAGCCCGCCAGATGGCCTAGTGTTTACCCTACCCTGTTTGAGCACAACTTTGAATTTCCAACTATTAGCCGTACCCACACCTGTCGATGTTTGTAACCCTCAATAACTTGCAGATAAACTTCTGTGTAGAACAAGTTGACTCTGTGTGTGAATTTGTTTGGTGTATACTTCCGGGGTGAGAGTTCAGGTGAGATAGTGGGAATGTGTCGATTAACAATTATAAAACATTATGCAATCTTAATTTAAGAAAAGTTGTGTTGTTTACATTCCCTTATAGTAACAGTTTGCCACAGGAAGAAAATAGCTTAAGATTTGAACTAAATATGACAATGCATAACTTGACATTTAATAATAACTTGTTCCATTTGATTGATATTAACAATTATGTTAGTAAAAATTTCTATTTGACAAAAGATAGACATAACATTGTTATGTACTATCTGTCTAAATATTATAAAAGACAGATAGCTGTGTCGCTATCATATTTTTTTTCAATTACAGCCAAAAATTTGGCTAAACAACTTGCTTCTTTTGAGCAATGCAATGACATAATAAATAATTCTGCCACTAATTTGGGCACAAGTAATGACATTGCTAATAATTTAAATTAGAAAGTAAGACAATAGAGGCAACCTCTAGCTATATTGTTCAGAATTGCAAAAGCAACTCAAAAAAGGCTTTAAAATCAGTAAATAGTATCAACCTGGTGCATCAGAATATTCAAGGATTTATGAACAAAGATTTAGAAGTAGAATTATTTATGAATTTTAATAGTATTGATATTCTTTGTATAACAGAACATTGGCTGAAAAGCCACCAGTTCTTGTTCAATTTTAATAATCACCAGGTTGGTAGTTCGTTCAGCAGAATAAATGCTATACATGGTGGCTCATTAATTTTAGTAAGTAACCAGCTCAAATTTAAAGATCGTAACGATATTGTGAGCCTATCTGTTGAGCGTACAGTTGAAATTGCCTGTATAGAATTGGAGCATTTTGTTGTATTAAGTGTGTACAGACCCCCATCAGGATTGTATGACTGCTTTGAAAAGGTAATGGATGAAGTGTTAGACAGGATTTGTAACTCAAACAAGTCCGTTATCGTTTGCGGTGATTTTAATGTCAATTTATTAGAAAACTCAGGTTCTTGTAGTAAAATTATAAGTCTGTTTCAGTCCTACAATCTTGTAAACCTATTTTTGGAGCTTATAAGAATAACCCCTACTAGTGCCACATGCCTAGATAATATTTATACAGATATTATACCAAGCCACAAAGAAATTATAAATTTACTAGATTCTGATCATTGCGGGCAAAGGATTACTATTCCAAATCAAAACAAAATAGTGGTTAAAAAAGATATCACTGTCAACCCCAAAACTGCAAGTCGCTTGGAGGCTTTCAAAATTAAACTCACTGATAAATTACCAGTTTTTTCAATTCATGCGGATCCTAATCATCTATATGATAATTTTTTTAATATATACTGTAATCAATTTAATTCAACCTTTATTCCCAAGACTATCTCGATTAATAGTAACACATGTTTCAGTGATTGGGCTACCATTGGTATTCATAAAAGTAGAAAGCGGCTTTATGAACTGTACAATGAAAGGACTTATGTAAACACTGATGAATTTAATTTGTATGTTAGAAATTATTCAAAATTATTTAAAAAAGTTTGTTATATGGCCAAGTCACGTTATTTGGGTTCAAAGATTAAAACCAGCAATAATGTAATTAAAACGACTTGGAATATTATTAATAGTGAAACGGGAAGGTCTAGTAATCGAAATACTGACTACAGCTTGTCGATTAATGATGAAAATGAACATAATAAAATCAGACTCACAAGTCGCAGAGGCGTTTGAAAATTTCTTTTCAGATATTCCCGTTTCTACTACTAAATCCCTAAACTCATCACCTTCTGTTGCTGAGTCTTTGCTTATGGAAAATGTTAATGGTTGCGATTCGGAATTTCATTTTGAACATGTTACCTGTAGAGATATAATTAAAACCTTTCACACATTAAATGTTAAAAAGACTGCAGATCTGTGGGGTAATTCTGTAGAAGTTGCTAAGTCTATTATTGACATTGTAGCACCTACTCTAGCTCTTATCTTTAATAGTTGTATTGACAGTGGGGAGTTTCCTGACCTCATGAAAAATAGTAAAATAATACCTTTGTTTAAATCAGGTAGTACATCAGACCCTACAAATTATAGACCTATTTCTGTACTACCTACCTTTAGTAAAATTTTTGAGAAATTAATTTTAGATCAAATGCAAAGATTTTTTAATAAACATAAATTATTACATAGCAAACAGTTCGGTTTTACAAGGGGTCGTTCAACTACTGACGCCGGTGTTGAACTTTTAGGACATATTTATAATGCTTGGGAAGATAAATGCGATGCCTTGGGCATCTTTTGTGATTTGTCCAAGGCATTCGATTGCGTTCTTCACGAAACGTTAATCAGGAAACTCCGCCACTACGGAATCAGGAACATTGCTCTGGATCTTCTTACCTCATACTTGAGTAAGAGGATTCAGAGCGTTGATGTTAATGGAAAAAGATCTCCCGGATCTATAGTAACAATGGGAGTCCCACAGGGCTCAATTCTTGGCCCTTTCTTGTTTCTTATTTATATAAATGACTTGCCGTACCTCATAAAGGATAATCATGATATAGTGTTGTTTGCGGATGACACTTCACTTTTGTTTAAACTTAAACGGCAGCAGCAGGCTACTGACGATGTAAATACCGCGATCTCTAAAGTAGTCCACTGGTTCAATGTTAATAATTTACTTTTAAACGAGAAAAAAACCAAATGCATTAAGTTTACGCTACCTCACGTTAGGCAGGTGAAAACCAATGTGTTGATAAAGGGCGAAGAATTGAATCCTGAAGACAGCACAGTATTCTTGGGCATAACTTTGGATGCTAAGCTTCAGTGGGGTCCACATATAGATAAATTATCAAAAAAGCTAAGCTCCGCAGCATACGCGGTTAGAAAAATTCGTAATTTAACTGATATAGAGACAGCCCGTTTAGTGTACTTTAGCTATTTTCATAGTGTAATGTCGTACGGTATTCTATTGTGGGGAAATGCCGCTGATATTCAGACTATCTTTGTTTTACAGAAGCGAGCTGTTCGATCAATTTATAAATTGAGTCCGAGACACTCACTCAGAGAAAAATTTAAAGAAATTAATGTTATGACTGTGCCTTCTCAGTATATTTATGAAAATCTTTTATATGCCCATAAAAATATAAAATTGTTTAAAAAGTATAGTGATATACATGATATAAATACTAGAAACAAACACAAATTTGTTGTACCTACAACAAGGCTCAAGAAAATAGGTGGCTCGTTCAGATGCCAATGTATACGCTTCTACAACAAAGTTCCAAGCCCCGTTCAAGATCTAAGCCTTAATAAATTCAAATCATTCATTAAACGTAAGTTGTGCCAGAAAGCCTTTTATACCGTTAAGGCTTATATCGAGGACAAAAAGGCTTGGGATTAAACTGCTTCCAATTTTTACATTTATTGAATGTTTTTATTTTGTTTTGTTGTTTTTTTTTTTTATATATACATTTTGACATTAATGAATATGATATATACTATGACATTTGCTTACTTTGTAAAGTATTCTATTATTTTAATTTTTGTGAATGTGAAGACTATGTGGGTCATTTTATTTTTTATTGTTCTCTCTGTTCTGTTAGTTTTTGTCATGGTCTGGCAGTTTGAGTAATTAATGTGGCCTACCCAAATGTCCTTTCTTTGGTATTGTTCGTCGAACCGTTGAGCTCCTTAAGTTTTGAGTTGAGCTGCACGATTTCTGACATATGCGTGCACTGACTGGACAGGTCCTCTCAATCTGTGTGGTTCTTTCCTCAAAAGACCATCTCAGACATCGACCTACATGGTCTTCATATGATCTGACCAAGATTATGTCTAGACTTTAAAAGAGACTGTGACGTCTGAGTTTGTTTCGGCCTTTCTTCTCAGACTAGTCAGATAGGAAACGCCGACCTCATCTAGTTTTAAAATATGATTGACGTGTAAAAGTGTTTGTACAAACCTACTTACAAAATAAAATCATTTATCATTTATCATTTATTTATCATTAACGAGCAAATTCTGATATGGTAGGATCTCGTACTATAACGAAACTATGTTGTAACATAACAATCTTGAATGGGCTAGCTAAGGGGTTGCAATTATTCAGGGTCTTCTTCTACCAGTCGAGTACTTCAATCAACTCAGCCTATTGCAGTCCACTGCTGGACATAGGACCTAGGCTGCGTCACAACACCCTGTCTTCCAACTTTCGCATCCAGTCTGCCCCAGCTACCTTCTTAAGGTCGTCCGTCCATCTAGCTGGGCATCATCTAGCAGCTAGCATCCGTCGAGTACTTGCTGTGACCTACACAAAAAGTTATCTTCACATAAAATGTAGTATCACAAACAACTGCCAACTCTAAGACACAAAAGCTAAAAAATAAATGAAGATGAAATCAATTATAAACTTGCTTAATAATAATAATAATAAAAGATGGCTGATAAACTACTTACATACATTTTTTTTTTGTAAATACATACATATTACAGATAGAAAAACACCCAGACTCGGAACAAATACATGTAGGTCATACAATATTTGTTCCGTGCGGGAATCGAACCCGCGACACGCAGCGCAGCAGTCAATCGCTTAACCACTGCGCCAACCGTGCCGTCAATCAATGCTTAATAACCCTTATTATTTTCTCGACGTTAATTCAAAATCGTGGTAATTAATAGAGAATCCATTTATAACCATGCTTTAAACAGCACAGGGTAACGCCAAACAACCTCTGTTAAACTTTGCACAACCCTTATAATTGACTTTGTTATATGCTGCCTGTGTTACTACTTATCACGCTGTCCAAGATATAAAAGACTTCTTTAATATGTAAGCGTTTTTATACCAATTTTCAGGAATCAAAATCCTCTTTGCGTAGTGAATCAGTACGTAAATATATAGTAATAGCTGCGCTCCGCGGTTTCACCCGCATAAGTTTCGATCCCGTAGGAATATCGGGTTAAAAAGTATCCTATATGTTAATCCTGGTTATAAACCATCTGTGTACCAAATTTCATCCAAATCCGTTCAGTAGTTTTTGCGTGAAAGAGTAACAAACATCCATCTATACAAACTTTCGCGTTTATAATTACATTTAGATACTTAGATAGTACCTATGCGCATGTTTTAGCAATACCTTGAAATAATATATGTGACACCAGATTGGCAATTCCCGTATTTCTTTTTAAGACCGTTCGCATTCTAATATTAATCTGTTTGTCTAAAATATCTCTTGTTTGACATTGGTGGTCGCTGATTGCGAATAGGTATTACGCCTGTGGTAAATTGTGACATTAACTTCAAAATGCTGATTTACCTAATTAGTGTTCTGTTGAATGCTGTGTCCAGGATAATAGTGTCAAATTTTCTTTGACTATCTTAATGATGGTTTTTCGACAAAAGTTTTAATACCGCTACGACTCTTTACTTGTTCCTTACACTGCAGCACAGGACGCGCACGCGATGTTCAGCCGAGCTGATAAGAATCGGCTGGCCTCGGTAATTGTTCGGCCGACTGTTTGTCCGAACCTCTGCAGTGTCTTCATCCAGCGCTTCACTTACAGCGATACAGCGATGATTTGTATAACATTTTGTAGGCATTCTCATTAGCCTCACTGACCGTACCGTACTAATATCTACTAGAATCTGAAAGAAAAAATATTTATTTTAATTGACGACTTAGCAAAAAAGGACCGTGTTAGGAACACAGTGCTGCGCTCCAAAACACAGATCGCTGACGTTACCCAAAAAACAGCCAAGCTTATGTGGGACTGGGCCAAATGCGTTTGCCGCATGTCGAATGGGTCATGGGCCAAATCGACCACCGTGTACCCCCAGAAAACGTCCTGCGTCATCGAGGCAGACCCAGGAGAAGATGGCGGTTATTTTTTTAAACATTGCCCCACACTAGGAATTACTCCTGTATCGTGGGTGCGTTTACAAACATTTAAACTCACATACACAAACAGCCAGACCCGGAACAACTACCTGTAGGCAATACAAATATTTGTTCCGTGCGGGAATCAAACCCGCGACACGCAGCGCAGCAATTGATCGCTCAGCCACTGCGCCAACCGTGTCTTTTTTATGCCTAAAGGCATGATTGGTCTACATTAGCTCAAGACAGAGAGATGTGGAAAGGAGAAAGGAAGGCCTTTATCCTGCAGAGCGACAACATAGGCTAAAAATAACAAAATAAATAATTGAAAAATACACTATGTAGACTACTGTGATAAATATTTGCACCTGACACATACACCATTTTTACACGAAAACAATCCTACCTCCTACTTAATATTATAATCGCGAAAGTTTGTATGGATGGATCACGGATATCTATGGGATGGATGGATGGATGTGTGTTACTCTTTCACGCAAAAACTACTGAACGGATTTGGATGAAATTTGGCACACAGGTGGTTTATAACCAGGGTTGACATACAGGATATTTTTTTTATCCCGATATGCCCACGGGATCGAAACTTATGCGGGTGAAACCGCGGGGCGCACCTAGTATTATATAGAATACCTGAAGAGTTTCGGTGTCTTGAGTACATTTTTAACCCTTGATGGTCATCATAGTGTATGACAGTTCCGCCATTAGATCGCTCATGTTCAATCCTACCTATCTTCCTCATTTAGTCGCCTTAACGATATAAATCTTTTAATAAAAAATACTTGAGAAGGCTACATTTTGATAATAAACAGCAATTAAGTACACGACCGGATTCTAAGCGAAGTTCACTTCAGAATACTGCGCTATATACTAAGCAACTTCGTCGAATTCAGTAGATATAAGAACAAAGTTGTGAATTACATAAACAGTTATTGCAAGAGTACATATTTCAGGCAGGAGTAGATATGATGAAGAGTCTGCCGTCTGAATCTCAATAATAGCTGTGGAGGGCCCTCGCCGGCCTCCCTGGAAGCGATGGTACAGAGTAGAGCGGGGCAGAGACTGCGTTTGTTTTTTTTCTAATTTCAATGCGAAATTATGTTACTTCGTGTTTATTCGTTTTTACGAGAACTGTGAAACAAAAAATCTTATTAAGTTTAACGTAGGTATTTTATATGTACCTACATAAACTTTATCAATATAGACAGAGATTTTTGTGCTATTGTTATTGAGCACTTACTACTCATGCTACAAAAGCTGTCCCTGCCGATTTTCATGCTTTTAAAATGGGTGAGTGCTTGAAACGTAGTAGGTATTTACAATCTGTAATTATAAAATTCCAATAAAAGAGCTGATAAACACAGTAAACAAAACCATAGGTGCAAAAGTTAACAATTATCTTGTTTTCATTGACTTTTTTGTAGCATTTACACTGCCGAGCAATGAAAAAGTTCCACCCACAAAATGCCGACAAACACCTTAATATCTCCTAAGACATATAATTTAAAATTTGAACACAATATTTACGTATTTAGTTGGTAATATTCTGATGCGCTGTTAAATGTACTTCAATATTACAGACGGCGTCATTAAGCTAGCCTTTCCCGTTTAGGAGTAATTTGGTGCTATGTCACTGGAACTTTTTCATTGCTCGCGAGTGTATTAGTGCTACGAAAATTCGTAGCGCCTGCTACGAACTATTCTATTAGCTACAAAATTGTAAATCTGTAGCATAGCTTAATCATAAGCCTATAATGTTCCCACTGCTGGGACACAGGCCTCCTCTCTGTGAGAGGGAGTGGGCCTTAATCAACCACGCAGGCCCAGTGCGGGTTGGTAGATGTCACATGTCTTCGAAGTTTTGGTTCTAGGGCATGCCGGTTTCCTCACGATGTTTTCCTTCAGCGTTTCGAGAGCAGTGGCGATGAAATAATTTACACAAAGTAAAGCGCCTGTCTGGGTTTGAACCTACGACCTACAACTCGTAAGTCGCGGCCGATACCACTGGTTTTATTTGAAGCAAAACATGCTTTTCAAGATTCGTGAGGATTTATACACCCATTTGTAAATACAATAAAGAACAGAAACGAAATGTGCGCATTTATAATATCTAACGTGACGATCTAATTGTGGACGTGGACGTCCAATAATATAAAACGTTTGGAAATATGTGCACGTTATAACGTTATCGTGGACGAAAAAAAAGCGTCTTCATATATTGCCTCTCATTTTACTTCCCTGTGTTATCGTGATGCTGTGGGCATCCATGATACTATCGTCACGTTACAAATTAGTTCATTTATTACGTAAGATAATTTCAACCAATTTCTGACGTAGGAGGAGGTGGGCCCCCCTAAGTAAAAAAAAAAATAAGAATTGAATTAACCTCCCCCTCCTCCCTCCCCCTCTTTGAATGTTACGTAAGATCAGTATCTATCAAAATTGCAAAGAAAAAGTAGCAAAAATTTATAAAACTTATAACTTTTGCTTACTTGTGTGATCTTATTTAAGAATAATTTAGACCCCTCCCACCCCTATGTACACTAACAATACAAACAATAAGATTTGTTCAAACGTTTCCCCCTCAAATCATCTTACGTAATAAATGAACAGCCCCTTATAGAAAACAAATTAGTTCTTTTATTACGTAAGACAATTTCAACCAATTTCTGACCCCCCTCCCCCCTACGTAAGAAAAAATAAGACTTGAATGAACCCCTCCCCCTCTTTGAATGTTACGTATGATCAGTATCTACCTAAATTGCAAAGAAAAGGTAGCAAAAATTTATGAAACTTATAATTTTTGCTTACTTTTGTGATCTTACGTAAGAATAGACCCCTCCCACCCCCATGTAAGAAAAAATAAGACTTGTTCGGACCCCCTCCCCCTCACGTCGTCTTACGTAATAAATGAAAAGTCAATCATTTACTTAACATTTACCGAAACTTTTCTTTAATTGAAATCTCTGTCCCTCACACTACTCTATGCTAACGAGCAGTAGCCGGGGGGTTTAATATTAAAAATAAAATAGAAAAGAGCGATCTCAGTGTAGTGGCCGGGTATTGTGTGCTTTTTAATAAATGCCGAAATCACCGGGAGAGGGCGTTGTTTGCCGCTATTGCAACCATGCTGCTGTTTCAATGTGCCCTCACTTTTTTAAGATACTGAGCAGATTATACTGTGTAGGTATTCGTTGTATATTTGCTTATGTGCTATTTTATTTTTACATCGTCGTCGGCTTTAGTTGATGAGTATTAGCTTTTGTAGTACTCTCAGCTTAGCTAGACATTTAAGCTTTTACCAGGGTCTTTGTCAACTACAGTACAGTTAAAAAAAACACCGATTGTTAATGATGGCTATGCAATAACAGAGTGGCAATTCTCCTAATTTTAAGAACGTTCACAGTCTGATCTCAGTCTCAATCTGTCAAAAAATACTTCCAATTTCCCTACATTTTGATAAGTTTTTGACATTTGTTTGTCGACAAGATGAGACTGCGACTAGATTTTGAACGTTTTAAATAACGAGAATTAGCCTGCAGCTTTTATGTGTGAACAGGATGACTGCTGTGATGTAGAACTATGTTTAAGGACAATACAACGTGCTGCTACAATGGCAACATTATTTAACACACGGGTAGGGCTAGTGGCTAATAATCATAAAAATTATAACAACAAAATAATTAGTGAAAAGTGTCTTCAAGGCTAGAGTGATTTGCCAGGGTAGCGGGATCGTCCGAGAGGGTTACCGCTGCCCTGGAACATAAAGGGCTAAGGAAGGAACACGGGTGGGTTTTAGTCAGTAAGAGTCTGACACTCCCTTCTGCTCCTCCACCCAGAGCGGGAGGGGGTCATTTGATGACTTCCCATCCTGAAAAAAAAAAAAATGGCTAGAGTGAATAGGCTCATAATAAATTAGTGCGCTTTACCATCAACGATTGCATCACTGCTTTCCATCAGGCGGCATCGCAGTCAAGCACTAAGTAACTTACATCATTAAAAAAAAAATGTAATTTGGAAACTACCGCCTGCGCCGCTCACGACATATAACTCTCTCTCTTTCCATCAATTCGCCTACTCTTTGCATGTTATTCGTTTTTATTTCATTGATGCGATGTTATGATCGGTGGGTCCTGCAAATGACCCCTGCGCTACAGTTCTTTAAGTACAGGATGCTCCAAAATGCTGTTTTAGAAAATTGTAAATAAATAAATAATAACATAAAACGAAAACGCGGAACCATATCATAATCAGCCTATAATGTTCCCACTACTGGGACACCGGCCTCCTCTCTTCCAGAGGAAGTGGACTATAATCTACCACGCGGGCCCAGTGCGAGTTGGTAGGTGTCACATGTCTTCGAATATCGGAACCGTATACGTGTGTTAAATTAATGTCGCCATTAAAGCGGCACGCTGTATAGTGTTTTTTTTTTTTAATTAAAACTTTGCCCTACACTAGGAATTTCTCCTGTATTGTGGGTGCGTTTACAAACATTTAAATTCACATACACAAACAGCCAGAACCGGAACAACTACTTGTAGGCCATACAAATATTTGTTCCGTGCGGAAATCGAACCCGCGACACGCAGCGCACTAGTCAATCGCTTAACCACTGCGCCAACCGTGCCGTTGTTTTGCCAACACTGTTGAGTACTGGCTGCTACTTTCTACTGGATATGAACACTGCCTGACAAATCACCTCTGCTTGACAGGTACCTATACAGTACTTACGCTTACCCTTTCAAAGCAATGGAAAATGCAACAGACAGTAAAAGTAAATACCTACGAGTATATATTGTCGAGAAAGATTTTTTCAATTTCCCTTGTTCGCTTCTTGCAACGTTTATTTTTACAATACAATCAAAAGAAGAAAACAGCAGATAGATATCCTTTTTTTCAGGATGGGAAATCATCAAATGACCCCTCCCGCTCTGGGTGGAGCGGAAGGGAGTGTCAGACTCTTACTGACTAAAACCCACCCGTGTTCCTTCCTTAGCCCTTTATGTTCCAGGGCAGCGGTAACCCTTTCGGACGATCCCGCTACCCTGGCAGGCAGATAGATACCCTTACATAACATATTCGAAGTACCAGCGCCCCGCAAGCCTCTACATTATAATCACAAAGCTCAGGCGAGGAACAAAGATGGCGCTGAGTGGCGTATCAAAAACTGCATTACTGTGGACATTTCCCATCAAAGCAGTACATACGTAGCACTTTGTTGGGGCCGCAGGAGACAACGGAGGCGTTGGGGATATGGACAGAAGTTTAATTGAGAACTATTAATCCCTGACTGTGCGCTGTGGTCGCTTAGTACCAGTTCTTGAATGCCATGTCAAGAAACTTCTCTATAATTTTGATCTTCACATTTCCTAAAGAGTTACGTTCATAATTATCTCTACATATTATTTTCATCAGCATCATCATTCTGATACTAACTTACTATTAAATTTTCCTTATGGCCTATTCGATTAAGGGCTGATTTTTCAATCGACAGGTAATGTTTATTCGTGGAATAAAATTGACGTTTGACAGTTTTTGTAAGAAACAACTGTCAAGATTTCAAAATTATTCCTCGAATAAAGTTATCAGATGATAGAAGAATCAGCCCTAAATTTATTTATTACTTTATGCACTACAAAAAAAAAAACTGTACAAAGGCGGACTTGATGCCTGAGGCATTATCTACGAATCAACCTTAGGGTATGCAGAGACAAAACATGGCAGAATCATCATCATAGCTAAATCTCATGTAATTATCATAGTATCATTTCTTATTTGGTTGACCCCCACCGTGTTTGCGTGGTAGGATACTTCCCGCTCCTTTTCACAGAAAGAAAGCCTGAGCCTTTACAGTTGAAAAAGTATGTGCTGGTTGTGGTTTTAATTTTATTATTTTGATATACTTACCAATCATGTGGGTAGTTTGGTTATCATCTGATAATGTACTTTTGTGTGTTGTGCTGTCTTTTTTGTGTGCGCCAAATAAATGGTTTATCTATCTATCTATCTATCTATCTGATCAAAACCTGAAATTTAAAAGCAGATTTGCGGATATCAATCTTGGTCAATCTTTCTTAAATCCAGGTGTTGGCGACTGGCTGTGGTGCGGCCTTTTTTGTATAAATGTCATGTTTTTTAAATATAGTTTTTTTTATGTTCCTTTTGTTGGCGGTTGCTGTTGTTACGTCTGAGCGGTTGTCAGGTCATTGTATTAAGATTTTAATATACATTTTTAATATTGCAATACGTGTTTCTATCATTTCATTTCTACAGTCCACTATCAAACACAATCCACTAGCTATCACCAGGAATAGTTTTATACTAACCTTCTGTCCCCTCCTTCCTATTGGTATCGTAACAAGTGGCGCACGGACGGGTCGTCATGATCAAAGGGTGCCGGTTCCAGTAACCGCGTTGTTTGTCCCAGCCTCCGACGGCATATTGATCAATACGGCTCCTTGTGCATTTCGCTATGTATGTTGTGTCGTACAGGAATTAGGTTAATTGGTAGAGCGAAATTGTTGCTTTCGGTGATGGGAGCTGTGTTTGGCGGAAGTACTTATACTCGTATCGGACTGCCTCGTTAGTTCAGAAGTCGCCAGCGCTACTGCTACTACACAAAACAACTGCTACTACTGATCAGGAAAGAGTAGGAGGGTATCCAAACACTACCACCAAACACCACTACACAAAAGAAAAACAAAAACACAGCACCACAAAATAAACACACACAAAAAGCCACCTACAAACAAAACCAATTTTCATTAATTCATTCATCCTACAGTAGTCCACAGCTTACTGGCCATAGCATAATCAGCCCTTAATGATCCCACTGCTGGGACACAGGCCACCTCTCGGTGAGAGGGAGTGGGCCGCAATCCGCCACGCGGGGCTGGTGCGGGATGGTAGATGTCGCATGTCTGCGATTTTTTGGTTCTAGGACATGCCGGTTTCTTCACGATCTCTTCCTTCACTGTTTCACTGGCCATAGGCCCTTCACTTTTGCTTAAAAAATGGGATGAGAATGACTTCTTTTATTTTGAATCTTTAGTAATATGTCGGACTACCGACCAAAATCACTGGAGGTGCCAATCCTCCATTGCAACGCACCGACGCAATGTCTACGGGCAACTCTGCCATTCCATTCATAATTTTGATCACAATCTTGCAAACGACCCCTTATTACCAACTACCTTCCTGTACTCTGAAGGCTCATCATCTGACGACCTCTAATAAGCAATATCGGATGCAAAGTGTCTCATCACAAGTGGGCCACTCACGCGCACTCACTTTGTCGACGATTAGCGTCGTCTCATTAGTGGTCCGCTTTAGCACCTCGTTGTACGTACTTAGTCACTCGACTTCGTGAGCGACTGATAAAGTCGCAAGGATATTGGACATCGACGACTAATTTGACGCAAGTTTTTACACGGTACTGTGAATTGTTTGACGTAATCATTTGTTATGTAAAAGAAACATTACTATTCTTTCCTCCTGCACTCTAATTGCGTAAAACACTATCAATTTCAATCTGAATCATTTTGAAGGATATTGCTAATCCAATGCTTCATATGTTTGAAAGATTTGTCAGCTCAACAATGTGTGTAACGCAATGAATGCTGTCGAACTGTCAAAATGAAAGTCATTGTTACTGTGTGTTACGCAATTACCCCCTTATTTTTTTTTTCATCTTACCCCTCTGAGATTTGGTTTATCAGAACTTGCCACAGAAGGACCACGATTTCTTCTAGTGTTACGTTGGTCCTTTCTAGAAAAATATAAAGGGTCATCTGTAAACGACAGTAAATTGTTTGACTTTGTAAGGGTTTCCATAGATGCGAAGCTATGAAGATTACGCTTCCGTATTAGTAAAGAAAATATTGCAAGAATGTTTGTTTTCATATAGGTTTATCGCTTGAATGGTCGCTACACTACACAGGGTGGCAGGGACATCGACGTGCAACCAGTTACCATGGATTCATTACATGATTCTGAACCACTCGTCGTTGAAATTTTTCGACGGTTATAAAAAAAAAAAAAAAAAACACTGTTCCGTACATTTTGACCGCGTAGGTGCAGTTTTCTTTGCAACTGCAGATTTTTTTTTTTTATAACCTACGATTAATTTCTACGTTACGGGGTCTTGAATCATGTGCCAAATCCATGGTTTCAGTTTGCTAATCACATAGCAAACTGAAACCATCAACCAACCATCAACCATCTGAGCATTGAGTACTTCGAATTGAGTAATTTTTCCTACAAAATAAACATAAAGGTTGGGGAATTACCTTACCTCGATACTGCTATGAAATAAACGTTATGAACGTAACAAACTTAGAATCGTATTTCAAACTAAAGTCTTTTTCCGAAGAATTCCTGCACTAAAGACCTGCTCACCAAAATACTGATAGTCTAGAAAGATGGCCTTCACAATAGTACTGTTTCATCATCATCATTATTTCAGATGTCCACAGGTGGACATAGGCCTCCCCCAAGAATCGCCAATTTGACCGATTCTTTGCTTTTCGCACTCAGTAATGTACAAAAGAGATAAGTATGCAGGGTCGTCGGATACAGTTGAAATTTAGTAAGAAACGGATTGATGTTTTCGGATAAAATTTTATTTAATCAAAAAATTAAAATTTTATTTAATTTCATTCGAAAACATTTATCGGTTTCTTATTAAGCTTCAACTATATCCGACGACCCTGCGTACTTATCTCTTTTGTTGATTGTACCTAGCGACAAAATTACCATATTACCGGGGCATCACTAAATCCCATCACCACGGACACTCACGCACCAAAAAGCATGTAACATAACGAACGACGAGGGAGACAATACCAATAGTGCGGTATTACCGGACGAGCGCGACCTGTCCGGACAAATAGCGAGATTACATGATACCGGCCGCCCGGACAGCCCGGACAAACACACAAACACAATACGAACGAACCTTCATTGGAAATTCTCAAAAACCTCACCGTTGTCTCGCTTCTGTCAATATTTACCTCAGTCAGTTATTGGCGGGAAGGTACATCCGAGTGCGGTTAGTGTGCAGTCATGTAATCTTGTCAGTTTTTGAGGATTATTTTTGGACTGTTCTTGTTACTCACTGCCATTTCCATCAGTGGTAACGGTGGCGACTCACGGGTTGTAGGGCGTAAGTTCGAACCCAGACAGGCTCTTTACTTTGTGTTTATTATTTCATCACCACTGCTCCCAAAACGGTGAAGGAAAACATCGTGAGGAAACCGGCATGTCCTAGAACCAAATTCGAAGACATGTGACATCTATCAACCCGCACTGGGCCCGCGTGGTGGATTACGGCCCACTCCCTCTCACCGAGCGGCGGCCTGTGTTCACATTATATGCTGATTATGTTGTACTGCGATTTCATATTTATACATGCTCAACTTCTGGGGGTTTATTTTTAAAAATAGGCTTAAGGTAGGTTAGGAGACTCAGAATCAGGAACCTTTTCTCACTAAAGTATTACCGCTCCTTTTGCCATACTGCGCTTTATAGTATTATTACATTACATAAAACATTACGCCTGTGTTCCCTAAGAGGTTAGGCTAGAGGTGTTAGAGGTGTATCTATAGTTAGAAAGAAAGAAAGAAAATACATTTAGTTGCGGCAAACATGACGCATGAAATAAATATAAGCGTAAACATGGCTATTACCCTTACCTCTATCCGACTAAATTTCTACTGGGATGCCTCGGATATAACTCTTTAGAGGTAAGGCGAGCAAAAGACCAGCCGGTCGATTCTGTAAAAATCTCACCGTGAAAACTCAAGTGAAGTGAGCTTGATGTGAGTTGTCAGTAGCGTCAAGCCCTAGCATTATTTGGAATGACAGCTCACTCCACGCTCACTTCACCTAAGTTTTCACAGTGAGATGGTTACAGAATCGCACTGCAGCTCACCATAGCCTGTAAGACGCTCCGTGGCACTATAGACGCACCTGATCTACATGCTGAGCTAGCTTGCTTCTTTGTGCCAGACGACTGCTGCCGCGGCAGAAAGCACAGGCTGTTTGCTGTGCCTCCATGTCGCACACTAGCGCGTGCTAAGTCCCCAATACCACGTACTCTGGCCGCACTTAATTATCTCGGACTTTAATCCAACAAACGATCTGTTTGCGGACGAATGGACGAAGATTTTGTCGGCATGTCAGAAGTAATGCAAGAGGGATTTATGAAAGTGTTGTTTTACTTGATGATTTTATATTTTATCTTTTGTGTACATTTTATCTTTTATTTTATCTTGTGTTAGTGTTACATATGCAAATTGTATCTTTAATTACTGTAATTGATTTCAAACCGTTTTAATTAAAGTAATAAATAAATAAATAAAAAAGAACGAACACAAAAAAAAGTAGTGGTGGTGGTTGTAGTGGTGGTGGTTGTAGTGGTGGTGTGGTGTAGTTCACCGACCTGTCGTCAGTGACGTTTATGTCCCATGTAATAGGGGCGAGCCTATTACCATCAACCGGGCAGAAACCCAGACTCGGGCCTACTACTGAGAAATTCCAGATGGAAAAACCCAATAACACTTTTTGTCCGACCCGGGAATCGAACCCAGACAGGCGCCGATTATTAATTTTAACTATTTTATGACTTGGCAATATTTTAAAAACAAAAGCAAAAGTTATCAGTTAAATCATTACAACACAAGCTCACACAGGATATTTCACAGATTTCCAGAGATTCTTGTTACTATACCTACATACATCATGATTTTACTGTAGGATAAACCAAATATTTGTTGATTACCATTCCTCTATGAAATTTACAGAGAGTTCTCGCAGAATGAGGAAAGACAAAAAACAAAGAATTATTTATAGGTGCTTGTGTAGTCGAGTGTACCGACGGATCTTTTTCACTACGTGAGAGACTTCGCGAACGGTCATATGATATCGATCGTTTATAAACTTTACCTGCTTCGAAAGTTCAGTGTCTATTACACGTTGACGTTTTAGTTAAATTCCGCTGCATTGGGTAAGTCACACGTAGCGTGTGTTCACCTATAGTAATGATACGGAATGGTAGCTGGATGTGTTATACAGGTATACAGTTGCATCCGGTAGACTGGAAGCCGACCCCAACATAGTTGAGAAAGGCAGATGATAATGATATTATGCAGTTTAGATAAATCAGTTATAGTATCATTGTGATTGCTTTGTAGCGGTATCTACAACGCTACATGCGAACAACACGTCACACTGACGTCACACAAATCCTGCATCTCGCAAGCAGAGTTTACCGCGCAATTAGCATATATACAATTTCCGAACATCAATCGTTGGCAGTCACAACACCCGTCTGGTCGGAGGATCCTCCCTTTTCTATGGAGGTTAAGTGAACTTTACACCCTGTTCCTCGTACCTCTATAGCTTCCTCACTTCTTCGTGTCGCTGGCACGATTGTATTTCAGATATTGTTGTCCCAAAACTTCCCCACTTCCACGGCGTCGTCGGTGGCAGAGCAGAGGTCACCTTGACTGTATGTTGAAGGACACTTTTATCCGGAAAAGAACCGGAGTTACCCACATAGCTTGCAGAGTAAGCAAACTGAAGTGGCAGTGGGCTGGCCATGTCTGTCGAAGGACCGATGGCTGCTGGAGCAGACGAGTCCTGGAATGGAGACTGCGTATCGGCAAGCATAGTGTGGGACGCCCCCCAACTAGATAGATGGATGACCTAAAGAAGGTGGCTGGGGTAGACTGGATGTGGAAGGCGGAGGACAGGGTGGTGTGGCAAAGTCTCAGAGAGGCTTATATCCAGCAGTGGACTGTGATAAGCTAAGTTGATTGATTAGGGACAGAGGGCAGGATAGGAGGTGGTGTCATCTGACCTCCACAACCCAGTTACACGTTACCTTGGTCCGACTGGTTAAGTATCAGACTTTCGGGCTTCTGTCAAATGTCTGCAAACTGCATATTATTTTGGTATTTTAATCCTACACGGGTTCCTAGTCTCAAATACGGATTTAAATAATCATATTTATTAGACATGAACTTTTTAACATTTTGGTCCTTTGTCCCTTTTCAGATGAAATTGCAAACAGTGCCCTGATTGGCATTGAAAAACCTTTTTAGAAAATGCAATCGAGTGTTCCTAGCATTCTTAGATATTCTAGTTACAGTTCATAAATAACATAATATCTTATCAAAGAAGGACCAAAAAGATATCTTAATGAATTTATAACACATTTCAGACCACCACACCAGATTTAAACACCTATCTATCAAAATCATGGACAAGACGTGAGAAATTCCTTAGTTTCCTCACTAAGGTAAAATACTTCGTTCTCAGTATATGGGGTATGTAAATACATGGTGCATGTATATTATGTACATGGTGTTCAAACAGCCGCATCACGTAGGTTCCCCGAAGTGTCGGCGCGTCGTTAGCGACTATGTGTGAGTCTGAGGACAATTTTACTTAAAAATTATACAACTGTGCTTAGAATGGGGTTAGGTTGGTGCTGAATGTGGTAAAAAATACTTTTACAATTATTGACATACACTTTCTAAACAAGTAGCAGACTAGCATGATAATTGATAGGTAAAAAATAAAAATGTCTTTATTTCTACTACCAAACTTAGATGCAATTTTTCAACTCGGTGTTAATACCGGTAGAAGTCACCTCTCTGGCATTGGCCCCTTGTTAACTTAATCCAAAATTGCCTACTCTGATCAAAATTATTTGTGTCTTCATTACTCGGAATCAGTCAAGTTGCGAGAAATTAAATTGACTAAACGGTCAACATTTATAAACAAACATACTTATGTTACCATTTATCTTTTAAGCGACACTTCTAGATCTTCATAATCCGTGTAGTTGCAACATTGTAAGCTGTATGTAGATTCGTTCTAAACGAGGAGGGTGCATGGAAAACACGCCTCAAAAATTATGACGCAAACGGAACAAAGTGGGCATTGCACTTTTTTATTAGACAAGTAATTCATATTTGTTCCATTGAGCGGAATATCATGTATCTATTTTTATAACGGGTGTAAAAAGACACTTACCGAAGCCGAGAAACACTTGTGCTCCCCGTCATTGTAATTTTTTTTTTGTACTGGACTATACAGTTTTTATTGTTATAACTTATCTTAAAATACCCCCACGACCCCTGCACCGTTGGATGCACGGGTATAAGCCATGTTTTGCGTGCGTTACATTACGTACTACCGCAAAAAGCAAATTTTCACACCAAAAATAAAATTCGTTTCCCAGCAATTATTTTTGCGAATGTAGTTTTTTGTACAGAATGCGTATATAGTTGACGGCTATGTGATGTGTCTTTGTACACCCTGTATTCATGTGAGGAATGAAGAAATAACAGAAAGAAGAATTTGTCTTAATACATTTTACTTTTTTTTTATACATTTTACTTAAGTAGGTACCTTAAATTTAAAATACTGTAGAAAAAAATCAAGTCTAATTGCGTAAAACACTATAAGTAGGCCTTCATATTGACAGTTCAACAACACTCATTGCATTATTTGCGTTGTTGAGCAGAGAATTTTTTCGAACATGTAAAGCAATGGATTAGCAATATCCTTCAAAATTATTTAGATTTTGATTGAAAGTGTGTTATGCAATAAGGGTGCTAATGCTTAACAGATTAAAAATCACTTCACATTGAAAATAATTATTTCCTTTTTTCTTTATTATAAATATTATTAGCCTGTGATGTCCCACGGCTGGGCAAACGCCTCTCTACTCTCTTTCCAATTCTCTCTGTTCAAAGCTGCTAAGGAAGTCTTGTTGAACGAGTCCAGCTCATCACGCCATCTCCATTTTTTCTTCATCATATTTTCTATAAGTATTTAAAATTAATAGCAGTCAGACCTCAAAACTACTCAACAATTGACCAGGTATTTATACACGGGTCCCCAGGTCCGGTCCATCATTAGCTATTCCAAAACTAGTCGGCATCAAAGCTGTTCGTGGTTGTAATCTCGGCGTGGCCTGCTCTTGGCTCAGAATTGAGCCATCTAATATTCCCTGTGTCTGTACCTTACCGTCTTTGGGGGACTATTCTGGGGGAATGGTTGCGGGAGCCTATTTTTGGCGGTGGGTGACTCAATGTAACGTGTAGTGTAATCAATAGTATGTTTTTGATAATTGAAAATTTGGTCCTTTGATCTGCACCTGTTAAAAGAAGTGATTAAGTGCAATCGGATATAAAAATAGCAAAATCTTTTGGTTGAACTTTTAAATGACATAATACTACCGTCGCAAGGAGGGAATATCTTGTTTTTCGGGAGAGTAGCCACAGACCACGCATGGGAAAACTCAGAACGACAACAAAGAAACTTTAATAATAAAAATCAACATATATTTTTATTGTTTGGCTTATATAATCCAAAATTGCCTACTCTGATCAAAATTATTTGTGTCTTCATTACTCGGAATCAGTCAAGTTGCGAGAAATTAAATTGACTAAACGGTCAACATTTATAAACAAACATACTTATGTTACCATTTATCTTTTAAGCGACACTTCTAGATCTTCATAATCCGTGTAGTTGCAACATTGTAAGCTGTATGTAGATTCGTTCTAAACGAGGAGGGTGCATGGAAAACACGCCTCAAAAATTATGACGCAAACGGAACAAAGTGGGCATTGCACTTTTTTATTAGACAAGTAATTCATATTTGTTCCATTGAGCGGAATATCATGTATCTATTTTTATAACGGGTGTAAAAAGACACTTACCGAAGCCGAGAAACACTTGTGCTCCCCGTCATTGTAATTTTTTTTTTGTACTGGACTATACAGTTTTTATTGTTATAACTTATCTTAAAATACCCCCACGACCCCTGCACCGTTGGATGCACGGGTATAAGCCATGTTTTGCGTGCGTTACATTACGTACTACCGCAAAAAGCAAATTTTCACACCAAAAATAAAATTCGTTTCCCAGCAATTATTTTTGCGAATGTAGTTTTTTGTACAGAATGCGTATATAGTTGACGGCTATGTGATGTGTCTTTGTACACCCTGTATTCATGTGAGGAATGAAGAAATAACAGAAAGAAGAATTTGTCTTAATACATTTTACTTTTTTTTTATACATTTTACTTAAGTAGGTACCTTAAATTTAAAATACTGTAGAAAAAAATCAAGTCTAATTGCGTAAAACACTATAAGTAGGCCTTCATATTGACAGTTCAACAACACTCATTGCATTATTTGCGTTGTTGAGCAGAGAATTTTTTCGAACATGTAAAGCAATGGATTAGCAATATCCTTCAAAATTATTTAGATTTTGATTGAAAGTGTGTTATGCAATAAGGGTGCTAATGCTTAACAGATTAAAAATCACTTCACATTGAAAATAATTATTTCCTATTTTCTTTATTATAAATATTATTAGCCTGTGATGTCCCACGGCTGGGCAAACGCCTCTCTACTCTCTTTCCAATTCTCTCTGTTCAAAGCTGCTAAGGAAGTCTTGTTGAACGAGTCCAGCTCATCACGCCATCTCCATTTTTTCTTCATCATATTTTCTATAAGTATTTAAAATTAATAGCAGTCAGACCTCAAAACTACTCAACAATTGACCAGGTATTTATACACGGGTCCCCAGGTCCGGTCCATCATTAGCTATTCCAAAACTAGTCGGCATCAAAGCAGTTCGTGGTTGTAATCTCGGCGTGGCCTGCTCTTGGCTCAGAATTGAGCCATCTAATATTCCCTGTGTCTGTACCTTACCGTCTTTGGGGGACTATTCTGGGGGAATGGTTGCGGGAGCCTATTTTTGGCGGTGGGTGACTCAATGTAACGTGTAGTGTAATCAATAGTATGTTTTTGATAATTGAAAATTTGGTCCTTTGATCTGCACCTGTTAAAAGAAGTGATTAAGTGCAATCGGATATAAAAATAGCAAAATCTTTTGGTTGAACTTTTAAATGACATAATACTACCGTCGCAAGGAGGGAATATCTTGTTTTTCGGGAGAGTAGCCACAGACCACGCATGGGAAAACTCAGAACGACAACAAAGAAACTTTAATAATAAAAATCAACATATATTTTTATTGTTTGGCTTATATAATCCAAAATTGCCTACTCTGATCAAAATTATTTGTGTCTTCATTACTCGGAATCAGTCAAGTTGCGAGAAATTAAATTGACTAAACGGTCAACATTTATAAACAAACATACTTATGTTACCATTTATCTTTTAAGCGACACTTCTAGATCTTCATAATCCGTGTAGTTGCAACATTGTAAGCTGTATGTAGATTCGTTCTAAACGAGGAGGGTGCATGGAAAACACGCCTCAAAAATTATGACGCAAACGGAACAAAGTGGGCATTGCACTTTTTTATTAGACAAGTAATTCATATTTGTTCCATTGAGCGGAATATCATGTATCTATTTTTATAACGGGTGTAAAAAGACACTTACCGAAGCCGAGAAACACTTGTGCTCCCCGTCATTGTAATTTTTTTTTTGTACTGGACTATACAGTTTTTATTGTTATAACTTATCTTAAAATACCCCCACGACCCCTGCACCGTTGGATGCACGGGTATAAGCCATGTTTTGCGTGCGTTACATTACGTACTACCGCAAAAAGCAAATTTTCACACCAAAAATAAAATTCGTTTCCCAGCAATTATTTTTGCGAATGTAGTTTTTTGTACAGAATGCGTATATAGTTGACGGCTATGTGATGTGTCTTTGTACACCCTGTATTCATGTGAGGAATGAAGAAATAACAGAAAGAAGAATTTGTCTTAATACATTTTACTTTTTTTTTATACATTTTACTTAAGTAGGTACCTTAAATTTAAAATACTGTAGAAAAAAATCAAGTCTAATTGCGTAAAACACTATAAGTAGGCCTTCATATTGACAGTTCAACAACACTCATTGCATTATTTGCGTTGTTGAGCAGAGAATTTTTTCGAACATGTAAAGCAATGGATTAGCAATATCCTTCAAAATTATTTAGATTTTGATTGAAAGTGTGTTATGCAATAAGGGTGCTAATGCTTAACAGATTAAAAATCACTTCACATTGAAAATAATTATTTCCTATTTTCTTTATTATAAATATTATTAGCCTGTGATGTCCCACGGCTGGGCAAACGCCTCTCTACTCTCTTTCCAATTCTCTCTGTTCAAAGCTGCTAAGGAAGTCTTGTTGAACGAGTCCAGCTCATCACGCCATCTCCATTTTTTCTTCATCATATTTTCTATAAGTATTTAAAATTAATAGCAGTCAGACCTCAAAACTACTCAACAATTGACCAGGTATTTATACACGGGTCCCCAGGTCCGGTCCATCATTAGCTATTCCAAAACTAGTCGGCATCAAAGCAGTTCGTGGTTGTAATCTCGGCGTGGCCTGCTCTTGGCTCAGAATTGAGCCATCTAATATTCCCTGTGTCTGTACCTTACCGTCTTTGGGGGACTATTCTGGGGGAATGGTTGCGGGAGCCTATTTTTGGCGGTGGGTGACTAGGGAATGCAAAACCGGCCAAAATGAAAACCCGGTTTTTTTTTCGGGTTTCGTATTAAAAAAGCCGGTTTTCGGTGAACCCGGTTTTTTTTTCTTTGTCTAAGTTTTTTTTAAACTACTTGTGAAATTCAGGCCGCCTACATCTTGCATATTTTCAATAATTAAATAGAAACGTATCTATTAAAAATAAATACATAAGTATTCAAAATTTCAATGAAAATGCAGAAATTTGTTTAAGTTAAAGGTTTATTTGCTTTTTGTGCTTCACCCTAGTAGGTACAGACGCCAGCAGGTCAAGCTACCCGAAAATGTCAAATTTTCTCAATCAACCTTGAGCCTTTATGCTTTAGCGATAAAGTTGAAAATCTATTAAAGAAATTTGACAGATTGTAGTAGCTTGATGTGCTGGCGTCTGTACAATATTAATCAACAGTATTAAAAAGATAAAGTTGAACCTCCAGACCACAAAAGTATTTTATTGCAATACTTGTATTTTGCTTCCGATTTTGATTTCGATTTAAAAAAATGACCCCACACGCCGTTTTTATCCTCAGTTTTTCTGATGTTTTCTACAAAGTCATCCATAGTAATCTGAAAGCGACAAGCAAGAACAATAACTTGATCTGTTTAATTATGAAATTAACAAGAATTATACTGGACTGGGAGAGGAAGGAAAATATAATGTTCCAGGCTGATCCAGGCACTTCCTGGGCATACTGTAAAAGTTAGGTAAGGAAACAAAGGCAAATCAGTTTCTTAGGCGATGGGCAGACGGCCTATGCCTATCATGACAAAAACGTTGTTTTATAAATTAACTACTACCTTACCTTCTGCCCGAGACTTCGGCAGCGTAGAATAAGTGGAACATCATTTTTTCGGGATTAAAAGTAGGCTATGTCGGTAGCCTTATAGCCTAGCTATCTCTATTCCAAATTTCATCCAAATCTATCTAGATTCTAGCTGTTTCTGCGTGAAAAAGTAAAAAACATGCTAACAATCAAACTTTCACAATTATAATATAAAGCATTGTGTGGCACACTGTGTGAATATCTTAACATTAAAAAATAGCAATTTGTACCTAACCTAAGTAGGTAAATACTATAAATGTCAAATACTTACAAAAATAACTGAATTGCACGACAAATTCACTAAACACCTTCACTCAACTATTGAAAACAGTTAAATGTTACCAAATTACTAATGCTACAATAAACAACACGTCTTTTTCCACAAATAAATAAATTTGAATCTTGAATCTTTTCACTAACAACCGTTGGTTGCCAACGGTTGTTAGTGAAAAGATTCAAGATTCAAGGTTGGTAAAACAAAATGGCTGACACCAAATTCATAGTTTTGACTGACACGTGGTGTTGGGTGTTGCCATTTGAAAACAATAAAAAACTCGAAAAACCGGAAACGTGAAATAAAAAACCGGTTTTTTTAACAATTTCAAATATTCCGAAAAACCGGGTTTTCGGTTTTCGGTGAAACCGGTTTGCATTCCCTATGGGTGACTCAATGTAACGTGTAGTGTAATCAATAGTATGTTTTTGATAATTGAAAATTTGGTCCTTTGATCTGCACCTGTTAAAAGAAGTGATTAAGTGCAATCGGATATAAAAATAGCAAAATCTTTTGGTTGAACTTTTAAATGACATAATACTACCGTCGCAAGGAGGGAATATCTTGTTTTTCGGGAGAGTAGCCACAGACCACGCATGGGAAAACTCAGAACGACAACAAAGAAACTTTAATAATAAAAATCAACATATATTTTTATTGTTTGGCTTATACTGTCCCACTGCTGGGCAAAGCACTCACCCAAGTCCATCCAGGATCTCTTTTACCGCGCCACCTCAAACAGCCCTCGCGGTACGTGTATCTTTAGGCTTCGCTTGTGTGGAAACTTTTTCCCAGCGGTCATCCTGCTTGCGGCTGATGTGACCCACCCAATCCCATTCGAGCCTGGCAGCCTGCTTTTCCACGACTATAACGCCCGTTATATCACACACACACATTACGCTACCGAGATGACGACTAATAGAGAAGTATGGAAGAAAAAGACATGTTGCGTCGACCCCAAATAAATTGGGATGAAGGCAGGAGAATGCTGATATATATCAGCATTCTCAGATTTTATGCTATATAATATATAGCGTAAAATCGGTTGTCATGGTATGGGCATGTGTTACGGAGAAATGAGGAAAATGTCGTGAGGAGAGTTTTGAGTATGAATGTCGATGGCTATAAGAGTAGGGGAAGACCAAAGAAACGATGAATGGAATGTGTGAATGATTATATGGGTAGAAAGGGGGTGACTACCGAGATGACGACTAATAGAGAAGTGTGGAAGTAAAAGACATGTTGCGCCGACCTCAAATAAATTGGGATAAGGGCAGGAGAATGATGATGATGATATAGAGTAAAATCAAAATGTCCCAGTAATAGAACCAGAACCATATCAACAATAAAAGCATATGGATGATTTTATGTAGGTAGATAGTCGAAATATATACACAGTCTAGCACCAGCCACGATAAATAAAAAACATACACACAAGGTTTCTCAACATTACATAATCACATAGTAAAACCTGATCGTAAAACCATTAAACTTTTTATATGTAGAACTCAGATAATAGGGTCCTATTACGGCGGCCAGTCGGTTTCTTTGATCCGCCCCCGCTTGCTGCGCCGCCCGGCACCGCCCGCGCCCACTTAACGGAAATTAAAATTACATGTCTACAGACCGACTATTAACAGTTTTTTGTATATGTAATGTAAATAGTAGTATTGTGGTATTTAGTAACATTTTATTTATGGTACCTGTATGGGAAAAAGCTAGGTAGATGATGGCCTATACGAGGAAATAGAATCTAAAACCAGTTTCTAGAAGCAAACGTAGTTTAGACTGTTTAATATTAAGCGGTAAAATCGAAGTGTCATACCTATTCATATTCATATAATAATTATCTTTTTATTTCAGAATACAATTCCATAATTACAAAATTACAAAAGATACCAAGATGTTAGTAACATAAAAACTTAAAAACTATGTTAGTAGACATGACCAATATTTACAGGAGCATGCAGCTGACTTAAATACAAGATGAAAGGACAATCCAGATTGTTGGCAATGACACTCAGGAGACCGTTGTTACTGGCCCGCACCCTGTGCAACAAGGACGCTGCTCGCTTGCGCCTGATTGCAGCGAAGCTGTCAATCCGGGCGTCCACGAACATCCCTGAGGCACTACAGAAGCGTGGCAGCCCCAACAGCATCCTGAATGCATTATTGTACTGGACTCGAAGAGTATTAACGGCCTTTAAAGTGAAGCTAGACCAAAGGCTACACGTGTAAAATACTTGACAGTAAGCTTTGAATAAAGTTATTTTAACTGGACCTGTGCAGCGGCAGCGTGCGTGTAATGATATATCTAATATTTTTGTAACAATATTATTTAAAAGACTACTACGCTATAAAATGGGCAACTAGCTTCATATTTCTAACTGAACGATTCCTTGACAATGCAAAAGTGCCTGTAAATGGTTTAATTCAAATAAATGCTTTGAATTTGAGTTGCTGTGTTCATCTTTTGTAGATTAGGAATATTTTGAACAACACATAAATAAATAGCGTTTTCACTTCTCATGCTCTGAAAGTGCTTCTTTGTGCAGGGTATAGGCTGCACAAAATCGAATTTTGTGCACAAGGGCATTAACGTATCTACTCATAAATGTATTATATTAAGGCAAAGAAAATGAGCCATACAGCCAAATGCAATAAGAAGTTCATAGATAGAATTTGTTATTATATAATATTTACTTTAATTTATTTGCCTTATGTGTTTTTTAAGATATAATAGATATTAAAATTTTAATTCAAGTACGGTAGGTTAGTGGATATAAGAAAATTATTATTACAAAATTAATTTAATAGTAGGCTATATAGGTCTGCAGCCTAATATCAATGTCGTAAGATTTAAAAACAATTTCCTTCAGTATTCAAAACTGTTCTAATTTTACTTTGAATTTTAATTAAAGAAATGTTATGTTATACTACTGTTTTATTTCCTCGCAATCGAAGTGAAAAGCAGAGTTTATAACTCGTCCACAAAACCATTTTTATCCTCGACATTACTATCAGCCCTCGCCTTCGGCTGGGGCTGCTAAAAGTCTTGGATAAAAATGGTTTGTTTTGTGCACTTGTTGTAAAATCTACTATTGTCTATCACTTGTGCACTGATCAACTTTTTAGTAGTCTTCAATGAATATTATCTATTCTATACTTATAATAAATCTGTAGAAGTGAAAATTCTGTACATTGAAAATATCAAAAAAATAAATGGCAGGGGGTGTTACTAGACCGACACCGAACCCAAAAATGTGATTAAAAAAATTTTTGTCTGTCTGTCTGTCTGTCTGTCGGTCTGTCTGTCTGTCTGTCTGTCTGTCTGTCTGTCTGTTTGTTCAGGCATCACGCAAAAACTACCGGTTCGATTACGATGAAACTTGGTATCTTTAATATCCTGGGCACCACACTGGGTACTTTTTATCCCGGAAAAGTATATACAATAAAAAACAAACTTAATTTTGCGGTTCGATCCCTAGATCCGATTACTCTACCAACCGCAAATAATAAGTTTGTCGTAGGTTAGGTCACACGCAGTGGAGTTCATTTTTATTCCATTTACTTTTTAGAGTTATTTAGGTTTATTTTTATATAAGTCGTAGGTATAGATTTTAATTTTAAAGTATAGGTAGTATATTTGATAGTGTACGTAGTGACCGTAGGTTATTTTATAATACTGTTAGGTAGGATAGTCATTCGTATAGATATTAGTTTTTAGAGATTTTGCTTATTTATTGAGTTTAGATTGAGGGGCCCGTGGCTAAATAATAACAGCCGCACAGGTCGATCGGTCAGGTTAAGCTACGCTTGCCGCGGTCGGTCTGTGGATGGGTGACCATCTTTACATACCGAGACACCTCCGTGCCTCGGAAAGCACGTTAAGCCGTTGGTCCCGGCTGTCATTCGTGGATCTTTGACAGTCGTTACGGGTAGTCAGAAGCCCGAAAGTCTGACAACCAGTCGTACCAAGGGTATCGTATTACCCAATAACTGGGTTGTGGAGGTCAGATAGGCAGTCGCTCCATGTAAAATACTGGTATTCAGCTGCATCCGGTTAGACTGGAAGCCGGCCCTGAACATAGTTGGGAAAAGGCTAGGCAGATGATGATTGAGTTTAGATTAGTTATCGTCATAAATAGGTTTATTTAGGTAGGTAGGTATTTTATTTTCTGTTATTGAGTTTATTTATTTTTTTAATTAGGTAGGTACTTAGGTAAAGATATCATATAGGTACCCTCTTAATCACCATTAATGAGACACAATTGGTTTTCTATTGTAATTAGCCACAAAGGGCCCGCGAAATAGATGGCATCCTGGTGCACATACATTTTATCCTGTTAGCACGTTCCCGTGGGATAATTTCCGACATCCACGCGGGCGAAGCCGCGGGCAGAAGCTAGTAATAAATAATTTTCTGTTTCAGGTTTTAGTAAACAAAACATTGGCGCCAATTCCCTTATTCACAAACTAAACGAAAAAGTTCAGTGCATCTTTTTCTTTCTATTTCATTATGAAAATGATAGAAGATAAATATTAGTTTAGTCTAATCAAATTAAGATACTCCATAGACAAGTTTAGACGTGATAAAAAAATTGGTTACTAAAAATAGGTCAATTTACGTCAGGCGCTGACTAATTTGACAGGACTAAACTAATATTTATCTTCTGTCATTTTCTTAATGAAATAGAAAGAAAAAGATGCACTGAACTTAAATTTAGTTTAGTTTGTGAACAAGGGAATCGGCGCCATTAGGCGATTCATTATTTTCATCGGTACTTTATCACGAAGATACATTTCTAAGTGTGAAATATTAATGAGTAAGTAAGTACAGACGCCAGCACATCAAGCTACCCGAAACTGTCAAATTTTCCCAATCAACCTTGAACCTAATGCTTTAGCGATAAAGTTGAAAATCTATAAAAGAAATTTGACAGATTGTAGTAGCTTGATGTGCTGGCGTCTGTCCTCCATTAGTGAGGGCTACTTATTGACACCTTTGGAGTTCTAATTTAAGTTTCGACAGGTCCCTCTTAGGGCGAAGCATTATGTTTTAAGTGGTAGGCGATAAAAGCTAATATTGTAACTTGTACTCAGAGAAGCGGTAATTAGTGACATTGGTCTTTCAGAGAAATACAAAAAAAAAACGAAATATCACGCCTGTTTTCCCCGAAGGGTTAAGCAGACGTGACCATCCACATTTCGACAGCTATGTTTAAGTCCCATGTAATATTAGCCGAGTCTAATGCCATTAATTGGAGACAAATACAAGCTCTACGCTGCAAAAAAAAATACTCTTATCGTTGCTTCGATCAAATAGTTCTAGATTCCCGATGAGCTCATCAAAAACGGCCGGACAAATAGAACCACAAATAATGTTGTGGTCTTACTTTGCTACTGTTTTCAACCTTATTGCTTAGAAATTATGTTTTATTTTTCCATACTTAAATATTTTTGTTCTTATTTTTTAAATACTTTTCAAAGGTAGTACATATATTGCAATCGATAATAAACTTTATGTTTGAAACTTAAGATTTATAATCAAGTTATATGCAATTGCGGCCACTTAAGCGATGTGTTTTTGTTCCTAATCCTTCATCTAGTACTACTGTTAATCGAAGGATCGTTGTAGTTAATTACAAATAGTAGGTAAGTTACCCAAGTCCAAAATGCTTTGTCAATATTTCAAAAACAAAATATTTTATTTCACATAAACCTACACGGGCACTTATGAAACGTCAGAAGCTAGGTGCACGGTTCCAGTTGGTCGTTTCCTATGGAGATGAACCGGCAAGAAACTCCGCTGTCAATATTTAAAAGTCTGGTCTCCCTAAAAACCCTACAAACAGAACTAATGTCATGAACTTCGCCACAAATCGAAAGATAATTTCATACATAATTAAACATCTCTGTAATAGCGGCCACATCAATAACAACTACGTACTCTCCCCATTAATTTAAAAGCCCAAACACGTGAATAGATAATTCGTAAAAATACACACAATCCGATAATATCAAAAATACCTGATATAAATCTGATACCGGTGTAAATTAGAACCGTAATTCAGTGTCACCGGTATCATTGTGCAACGCGCCTCTATCGGGCATCGAACCCGCGATATCGACGAAGTTTACTACCAAGGCGGCTATACTGCACTTGAGGGATCATATCTAATACTTGACTTATCTGGTTAGTAACGTATTTACGTTGCACTCTTGGGACAAACATGGCGAATTGCGCGTGTTACAGGAGTACGGAGCCTTCGGGATTTTTCAAGAATGTCCTTTTGATTGACTCACATTAATAATGCTCATTAGACTCCTGAGGGCCTGGACAAAGCAACATTCTATTGGCAACAATAATTAATCTGCCTAGCCATTTCCCAACGATGTTGGGGTCGGCTTCCAGTCAAACCAGATGCAGCTGAAAACCAGTATTTTACACGGAGCGACTGCCTATTTAACCTCCACAACCCAGTTACTGTGTAATACGATATCGGCGTAACGTGCTTTCCGAAGCACGGAGGGGTCTTGGTATGTAAAGATGGTCACCCATCCACAGGCCAACTGCGGCAAGCGTAGCTTATCTTGATGTGCTTTGGGTGGCACAGCACATCACGTCATAACGTGCAGCCGTTGACTATTTCTGCTTTGTGCTCGTGAGTTTTTATTTTTCCTTATTATTAGAATTAATTATCTTTTTGTATGCACATGCTTCTGTGACAAATAAACTTATTTTTCTTTCTTTCTTTCTTACTCGTACTCTGTGTAACTAATATTTTGTAAATATTACGAGTTATCTGCTTCTACCTACCCATTTCATAACGATTCAAAAATACCATTTAAATTAAACATATACGTTTCGCAATTTGAAATGAACTCATGCCAAACCTTGTCATAAGGTTGGCCGCGTGAAAACTGAAAATATTCAGAGGATATTGAACCTTATAACGGAAAGATTAATGATGATTTTAATTTAATGTTTAATATAGGTAAGTTGGTATTGCTTTGTACAGAAAAAGGCCATTTTCTGTATCTGTGCGTTGCTCGAAGCGTACACTCGGTTTGTTTGCTCAGTTGAGATGGCGAGCGGAGACGAAAAAACGCCGAAACCGGCTCGACACACGATTTCGAAAATATTTCTTATGATATACTGTGTACGGGGAGCAAAAACATTCATGTGGGAAGTTTAAAAGTCTAGGGTACTTCGGTTGTTTGATTTGAGCCTTATTTTCATTTCTGAAAGGCACCGTGGTTTTGGGCATAGCAGAATTCTTCAATCGTGCACATGATTTTGATTCATTAATGTTTTTAGGATGGTGTTGCTTTCAACCTTTGTACCACCCATGCAACCTACATCGATTGTGTTTAGTCATCGCGTTAAACTAACATTTAAGAAAAGTGGCCATAAGTCCCTTTGTGATCTGACAGAGCCACGTAGCTGAAGCAAGAATTCAACGAAAAACAGGGCAACCCCCTTAATGTACATTCATAGCACTACTTACTTCTTGCTTTGTCTATGATGTTATATTAGCAAACGCGAACTTTTTCATATCTAGATGACCGCTTTATCCAATGTAAAGCCTCCTATAGCCTATAACAGGAAAAAAAAAATGCATGAACTTATATAATTTTCCTCCTTCAACTGTGCTGCTATCGATACCTTCTCTCCAAGATGGCGGCGATGCATCGGCGCGGAACCGCCGCCGACGACAGACATTCCCATTTGTTATATACCTACGAAAATGTTTATATGTACTGCACAATAACTTAGTTATGAGAATATCGTACATTTCCATTTCGACTAACGTGCTAAACAATAAAATATTAATGGGTTTTCAAAGTAACTTTAAGCATGAAATGTGTATTTACTTGCTGTTGCTAACGTTATTATAATGTTTGTCCTTGTTCTAGGTAAATTTCAGAATATTCAGACGCTTATACCTTCTACGTACAGAATACGCTTTGTTTTCGAGATTGAGGAGAAGACTTTCCTCTTTACACGGTAATATTTCAAACTTACGCGTTCGCAGGGAGGCTGTCGCTCTATGTTAAATACTGGTATTTAACTGCATCCGGTTAGACTGGAAGCCGACTCCAACATAATTGGGAAAAGGCTGGGCAGATTGATTTTGACGCAGTTCGCAGATGTTCGTCTCATTGTGGTATTTAATCACTATTCAGATACGATTGTCCATACACATAACATAATCAGCCTATAATATTCCCACTGCTGGGACACAGGCCGCCATTTAAGAGGGAGTGGGCCGTAATCCACCATGCCACGTCAATTGCCCATATTAAACATCTTTTAGACCTCTAACTCTAAATAGGTAAGCAGAACTACATTGTAAGTACAATAACTTATCGAAATCCTGTATCAGGAAAAATTAGCTTAATGCAGGATTCCTGAGGGGCAATTCTCGTAATTTTATGAACGTTCACAGTCTGATCTCAGTCTCCATCTGTCAAAAATACCTCTAATTTCCCTACATTTCGGCAAGTTATTGACATTTATTTGTCGCCTAGATGAGACTGCGACCAGATTTTGAACGTTTTAAATTACGAGAATTTGCCTTCTGATTAACTTATAAATAATTTCAATCATACACCTTACACACTTGCATATTTTCCTCAATACCTACGACACAGAATACTGACTTATCCCCCCATTACTAAGCTGCGCCTGCGCCGTCCCCGTCCCCAGATAACCGTGTTTGCACGTCGGTTCCGGGATGTCGCCGGCCTTATCTAATGAGAACTGATAACAGGACTCGCAACCTCTACTGCACCGAGATATATTACGTGAGTTTCCTTATAAATATCGTTATAACGGGCTGGTGTTAAATAAAAAGAAACTTGTGTGAATTAGTTGTAGTGCTCGTGGAGTTTCTTGCCCGTTCTTCTCCATAAGAAGATGAAGCTAGTTGCCCATTCCAAAGCGTAGTTGGTACCACTACGCTTTGGAATGGGCATCTAGCTTCATCTTTCTGACTGACCGACCACTTGACAATTCAAAAGTGCCTGTATTTGGTTTATTTGAAATAAATACTTTGAGTTTCAGTTGGCGTTTTCTGGGCTGGTTTTTAAGAATAATGGGAATAGCTGGAAAATCAAGTGGATCTTTTGCAAATGCATATTTTGATTCTTTTGCGGTCGTACGTTTTATCTAGATTAGATGCGGTTTGCCTTTTTTTTTTTTTTGAGGATGGGAAATCATCAAATGACTCCTCCCGCTCTGGGTGGAGCAGGAGGGAGTGTCAGACTCTTACTGACTAAAACCCACCCGTGTTCCTTCCTTAGCCTTTATGTTCCAGGGCAGCGGTAACCCTTTCGGACAATCCCGCTACCCAGATGCGGTTTGCCTTACATTCCAAACTGGAAGAAAGGATGCAGTCGACAATGAAACACTCAAATAACGTGAAATGAACTAGATTATAATTCATACATCATCGTTAACTCTGTCTCTAAAATATTCATCATCCACATGGCGTAATATTTTTTATTATTGTAATATTTATAACAACTTAGTTTTTCTATCAGCGGAAAATAATACATACCAACTTATGTTGATGTTGTTCTTCTTCAACATGATAAGTTTATTTTATTCAATTTATACATTTTGGAAAAACTTACAGCTTAGTCCATTTTGTTAATAACACAAATTTTAATATGATGATGAGTTCAGAGTTGATGAACATGACGTTTTAAGTATCTACCTATAGAAGGTTTTCTTAGATTTCAAACGAGTAAAGTTGAAGTTGCACTATATAACAAGACTAAATCAAATCTGCAAGAACCTCATAGAATATCTCTGATTCCAAGAAAATATCCACAAAAAAATTACTTCAAAGTTCTCTCGAAAAGTAATTAAGAAAACATAATTAAGGCCTAATCTAATCATGTAACTTTTAACAATTCAATTGATTCCGAAGTTAGAATAAACATAAGCTGAAGGTACTCCATTAAACGGACATCGCGGAGAAATTTAAAGAAAAAATTTGAACAAATTACCGATCTTCGAGCTCTCTTAAATAAAGGAGATTTTTTAAAATTCAACCTTAATTGTTAGCCGAGGAGTTTTCGGTCAGAGTGAAGCAGGAATTTAATATGGAGATTATTTTCAATCTTTCTACAAAGGTGTTATAATAGAAGATCAGACTTGTTTCAAAACTTGTTTCTCCTTCTATCACACTGGAAAAATGGTGGCATTAATACGTCATAATATGGCCCCTGGAAAAAAAAATATGATAATATAGGTAAGATCAACATTAGGTCGATCGGTCAGGTCAAGCTACGCTTGCCGCGGTTGTCTGTGGATGGGTGACCATCTTTACATACCGAGACCCCTCCGTGCCTCGGAAAGCACGTTAAGCCGTTGGTCCCGGCTGTCATTCGTGGATCTTTGACAGTCGTTACGGGTAGTCAGAAGCCCGAAAGTCTGACAACCAGTCTTACCAAGGGGTATCGTATTACCCAGTAACTGGGTTGTGGAGGTCAGATAGGCAGTCGCTCCATGTAAAATACTGGTATTCAGCTGCATCCGGTTAGACTGGAAGCCGACCCCAACATAGTTGGGAAAAGGCTAGGCAGATGATGATGAGGTAAGATCAACATTCAGCAACATTCATAGAGCAGTAGTGGCTCAGTGGTAACAGCCGCGACTTACGTGTTGTAGATCGTAGGATCGAACTCAGACAGGCGCTTCGTGTAAATTATTACGGCTCTCAAAACTGTAAAGGAAAACATCGTTAGGAACGGGCATGTCCTAGAACCAAAAAAAATCGAAGACATGTGACATGTACCCCACCCGCACTGGGCCCGCATGGTGGATTACGGCCATACGGCCCACTCCCTCGCACCGCAGAGGAGGCCTGTGTCCCAGCAGTGGGAACATTATAGGCTGATTATGCTACATTCAGCTATAAATTACCATAGTAGTAAGTAAGTATATGTAACATATATGTAAGTACCGTAGAAACGAAAAGAAGAAGCTGTAAATGTATGTAGAATAGGATATTAGATACTAATCCATTGCTTCATATGTTTGAAAAAAAATTCTGTTCAACAATGTAAATAACGCAATGAATGTTGTTGAACTGTCAAAATGAAAGCCGCTTCTTGTTAGTGTGTTACGCAATTACCCCACTGCCTTCAAATAAGGACAAAAATATTTTAATTTATTATTTGGCATTGACTCAAAAATAGGTGTAGGACGTACTTACGTCATATTTGCTAGCAAATGTTTGTGTTATTATGTTTAAATATTTATTTAGTTCTTAGGTTAGCGCTTACTACTTTTTCCATTGCGTCAGGAAATGGGACATAGTCTGGAACAAGCAAGGATTTAAAAAATTGTATTTCATTACTTAAATATGTCTACTTAGGCAGATCTCACACTACAAACGCGCCACGCGACGGAGCGAGGGAAACGGAGCCAAAATGCGCGCGGAAACGCGTTTTTATTGATTTTTGTATGTAGAAATCACGCGGACGCGTGCCACGCGCACCGGAGCGTAGCGCGAGGTATTGTGAGGTACTGTTTTCATGATTCTTAGTTCTTACAAGTACAAGTTAGTTTACTAAAGGTATGTTTATGTACAGACGCCAGCACGTCAAGCTACTACAATCTGTCAAATTTCTTTAATAGACTTTCAACTTTATCGCTAAACTATTAAGGTTCAAAGTTGATTGGGAAAATTTGACAGTTTCGGGTAGCTTGACCTGCTGGCGTCTGTACTGTCAAGGGATGATGAGCCCTTCAAAAAAATAAAACAACGATACGATTTCTTTACATTTATATTTCCTGAACGTCTTTACATATTGCCGACTAAACTAGCATTGACTTTTCCAAACCAAAAAAACCTAATAAAATATTTGACATCCCGTTCTAAACCTTCTTGAATATTCGAATGAAACCCGCGCTAAATTATAGCCAGTCTGCACTACATAAGGTTGACTTTAGTGCACAACCTTTACATGATATACTAGTACGTAGATACTTACCAACGTACTCTTGGCAGTCAGTCTCCTGTCCTCTAGCTTAACCTAGCTGTTCTCGAAAAGCTCATGAATACATAGAATAGAAAAATTTGTTACAACGTTACAAGGTTTTTGAACTTTCAAAACTATCTCCGAAGAAATGCTTGAAAACTTTCTTCCATCTGTTATCAGTCATTACTTATCCAATTTAATATTTCACTCTTCCATTGTCCAGTCCAAGTACCGCTGTGATTAGTCTCCAGCGATTTCTTCCACCCAATTGAACTTATGAAAAGTGCCGGGCGTCGTGTCGCGTCGTCGTGTCGCACCCGCTCGTCCGTCCGTCTGGTAGGTGCTTAATCATTGTTTGATCTCATTATTGCGACGATTTTGTCGCTCGTCTGTACACTGGGCTAATCAAGTGGACGGTGTTTTTGTAGAAATTTTATTTTTAGACAGATTTTAAGAAATTATTAATAACTAGCTGTGCCCCGCGGTTTCACTCGCATATGTTTTGATCCCGTGCGAATATCGGGATAAAAGTATCCTATATGTTAATCCTGGTTATAAACCATCTGTGTGCCAAATTTCATCTAAATCCGTTCAGTAGTTTTTGCGAAGAATACGCAAACATGTTTCATAAAGATCTATAATTACGATTAATTGTTACTGGTAGGTAACTACCTAAGGTAAATAATTTCTTTTTATTGCTTAGGAAAACCCATATAATAAAAACTTAGGTACTTTCTGTTCCTAGAGGTTCATAGAGAAAGATCTCTAGACCTACTAATAAGTATGCATGAAGTCAGTTGATGACCTGCACCCTGAAAGTCGTTACGGGTCGTCAGAAGCCCGAAAGAGTCTTACCAAGGGCTATCGTATTACCCAGTAACTGGGTTGTGAAGGTCAGATAGGCAGTTGCTCCATGTAAAATACTGGACTAAACTGGAACCTGACCCAAACATAGGTTAGGCAGATGATGATATATCACGTTCTCTCTCCAGAGCCAGTATTGTACCAAAAAAAACAGCAAAAGATTGAAAGTAAAATTGAAAACGAATTTAAAGTGGAAAAACACGATACTTGGCAAAAAACAGCTAATATTAAAGGCGAGTTAAGCTCGGACGGTCTTAAACAATAATGAGCCAACAAACCCTGTTGGCTTTGCGACGTCTACGAGCGGGGATGGCTTACATGACGCTGGAATTAGGAGAGATCAGGAACAATTGGGAAAAAACATCATGTTGTTTTGATACATCTGACATAGGCGCCGATTCCCTTGTTCACAATCTAAACTAAATTTAAGTTCAGTGCATCTTTTTCTTTCTATTCCATTAAGAAAAGGACAGAAGATAAATATTAGTTTAGTCCTGTCAAATTAGTCAGCGCCTGACGTAAATTGACGTATTTTTAGTAGGTATGTTTTAAATCACGTATAAACTGTCTATGGAGTATCTTAATTTGACAGGACTAAACTAATATTTTATCTTCTATCCTTCTCTTAATGAAATAGAAAGAAAAAGATGCACTGAACTTAAATTTAGTTTAGTTTGTGAAGAAGGGAATCAGCGCCATTGTAGAATATAATTTTAGTGTTATTTAGGATGGTGTCTGTCGAAGGACTGGTGGCCGGTGGAGCAGACGAGTCCTAGAATGGAGACCACGTGGTGGCAGCTAGATGGACCGTCGACCTTAAGAAAGTAGCTGGATGCGGAAGGTGGATGACAGGGTGTTGTGGCGCAGCCAAAGAGAGGCCTATGTCCAGCAGTGGACTGCGATAGGCTGAATTGATTGAGGTCTATGTGAACTTAGGACCTATAATAGCGTACTCGTAAAACACTTTCAATCATAATACGACGGATTTGAAAGAAAATTGTTACACCATAGCTTCATAAAGTAAATCACGCAATGAATATTGTTTCAGTGTCAAAATTAAACGCATTGCCATTGTAGGTGTGTTGCGCAATCACACCCTACTGTTTATTGAGGAACAGGTTTTAATTGAAACTAAAAAATGAACAGCGTTTTTTATTCACAACCTTGCATTGAAATGACTCTTGATTTAGTAAGAATGTTTTCTACAATAAAATTGACAATGATTAAACACCCTCACAGACAAAGATTTTGTATACCTAAGGGTAATGTATCTTACATTTCGTTTTCTTATTGTGTTTTGTCTTTTTTCTTATTTTTTTATATTGTTTTATTGCACATTGTAATTAAATGTTCCACAAATGGGCGAAGACACTGGCTCCTGTAACACAGGTTGCCACCTAGCTCAGGAGTCAGGGCTTCAATCAAAGTACATATGTAACAACTATTTAATCAATAAATTTCTTTATAATTATTACTATTATTAAAAGTAGACATTATTTACTATTTGCTAACATATTTCGTGGGTCAAGCACTTAAGCATATTTTCTGCATTACCTAACACAATTTGATGTCGAATTTAAGCTGCTACTAAACACAAACTGAAATTAGGACTCACAGCATTAAATATAGACTACACTATATAGACTTTAATACTTTCAGGCGTATTCCATAAATTGTTTGTTTTATGTTATTAAAACTAATATCATATTTTTTTTTAAATTTTAAACACTACACGATTAATTTCTCCATTCTTGAGGCATACGGTGCTGTTTCTCATTACTACAGGCTATTATGTAGCCTATCTAAGTGGACAGTACCCCAACCATATATGTTGTATACCAGTGTACATTTGTAAAGTACAACTATTTTTATTGTATTTACTGCAACACCTTTTATGCAATAAAGTTTTATTATTATTATCTCCTTTATTTCAATGTAAACACATAAATTATATTTTTAAATATAAAAAGTATAAAACTATAAAAAATAGTAGTAAATATAATAATATTATTATAAATACCTGATTTAGTTGCAGAATAATTTGCATTTTATACGCAACTAGCTTCTGCCTAGGATTTCGTCCGTATGCTGCAGCTTCCCATTAGTGCAAGAATATTCGGCATCGGATTAGTAGTTTAGAAGATTATCCCTTACACACAAACTCACATAGCTCTTTATAATATTACAAAATCAGCCCATAATATTCCCACTGCTGGGACACAGGCCTCCTCTATGTGAGAGGGAATGGGCCGTAATCTACCACGCGGGCCTAGTGCGGGTTGGTAGATGTCACATGTCTTAGAATTTTTGGTTCTAGGACATGCCGGTTTCCTCACGATGTTTTCCTTCACCGTTTTGAAAGCAGTGGTGATAAAATTATTTAAGTAAAGCGCCTGTCTGGCTTCGAACTTACGACCTACAACTCGTAAGTCGCGGCCGTTACCACTGGGCCATCACTATTCTACTGAACTTCTCTTGTTTAAATATGTAGATAATAATTAATCAGCAATAAGTATTTGATGATATAAAAGCCATTTTGAATGCGAGTCCTACGCAATTAGGGTGCAGATAATGTGTTCATGCTCATACCCAAGGTCTGAGGATCACGAACTCGATAATGAACGAAGTCGCTAGCATTAACATAAAAATAATAAGTAGACGAACGGTGTTTTAAGTGAACTTATCCTATTCTTAAATAAACGCGAAAGTTTGTATGGATGGATGTTCGTTACTCTGTCACGCAAAAACTACTACACGGATTTGGATGAAATTTGGCACACAGATAGTTTATAACCAGGATTAACACATAAGAGACTTTTTATCCCGATTTTCCCACGGGATTGAAACTTATGCGGGAAAAACCGCGGGGCGCAACTTCTACTTTATAACGCAGCACTGATGGGGAACCTACGTTTTGGTTTTTTATTAGTGACTGCCTTACTGATCTAGTGGTCAAACTCAAACTCAAATCATTTAATTCAACTAAACCAATTACAGGCACTTTTGAATTGTCAAAGGGTCGGTCAGTCAGAAAGATGAAGCTTCCAAAGCGTAGGTACCTATGGAGAAGAACGGGCAAGAAACTCCACGGACACTCTTTTAAATCATAAAACAACAACTGTTCGAAAAAAAGAAAATCATCATGACGGTGCCCGTTCACGAACATGACGTATGGATCAGCACCATTCAGCTCAAACATTTTAAAGGGAACTTAATGATCCAGCACACACTACGCCACCACCAGCGAGACATTAGAGTGAGCATGACATTATACTCTAAGCCGCCGGGGCACATTTAAGTCAATGAAAGACGTACCCAGTAAATGGTGGCTTTATAGACGCCAGCACATCAAGCTACTACAATCTGTCAAATTTCTTTAATAGATTTTCAACTTTATCTCTAAAGCATTAAAGTTCAAAGTTGATTAGAAAAATTTGACAGTTTCGGGTAGCTTGACCTGCTGGCGTCTGTACATAGTACTCACACCCAAGGGCGGTCCCAAGCGTTACTGCTGAGCATGAGGAAAAACCCAGGTCTAGTGGTGTTATTGGGTTTTCCCATTAAGAATTCCTCAGTAGTAACCCAAAGTCTTGATTTGTGCCTTCCTTCCCCGTGGTCAAACTTAATGGTCAAACTGATTTGACCACGTGTCCGGTGGATGGCTATAGGCTCGCCCCTTTCTTACGTGGGACTTAAACATAACTGGTGAAATGTAGATAATACAGGTCACCTGTCCCTAACCTTTCAACAAAACACGCGTGATATTATGTTATGTTCTTTATTACATAGCTTCGTACGCTTACATACATAACAGTTATTTTTACTTCACCTTTCATTACAAAGACTACCCATATCCGCAGAAAACTAACTTATCCGCACAATATACCCTAATGATGAAACAATAGAGCGGTGAAAGCATATACCTACACCGGCCATCTGATATATCCGCTGAGCAAATAAACAGCACAGTATTGCGTTCCGTCGGCAGATGGCGACAGCGTCACGTTTTGGCGTGATAAAAATAAATATACGGCCTTCTACGTGACGCTAATACGCGTAGGGATTCAGTGTTATGTAGTGTAGGAATGGGTGGAAAGTTTTGTTGCCAGAAAATATTGGACTAAACGGATAAAGGTGCCTGGACTGAGGTTATTAATAGACCACGAAGATGATGATAGTAGAATGTTTGCGGTTCTGTGAGAGAAGACATTGATAGGATTAACTTAATTTTGTATAATATAATAATTATTATTATTTATTTAATAAAAACGTTTACAAAAGGTAGTGTACATTAAGCCAAGAGTGGCTTTCCCTTACAAATATAGTGCCTAAAAATAAACTACAACAATTTTTTTTTTTTTTTTATTACAAGTGCAAGTAATGATGGTTCGGAATTCGAGTGTTAGGTAGTGACCCACCCGAACTAGGTTTAATTCAAACCTGTGTTTTAGACCATCACTTTAATATATAGTTCACTATAGAGGGGCCCTTGGCTAAATAATAACAGCCACACAGGACGATCTTGGCGTCTTTCGGCTCAAAGGATAATTATGATGACGATCAAACGCAGTCAGCTTGTAGTCACAATAGAGGATTGCTTGTCATTTGTTGTATCTAAATCATTCGCTCCATGTGAAATACTTGTATTCAGGCTGCGTCCGGTTAGAGTAGAAGCTGACCCCAATATATTTGGGAAAAGGCTAGGCAGATTGTTAGTATATACTTAGGTATGATGACCAAAGTAACGGTAACTCTGAACCATCTAATTCTATAGATGCATTGTAGACTTGTAGGAAACTTTCACGAATCCAATACTTATCTTTTCCTGAACAACTTAATTCTATAGGTACAGACGATAGCACATCAATCTACCCGAAACTGTTAAATTTTCCCAATCAACTTTAAACTTACTGCTTTAGCGATGAAGTTGAAAATCTATTAAAGAAATTTGACAGATTGTAGTAGCTTGATGTGCTGGCGTCTGTACTTACATTTTTGTCATTATTTCAAGACTTCTAATGTTAAAATTGTTAAGAATTTTATTGTCCTACAATTACCATCAAGTATGCTCATGCCGCCTGTGATACAGGTTTATCCTAATACAGGCATCTAACATTATTATACCTTTGTAAGTTAGTTCTAAGACCTTATGTAAATACTAGCTGCACCCCGCGGTTTCACCCGCATAAGTTTCGATCCCGTGGGAATATCGGGATAAAAAGTATCCTGTATGTTAATCCTGGTTATAAACCATCTGTGTGCCAAATTCCATCCAAATCCGTTCAGTAGTTTTTGCGTGAAAGAGTAACAAACATCCATCTATCCATCCATCCAAACAAACTTTCACGTTTATAATATTAGTAAGAATTTTTATTTTATTGTAAACATGTAGGAATTTTTCAGAAAGCCTATGTATTATTTTAGAGATCTGATGAAGGCCAATTTCGTAATTTAAAGCGTTCAAAATCTAGTCGCAGTCTCATCTCGGCGACAAATAAATGTCAAAAACTTGTCAAAATGTAGGGAATTAGAAGTATTTTTGACAGATTGAGGCTGAGATCAGACTGTGAACGGTCTTAAAATTACGAGAATTGCCCCTCAGTTCTGTTCTGTTTATGTTTCGATACAAATTCAATGAAAATACTGATTTATTCAACACCGATTCTAATCTACATTCAACCTGCTACCCAAATTCCCCTTACGCAGTTTCCAGTAGGTACCTTTATTTCTGTTCCAAAATCAAAGTACAAACGTGCCATACACTAGTGACTAGCGAGGAGCACGGCAACCCGTCACGAAGGGAGGCCAACCAGCCAGCAACACGCGTAGTATTGACTGTGTCGATTGCGCATGCCTACCCAGCAACGGGTTTAGAACGGATGCTTCGGGACTAGATGTGGTAAGGATAGAGAGGAATTGGAAGGAAGGTACTTTGTTAATGTTACAAGTAAGTAAGTATGCAGTATATTGATTGAAAATCACTCCGTCGGACTTCTTAAAAAGTTGAAGTCTCTTCTGCCTATATATTATTAAACAGAGCACAGATGTTTTGCTTGGTGGAAAAATGTAGCCTACTTTCTTGAACTAAACTATGCTTTAAAAATCTCCAATCTAGGGATTAGTCCTATACTTACGTGGGTGCGCAAAGGAAATCCATCATACCTGCAGTGATAAGCAAACCAAAATCAATTAGAATTCGTGGAAATATCTAAAATATTTTGCCCCTCAACGTTGTGATTTCATTCTTTGTACCTATCAACCTGAACTCAATATTCGACCGGGCTCTTCCAGAATCTTAAAATCTTTGTCTGAACTCAGCATTCGGCACAGTATGACGAGACTAAACTGGGTTAAAATATAACGTACCTAAACTGAAAACAACAACATGGATGTTAGGTACTATGTATTTCAATTATGTCTTACTAGCTGTGCCCCTGGCTTAGAAATTCTCTTTTGGCCTGCTGAAGTAGACTACTACTTACACAAACCTTTTTTTATAGAGGCTTTTGTGTCCCACTGCTGGTAAAAGGTTTTCCCTTTTCCTTCCAAACCTCTCCATTTTGTGAGATCTGTGGCTAGGTTGGCCTCGCAAACATAATCAGGGCCCGTATTCCCGTAATTTAAAACGTTCAAAATCTAGTCGCAGTCTCATCTCAGCGACAAACTAATGTCAAAAACTTGTCAAAATGTAGGGAAATTAGAAATATTTTTGACAGATTGAGACTGAGATCAGACTGTGAATGTTCTTAAAATTACGAGAATTACCCCTCTGATCGTCGGACCACCAAACTTAGACAGAAAATTATAACAAGCTCGTAGATATCTAGTTCTATTCTATTCGTCTCTGGTGCGCAGAGTGCGAGGCGGCGCCAACTCCGTCCTGGCGATGATCACCAACAGACTGGATTGTCCTTATATCCGGTAATGCTGCAGCAGACATATTGCTACCTTGTGTGTGTTTGTTTTTGTCTATGCTTGTTATCCTATCCGTCTTTTATGTATCTGTTTGTATATGAATCTTGTTACTTGAATTAAACTATTTTATTTATACATGTAGACAGTTATCGCTATTAATTGCTTATAAACTTGATAGCATTTTATTATTATTAGCAAATACACTCGAGAGCAATGAATCCGGGTCACTTGAAGAATCCTAAAAATCTCGGAAACTAAAAATGCTAGGTTAATGCAATAAATTGTATTTAATAGACAATGTAATACTCCTTAAATGAAGGTATTAAAACTTCTTAGTTATTGTAAAGTTATATCATAAAAAAATCAAATTTGAAAAAGGGCCACTTTCGAAGATGGAACTACGAAATTACAGCATTTGGTTTTGCTTTTGTTTGTAATCTGTCATTTATGTGGGTACATAAACCATGTTGATAGTGCTCTATATTCATTATTCAAGCTGAAATTATGTCGCTTACGCCTGAAGAATGCACCAGAATACTTACAATGCTGGAAACCGGCCGGAGTCAGCGCGATACAGCCAGGACTGTCGGTGTGTCGCTGTCAACAGTACAAAGAGTTCTCCGACGTTACGAAGAAACTGGTTCTAACCTACGCAGACCAGGAACGGGCAGAACCAGGTGTACCACAGCACGAGAAGACCGATACTTGGTGAACACCATGCTTCGAAATCGCTTTCTCACAGGAACTGAACTCACAAATCAGTTTCGACGCCTCGGAGGAAGTAACCCAAGTGCATGGACAGTAAGACGTCGGCTTGCTGAATCTAACTTAAAACCCCTTAGACCTGCAAACGGCCCTAAACTGGAGCGTTGGCATCGTATTTCAAGACTAAGATATGCCCAGAGCCACGTAAATTGGAGTATTGAAGATTGGTCAAAAGTTATGTTCTCCGACGAATCAAAATTTATGCTCTACAAGCACGATGGAAGACACAGAGTGTATCGAAGCCAGGGGAAAGATTCAAGCAAGCATGCATCGAAGAAAAAGTAGCCTACGGTGGTGGGTCTGTACTTGTGTGGGCCGGAATTTCTTCTGAAAGTCGCACAGAGCTGGTGATCATAGAAAACGGCTCTTTAACTAGCGTAAGATATGTGGAAGAAATCCTCAATGATCACGTTGGTCCATTTATGGTCAATTTAGGTGAGGATGCTATATTTATGCATGACAATGCCCGACCTCATACAGGTAGGATTGTGAATGACTACCTTCAAGAGATGAACATTACTTGTATGGAGTGGCCAGCGCGCAGCCCGGATATCAACCCGATCGAGCATGCTTGGGACGAGCTAGGCAGATGCGTAAAACAACGAAACCCTCCCCCAATCACGCTTCGTGAGCTCAAAATTGCTCTCACAGAGGAATGGGAGAATATTCCCCAAAATCGTATAAGGAACTTGGTGTACAGCATGCCAAACCGCGTAAACGCAGTAATGGAAGCACGAGGAGGCAATACGAAGTATTAAAATTCAAGAAAATCGTAATAAAGTTCAAAAATTTCATGTTTCCTATTTTTGTTTTAAGGAGAGATCAGCAGTTTTTTTCTTTATGTAATTTTGTGTTAATAAAATGTATGGTGACTCATATTTTTTTTACTTTCATTTAAGGAGTATTACATTGTCTATTAAATACAATTTATTGCATTAACCTATCATTTTTAGTTTCCGAGATTTTTAACATTCTTTAAGTGACCCGGATTCATTGCTCTCGAGTGTAGAAGGTTCGTGTGTGCTGCCCATTTTCTTGGCATCATTTCATTAATTGATTTTAAAATGATATCTTACCCAAGTTATTTGCATACCATGCTTTGTTGACGTTGACAGGCCTGTGATCCCATACCTATTGTAATTTGAAACATAGAACATTGTAAAAACCAATTATTTTTAAAAGAGTAACCGTGGAATTTCTTGCAGGTTTTTCTCCTTCACCTAGCTTCTGACGTTTTATAAGTGCCCATGTAGGTTTATGTGAAATAAAATATTTTGATTTTGAAATAAATATGTATGTATATATTTAGGTACTTCTTGTATGATGCTGGTCTTTCCTCTAGAAGCCCACCGTAAAGTTGAGCTCCAAGCACCAAACTGTTTTTCAGCCGCTTAGCGATAAACTCCTGAAAAAAATGTAATGGCCTATCCATTACATTTTTTTCGGGAGTTTAATTACTTAAAATCTAAGTAGGTAACATAAAAAGACTACCTAAGTTCTGTCTCAACGTTTACAGTGTAAGTTATTTTTATTGTGGTTTCACAAACCACGATGACAAAAGTTTATAAATAAGACTCACTTAGCAATAGTTTACTTAGGGCTGACTTTTATCTGAGGAATAAATATGGCGGTTTGCCAGCTTTTGTACATAATAGAAAATATGTCAAATTGTCATAATAATATTCTTCAAATAAAAGTTTTCTGATTATTGAAAAATCAGCCCTTACACAAAGAAAACCATACCTACCAACTATAGGTACCTACGCTTGCCGCGGTTTGTCCGTGGATGGGTGACCATCTTTAAATATAAAGACCATTCCGTGCCTCGGAAAGCACGTTAAGCCCTTGGTCCCCGGCTATCATTCGTGGATCTTTGGCAATTGTTACGGGTCGTCAGAAGCCCAAAAGTCTGACAACCAGTCCACCATCAAGGGGTATCGTAATACCCAGTAACTGGGTTGTGGAGGTCAGATAGGCAGTCGCTTCATGTAAAATACTGGTATTCAGCTGCTTCCAGTTAGACTGGCAGCTGACTCTAACACAGTTGGGAAAAAGCTAGACAGATGATGAGACAAAGAAAACCATACAACATTTATTTCTCACATCGCTATAAGCTTAGTCATTATTTAACAATCACAAAACCGTAACGGCAGCATTTAAAAACAACACGGCGCCAAAAAAAGAAACAATACATAAATCAAAATGAAGAACAATCCATTAACTGGATCTACAATAAAAAAGAAAACAGCTCGCGTTCTGATTGGCTGGCGAGTTGGCGGGAGATTGTGATTGGCCGGCGCGCAGCCGCGGTGCGTTCCGAAACTCGATACTTTTTAATAATGGCTCCTTTGGATAATGCGATCGGATTTTATATTACATGGACGTATTTTATTACCAAAATGCGGTCTTGAGTGGCCGGGCCGCCTGTGGGAAAGGGGCCGGCCGCCGCTTCTTGTTGCGGCGCGATTAGGATGGATAATGTGTGGGATTTAGGCCTGTTTTATTGTTTCATTTGTTTGTGGTTTAGAGTAATTTGGTTATCGATTAAATGTGGAGCTTTGTGGTGATAGTTGCTTTATTGTTATTCAATTGATGTAGGCAGCAGCGGTGAGGCTTGGTGAAAACTCTCTGGCCAATTCTCGTACCTACTTTAAAAACGTACGTTCACATTCAAGCCGCAATCTCATTTTAGCGACAATCAATGTCCAAAACTTGTCAAAAATGTAGGGAAATTGATATTTTTGACAGATTGAGACTGAGATTAGAATGTGAACGTTCTTAAAAATAAGGGAATTGCCCATCTGGTGTTTTATAGGTAGATTGTGTTTAGGATTTTTGCAATGAGAAACGATGCGTTAGTTTAACGAGCAAATTATGTATTCGCCATCTTAATTACAACATTCAAGGAGAGGGGTGTGGGAACAATAGTTTTAAATAAAACCAATCGCGGGCGAGAGATTAGTGTCACGTAGCGTGTGGTATTGTTTTTAGCCTCGTGATGTCGCTATCAGTCCTTGGATGTGCGTTTATGGAGCAGGAGTTCACAACAATTGGTGATAAAATGTTGCTCGTAATACGCACCGAATCTTTCGTAAATATGCTACTAATTTGTATGACCACCAACAAATATGATTTAGACATCAGAGATGAGACTACAAACATGATAGGCGAACGTGTTAAACATTTTTATAGTTAAATCAACGTCGATAACAGAGAACAAACATTACAAATCACCCGCAATCAAGCTCTAATAGATAGAACAAAAAAAAATCATGAACACAATCTAGAGGGCCGAGACTAATCACTGTAAAGCGTTATCAAACAAGTTATTGCTCAAATACGCAAGATACACTCGAACCTCTCTCATTGATGGGCCTGTGCAAACAAATATATCGACTATTCGATAAGGGGCCACGACGCGAATCGATACTGACCCGATACCGCGACGATCGGCAAATAACGTACGTGATAAAGGCTGAACGCACCTCTTGCGGAGACGACAGCACATTATTATTTTGAATTCTCAATGACGTTTGGGGCATTCAGGACGCCATATTTTGTTGTGTGACTTGTGTGTCCTTATTCGTTATTGAACTTTTTATAGCGCGACTTGAATGCTTAATTGCTTATGGTAACTTACAAACTAGATTTGAGGACCATAAAGTTTAACATTGCAATAAAACCATCGTAGGTAAATATTGTTAAAAGCGTTAATTACAAATAAATAAAAAAAACTTTTATTGCATAATCAAAAATAGAGCAACAAGGTGATGATTGGAGCCTCCTTTTAAGCTAAGAAAAAGCCTGTATTAGGAGACTCCGCTCTTTCATAGCTAGATAATTTTGCACTGAATATGTACATATTTTTGAACAGAATACTTAACCAAATCATAACAATTTTATTTTTTAATTTAGGTAATTTACATTTACATTATTCACGTGATTGTCTATGGTATTGGTATTTTGTGTTTGTATGTGTAGGTGAGTGTGTGTGTGTGAGGGTGAGGGGGGGGTGTGTGTGTGTGTGTAAGGAGAAATGAATGGGTTAAACTATGTGTTGTAAGAGCGCCTCAGTGTTATCATACGTTAACGTTTTTAACCAATTTGCTACCATTTTTTTACATTCATGTATTTTTTTATCATATATGTATATCTCTTTGTTTACCCTATTATAAAGCTGAGCAGAGCGTCTATTGTATTGTGCAGCAGCGAATCTTGTTTTAGTTTGAGGGATTAGAGCAACTATGTCTTTCCGTCTTTTTGATATTGTGTTTGCATTATAAGGAAGTGTCTTGAAATAATATAATTAAAAAAATAGTATAAATTATAAATATTTAATAAGTACTTACTTACCCAATTATTTAAATCAACGTTGCTAAAGCCGGCACAGGTTTTATCCCTACATTGAATGATAGAGTCGGTTCAATTTTCACTGAAAGGAGTCTTATAACTAGCGGTCTGGCACAAAATGAAAACCATTTCTACTCTGTCTTACGTAAGGTGCAATTTGCTTACTTCAGCAGAACATTTGCATTGGGTTAATATTAGAAAGTTTTTTAAATATTAAGTTAAGTTTATCATTAAACAGACAAATATATAAGTATAGACCATAAAAAAATCTTAAACTTCCAAAACATTAAAATAGCCATGAAACAGCCAAAAAGCGACGCATCATTACTACAACGCACTTTGCCGCCATTTTACAGAAAAAGGCGCGAACCTCTTTCTCAATGAATGTTCGAAATACGAATTCGTACGCACTAACAATCTTTATCAGCCAGTTTGTTTGCGATCGTTATCGATTTAAATGTTGTATAACCGTCGACCGAGACTTTGTTGTGATGATTCGCGAAATTTTATAGGTGTATGATCGATACCAATCGGTAAAACAAATATTGTCGTAACATCATTGAGTTGTTTGAATCCAAATTATTATAATTAATAATTACTTCTGATAACGATTAGGTATTCTTGGACAACCTTGTGATGTTAAAACGAGTAGAATTTTCGAATACTTACTTTTTAGGGTTCCGTACCTCAGAAGGAAAAACGGAACCCTTATAAGATCACTTCGTTGTCCGTCTGTCTGTCCACCCGTCTGTCAAGACTTTTTTCTCAGGAACGCGTAGACTGATCAAGTTGAAATTAATATCAAATACTCGCTGCAATCCCTTGAAGTAGTGAAAAAATCAAAGTTCTCTCATGGGAATCAAAACCTATAGGGTTCTTCCCATTGACCTAGAATCATGAAATTTTGCAAGAAGCAATGTCATGTAGCACAATAATAAAGGAAAAAATCCGAAAACCGTAAATTTGCAGTTACATACCTACAAATTTGTACTTACAGAATTCTCGGTGCGCGAGTCCGACTCGCACATGACCGGTTTTTTTTTCTATTAAATTTACCAGGGTCATTATTTACAAAAAAAATTCTTTGGCATAGCGTAAAAAAAAAAAAATTATTACTAAAAAAATTTTTTTTTTTCTTTATTCAGACAAAAGTAATTCCAAAGGATTTTGAAAATACTTTTCTCCTTTTTTCAACTAAAACAATATATGTATCCACTTCAAACATTTGTATGCCTATTCGACTCACTCATCTTCGTTGTCTCTGCTTAGACATGGATTACTACATTACCTACCTAACAGTGAGTAGGTACGAACTCGTAAAAGTTTTCAATGTGTGAAACGATCACCCTTGAAACGTTGCTAATCTAATCTCCTTAAGCTAACACACTGCAGACAACTTTAACTCTAGTATATCTAGCCTTCAACGCCTATCAGGACCGTAGGGTGAAGAATGCCACAGCCTGTCGACTATCCAATCATACTGTAAGGAATAAATAGTACATTATGATGATACGTGTCACTTAAGTAATCCATTATTGCACGCGAGGGTGCTAAATGCCGTGCCTTAATATTAAGTAATTAAGTCACACGTATCGTATACTATTTTATAGCACGTGTGACCTAAACCCGCACTTAAGTCACAGAGTGCTATAAAATAATGTAGGAACCTATATGTACATATTGTGAAATTACCATAATGACATATAAATAATACAATATATTATACTTATCATTCCAGCTCTTGAGTACATCATCATACCATTATCAGCCCAGAGTTGCCACCTGGATATGGGCCTCCAAATATATCAGCAACGATGAACAGTCGAAGTAAACTCAGCCATTACCCACTCTATTTATTCATCTCTAAGGGTTGATTTTTCCAACGCCAGATAATTTTATCTGAGGAATAATTTTGAATTTTGAAAGTTCTTCCGTACAAAATCTGTCAGACTACAATTTTATTCCACGAATAAAAATTATCTGTCGATTGAAAAATCAGTCCTTAGATTAATTATAAACAAGTGGGCAGCACCTTGGCAATTACAGATCATTAAGCCCGGAATACACCTGCCTGTAACTTGCACAAAAGAGTGCAAGTATCTTGCATGCCGTGTGCCATATCAACTTCTGATTGGTGTATACCATAATGGCATGCAAGATACTTGCATACTTTTGTGCAAGTTACAGGCGGGTGTATTCCGGGCTTTAATTCCAAGCTTCCCGAAGTGGGTACCAAAGTCCCCTTCATCAATGCTAGGATCAATTCAGAAAGTACCTACCCACTTAACTATGCATGAATTTGAGAAAACCGCTTTTCCAAATTATAGGTTTTGAACCCGCATCCTCGTTCTCAAGAAACGTTCCCGTGAATCTTTCACAATCGCTCTCTACGACAGATTTTATACAGAACAAGTTTCTGTCTGCAACTTTGTCTGCGTGAAATATGTTGTTACCCGACCCACCCCGTCGCATCGCGTCGCCTGGGGCTGTAGTCTCGACATTCATAGCGATCGCTTGGCGACCGAATTCGGTCGCAAAGTCCTGTTACTCCATACATTACACCTGTCAATCCGGGACTTTGCGACTGAATTCGGTAGTAAAGCGATCGCTATGAATGTTGAGACTGCAGCCCCTGCCCGCGTTAATACTTCGTTTTCGCTTAGCTTTTTTTAATTTTCGGACTTCTTTCAGACTTTTTGCTCGGTTCCTGGCATGAAGTTATATATCCTATAGCCTTCCTCAATAATTGGGCTATGAAATGCAAAAAGATATTTTCCCCCTGGTAATCTACAGAACTATCAGTCGGAACTTTCTGTAGGGACATACAGTATAGTACATAGTAATAGTAGTATAAGTAATAGTATATAGTCTAGTTTTTCGTAAAAAAAATATATTACGAGTAATATTTTTTTTTTACTAGCCTACGCTGTCCCACTCCTGGGTAAAAGCCTCCCTTCACTCCTTCTATCTTTCGCGAGTCTGCGTCCTCCTTCCAGTTTTGACGGAACCTATCCAGGTCGTCCCGCCAACTCCTCCGTGGTCTGCCGCGACCCCGCCATTAAAATATTAGCATAGATTAAATCTGTAAATCAATCAGAGTGCATCGTACGCTACAAAATATTTACCGTCTCAAACGTGTAGGTATTAATGAGCGTTTATTAACAGGCATCCATTAAAACGGTTAGTCTTCGCCGCCATGATGCAATAATTAAAGATGTCAGAAAATGGCCGCCGGGTCGTTGCTCCCGCGCCGTTCGAAATCAAGCTTTAAGTGTTGCTGTTTCGAGAACAATTACATTAATCGGATTCATAAAGTGTTAAGTAGAATCTAGATAAATATGGGTTTTATGGTTTGAAGGCTTAAAGAGATCAGATAAATGCGTTATGGTGACGAATTCCTGAAAGATTAAACGAAGCCATGTTCAGACACCAGCAGCACAAGCTTCCCGAACCTGTCATATTTTCCCAATCAACCTTGAACCTTAATGCTTTAGCGATAAAGTTGAAAATCTATTAAAGAAATTTGACAGATTGTAGTAGCTTGATGTGCTGGCGTCTGTACAATACTTATTTCATAGCATCGTGTGAACGATGAAGAAAGAAAAGTAGATGAAGAACTTGGCATACAAGTTACTCATCACCATCATCAGCCTACAGCAGTCCACTGATGGACATAGACCTCTCCAATTACACGCCATTCAGCTCTATTCTCGGCAACACTCATCCAGCTGCTACCAACCACCCTGCGAAGGTCGTCGCTCAGCCTGATGGCGTCCTACTGTACGTTTGTCGATTCGCAGTCTCCGCTCAAGAACACGTCTGCCCCAACGGTCATCAGTTTTACGGCTATAAGGCCGGTCCATTGGAACTTCAGATTTTATTCTGTGAGCTATGGCGACAACTTTGGTTCTCTGCCGGATCACCTTATTCCGGATTCTATCCCTCAAAGAAGAGGCTCCAGGCATAGCTCGTTCCATAGCTCGCTGAGCGACCTTGAATTTTGCTTATTGTTTCGTACTTACTACTTTATCTAAATATGATGCCAATATAGGTAGATAGTGTGATTACAGCACAGCCTTATACATAAGTATAGGTTAATGTAGATGACAATCCCAACCAGAACCGTTGACAGTCGTTACGGGTCGTCAGAAGCCCGAAAGTCTGACAAACAGTCTTAACCAAGGAGTATCGTATTACCAAGAAACTGGGTTGTGGAGGTCAGATTGGCAGTCGTTCCATGTAAAACACTCGTATTCAGCTGTATCCGGTTAGACTGGAATCCAACCCCAACATAGTTGGGAAAAGGCAGATCATGATGAATCGAAACCAGAACCTTACACTATGCAACTATTGGCAAAGTAAACAAAAAAAATAATAATAATAAAAACACAAAATTTATTTAAGTCCTTTTACAAAGTAAGTAATACATCTACAAACTTATAAATACTTAGTAGTACCAAGTTCTTAACAGATTGGCTTATATACTAATATAAAAGCTAGTTTAATTTATACGTTTTTAATTATCTATGAAAGGTGCGTTGGTACTGACATTATAACTTGTGGCGACCTGCCTGAGCTAGGCTAATAAAAACCTGTGTTTCAGGCCATCCCCATACTAAACGATCAGCTGATTATTTGTCCATAGTTAGTAATTTTTTTAAATAATAATATCTTACTTATAGTAGGTACTAAATACAAATAAAAAATTACCAATTTAATAACTACATCATTAAATTATTGAAGTACTTCTAGAAGTCTTTCTGTGTCTGTGTAAAGAAAGAATCCAAAGATCAGATTCTGAAAATTTCATAGACAGATTTTTTTTTATGTTTGTTTGTTACTCTTTCACGCTAAAACAGCTGCACGGATTTCGATTAAATTTGGCACATGGGTAGACCATAACCTGGATTACAACATAGGATACCTTTTATTCCGACATTCTTACAGGATCGAGATTTATGTGCGAGAAACCGTGGGGCGCAGCTAGTCTAAAAATAAAAAGCGCGCTAGAGATCAAAAATTCCATCAATAGGCGTATCTCATGGACAGACGGCCCTGAACACAACAATGTGGGTGTAGCTATGACTCAAAAGTACCGTTACATATCTTGTTTATCAATATTCAGTTTTGACTGTGAAATACACCATTATGATAACCATGAATGGCTTATTTTACTGTTAGCTATATTACCTTTTCTTTGAGCCGAGGCTCAAAGAGACAGGATAGAATAGGAAACACAGATCTTCGGGTCAAAACAAAACTGACTGACATTCTAACAAGAATAGACCAACAAAAGTGGAGGTGGATAGTACACATGATGCGAGACACTAAAGGAAAGTCGGTTGAGACTGGTCATCTCTTAACTGCCAGGGCTTATTTTTGAATTTTATATTTTAAATTGTTTAGTTTTTTTACATTGTTCTCACATATAGAAGCAATAAAAATAATGTACCCAGGATTTTGTAATAATATCTTGATTTAAAAGAGTGTCCGTGGAGTTTCTTGCCCGTTCTTCTCCACAGAGATCTACGTTTTGGAATGGGCAACTAGCTTCAATTTTCTGACTAACTGACCGACAATTTAATTTTGACAATTCAAAAGTGCCTGAAAGGGTTTAATTGAAATAAATGATTTGAGTTTGAGTTTGAGTTTGAAAGTGGAGCAAGTGACAAAATGGTATCCAAGGGATGGCAAAGAGGTGTTCCACACGCGCCTCAAAGAGATGTCAGCACAAGTGACGGGGCCCCATAGGGCCGAAGCCTGCCAGGGTAGCGGGATCGTCTGAAAGGGTTACCGCTGCCCTGGAACATAAAGGGCTAAGGAAGGAACACGGGTGGGTTTTAGTCAGTAAGAGTCTGACACTCCCTCCGCTCCGCCCAGAGCGGGAGGGGTCATTTGATGATTTCCCATTCTCAAAAAAACAAAAAAAAAGGGATGTCAAAAGAAATTGGGGAAGACAGCTTATCCGGTGGGAAGAGGAAATAAAACTGACAGCAGGTCCAAACTGGAGGAGGGTACCCCGTGACAGACGACAAAGGAAATTGTTAGAGGAGGAACAAAAGGATGAAATTCGAGACACTGTGATTTTTTTGTTGTAACTATTATTGTAAATTTAGCTGCCTAGTTTTGGAGTAAAGGGTTTCATTATTATTTCCTTTATTTTAAAGTAAACATATCAATTATATTTTTAAATATTAGAATATAAAAAGTATAAAAAATTTAAAAATATAAAAAAAATATTAGCCCACCGATATCGGGAACAAGGTCCAAGCTACCGGCGGTCAGGGCTCCAGAGAGAGGAACCTCCTGACAATGCGAGCCATGTCCAGAAGTACCGCTTTCTGAATCAAGCCCTTGATCCAGCTGCCCAACGAGAGCCTCCTCAAGTGTTGGTCGAGGCTCTTGGCTATTAAGCCATTGGCTCTCACGACAGCTATTGTTATTATTATTATTATTATATTACCTTTACTTACATCTTATCTTAACTTACACCATGCCTCCTTTCGAACCCCAAATGACAATAATAAGGCCAGATCTAATAACTCAAGAGGTGAAATGTACTACAGCTGTGCCTATCCCTTCGGTTTTCCAATTAAAGGCGCCATATTTTGTAAATCGACTTGTTTGTGTCTCAACTAATTACTAAGCAAGTAATTCCTAGTCCTTTTGGAATGATCAAAAGAAAATCAAACCTATCCGAGAGTGTGTGTAACTCCTATTTCTGCTTGAAAATATAAAACAAAAGAGCATTTATTTCAAATAAACCAATTACAGGCACGTTTGAATTGTCAAGGGGTCGGTCAGTCAGAAAGATGAAGCTAGTGTGTACCTCATCTGCTTCTGAAAATTTCGATTAATTAATTAATTTAGATTTTTTTTATATTTCCCTGTTTGAAGAAAAATATCAGAAAGTTACAAAAAGGAATCAATCTTTTACCCTGTGTAACTTTTAAAAAGAAAAGGATTGACCGACCCTAATAGAGCCAAAGTTTTTGTAAAGCAATTCATCTTGTGGACGTGAGACGTCCGACTAGATATCTGGTCGAAGCCATAAATCATGGGTCGCCACGTCTCGCCGTGATTGGAACTGGTCAGGGGTTGATATAGGGAAAAGCTCATCTATGTTACATTATTTGGTTTATTGGAATTTGTGAGAAAGGTGCCGAATTTTTCTAGGTTTTGCTGAAAGAGGGTTTTAGATGGCAATCAAAATCCGGACTCCGGACTAATTTCCGGACTGTTATTGGTTAAACTATATTTACCAATAATGAAGCAAAGTTGCGACGAGCTTTGCATAGTAGACCCTCCAAAACCATTATTATTGTGTGAATTTTACCTGTGATTTTAGCTATCACAGGTAGCTTACAAATCAATTTATGTATACGCCCAGTTTGGCAATCAAAAATGCTACCATTGATAAGCAAAACGATTCGTTTTTGTTTATGAGCTCAACGGTCACTAATGAGACACAATAATTTTTTTTATTGAGACCGACTGGTAAAAGGAACCGCAGAGTAAGCAAACCGAAGTGGCAGTGGGCTGCCCATGTTTGTCGAAGAACCGATGGCCGGTGGCGCAGACGAGTCCTGGAGTGGAGACCGCGTATCGGCAAGCGTAGAGTGGGGCGCCCCCCAGCAAGATGGACGGACGACCTAAAGAAGGTGGCTGGGACAGACTGGATGCGGAAGGACAGGGTGTTGTGGCGCAGCCTGGGAGAGGCCTATGTCCAGCAGTGGACTGCGATAGGCTGAGTTGATTGAAAGGAACCGAGCATTAGTAGGCATGGATGATTTTTAGTGCCAAAATATGCGCCTTTGAGTATCCTTCTCGTTTTAGTTCCTTTAAGTTTCCTTCTTTCAATTTCTTGTCAAAATATTGGCTACAATTTAGTTCCACCAGCACCCTAATTGCGTAACACACAATTCAAACACAATCTGAATCATTTTGGAAGATTTTGCTAATCCATTGCTTCATATGTTCGAAAAATTCGTCTGCTCAACAACGTAAATAACGCAATGAATGTTGTTGAACTGTCAAAATGAAAGCCTACTGTAAGTGTGTTACGCAATTACCCCCACAGAAATACGAAGAATAAACCAGCTGTGCTTAATTAGCTCGGAGTTAAGTAAAATACTTAGAGCAAAATATACCTGGCTTTATTATATCAATGATTATGTAACCTAATGCGATAATCTCTCTTTCAATCAAACAACCACTTTCGATTCTCTGTACTCGACAACACACTACCAGAAATTACACAAAATCCATTACCAAAATGACTACTACGTACAGTGCAGATAACCTCGATTAGTGCTTCAAGAAAAACAAAACAAAAAAAAACAGAATTTGTTCAGCCGTTTGGGAGCTATGATGCCGCAGACAGACACACAGATACACACGTTAAGCTTAAAAAACACCCTCTTTTTCGTCGGGGATTAAAATTAAAGTCATTAAATGACTTAATCTTTTCACCAAAAAATCATCAAACCGTCGTCCGTCGGCACGAATTATTTTTCTCACGATCGCAAAAATATAATTTAGTGTCATTTAATTACATAAACAATCAAAAAGTCATGGTGTCTCGCATGGATCCATGTTCGATATGAAGGGTTAATCTCCAAAAAACTAAAACTCTGGCACTACATAATGGAATAATCTCTCCTTCTATCAAACAAACACTTTCGATTCTCCATATTGGACAACACACTACCCGAAATTACAAAAAATCCATTACCAAAATGACTATGTGCCACTATGAGGTACAGTGCATTGAATCCTTCACTAACCACTTTCTTAGTCCTAGTCCGGGTTGGTTACGGCAATGCGACCAAGTGGCGTCCCATGATGGATGGTGTTTGTTCTGCAAATAGTTTTCAATTTTACGAAGGCGTGTCGCGCCCGTTTTGTCCACGGACCGGACCGACCGGCTAGATTTCGCTTATGGTGTGGTTCTCTTAAAATATTCCGCTTTGTGTTGAATTTTGTAGGCCTAGACTAATAGAATACACGGTGTTAGGGACATTGACGCGCAAACTGTTGTGTGTATCCATGTATTCAGCACATGATAAGTGCCTCACAGCGTAGATATAAAAAAAAAATATAGATAGTTTGTGTGATGGTCAAAAACAAAATCAAGTGTGATTAGTAACTAAGCTAAAAGTTTAAGATACCTACTTAGTATTTAAATGCAATTTGTACTTACCTATCTAATTAATAATGTACACAAGTAATCTGTGAACACGTCGTTGATTGTACATTTACCCATATGTCTATATTTATATATTTTTTCCTTTTTGTAAAATATACTGTTCAATTGTTTGTTTTTCCCAAATAAATAAATAAAAAAAAGTGCAATTCCAAGACATGTTGGATGGAAGGCGAAAAAATATATTATAAAAATATTACTAGTTCATCTTTCCAGGACTGTAACAGGTCGAAGTCTCGATTGATGTAAAACCTAAGTGATTGACTTTTTGTAGAGATATTGTTATCTGTTCTAGTAATTGACGCTTAGCCCCGTTTTATTTGAACAAATCTAAACAAAGCGCCTGAAAGCGTTTTCTAAAAATAACTTCAATATTATTTTCATGGCAACTTATTTATTGAGACAAATAGTAATACTCGTAGCTGTGTTGGCTCTTTTAATGTGTACCTATAACTGTTTATGTGTACTATGTAATATATCTACAGGTTTCAGGAAAGTTTCCTTAGTTAAAACATTATTAATGTACAGATTATTAATACCCCGCGGAGCGAGAGTCGTTAGCTAGAATGTTACCACATCATAAATTTCATGTTTTACCATCTTTTTGTAATGTAGGTATGTTTATTTTATTTTATTTCATATTTTGATTGTTGTTTTTGTGTCTAATCATATGCTGCACTGGTTGACTTCATCACGTCAACGCCGGCTGTCGCTGAAAACCAGCGCTGGGCTCTGTCTCGTATAGGGTTTTAGCATTATGCTGAGCGGTGGCCGTTTTGCGTGGATGTGACGCATGCTTACCCCCAACTTGTCATTTTTTTGTGTTTGTGTTCTTTTTTATGCGTTATGTTTTCCGCAAATAAATGTATTTTCTTTCTTTCTTTATTCTAAAACATTATACTTACCAGTCGTAATCTTGGCTCTGGCAGCTGCTATGGGCTTCATAGCTTGTCTCCAAAACTCCGTGTTTTTTCTTCCTATATCTTTGTAGTACCTAGTGGTTAAAAATACATGGAGCAGCTTCGTGAGACTAAAGCCTCATTTACACGAAGCAAGTTTATTGCCTGTAGCGTACAATAAAATTGAAGCAAGAAATGACTGCATCGTCTAAACACTGTTTTGACGGTGCAACTTTTATTGTTACACACACACTGTGTAAATCAGGCTTAACTGAAAGAGATGGTGTTCAATCTTTGCATCAAACGTCCCTACAATAATGTTGGTCCTTATTTATTTTCTTCAATGTTATTCTACTTCTGTTTTCTTACTGCCTCTCGCCGAGAGGAGGACTGTGTCCCAGCTGTGGGAACAATACTACACAAGCTGATTATGTATGTTTATAGCTATAAACGCCAGTAGAGAAATGGCCTGTATTTCACGCAACCTCAAATAATTCTCATTTTTCTGTCCTAAAAATATGATTGAACGCTCTAATAAAATGAAAGCGCCTCTTTTTGTGAACCTCTATAAATGTCCTAAAAATACTTAATAGCCAGGTAACTTTCTGAACTTCCTTCCTTCCTTTCCTGAGAAAGGATCAGAAAGTTAAAAAGAGGGTTAATTTTTTTTTTTGCAATGCTTTACTGAAAGCCCAATAATTTTTAGAGCTTCATTAATTTAAAAAAGCGTACATCATTAGACGATCAATCATTTTTTTAGAGGATCAATTCTATATTTCCATAAGGAAACAACCTGCTGATCGTACGCACATAGCAACTTACAAAATACATTCTATCGCCCGCTAAGGAACTAGAGGTGGTGTTTGTACAACTGCATGATTACTTCTAATGCGTCCAGCTGCAGGTACATCGGTATGTACAGTACAAACACACGAGTTGGCACTCGTGTGAAACACAATAAATTGATTACAGCCATATTTCCGCTTGTGTTTTAGTTTCACTTGAGCTCGATACAATGGTCTTTCAAAACTCTTAAGGCGACATTGAAGAAACTATGCGGTTGCCTCGGTAAGTAGGGTCATATACCTGTGCATGTAGGCCATCACATCATCATCTGCCAAGCCTTTTCCCAACTATGTTGGGGTCGGCTTCCAGTCTGAATACCAGTAGGTACATGGAGTGACTGCGTATCTGACCTCTACAACCCAATTACCGGTTCCTACCCTGGCTGTCAGACTTTCGGGCTTCTGACGACCCGTAACGACTGTGAAATCCAAGAATGACAGCCGGGACCAACGACTTAGCGTGGTTCGGAGGTCACCCATCCTCGGACCGACCGCGCCTAGCGTAGCTTAACCTGATTGATCAACCCGTGCTGTTACTACTTAGCCTTGAGCCCTTCTACCTGTGCATGTATGTGTATTGTACAATTTGTACACAGGTATTTTCCTCTTAATACAAATCTTAAATTCACTAACAGGCAACGCAGTCTAAACCGATGGGTCTAGAAACAAAACATTTTGCACAAGAGTTCCTTATATAACTTAAGTGACCACTAAGGAAGGATTTTAGGAAATTCATCTCCTAAAGGGGATAAATAGCGAGTGAAAGTTTGTACGGAAGTCCGTCATTTTTGCCGGCGGGGAGTCCCATCGGGCACATGGCTTATCCATACATTTAGTTGATTAGCAAACAAAATTGGTTCATTAATTCGCGACCTTAAAGGGATCCCACGAATTTTATAAAATACTAACTTGTAACTACTTCTTATTTTTATAAACTTGTTGATTGTATCGATTCGACGGACAAATTTCGGCAATAAGCGAAGTTCAGGGATGTGTCGATGGTTCTCTTGAACGCAAAGAATATCGTAGTGAGTTTTATTTTAATGTTAATCGGGTCTACGCGCAGAACCGGTATTAGCCGGAGTGCGGATTCGACAGTATAGGTATTTAGATAATATATAGCTTAGTGATAAGAATCAACCCACCGGAAGAGCCCAAATCAGAAAATATATCCAGCAGATAGGCATAGTTAGGATTCATATTTATCTCACCGGATATACTTATCAGACACCTGTTTAATCTAAAGTTTTCGAAAATATGTTTTCAGGAAACTGATGGCCATTTTTTTATTGTTGTAATTTTATAAAGGTTTGCAAATAACTAGTAGGTTCTCCTAATAACACCTTTCACAAATCATGAAACTTAAAATATAGGACCTATCGTTTATTTCAAAATTTTATTTATATAATCCCTATAAATTTATATCTTCCATAGTAGATAATATGTTGAATAATCCTTAGTAATCCTTACAAGTAGGAGTCCTAAAAGCTATCGAAAAGATATGGATATCTGTTTATACTCTGCACTGGTCACTAAAAGAATTAAGTCATGAGTTTCCGAACTTGTCTTCGATTGTGATTCCTAGCCGGAATGAATTTATAATACCATAAATTAAAAAAAAAACAATTCAGAAAAGCAGTTCTCTAGTTATTAGTGCACTAACTCACTGATTAGTGTTTAATGTACTTAAAGAGTTATGTGACCATATTTTACTGACCATTCTATTGCAAAACGATTAAGAAACTCATACCAATTCAATAAAGCCATCAAGCCGACGATGATCCAAGAATACTCCATCATTTAGGCTCCCCGCACACGGACCACTCGCGCCCACCACAAGTCATTAGTAACAGCAACTTGTCATACGTATCTCTCAAGGACAAGCTGGTACAAATTTGTATGCCACTTGTGATACACCAGCTCGTCCCTAGCAGGTACCAGCTCGTCCTAATGAAGTGGGGAAAGAAATTAAGCGGCGGTGTCGGCTACTAGCTAAATAATGGGTGTAAAAATACCCTTTCAACGAAGCCGAGAGTCACTTGTTCTTCCTATTGTAATCATTATTTTTTGTTCTAGATCATACCTGGGAAACTTTTCGTTACGGAGATATTGAAGGTCAAATTTCCAACTTTTACTAACGTTTTTTTTTTTTACGAAAACAAGTTTTAAATGTTATAAGTAAGTAAACTTTAAATACTCCCACGGTCTCTGTAACGTTGCGCGCATCCATAAGCACAATGTTTTGAGTGCGTTACATTGCGCACTACCACCGTAAACAGCGAACTTTCACACCAAAAATGTAAGTGTTTTCTCAGAAATTATATATTTTTGCACAAAGTTACTTAGTTTGATGTACAGACGCCAGCAGGTCAATCTACCGAAACTGTCAAACTTTCCCAATCAACCTTGATCCTTAATGCTTTTGCGATAAAGTTGAAAATCTATTAAAGAAATTTGACAGATTGTAGTAGCTTGATGTGCTGGCGTCTGTACAGAATGCGTAGATAGCGGCTTTGTCTTTTTACATCCTATACAGGGTTATTTTTCAAAGACCAGCCAAATTTAAGGATGTGGTACAGACCATCAAACTGAACAACTTTCTCCATGGGGCCAACATCGTAATCGCGAATAAAAATTCAGCTGTCCCATACATTTAGGTCGAGTAGGTATTGAAGTTTTCTATGGGACAGTTGATAAAATTTTCGCGATTACGCTATTTGTCCCATAGAGAAAGTTGTTCAGTTTGATGGTCTGTACCACATCCTTAAATTTGGTTGGTCTTTGAAAAATAACCCTGTATAAGAAAAATGGTTGTCGCTGTCACTGACCACTAGGAGTGGCCGCAAGTAGTCCGTCTGTGGCTTCACTTAAAATCACAGGTGGCACTATTACGAAATATCACGTGTATGTCAAAGTGTTTGAGATAAATGACGTAACTCTTGGTACCTACTTGTGAGAGATTCGACCGTATCTAAGCAAACAACTCTAAGATGATCATGGTGCCATTAAAATCACTATCGCTGTTATTGAGACGAGATGATCGCGTTTGTATGTCTGTTGGTGTACGCTTGACCTGATATAGAAAACTGCTGTCTGGAGTTTGGTGTGGTTTTCAATGAGATTTTTTATACAAGTTACAATTGAATTTTTAGATTAAGTTCAGGCAATAGAATAAATTGTTAGACCAACAAAGGTATCAAATAATTTCTATTAATTATTTACAACAAGCTATAAACATTTATCGCCAGTACTTAATTCAATTATGATCCAAATTGCAACGTGTGTCTACATATTTCAATAGCGTTTTTCATGAAGAATGGTAAGTACGGAACAGTTTCTGAAAGATACCTCTCTGAGCTAAAAGATCCAACCAACCTTATACGTACCTAATTGACCAAGAAGGTAGTATAGTATAGCTAACCTCGCGTTGTATAGGTTTTTCGTACAATCAGAAGTCAGCTTGTACTGGTTATGTACAGCTTGATATGTGCGTACATATAAAACACGTATCTCACACGAGTTATCTCTGCGAAGACGCTAAACGACAACCGAGCTTTTTATCATTATCAGAGACAAATTAATGCGATGACGTCACCCCCTCGTGATACCAAGATAAAACCTCCTTGGAATAGAGGTTATGTAAAAATGTGGAAATATTTCAAGGAAATATGGTACGCATATTAAGGTACAGCGTACAGCAAATTTTCCCATGGAGAAAATTGTAGCCCACGCATGGACAAAAGTCAAAATGATCCGAAAGATTGTAGAAAGGCTAGATGTCAATAAAGAAGAAATTAAATGTCGCTTTGTCTTCGTAGAATACGACCTTCTTAAGTTCTGTTGAGCTGCATGAATACTGACAAATGCGTGCAATGACTGGACAGGTCCCCTCAATCTGCGTGGTTCTTCCTCAAAAGACCATTTTAGATTCCAATCTACATGATCGGACCAAGATTATGTCTGGTCTTTAAAATATACTGTGACCTGTACCTTTGAGTTTGTTTCGGCTTGTCTTCTTAAACATAGGGAACGCCGACCTCATATAGTTTTTAAAACACGATTGACGTGTAAAAGTGTTTGCACAAACTTACTTACAGAAATAAAATCATTTATCATTATTTAATACAGATAAAGCTGATCATGCTACGTTCGCCGGTTTGATCTGAATTCAAAATTATAAATTGGGGAGGTGCAATTATTGGGACCCAAAATCTTTTCCATTCAAAAAAGTTGTATAAATATATATGAACTCTGGAACGTAGTATGCCTATAACGTAACCTAATAATGCAAAAAGTTTTGAAATAATTTGACATTTTTAAAAGTAGTTTATTATGTCACAGTTGACAGCCAGCTCTACTCTGACGATTCGAAAACGAAAGTTCGAATCAATAATACTTGAGAGATGATTTATTCGTTTATTTTCTTTCATTCAAGCTTGTCATATCATTCCTAGTATGTATGTACTCGTAAATATATTGGCAAAATTCATGCAGAAGCCCTACTAATGCACATATAGATAAATATGGAAATTAATAATTTATTTAGCGATTGATCTAAAATCATGTTTCAGCTAAGTACTTAACTAAATCAACTTTTTACTAAAAAAAATTGATTTTGAAAAGAAATGGCCTAGAATTGGGAAAATACGAGCTGTGAATAATAATAATTCATCGTCTGCTTAGCTGTTTCCCAACTATTTTGGGGTCGTCTTACCAGATGTAGCTGAATACCAGTATTTTACATGGAGTGACTATCTATCTGACCTCCACAACCCAGTTAATAAAATTATTGACCGTGCCTATTAAAAGCATTCAGTTCAAAACCCAGTAGAATAGAATATTATATCACTATTTCTCGCAGAAATTCCTAACCGCAAGATCTAGGAACACAATGCTATGCGGTGAGCTACCTCTTAGCTCTTAGCACCAACTTAGATTCGTAGAATTCTATAACTAAGTTCAAGTAAAAGACGACTTGCTAAACACTTGTTCATAATATTCCTAGAAGAGGCTAGTGGATACATGTTCAAATTAACACTTTCATTCAACCTTTAAAGATAAAATAATATAATATGCATTTTGAGTTGACTGTGTTAATCACCGGACAGTGAAATGATATTAGTTGTAGAAAAATGAAGTACCTAACCCTGGAGAAACTGCCCTGATACTATCTTGAAGACTGGCTGACATTTCTATTGCATGAGCTAATTTGTTCCTTTCGTGCCAATACGATAGAAATAGAAGTTATTAGTCTTCCAGTTCAACGAATTATTAATTTTAAAGATAACCAATCAATAATAATATACATGTACTAGCTGCGCCCCGCGGTTTCACCCGCATAAGTTTCGATCCCCTGGGAATATCAGGATAAAAAGTATCTTTTATGTTAATCCTGGTTATAAACCATCTGTGTGCCAAATTCATCTAAATCCGTTCAGTAGTTTTTGCGTGAACGAGTAACAAACATCCATCCATCCATCCATACAAACTTTCACGTTTATAATATTAGTAGGATATAAAAGAGGCGGCAAAAAATCATAGGGCATTAAAAAAATCGTCCACATCGCTGTCAACAGGAATAGTTGAAATGCTGATTCTTTGGCTAAAAAATAGGCCAGCCCCCTGGTCATGTGCCATTATTCTAAGTAAAGTATTAGCGAGTAGATAGTACTTAGATCTGCGATGATTATAAAATGAATACGTTAGGTATTTTTAAATTTTATATTAACAAATTAAATAATAGCCTTTATTTTAATTAAACCAGTTAACCGGTTCGAAACTTTCGCTTTGGGAAACTTAGAATAATTAAATTAAACCACAATAATTGAAAGCGGTTTTTTTAAAAAGCACGCTACTCTATTTTTCCTTTACCAATCACTGTAACTTACGTAAGTACTGAACACTGCACTGCACAGAAAAGCACTGACACAATGAAAGCCTTATTATTCAACTATACATCTTGAAAGTACTGAAACCTGCATGATATGAAGCCGAAAAGAGCAGCGGAATAGTAAGAAACACTATAATTTCCACCAAATCATACTTCGCGCTATTTCATAACCACTGCTCTCAAAACGGTGAAGGAAAACATCGTGAGGCATGTTCTAGAACCAACAATTCGAAGACATGTGACATCTACCAACCCGCACTGGGCCCGCGTGGTAGATTACAGCTCACTTCCTCTCACAGAGAGGAGGCCTGTGTCCCAGCAGTGGGAACATTATAGACTGATTATGCTATGATTATGCATAGTTCACACAATCTCAAAAAAAGACACGACAATTCCAAACATATTACTCAATCGTGAATCATGGAGCCCAAAACCACCTAAACTTCTCGATTCACCTCAGAATTCAAAACACCGTTAGTCGAACAATGAAGCTGTTTATTATCAGTAAGACCACTGACATAATATCACACGTATCCAAATAAATGTTACAACAAAACTAAAACGTGGACACACGCAAAAAAAACCTTTAAAAACTCAAGTGATTCACTATAAAACTTAACAAATTGACCAAGTTATGTTTACAAGCGAACAAACACAACTCCCAATCTGATTTAGAACTTATCGTCTTTAATATAAAGTTCAGTTTTATAATTAATAAAACTAAGTGGAGGTTAAAATTAAGTTGGTTTTATGTGATGACTTGTAAAGATGTTGACTTGTAAAGCGTTGGGAGGTGGGTAGCGCAGTAGCATGGCCCGTAACAAGATGAATGGAATGACAGACAAAATCATAAGGTAGATAAATAAAATGTATCGCCCACACATCGAGGGACGCGTGTCCATTCTGGATATTACTTTTTTTTGTATTTTAATACATGATTAATATTAATAAAAAAATATATTGACTTTTGGTCTTCTCAGTTAACGTCTGTAGTGGTACAAATGTCTGTAAGAACCCATAATTATTATTAAGTTAATTATGTGTCATATCAATATACTACAGGGTTATTTTTTTACAGGCAAGGTGTAGTGATGACAGTTGGATTAAGGCAGTGATCGGGTGGTCTCCAAGAACTGGAAGAAGAAATGTCGCTCGAAATGCCGGCGGCGAGATGTGCGAATGACATCTTTACTATCGCGGCTAGAACCCGGATGAGGCTGGCACAGGGGCGTGGGGATTGGCACATGAAAAGAGAGGAGTATGCTTAGCAGTGGAAGAAGTCGAGCTGTGGAAGATGATGATAATTGAAATCCTATTAATATTATAAACGTGAAAGTTTGTATGGATGGATGGATGTTTGTTACTCTTTCACGCAAAAACTACTGAACGGATTTATATGAAATTTGGCACACAGATGGTTTATAATCAGGATTAACATATAGGATACTTTTCATCCCGATATTCCCACGGGATCGAAACTTATGCTGGTGAAACCGCGGGACGCAGCTAGTAGTTAGATATAACTTTCTAGTTCTTAGGCCGATTTTGAATGAACCACGGGGTTTAGTCAACCCGTCGGCTGCAGCTTGATTCTGTTGCTTGTCTCTGTGTCAATCCGAATTACTAAGTCTGGTACTGGCTCTATTAGGTACGAGTATGTAGGTATCAATAGACTTTTTACAAGCGTTTTATTTTAATTCTAAGCTAAACTTTGTACTTTAATTAACTGATAACCTACAGGTGCTTGAACCTAGACTTATTATTCATCATTAATTCAGAGCATTATTGTTCTGTCAGTCAGAAAATCGAAGACATGTGACAACTACCAACCCGCAATGAGCCCGCGTGGTGGATTACGGCCCACTCCCTCTCACAGAGAGGAGGCCTGTGTCCCAGCAGTGGTAACATTATAGGCTTATTATGTTATTATTGTTAGTTCCTTTTCAGAAAAAAACCAGGCTTAATAAAATTAATAAGATTAAATTAATGTAAGCTGTAAAAAGGAGAATGATCAAAATCGAAATTTACAAAAAAAAAAGAGGTCGTACAAGGCTTCCTTTACAAAAACAAGGTATTAAAAAGGCCCAACAATCGTATCGTGCCACAATGGATACCGGTCCCTCACGCTTTGTTCACTCAGTGGGTCAGCAGTACTGTGGTTAGCTTTATGACGGCAGTATACCACCCGCAGCGTCCCGCCGTCGAGACCGGGGCGCTAAATAGTTTGGAAGTATGAATGGAATGAATGGATTCACTAATTGAGTATGAAATTGTGATTGTTTTTACTCTTATGTTGCAAGATGAATGAAGTATTTAAAAAACGAAGTGGCAAAAGAAAACACGATGTTTTTTCTTTTAATCTAAGTACATATGTAGGTACTCCACGATGCGGCGAATGTACAGTCACCAAAGGAGATTTAAGTAACCAGGGTCGCCGGATATAGTTGAAGTTTAGTAAGAAACCGATGTATGTTTTCGAATGAAATTTATTTTGATAAATGAACTGTTTGTTTTCTAATAATTAAATAAAATTTTATCCAAAAATATCAATACGTTTCTTATTAAACTTCAACTATATCTGACGACCCTGGTGACTTATCTCCTTTAGTGACCGTACAAGTATCTACCGGGCCCCCGGCTTATGGTAGTAGACGGAACAGAAGGGTTTTATTCGGTAGGAGTCCGACATAAACCTCCGTTCATCCCAGACAGAAACCGGTTATCCGAATTACTACGAAAACAAAAAATAAAGGCCAAAATTATAATGCGAAAATAAGTTACCAAAACTCATAATCCCATAAAAATCTTAGTAATAGAAAGTTCGATACTTGATTTAACTCACACTTTACACAAAGGCAACGCCACGGGCACAGTTTGTTTGAATATTAATATTCAACGTCTATGATCGTTGGAGTTCTTGAAAGAATTAAAAGCTTTATTTATTATTAAGTTGAAGCTAAATTAAGCCCAAAAACCAGCCGAATACATCGGGATTTAATCTTGTTTAAAATTAATATTAGAATTATATAGTAAATACAACATGACATCCTAACAGCCTATATTATTCCCACTGCTGGGACACAGGCCTTCTCTCTTTGTTGTTGTCATTGGTCCCTGGCCTTGACATCATCCAATAGGCAAAAGTGTCAACATTATTTTTTCTACGCTTGACTACGAGTCTTTTAACTAAGTGTATCTTATGTTTTATTTTTTTATTATTATTATTTTTGTTTTATTTTTTTATTTGTAACTGTGCGTTCTGTTTGTGCAGAATAAAATATTTTTCTTTCTTTCTCTTCGAGAGGGAGTGGGCTTTAGTCTACCAAGCGGGCCCAGAACGGGTTGTTAGATGTCACATGTTTTCGAATTTTTGGTTCTAGGACATGCCGGTTTCCTCACGATGTTTTCCTTCAACGTTTTGAGAACATGACATAATCTTAGATAATGCCGCAGTTATGCTAAAAGCAATTTACGCTCACAATTATTTTGCTAATCTTCAAAATTGTCACTGAATTAGCACAGAATAATTTAGATATAGGTAAGTACATCATAAAATATTAATGTCGCATGAACTTTATATCTACACAATATTATTATGCGAAATGAATTTTATTATACTAGCAGCGCCGGCGGTTTCACCCACATAAGTTTCGAATATCGGGATAAAAAGTATTCTATGTGTTAATCCTAGTTACCTGTGTGCCAAACTTTATACAAATTCGTTTAGTAGTTTGTGCGTGAAGGAGTGACAAACATCTATCCATCCATCCTCACAAACTTTCGCGTTTATAAAATACTAGCTGAGTCCCGCGGTTTCACCCGCATAAGTTTCGATCCCGTGGGAATATCATCCTATGTGTTAATCCTGGTTATAAACCATCTGTGTGCCAAATTTCATCCAAATCCGTTCAGTAGTTTTTGCGTGAAAGAGTAACAAACATCCATTCATCCATCCATCCATACAAACGTTTATAATATTAGTAGGATTAGTAAGATTATACGAAATTGCATTGCACAATCTCAAGTGCAAAGTTAACACAAAGTGAACCAATACTTTGTTTCATTGACAATTTTGTTTAACAAAACGTTTTTTTCTCAATGCATTTTTGCCGATTTCTTTAACAAATTAACACCCGAGTCCACGTGTTAGCCCTTTTGTGTACTTTTATGGCTTTATTGTTGCTCTTTGTCGTTCTTAAGAGATAGCCCGTTGACGGCCGCAGCGACTCTTGCGCAAGCCGACAAAAGTGAAAATGTCCGGCAGTAAATGTTGCACTATAAGTACTAATTTTTAGCCGTTTTATTGCGTTGTCCCCTTTGTTTGTAATGAAAGGGTTTGAGTTTTTTTCTTAATATTGCTTGACGATATATATTTTTTGTGGAATGGAAGTCGTTGGGAAAACCTGCAGCGCATTGTTTTTGCGCTTTTTGAAGTATAATTATGTAGGTCATGTGTTTTATCAATTAGCAAAGAATTAAAATGATTGTAAATTAAATAATTTTATGTGTGAATTTAAAGTATTAATTGTGACTACGCATGCAGTCGCTGCAAAAATGTTTTAACTATGAAAAAGGTTTTATAATGTATTATATATTTTACTATTTTAATCATTTACAAAAATGTAACACATGTTAAATTATAAATATGTATTATTCTTTTTAGTTTTGACAACTAGTAGTGTTATTAAAATGGCACCTGTCAAGTTGACATTACAGGTTCATTCGAAATTTATTAGAATGTGAATTTTCTCAATATACTTTCTTGAAAACTTTATATCGAATTATTTAACGCATTAGAACCATTTCAACCCCAAAAGTACCTTGGATTATGATAACTGAAAAAAGAAAAACAAATGAGATTTGTAAATACTTAATTTTATTAATTCTGAAACTAACAGATGATATATAAGTATCCTATCTAGATTCGAGTAGTATGACATAAATATTTATTTATAGCTACAAGAATGAATTTAGCACAACTATCAAATTTGTGCTTAAATCTCCAAGCTCCTGGTAAGCGTGTGAGGTTCAGAAAATAAATGTGTACATTTCAAAAGTATTCATGAACCTAACTAATAATATAAACTTAAGTTGAGCAATGCATATAAATGTTAAAGTAATATAATTCGACAAAGTAAAAATATCTTTTTTATACAAAAATAGATCAAGATCATAAATAAAAATATATTTTATATAAAACTTCTGTGACATTCCTTTGTATTAGTTTTATTGTTTGATAAAATTATAGATATAATTTAATTCATGTTAGATTATTTATACAAATTGTTATTGTATTTAAAAAAATATATATATCCAATGCTTTCTCTTCAGTATTAATACGATATATGTGTTGATTAAATTGACATTTAGAATAATGTCATGACACATGGCCAACATTATTCTTTCGAAATAGGAAACAAAAGTGATTCTAAAATTGACAAATATAATTTTAAAAACACATCGTGCGTGTCATAATTTTTAAATTACCGTGCGCATTTTTAAATGAACAAATACAGTCAATATTCTAGCTATTAAATAAATATTACTGCTGTTTACATAGTAGGTACCAATATACCTCGCGTCATGCGCAAGACCTCCATACGTCAGTAAAGGTTGTTTTCAAGGTGCTTCATCTAATTCGGTACGTCAAGGCAAACATCATTATGTCAAATTCGACAGCCTCCGATCAATTCGAGTTATTTCACTATTGACAAAATCCTTGTCACGTTAAAAGTGTTAAAAGAGACGATTAATTTCTGGGTCAACTTTAAAATGATATTTATTTTGGATGTGTGAAGATTTTAACTATTATTTTTGTGGTTTGAATAAATTGCAATTGCTTCTTGCATTTATTAAATAATCTATAGATAGGTAAAAGGTAATACGGGCTGGTATCCGCAACTCCACGCCAATGCGCGTATTTTGCGTACGGTAATCTTTAGATAGGAGAAATTAACAGTAAAAATACAACAGTATTCTGTTTAGAAACTAATCATGCGGTTGTAATACTTGTTAACTCAATATCATATTACATAGCATAAAGAAGAAGTTAGTAAAATAAATCAGAAAATCCTACATAACCCTGTAACCGCGACATCCAAATATCAAATTCAAATTCTATCGCGCTTTTAACAAAACATCGCTTAAAAATCTATGCTACTGAAATCAGGAATATATTTTAGCGTTAATAGTAAAAACAAAAGGTTTTAAACTCACCTCACGCGCTTGCCAATTGTATCCGATGACATAAATGCTAAATTGACGCTTGCATATAAATATATATTCGAATGGAATGTGCAGAAGCTGAGATAGGTACCTATGTTACACCGAACACCGTTATTTAGACTTTTAGAGTCATACAATTAACTTAATATATACAAATCTTATCTACACTTCTATCGCTGGTTGATGACAGAACTCAGATTCCATTTTTGCCTAGCTAATTTTATCTTTTAATATATATTGTATTTTTTAATTTTATACACAATTTGTTACACAGACATTGCACAGTTGAACCGTCCACGATATGACGTCACTTCTGGTTCCGTCGTATACCAACTCTTAATAATTGTTTATGTTGTTTTTTTGTTGTTTTAACTTTTTGTCGTAGGGCGCTTGGGTCTTTACAGTAACAAAAAAGGTTTTTTCTATGTCTGTTATTATAGCATCTATGTCACATAATTAGTTTTTATAGGTTTGATATTATTTTGTAGTAGAGGATTCATTAGACACAACTTTTAATAATGAATCACATTTCTTTCATGGCTATTACCACTGGGCCTTACTCTCTTAAAGCAAAGAACAGAGATGAGAACATAAAAACTTAAAGAAACCGTAATTTTTGCCTCAAATTAAATGAAATTATCGATTAATGTTTGTATATCATTTAAATTGAATCAATCAATATTTAGTTAAGCAAAAGACATCAACGCGCGGCACAAACAATTTATCTAAACAACAATAGATAAAAAACGCGATAACGTATTGATCGCGATATGTGCACGGTTTTATCTAACTAGAGTACGCTGACTTGGGCGGGCAAAGCTTCCACTTAGCTCTCCATCAGTTACACACATAACCGATCAACTAAGAGTTGGTATACAAGGGGAAACCGATTGTAATGACTATAAAGGACACTTTCTCAGAAGTTCCACAAAACAATTTTAGGCCTAACATCACGCAGCCGCCGCCCGCCCCGACACATCCCACATCGTCCACAGTGCACTAAACATCTATACCTACTAATAAAACGCACACAAAATGGACTTTTTTAAAATAATCGCAAATATTTACACAATATACAACCGTAAGGTCAGGTCGGGGGAACAGCAGGCGCGGTAATATCACCGGAACACGAAACGCTCACTTGGAGTCCATCAATATCAGGGATTGAGATTAGCCAGTGCAGGGGTTGGCGCGGGAGGCGGCACGCACCAGGCGCGCCGGGCCGCCTACGCCAGCGGATACTGTCACAAGGGCGGCTGCGCGTGCGCGTGGTGGTGATGGTACAGCGGCGACTGGTAGTAGTTGTCAGCTGGCGAGTGCCCGTAACCATAGTTCACGTCGTACATCTTCAGGTCGGCCTTGGTGTCGGCGCCCGGCAGCAGCCGCGTGATGCTGAAGGGGTGCTGCGCCGGCGCGTAGCCCGTGGGCTCCTGCTTCAACTGCGCATAGTGCTCGAGCGCGAGCGGCGTGTGCTCGGGCAGGCACAGCTCGGGCGCCGCGTGCAGCTGCGCCAGCAGCTCGTCACGCATCTCCTTGTCCTCACTGCCCGGAGGCACGCCTCCCGGGCCCTTCTCGTGCGCGTGCTCGCCGCGCTTCTCGTGCGAGCCGCCGTGGTGGCTGTGTCCAGTGTGCGCCTTCTGCGCTTGTCGTATCGACTCTTTCTTCTCGTCTTTGAATCGCTTCTGCCGCCGCAGGAAGCATCCGTTCTCAAACATGTTCCCACTATCGGGGTGCAGCGTCCAGAACGATCCCTTGCCCGGCTTGTCGGGCGTCCGCGGCACTTTGACGAAGCAGTCGTTGAAAGACAGCGAATGTCGGATTGAGTTCTGCCAGCGCTGCTGGTTCTGTCGGTAGAACGGGAACAGGTCCATGATGAACTGGTAGATCTCGGAGAGCGTGAGCATGCGCGACGGGTTGTTCTGGATGGCCATCGTGATGAGCGAGATGTAGGAGTAAGGCGGCTTCGCGTGTGTGTAGGAGCGGCGGTAGGTCTTGTCGTTGCGCGCGCGCTGCAGCGCCGACGTGGGCGAGGCGGCTTCCTGCTCGCGGGGCAGCGAGCCGTACGGCACGGCGCCGCCGCCGCCCATGCAGGACGCCATGGTGCTGGGCGGGCTGTAGCCCACGCCCGGGGAGCCCATGCACGAGCTCCCGGCCACCATATTGTTGGAGTATAGGTTCGGGTAGGGCTGCGCCGGCATGCAGCCCATACCGTTGACGTACGGAGGCGCGAGGCCCGGCGACAGCGAAGACAGCGACGCGGACGTCGGCACGTCGCCGTACGACAGCTTCTGCGAGATCATGGCTAGCGCATCACCCGCGCGTGCACGCCGGCCAGGGGCAAACACTCGCACTGATTGAAAGAGTAAATAGAGGCCGGGGGCCCGCGCTCCCCTCCACTGCGCCGCGGATTGGAGCGCGGCGGGGCGGGGCCATGCGGGCCCGCCCAGCGCTCCGCGAGCCCCGCTTCCCCCGGGGCCCGGTTCCCCCCCGCACTGTGCCCCTTGCGCCCCCCCTCGCCCCGCATCCCTCGCCCCGCGCCGCTCGCTCCGTGCGCCGCCGCCGTGCGCGACCCGCCGCTAATAATACCGCAGCTCCAAACGATAAAACCATGGAATTATCATAAGTGTTCGACAGGAATGTGTGCTTGTGACGAGGTTGGGACACGCCGTACATTCGTACAAGGCTCTACAAGTATTCACACACGGTGCGCTGGTATCCGTTTTCTAAGAAAATGTTTTTCAGAGATAAGTAATTCTCGTGAATTGTTTGCTGATATTTTCAGTACGCGTACTTGACGGTCCTTTGTTGTGGTTTTATGAGATACCAGATTAAATTAAATGTGCGTTATTTTGTTGAGTTATCTGTCGTTAATGTAGGCCTAATCTTACAGCAAACCGATTGCTACAATTAACTGAATGAAGAGTTATTTTATGGTTGAATTTTTTTTTTTAACTTGATTAACTTTTCGTTAAACAACAAACATACTTGCAAACTATATGAATGATAATTAGTTAAAAACGATTCCAACAAAATAAAGTCTTAATAATTTTATTAATAACTTTCTAATCTAAATAAATTCCGCGTAGCGCTACGCTACGGCTACGCGTCGCTACGAAATGATAAGACAATGAGTTTAAACAATAATATTCTTTCAACAAGTAGTATTATTAAATGGTTTAACCGATTTATTATTAAATTATGTACTATGATATATTAAGTATGTTCATATAATGGCGGTGTAGCAGTAGGTACCTACCTAAGTTGGTAATGTAGACTCGTAACTAATAGTAATACAAACAGATAATGTCAATTAAAAATATAATATATGGGTGAATTAATCATGACTAATACCTATCTTCTTTCTTATTTGGATATAAAATAATTGCGAAGTATTATATGTACCTAACTAGCCTCTGTCCACGGCTTTGCCCTTGTGGATGTCAGAAATCATTCCACGGGAACGTGCTACCGTGACAAAAAATTAGCCCTATGTTCATCCCCAGAACGCCATCTATCTCCTTGCTAAATTTTATCGAAATCCACAGAGTAATGTTCGAATTAATAATAGGTATTAGTATGGCTTAGTTGCGCCTAGGAATAGTCCTTGTGGCAATTCTAGGGAAACAAGCAATAGATACGACTATCTTAAAGTTGATAAAATATGATCATGTTGATAGTTAAATTTAACTCGGAATAGGCACAGAATCTACATATAATTCGATACGATCTACAGACCAATCAGATCAGTCGTCAGATGATCTAAACAGGATTACGTCTGGACTTTAAAAGAGACTGTGACTTCTGAGTTTGTGTCGGCCTTTCTTCTCAGACTAGTCAGATAGGAAACGCCGACCTCATCTAGTTTTAAAATATGATTGACATGTAAAAGCTTGTATAAACTTACAAAATAAAATTATCATTTATAAAGTAGGCGTTTCATGCTGGGATGTTGTAAAATGAGACTTAGGCTCAATTTACATTGACGCGGAACGGAGTGGCAGCGAGTTTGTGTTTTTGTACTAGCAAAATTTACGTTACGTCGATTGACTAACGTACAAACTAAATACGAGCTTGTACTGCGTGAACACCTGAGAATGCACGATAATTCTCCAGAAGAGACGCGACCTATGCGTATGTTTGTATCTAATTTGTGCGTTACACTTGTGACATAAAATTCATTACGCTTTGTACAAAAAAAAAATCTCTTCCATTCCGTGCCACGCCAATATAAATTGAGCCTTAGAGGATTTCCGGCCGATTCCTATAATTTATGGACCGTTATTGGTTAAAATTAAGACCCTTGTATCTTTACCAATAATGAAGCAAAGACCTCATAGCTTTGAATAGTAGACCCTCCCATATAGAAGTAGCTATCACAGGTAAAATTAGCTTCCAAATCTATTTAAATGCCCAGTTTGGCAATAAAAAATGCTACCATTGGTGAGCAAAACGATTCGTTTTTGTTTTTAGGAACGGAGCATTAGAAAATGGATATGCAGACTCTTTTGATATTAGTGAATATAATCAGCCAGTCTGCAAACTTTGGAGGTTAAAAGCAAAATTTTCCCTTTATTCTTTTATTATTGCAATCTTTGAATGGCCCTTGTATACTCAGCATCTGCCTAACCTTTTCCCAACTATGTTAGGTTCAGCTTCCAGTCTAACTGGATACAGCTGAGTACCAGTATTTTACATGGAGCGACTGCAACCCAGTTACTGGGTAATACGAAACCCCTTGATAAGACTGGTTGTCAGACTTTCAGGTTTCTGACGACAAAGATCCACGAATGACAGCCGGGACCAACGGCTTAACGTGCTTACCGAGGCACGGAGGTGTCTCGGTATGTAATTATGGTCACCTATCTACGGACCAACCGCGACAAGCGTAGCTTAACCTGATCGATCGACCTGTGTTATTTCTTAACCACAAGCCCCTTATCCTTGTATACTACATATATAAAGATAAATTCCAAAATTATACATGTGTGTAGCATATGTTATGATTATCTACGATTAGTATAAAATTTCATATCTTAAGCTAATAAATAGGTATCGCACTATGGATAGAGATTATCCATAATTTAAATAAACTGCATTCAGTAGGTTTACATGCTCTTGATATGCAGCCGCACGGGTCGATCATAGGTTGAGCTACGTTTGCCGCAGTCGGTTCGTGGATGGGTGTCCATCCATATCGGGACCCTCCGTGCCCTAGAAAGCAAATTAATCCTTTCATTCCGGCTGTCATTCCTAGATCTTTGACAGTCGTTACAGGTTGTCAGAAGTGCAAAAGTCTGACAATCAGTCTTAGCAAGGGTTATCGTGTTACCCAGTAACCGGGTTGTGGAGGTCAGATAGGCAGTCATTCCATGTAAAATACTTACATTCAGCTGCATATTGTTAGACTGGAAGCCGATCTAACATAGTTGGGAAAAACTAGGCAGATTAATTAATGGTTTCATTATTGTTAATGCCGTCGGATCCTCGACCATTATGACAGTAGGTCAACATTCATTAGTTTTAATGAGCATCGAGCAAATATCACAGTCGTTTACTCAATTACTTTCTAGTAACTTATTTAGATAATAAAGTACTTATGATACAGTATTTTCTTTTTCTTTTTAAACGTTGACCCATACTAGGAATTTCTCCTGTATCGTGGGTGCGTTTATAAACATTTAAACTCACATACACAAACAGCCAGACACGGAACCACTACTTGTAGGCCATACAAATATTTATTTCGTGCGGGAATCGAACCCGCGATGCGCAGCGCAGCAGTCAATCGCTTAACCACTGCGCCAACCGTGCTGTTGTACAGTACTTATTCCTAATGCTTGAAAAAAGGTAATCCCGGTGATGAATCTTTACTAGGATTTGTTTCACAGATTTGCCTTTATTTTAACTTATATTCCTAGGCTAGCATATTAGATACTGTTTTTCTTCACTAGACTGTTGGTTTATCGAAGTGTGTATCGAATCTGACTCGGCTGGGCAGCGTTCGGGAAGCTACGCAATATTTTCTCGTCCCACATACCGCAGTGTCTCAAGGCGAAAGTCTTTGACCAGTGCGTGTTGCCAGTGACGACCTATGGCACTGAAACGTGGTCGCTCACAATGGGCCTTATCAGATGGCTTAAATTCACCCAAAGGGCAATGGAGAGGGTTATGTTGGGAGTCTCCCTGCGTGATCGAATCAGAAATGAAGAGATCCGCAGGAGAACCAAGGTAACCCGAAGAATTGCCAAACTTAAGTGGCAGTGGGCAGGTCACATTGCTTGCAGAACAGATGGCCGATGGGGCCGAAAGGCGTAGGAGTGGCGACCGCGTACCGGAAGACGTAGCGTTGGAAGGCCTCCCACAAGGTGGACCGACGACCTTGTGGAGGCTGCAGGAACCCGTTGGATGCGAGAGACACAGAACCTATCGAAGGGAAAGTGCTGGGTGGAGCCCTATGTCCAGCAGTCGACGTCTTTCGGCTGAAATGATAAGTGTGTATTTTTGGTCTAGTGGTCGCTACTGCAGAGCATGAGGTCCTGGGTTCAAATCCCGGGTTCGGCAAAGTATTACTGGGTTTACCCATCTAGAATTTTTCAATAGTAGTCTGGAGTCTAGATTTGTGGCTGGTTGAAGGCATTAGGCTCGCCCCCCATTACATGGGATTTAAACGTAACTGGCGAAATGGGGGTGTAGTACCTATAGGTAGAGCTCTGCCTAACCCTTCGGGGGATACAGGCGTGATGTTATGTTATGTCCTAGATCTAATTGCCTGGAAGAAGGAAACTTGCACCACAAATCTCTTAATGCCTTTAGCGCTAAACATATTTAAAACATCATCCTGTCCTTGTCATCTTCAAGACATTGAGAGAAACAGAACGATGCTTTTTTAACATCCATTCATGACCCAATCAAATGAGCCAGCACCCTAATTGCGTAATACTATCAATCTCAATCTGAAACATTTTGAAGGATACTGCTAATGCTCCGGGCGTCGGGAGCCGCGTGACGACTCCCGGCCACCGTAGGCGCGGGCCTGCGGGCGGTGAGTAATGGGTAACTCACCGTCCGATCAGGACCAGGCCCGTGCCGGACGGCGTGTTGTGTTCCACGCGCGCCTCAAAGAGATGTCAGCATGAGTGACGGGGCCCCATAGCGCCGAAGCCTGCCAGGGTAGCGGGATTGTCCGAAAGGGTTACCGCTGCCCTGGAATATAAAGGGCTAAGGAAGGAACACGGGTGGGTTTTAGTCAGTAAGAGTCTGACACTCCCTCCTGCTCCACCCAGAGCGGGAGGAGTCATTTGATGATTTCTCATCCTCAAAAAAAAAAAAAAAAGGATACTGCTAATCCATTGCTTCATATGTTCGAAAAATGTGTCTGCTTCATGTTGTTAATAACGCAATGAATGCTGTTGACCTGTCAAAATTATACCCATTGCTACTCTACTGAGAGTGTGTTACGCAATAACCCCGCTAGATAATTGTAATAGAAATAGTATTTTTTTTTTTTTAGAAAGATGATAAATGTCAACTGGAAGACGAAATGTCGGCCGGCCGGCGGCGAGATGGCATTGCCCATGGCCTGACATTGAACCATCGCGGGTAGGACCTGGATGAGGCTGGCACAGGGGCGTGGGGAATGGCATTTGAAAAGAGAGGCTTATGCCCAGAGGTTAGTGAAGTCGGGCTGTGGATGATGGATGATGATGTTAGGTGACGAAAGAAACGATGGATGGACTGTGTAAAAGATGATATTGTTAGAAATGGGGTGACTATCGAGATGACTACTAATAGAGAAGTATGGAAGAAAAAAACTTTTTTGAAAAAAAAAAAAACAACCGACTTCCAAAAAAGACACTACAAAGTGAAAAATAACTTTAATTTCGGAAGTCGGTGTCATTGGGTTCGCATTTTCGTTGTTTGCCACCAACTTCCGAAATTAAAGTTATTTTTCACTTTGTAGTGTCGTTTTTGGAAGTCGGTTGTTTTTTTTTTTTTCAACAATGTTATAATTTTTTACTTTTAAGTTGTAATTTTTACCAGTAATTTTGGTTTCAAAACCAAACTACTAAACCGTTTTTTATGAAATTTCTATGGGACCATTTGGGAAGTATAATCCCTTTCCAATAAAGAATTTTTCAAATCAGTTGGCAAGCGACGGAGTTATGCGCGAACAAACATAAAAAAAAATCTCCTCCTTTTTTAGAAGTCAGTTAAAAAGACATGTTGCGCCGACCACAAATAAATAGAAAGAGAAGAATAGAGAGAAGAAAATCAGGAGAATGATAATAATAATGATTTTCTTTTTTTCGAACAGTTGTTGGTATAGTATAGTAAGACCATCCCTCTTGCCCACAGGTCTGTTGTTGCTGTCTGGAAGCCAGTGTCCCAGCAATGGGAACATTGTAGGTTGATTGTGATTATTGATTATGCTATAGTACCAACCTAGTAGGTAGGTTGTTAAGAAAGGTTAGGTGTGTAGTACTCACAACCGGCGTGTGTATGACCATTATTGACAGTGTATGAAAGCAAGCACACAAACTAAAAGGAGTATGGAAAGGTGCTGATCCATACGTCATGTTCGTGAACGGGCGCCGTCAGTAAAGACTGGTCATCTCTTAGCTGCCACGGCTTATTTTAATTTCTGAATTATTTTTATGTTTTCTATAACGGACGCTTTTAACGTGCACGTCTTTCTACATCATTCTCACATAGTTAATTTCAATACGAATGATGTAATCAAATATTTTGTAACAATTTTATGATTTAAAACAGTGTCCGTGGAGTTTCTTGCCCGTTCTTCTCCATAGGTACCTACGCTTTGGAATGGGCAACTAGCTTCATATTTCTGACTGACCGACCCTTTGACAATTCAAAAGTGCCTGTAATTTGTTTAGTTGAATTAAATGATTTGAGTTTAAGTTTGAATCGTAGCATGATCGTGGCGTTCTGTAGTTTCTGCCTTAGGCTAGACAGAAACATAGCGTACGTAACGTAACGTCTTACGGCTGAAATGATGTTGAAGCACCTAAAATAAAATTACCTAAAAACAAACAGACACAATTATTAAAATCTAATAGGTACGGTCACCAAAGGAGATAAGTAACCAGGGCCGTCGGATATAGTTGAAGTTTTGTAAGAAACCCATGGATGTTTTCGAAAAAAATAATAATTTAATTAATAGAAAAGAGGCTACAGGAGCTAGTGCGTATCTTGGGGTTCATTCGATTAATCGAGTCTGGTTTAACCACGCTGGGATCGGTGCATTTCATTCATTCATTCATTCAACAAACAGTTAATTTATTAAATTAAATTTAATTCGAAAAAATCCATCGGTTTCTTATTAAACTTCAACTATATCCGACGACCCTGGTTACTTATCTCCTTTGGCGACTGTACATCTATTGTAATCCGGATGACTCTATTTGTGTAAATGCGAGACAAACAAACATATTAGCAAACGATAGTTATTAGCTAAGTGGGCCTGATGGTGTTTGTTCTTTAATTAACGAGACACAACGGTAAATAGTTCATATTTTAAGTAGGTACCTAGGTTAATGTAACCCTCTTAATGAATGCAGGGTAGTAAGGCCTTTGTTGTAGATAACATGCATTATTTTAAGATGTAGACTGTAAAATAAATGTTAGCGATCCGTAATTTTATTGATCTACTAGCTTCTGCCCGCGGCTTCGTCCGCGTAAAGCCCCTTTCTTAATTTTTTTTTTCCGTAAGAACCTTCTACAAAGTATTAGAAAACTTTGAGAAAAAGATGGATGAAATCGGTAAAGTCGTTCTCAAGTTATGGCGTATCCAAGGGAAATAGGGATTCATTTTTATTTAGATAGATTATAATACAGTCCACATTTTTGCCTACACCTGCGTTGAAAGTATTCGGCGGTTATTTAAAAAAAAAATTGTATTTAAAAAAAAATGCCATACATTTTCACTGCGTAGGTTTTTTAGGACGAAAATGTTTTCATTGTACCTACTGTAGGGTTGGTCTTTTTTTTGTTTATTTACTTTTTTTTATTGTTTTTAATATAGGTTTGTTTGTTAGTTTTAAATGCTCCTTTTTTACTATTTGCGTTTCCTGGGCGGGGCTTGTGGCTAAGTAACAACAGTACAGCCACACGGGTCGATCGCTCAGGTTAAGCTACGCTTGCCGCGGATGGTCCGTGGATGGGTGACATTACATACCAGACCGCCTCTGCCTCGGAAAACGCGTTAAGCTGTAAGTCTCGGCTGTCTTTCGTGGATCTTTGACAGTCATTACGGAACGTCAGTAGCCCGAAAGTCTGACAACAAGTCTTACCAAGGGGTTTCGTATTACGAAGAAACTGGGTTGTGGAGGTCAGATAGGTAGTCGCTCCATTTAAAATACTGGTACTCAGCTGCATCCGGTTAGACTGGAATCCAACCTCAACATAATTGGGAAAAGGTTAGGCAGATGATGATGTATTTCCTGTGTAGGTATGTCCCAAATAAAATACTTTTATTACTTCTTTCTTTTCTTTCTTGTGCTGAATTCATGGTTACAGTTTCCGCGTCGATGTGCCTGTCACTTGCCTGCCATCCTGTATGTCCTTGTATAGATTTTATTAATATCAATTTACATACTTAATTAAATTTTAAATATTTCTTAAAATATAAGGAAAATAATTCCAAAAAATAGTGATCCACCGATGTCGGGAGCAGGGTCCAAGCTACCGGTGGTTAGGAGCCTCCTCACAATGCGAGCCGTATCGAGGAGTTACTGCCTTTTGAATCAGGCCCTTGATCCAACCGTCTAACGAGAGCCTCGATAGATGTTGATCGAGGCTTTCGGCCATCAAGCCATTGGCTGATACAACAATCTGTCTCACAATGACGGCCGAGCTCACATTCCACATGTCAACAACCTTTTGTGATAAGTCGAGATATTGATATTATAATTATGTTCATTTACCAACACTTAGTTAGCTGTCACTTACAAATTATGGAGTTACGATATATTTGCAATGTAATAAAAAAAACTATAAACAGGTAAATGAATGTCTCGCGGTTCCCCATTAAAGTACCCATGACACATTAGGTAGTTACAACGTACCAAGGTCTTGCATCCATCAAACCTGCTTGATACCTATATGTTAGTCCGTGAACATACACCGCCATGTTTGTCTGCTCGTAAAACTGTAGGAAACGGCCATGGACAGACCATGGGCTATTAAACGAGAGTTTTTGTTTTATGGCTTCATTATATCGTGGTGTTGATTTACTGGGACCTGTGGTGATATTCTGTAAAAATATCACCGTGATAACTTAGGTGAATTGAGCTGTCAATTATTTTGAGCTTTAAATTACGACAATTATTCTTTAAAATTACCAGAAGAATAATTGTCGTAATTTAAAACGTTCAAAATCTAGTCGCAGTCTAATCTCACGGCATTATTCAAAAACGATTTACTCCTTTGTTTTTGAATGAAATATTATGCTGTTACGAACATAGCATTTTCGAACCCATAGGTTTATGTAATGTGTCGTATTTCAACGTTGCATTCGTTATTTCACGAAAAGATCGCATTTGAAAGTTGCCAAGTGTTGACATGTTGGTGCTCGTGACTGTACAAGAGGAGTACCTATAGCACACCCACATTTCGCCAGTTATGTTTAACTCCCATGTAACAAGGGGCGAACCTATCGCCATCAACCGGCCACAAATCCAGACTATGGGTTGCTACTGAGAAGTTCTTGACGAAAAACCCAATAACACTTCGGCTGACCCGGGAATCGAACCCAGGACGTTACGCTTAGCAGTAGCGCTTGCGACCAAATTACAGTACATATGTAAGTATTCTATTCAACATGGCCAGAGATCGCACAAGACAGGAAGGTTTGCAAGAAAAAAGGGGAGGAGATTGCCCAGCCGTGGGACACAAAATAGGCTAACAAAAAAAATATATATATCTATGGTCTGTATGGTCAAGTCCATAGACATAAGAAAGGTCAAGTCACAACTCAAACAATGACTGATTTCTCCATGCTTGTGGAAGAGCCTGCGTGATTTGCATTGCACTGATGTTCCGGGGGTGTTATATTTTTGTGTCCTGCACGAGAACATCATCATCATCATCTGCCTAGCCTTTTCCCAACTATGTTGGGTATGATGCAATATTTATTTTTAATGCCAACGTGTAATATTTTGCCTGTATTTAATAATATTATCGCTCTCACACCTGTTGCGGAAGAAAAGTTTGTTTTTTAGGATCGTTTACCCCAAGCAGCATCTGCTGTTACCGGTATTGATGGTATAACTGTAGGACTCACGCTCCCTCTTTCCAAAGCCATAGAAGCTTCATCCTTACCGGCTTCGATCATTGTAGATTCAGCAGTAATCTTCCACCAGTTACATAAGTTTTCGTGACATTTCTGGTAGACTGATTTACTAATGAATGGCAAATTAATGGAAGCTGCTAGCTCGTTCAAGTTTTCTTGGTCACATCCAATACGAATTATACCCGAAACGACCAATCCATTTGTTGTTTCCTCACATGTATCATTTATCCGAAATCGACTTTTACACATCATCATCATCTGCCTAGCCTTTTCCCAACTATGTTGGGGTCGGCTTCCAGTCTAACTGGATGCAGCTGAATACCAGTATTATACATGGAGCGACTGCCTATCTGACCTCCACAACCCAGTTACTTTTACACATATAACATGATAAATAAATTTTTGATGAAAATTATTGTATTTTTCTTCAGTTATCATGAGATTTGATAGTTTACATCTAAATCTATCATTATGGTTAAATATGGTTATCAATTGGTCAAATAAATATTGGAAATTGACTATTCTTCGCCCTATAATAGATATAGATGAATCTGGTGATTCCTTAAACAAGATTATTTCTGACTCATGTTGTTTCTTATAAAAAGTAAGTTGTAATTGTGTTTTTGTTGTTGCATTGTTGTTGTCTGTGTTGTTGTTGTTATTTGTGGCTGTGTTGTATTGTTATATTTGAAGTATACAATAAATAAAATGCAAAATCATACCTTATTTAAAGGTGGACGGACCACCTGGTGAAGGCCGCAGGAATCCGTTGGATGCGAGAAGCACAGAACCGGTCGAAGTGGGGGCGCTTGTCATCCACATAACAACTGCTGGACATAGGCCTCCCCGGCCTGTGTCCAGCAGTGGAAGACTCTCGGCTGCAATGATGATGATACCTTATTTGATTTGATTACAAAGACAGCGTCTGAATATAAATCTATTAATGTGTTTTCTTGAAAATTTTCTTTGTTCTGTAACAAATCCTATCTAGACAGCCGGAGAGGGCAAAACTATAAGGATTCCATTTTTACCATTTGGCCACGGAACCCTTAAATATGAACAGCATAATATTATTCTTACCACGTCTGAAGTTATTGTTTATTTCTAAAATTAAATTTAAATTCTATTAAATGGCTAACTTAAGAATAATAATTAATTTTTAAAATTTCTTGAAGTTTAGGAATAGGAATATCTTAAAAGTTTTTTTCCTGCTATATTTTGTATAGAAGTTGAAAAAAGTGGTCCATCCACGTGCAATTAGACCATTTATAATGTTGCTGATGATTTTCAAAGCGATTCGGCACTGGGTCGTAAGTTTGGCCCATTGATCGTCTGACATGCGGCAGATGTGTCCAGCCCTAGGAACACTCGCAGAGCTTTGTTGCCATCGTATCGTAGGTAATACTTGTTCAAAGTCACCTTTCATTAATTCAACGACGACGCAAAGTAAAGAGAAAATCTACAAATACATATTATACATGTCAAAACCAGAAATTTCACGTGGACAAAGTCGCGGGCATTAGTATTGAAGCTTTCCGAGTGACATCAGTTATTTTAGTGATGGAACGGATTGTTGTATTCTTAACCCGGTCCACAATATTTGATGAAATAAGAAAAAAAAGTTTCAGCAGTGTTAGAGAAGTGGTGGCCTAGTGGTAACGGCCGCGACTTATGAGTTATGGGTCGTAGGTTCGAACCCAGACAGGCACTTTACTTTGTATAAATTATTTCATCACCACTGCTCTCAAAACGGTGAAGGAAAACATCGTGAGGAAACCGGCAAATTCGAAGACATGTGACATCTACCAACCCGCACTGGGCCAGCGTGGTAGATTATAACCCACTTCCTCTCGATGAGATGAGGCCATTGTCCCAGCAGTGGGAATATAGCCTGATTATGAAGATAAACAAGGTTTACCCCCTTCAACTTTTATGTGGCTTAACTCAACTACCAACTTAATTCTAGCAACAAAAAGAATATAATTATTATTCTCACAGGAATAAAACCACATGACTAGACATACATAACGTACCCTACAGAGCATCGTATGTGAATATGAATGTGAAGTAAATGGAAAGAGATAATGTTACGTCGACCGCGCGGGCGGCGCATGGAGGCAATAGAGTAGTCGGTTCCGTGTGGGGCCGGGAATATACACACAGTGGCGCCGATTCCCTTGTTCACAAACTATACTAAATTTAAGTACAGTGCTTTTTTTTTCTTTCTATTTCATTAAGAAAAGGACAGAAGATAAATATTAGTTTAGTCCTGTCAAATTAGTAAGCGCCTGACGTAAATTGACGTATTTTTAGTAGGCATGTTTTTAATCACGTCTAATTTGTCTATGGAGTAACTTAATATGACAGAGCTAAACTAATATTTATCTTCTGTCCTCTTCTTAATGAAATAGAAAGAAAAAGATGCACTGAACTTAAATTTAGTTTAGTTTGAGAACAAGGGAATCGGCGCCAGTGTTACGACTTTAGGACGCTATATTGGGGTTAGTAATGATAGTTTTCATATATGCATAACTTTCAGGGTGGCAGGGAAATCGATGCGCTACCTGTTTTGGTTATTACTAAAAAAATTAGATGTTTCATACATTTTGACCGCGTAGGTATTAGTACTTTTCTATGAAACAGCAGAATTATTTTTTAACCGATGAAAAATTTCTACTCTAGAGGGTTTCAGAATCATGTATCCATCGGTTACAATTTGCGCGACTTCCCTTCAGCAGATTTACTATTGCCATTTGACAGCACGACCTGACCACTCTCATTTTTAAGTTGATTTTTTTATTGGAAATAGAGTTTTACACCCTTTACAGCATTTATACGTTGGGTCACAAAAGGAACCCACCTAATGTGTGCAACTCGACACCGGATCTCCGTTAATGGTGGATGCGTGTCGCGCCCTCGTGGCAACTCTAGCCGCTACGTGTGTAGCCCGCCTTATAACCATATTGTATTAACTGTTTATGTATTTAATAATAAGTATATTGTATTTCTAATGTCTGTTCCAGTTAGGGGGACTGCAAAAGCGAAAGAAGACCGTTGTTTTAGATGTCGTCATTAAATTATTATACTATTATTGACCGGAGGGGCTAGTGGCTAACTAATAACAGCCGCACGGGTCCATCGATCAGGTTAAGCTACACTTGCCGAGGTTGGTCCGTGGATGGGTGACCATCTTTATGTACTAAAACCGCTCCGTGCCTCGGAAAGCACGTGAAGTGATTGGTCCCGGCTGTCATTCATGAATCTTTGACAGTCGTTACGGGTTGTCAGAAGCCCGAAAGTCTGACAATTAGTCTTATTAAGGGGTATCGTATTACCCAGTTACTGGATTCCGGAGGTCAGATATGCGGTCACTCTATGTAAATTTTCTAAAAATCTCACCGTGAAAAGTTAGGTGAAGGGAGCTTAGAGTGAGCTGTCAATGGTGTCAATCCCTAGCATTAGTTGGAATGACAGCTCACTCCACGCTCACTTCACCTAACTTTTCACGGTGAGATGGTTACAGAATCGCACTGCTGGTTAGGTTAGGTTAGATATTGTCCGGATATTAAACAATTGACTACTTACGTTACATACTTTAAAGTCTGTCCACTACATAATAGGTACAATCTGTCTGAGATAGTGACCCAGATAATATCATAATACTAGTTTCTCCATCAGTTAACAGGGTGGACAGTAACGACTAGGGGCCGTATTACTTACGAAGTATTAATGCTATCAGGATTCCAGTGCGAAAAAGGGTAATTCCGATCCAGCCTGTCCCTTACTGCTCACTCCCAGCGACGCCTAAGCCGAGGTCTTAGCCCTTTAGTTTTTAAGTTTTTTAGCCCTAGCTGGAGGCCTTAATTTATTGAGGCAGCCACAGGCAAGCCCGGTTAAGCAGACGACCACCTCCTAGGTCAAATTGCGAGATACCATTAAAAAAGAAAAAGTGCGAAAAAGGGATGGTGCTATCGGTCATGTATAGCTCCGTCTCTCTCTTACATTGGAATTATGTCATATTATCGTCATCATACGGCACCAGTTTGTTTAGTATTTCTAAGAAAAAAAAAAACATTAGGAAGGTTATTGTACATAATTATGTTAATATAAGAAGCTTCTACTGCCGCGTATACTCTTGAAGGACACCTGTGGCTGCGTACTGCGCTGGCTAGAAACCACGAAAAGGCAGAGATGACATATGAATTACTCAGATTTAGAGAACTATTGTTGCTACTTCAGCTCAGCTTCAGAGGCTTTCGCAGACAAGCGTGACGCGACTCTAGTAGAACAATTTATATAAAAACTTCATAGAAATTGCTCTACCAGAATTGCATTGAACCGTCGCGTTGCGCCTGTCTGCGGGAGCCTTCGCTGTTATACCTTGTGTTGTCATCAGAAGGCCAATTCTCGTAATTTAAAACGTTCAAAATCTAGTCGCAGTCTCATCTCGGCGACAAACAAATGTCAAAAATTTGTCAAAATGTAGGGAAATTAGATGTATTTTTGCCAGATTGAGACTGAGATCAGCAGGCCGATTCTCGTAATTTAAAACGATCAAAATCTAGTTGCAGTCTCATCTCGGCGACAAAGAAATGTCAAAAACTTGTCAAAATGTAGGGAAATTAGAAGTATTTTTTGACTGATTGATACTGAGATCAGACTGTGAACGTTCTTAAAATTACGAGAATTGCCCCTCTGACATTCTGAGCTGAAGCCTTTTTGGTATTATAAGCATTATCTTCTTTCTGTTTTTAAAAAAATAGTTTTAAAGTATTTTTTGTTGTAATGCCAACAAACGCGTTTTTCTTTCATTGTTTACTTGGTACTAGTAAAATAACTACCCCATTGGAAATTTCTTAGTAACAGCCCGAAGCGTGGAAGTTGGCGGATTGATACCCTCGTGACTCGGGAAGTACGTTAAGCTGTTAGCTATGCGCCTGATATCTCTCCGGTCGTGTCGGATTACTGTTCCACAGGACAATGAGACACTTGTCCACTGTAATATCTGCCGCGCCGAAGGCAAGTCTCAGCTGAGATTGGTCGTCATAGCCGAAATTTCCGAAGGCTCTGGAGGACTATTATTACTAGTAAAATGGATTCATTCTGCATTTAGCCCATTGACTTTCTCTTACCAAAGAAAATCCTGGTTAAAAGACTATCAATGTATGTCTATACTTACGACTATCAATGCTCATACCACACATTCCTATCCTATTAAATCCGTTAATTACTTAGCTGACAAGAGACGGACAGCCGATCTTTGTACCCTGCGTTAGATTGTACGCAGTCGCAGTTCATTACATTGGTATGTACCTCGAGGTACTTGGTGTTAATTGGCTAGAGTACCCTACACAACAATGAGCAAAACACTGTAATATGTCGTTAAAACCTTGCAACTTACGCTGACGGAGTGACGACTTAATTAGGTAGGTAGTGTCAAGATACTCATGTCATAATTGCGATGCTACAAACATGTCCTATACCAAGTTCTTTGGCTATAGTACCTATACCTACTTTTATAAGTGGGATACCTAAAGTCTGTTTCAAAATTATCTGATGAAAATGTAAACAAATGGATCAGCATCCCATCCCTTGGTAAGACTGGTTGTCAGACTTTCGGGCTTCTGACTAGTCGTAACGACTGTCAAAGATCCACGAATGTCAGCCGGGACCAACGGTTTAACGTGCTTTCCGAGGCACGGAAGGGTCTTGGTATACAACGTGGCGCTACAATGGCGACATTAATTTAACACACGGGTAGGGCTAGTGGCCAGTAATCATAAAAATTATAATAACATAAAAAAAATCGTAACTTGAAAACTTCCACCTGCACCGCTCGCCGACATAGGACTCTCTCTCTTTTCTTCAATTCGCCTTCTCTTTACACGTTATTTATTTTAATTATTACATTGATGCGATGTTATGATCCGTGACCCCAGCAAATGACCCCTGCGCTACAGTTTTTTAAGTCAGGCTGCTCTAAGATGCTATTTTAGAAAATTGTTAATAAATAAATAAATATTAATGTTTAATTAAAATAAAATATATTCATGAAACTAAAACGCGAAACCGTATATGTGTGTTAAATTAATGTCGCCATTAAAGCGCCACGCTGTATGAAGATGGTCACCCATTCACGGACCATCCACGGCAAGCGTAGCTTAACCTGATAGATCGACCTGTGCGGCTGTTATTACTTAGCCACAAGCCCCTCATTTACCTAAATAGCTCAACAATTTGTTCGTGATATCTCACAGACGCTGCTTCCTTCAAAGGATAAAATTGGAATAAAACACCAAAAACCCCTCAAGATGCAATTAAAAATAAAGACCAACAGTATCTTTGTCGTATCAGTATCAGTATATGAAGCTATGTGCTATGAACTTTGAAGTTTGCGCACGATTACGGCAGTCAGCTAATTAGCAGTGTTTGTTCTCCGACGACTGTTTACTTTATAAATGTTTTGTTTATTACTGATAAATCAGCGAGGAGCTATTTAACTGGGCTGTGCTTCCCTTTCGCTAAGATTTTATAATTATCCACTCTATACAGAATGAAATTGAAAACTTGCGACAAATCGAAATGGGAGGTGCAGTAACTGTTACATTATCATAATAAATTGTCATTACCTAAATCTAAATTCTTAAAAATATTGTGTAGGTACCTAATTATCGTCTTAGATAGTGCAAACTAAGTAATTGCCTTCAAGTAGACACGAATTATCGTCGTTTCAGTATTTTTTTTTTTTAACTATCGTTACATATGAGAAAATTAAAGTATCAATTTTTGCGCGCATCCGATAAGCTATCCATTCATTGCTGAGTTTAAACCATGAAGCAAGTTGGCAACGTGTTGAACTAGCGGCATTTACCTACCCAATTATGACCGTTCCCACGAAAACGCTACGACGTTGCAAATCTGCATCTGCCTTGCCTACGCGCACGTGTGTCCATCCCTTTCCTTAATAGCATGCTCTAAATTTACTTTATAGCACGCTGAATTAGATATTTAAATGCCGCATCTATTAAATTTCACCTGTATAAATCTGGTTCTTGAAATGAAATCCTCAAGTTCGGAGTTGAGCTGCACGATTTCTGACAAATTCGTGCAGTAAGTGGACAGTTCCACTCAATTCTGTGTGTTTCTTTAGACCGTTTCAGACCCCAACCCACATGGTCTTCACATTATCTGTCCAAGATCATGTCTGGACTTTAGAAGAGACTGTGACCTCTAAGTTTGTTTCGACCTTTTTTCTCAGATTACCTAGTCAGATAGGAAACGTAGACCTCATCTAGTTTAACAAAATATGATTGACGTGTAAAAGTGTTTGTACAACCTACTTACAGAAGTAAAACCATTTATCATCATTTATCAAAAATTCTAATTAACAAAATCATTATTTCTAAAATACTACTACTGCTAATTCACAAATCTTATTCCTTTAAAACGCACACGCAATTTGCCAAAATAATCACACCTTTACGTTATTACCACAAGTCTACAACCCTAGTCTACATCAACCCTTCCAAAAAAAAACCACAGATAATCTCACAAAAGCATAGACAATGGCGGTGATTGCATTAACACTGTTACCGATAACGGCAGGTATTTAAGCCATGGCTATTCAAAACTATCACGTCCACCCTCCTGTTTAGATTGACCCGTGGCAAAACTTGGAACTAAATTCAAAATGTACCGAATCTGACGTTTGTCGTAACAAGTGGCGCCACTTTGACAGATCAAGTTATAATGGCGGGAACTAAGGATTTCCTTTCTTTTAGTAATGTGTCACAAATGTGTTCTATTGTCGTTATGATCGAGCTAAAATTGACGTGAGAATTTGGAGAGTAAGATGCTGAATGAGGGAATCCTTTTCTTGCGGTTATCCTGTGAATGTCGAATGGCGACCTCCCGTGGTTTTGAACGTGGCGTGTAGGAGATTCTAGGATAGTAAAGTTATGCATGTTATGGCTAATAAAAGGGACTCATATAAATACTCAGGGAATCAACAAGATAAATTTTGTGATAAAAGATCGAATTTCAAGTTATCGAGTTTGAGTATTAGTAGCGCCATCTATCGTTAAATGATTACACAATATTTAATGAAGTGAAGATGAAGGAATTCTTCCTGAGACCAAGATAAATAGTTAAGGTTTATTTTTAGAAAGCTATTAAAAGTAGAACAGATTAGAATACGCTGTATTATGTACACCATATAAATTACAGAGTTACAGACTATATTTATGTGGGCCAGTCTTATCGCTAAGAGCGATTTTAAGATAACCAACCAACAAGTAGTTTTGTCATTTAACGTTAATGAGGCATCATTTCAAAAGTATACTTTCCATTGAATGGAAGAATGGAAGTCGGTTCGTATCAAGGAAAATAAACTCTGATGCAATCTACATCGAATCGTTTCACCAGTTAAGTTCCAAGATAGTCTGCCAGCTAACTAATTACTTAATAATAATCTTGACAAGCTTTCAGAGCCGACGTTTCTTCTTCACGTACCATGATCGATTTACTTCGACAAAAATTAGATTTTTTATAATTTTATCGAATATATTCTCAGTAGCAACCCAGGGTCTGAATTTATGCCTAGCTGATGGCAGTACGCTCGTTCCTATTACATTGGACCGAAACATAACTGGGGAAATGTAGTTGTACAGACGCCAGCAGGTCGAGCTACCCGAAACTGTCAAATTTTCCCAATCAACCCTGAACCTTAATGCTTTAGCGATAAAGTTGAAAACCTATCAAAGAAATCTGACAGATTGTAGTATCTTGATGTGCTGGCGTCTGTAATATTAGGTACAACAGCTCTGCCCAACCCTTCGAGGAAGACGGGCGTGATGTTATGTGTTATCGAAGAAATAAATAAAACTACTTAGCCGAACCAGTCCATAGCGTACACTTTTTTTTTTTGGTTGGGAAATCATCAAATGACCTCTCCCGCTCTGGGCTGAGCGAAAGGGCATGTCAGACTATTACTGACTAAAACCCACCCGTGTTCCTTCAGTTGCCTATGCCAGCGGCCACGGTATCTCTTTCGAACAACCCGCGGCCCTGGCGGCGTCCATAGCGTGCACTTAAGTAGTTATGCCTAAATGTCAAGATTTAAAACTGATAAAAGGTCGCAGCATTCACAATTTTATACGTATCTATATGTTGGTATAGCCTTACAAGAATGTTTTGCATAATCACCCTATAATGTTCCCACTGCTGGGACACAAGCCTCCTCTCTGGGGAGTAGACTATAATCTACCACTCCGGCCCAGTGCGGGTTGGTAGATGTCTTCGAATATTTGGTTCTAGGACATGCCGGTCCTCACAATGTTTCTCTTTACTGTTTTGTGTGAAATTAATTATACAAATTGAAGCACCTGCCTGGGTTTGAACCTACGACCTCGACCTCGACCCCGACCAAGTTGGGGCTGGTACCACTGGGCCACCAGAATCTTTTGACGCGTGGCCAAAATTGGAACTAACGCTGCCATCTTGTTTTTCAATACGTTTCACAAACAATTGCATAAGTGCTCACCAACAGCGCCCCCTGTTAACTTCATTCTTACCCGAAAACATCCTTGTGGCAGTGTAACTATATTCCCTTCAGGATTCTCATACAATCGCAAAATGGAACTAAGTATTTTAACAATACCACTAATGGCTCCGTGGGTGGATCGTGTTAACATTGCCTGTTTCCATAGCAACCTTTTTGGGAAGTTTCACCTACATGTGTAATACTACGGATAGCCGGAGAACCACTAATTATTTTGAGTGGTCGGGGGATGTGGGATGATCCCTTCTCAAGTATTAAGTGGAGCTCACTTTTTAGGAGTGTGAAATTCAGATCTTTAGTTTGTGGTGTAGGTGTGGGTGTCGTGAGGGGCTCGTGGCTATATACAGCTATAACAGCCTCACGGGTCGACAGAAGGTTAAGATACGCTCGCCGAGGTCGGTTCGTGGATGGGTGACCAACCATTACATATCGAGACCCCTCCGTGCCTCGGAAAGCACATTACACCGTTGGTCGCGGCTGTCATTTGTAGATCTTTGACAATCGTTACGGGTAGTCAGAAGCCCGAAAGTTTGATAACCAGTTACGAAGGGATTTCGTATTATCCAGTAACTAGGTTGTAGAGGGCTCCATGTGAAATAAGGTAGATTGGAAGCCGAACCGAACATAATTGAGAAGAGGCAAATGATGAATTTGCGAAGTATGAAAGAAATATACGAGTACATGTTCGTCGACCTCAAATAAATTGGAGTTAAACAAATGATCATGATGAATTTATTTTATTATATTTAGGTAAACTGAGCTTTTTAATGCCGCCGTCAAATTCATCTGCTAACCTTTAAAAATATTTAGAAAATAAAACCATCTTATTCCTCGTCTTTATACAGGGTTATTTGTAAAACACCAGCAACCTCTTAAGAGGTCTTTGTACTCATCATTATGAACAACTTTTACTATAGGACCAAACCTGAAATCGCGAAAAAAAAATCAGCTGCTCCCTACATTTTGACGAGTTATGCGAACATAAATGTAGGGAACAGCTGATTTTTTTTTCGCGATTTCGGTTTTGGTCCCATAGTAAAAGTTGTTCATAATGATGAGTACAATGACCTCTTAAGAGGTTGTTATTGTTTTACAAATAACCCTGTATAGAACTTATAAACCAGAAGTTGTCTTATGTCAAAATTAATTTAGTCTGAAGACAAGGCAAAAGTAGCATTAACCTAAAAAAAATGAAAAGGTCAAAATCAAAAGAACTATTGACCTAGCCTAACTACCTACTTAAGATTGACATCGAAAAGAGGTAGAATTGATGATGGATTCAAACAAATTAGCAATATAAGTAAAGTATGTTGTACTATTACTTAATTTTCGCTTAGCGTTCTTTCTATCCATTTTTCTTTTTGCGCGGCTCCTTAGGGTCGTAGCGTGATGTTAAATAGCCTATATCCTTCCTCAAGAATTGAGCTGTCAAAAGCAAATAGATTTTTTTCAAATCAGACTGGTAGTTCCAGAGATTACCCCTACATAAAACTTACAATAAAAAAAATACCTGCTTATAATATTGGTATAGATATGCAAGTAAAAACATTTGGTTAAATTCTTAGTTTATCGAACTAAAGAACTTTTAGTTTGCCAAGAGATGTTTGATCAGAGAAGAGCTTCTAATACGCCACTTACAAGGTACAAATGTAATTAATAAACAAATTAATTAGTAAATGAATCACTGAAGAGTACAGCCTGGGCCAGCCCCACCCAGTAGCCATCTCAACATATTGACATAAGTCTACATCAGTGGCCCACTCGACTCAGTACATACTCCATTCAAGGACCACTTACATGAGAGAACCATAAAAAACTTTACAAACTACATCGTTGCGATATCATGTTGTAATCATTAAAAAAATTGTCTAAATTATACGTGGAATATCAACATAATTATGCAATATATCGGAGTTAAAAAGGCCAACTTCCTTAATTAAAAACGTTCAAAATATACTTGCAACCTCATCTCAGCGACAATCAGTGTCAAGAACTTGTCAAAAATGTACGTAAATTAAAGGTGTTTTTGACAGATTGAGACCGAAATTAGAATGCGAACATTCGTAAAAATAGGGGAATTTGTCCTGTGATATACGATTCCATAATTGATACTTTCTAGCGGTGACATGACTTTATACGAACGTCAGTCTAATGTCTAAAATATGTACGAAAAATGAACGAAATTGTACGCTAAAGTACTAAGTATACAAACTTCGCAGAAAACAAAAATTAACGTGTCACCGCCAGGAAGTATTCTTTCTAGTGGACGCCATATATTTCACTAAGGGCCGATTTTTCCAACTCCAGATAACTTTTATTCGAGGAATAAAATTGACGTTTCACAGATTTTGAATGGAAGAACTGTCAAAAATTCAAAATTATTCCTCCGATAAAGTTATTTGGTGTTGGAAAAATAAGCCCTATGTGGTAAGTATTCCACTTTTAGAATTTGTTATGAGCCAAGAAAAATGCATAAACTAGGTTCAATTTCTATAACAGTTTGGGTATATATACTCGTAGGTATATTAATCGGGTAGTGAAACATTTAAATACTTACATGAAAAAAAAATGAAATAAATACGAGATAACGAATTTGGTTTGCCACAAAAATTAGTTATCTCGTATTTATTTATAATTGATTTCATTTATTTATTTATGAAATTATATAAGTAGGATGTAACCTATAATAATAATAATAATATCCCTGGACATTTCACACAGCGCCATCTAGTCCCAAGCTAAGCAACCTAATGCTTGTGTTATGGTAACAAGATGGCTGATAAACTACTTATATACATTTTTTTTTTTTGTAAATACATACATATTATAGATAGAAAAACACCCAGACTCGGAACAAATACATGTAGGTCATACAAATATTTGTTCCGTGCGGGAATCGAACCCGCGACACGCAGCGCAGCAGTCAATAACCTAATGACAGCCCTTAAAAATATTTACATGTGTGAACAAGAGGTCAAAAGTTTAACCACCGCTGTTTACAAATTTATATTGCGCTGCGTGTCGCGGGTTCGAGTCCTGGGCAGATGACATATTTGTATTGCCTAGAGGTAGTTAAAAAAAAAAAAAAAACAAAAAAAAATTACCTACAGACCGAATTAAAATTGTCTTGCTGACGGTCCAGCATGTTGACGGTCTAATATTTAACAACTAACGATACTAGTCTTAAGTCTAGGTTACACGTTACGCACGAACTTTTTACACTTTTTTTAAAAGTTGTTTACTTTGTAAGAAAAGGAAATATTGATTGGATACGGATACTTTATACTTACAATGACGGTAGACATTCCAATTGATATAGGTAGTCACGTAATTTGTCTCTCTATCATTACTAAGGCATTATCCAAATTAGGTTGAAAACCCGCACTTTTTGAAGCGCAAAAAATTCCAAAGAATGCTCAAAACGTTCACCTCCCTTTCATCTGAGAAGAAGTTGCGCCACTTTCAAGGAACTATCAGCCTCTTGGCCTTTTCAGAGAGTAAAGTTCGCCTTCAAAGACCTCTAAATGGTTACATAATCAGCCAATAATGTTAACACTGCTGGGACACAGGCCTCCTCTCTTCGAGCGGGAGCGGGCTGTAATCTACCAAGCTGGCCCAGCGCAGGTTGGTCTAAATTCTTAACCAGTATCTACTAAACATCTTATGATCAACCTGAAGGTTCCCCTGGTTTCCCTGGCCACCGTGGGTGGTCTGTATCACAGCACTTAGCGCGTCACACAAAAAATCACATAGAAAAAATATGAAAATATCACACTCATAACAGGTAGGGAATAAGATGGATGTGACGAGACGGTATCGTGGCTCAAGGCCCTCCTGAGCAACACAACTTTGTTCGGCAAAATTGGACCCACGACTCCTTATCAATATATCAACGAATTAAATATTTAACACATTTTCGAAACTTAGCTAAAGCTAGCTTATTCTGCCATAACTTAATTTAAGAAATCTTTGATACTTCCTATTTTATGTAAGTTGCGGAGACGTTTTGCGTACATACAACTCAATCTCCCAGACTCTCTATAGTTTATTTATTTTTTATTTGGGAAACAAACAATTGTACATTAGGTAATTAATACAAACATAGTATGATTACATCATGTGGTTAATGAACAATTAACGACGTTTCCACAGATTACTAGGTACTTATATATTACAGTGCGCAGTAAATACAAACAAGACAGAAGTACAATTTATATTAAAAAAAAAAACTACAAATTAGATAATTAACATTAAAAATTTACAGTACAAAAACAAAGGGAAAAGGATCGTAAAATTATGAGGAAAGGACCTGAATTAGTTCCTAAATTTGTTGAACGACAAATGGAAAATATCTATATTAGTAAAATTTTGGTTATATATACTCGTAATACCTGCATATTATAACTTGCCATATCCTCATTCGTCAAATACTGTGTATAAATAGGTAACTTTAGACATTAAGTACAGTCAACAGCAAAATTAGATGATCAAAATCAGAAATTCAATACTAATGAACGGAGTTCGCAGCTATATGGCAGCTATACTAGTAGTAAATGTTTGGTATAATTTACAATCACATACTTTTGAATCACTTCGACGCCACACAGTTCTAACGCGAACTCCGTTCATTAGTATTGAATTTCTGATTTTGATCATCTACTTTTGCTGTTGACTGTACTAGGTACCCTAATTGCGTAACACACTATCAATTGGACGTAGTTTAGCAGAAAGGATTCAACCCACAAAATGTAATTTTTAATTTATAGAGGTTTTAAGCTTAGGTGTGTATTGCTGCAATGATATTGTATATGGAATATTTTGAAATATTGTCACATAAGGGCAAATATACCAATATTTTTATGAGTCAAGTTGTATTACAAAGACTAACGCAATTTTAGAGTTATTGGGAAGAATGTCCTTTCTGCTAAACTACGTCCAATTGAAGGATATTGCTAATCCATTGCTTAATATGTTCTAAGAATTTGTCTGCTCAACAACGTTAATTACGCAATGAATGTTGTTGAACTGTCAAAATGAAAGCTATTGCTACTAATTGTGTGTTACGCAATTACGCCGCTGTTCTGTTGTATCTGTTCTAAACACAGCCATATACAGGGTTATTGGAAAAACACTAACAATCTCTTAAGAGGTAATTGTACTCATTCGTTATGAACAACTTTTACTATGGGACCAAACTTGAAATCGCGAAAAATAAATCAGCTGGTCCCTACATTTATGTTCGTATGGCTCGTCAAAATGTAGGGAACAGCTGATTGTTTTTCGCGATTTCAGGTTTGGTCCCATAGTAAAAGTTGTTCATAATGATGAGTACAATGACCTCTAAAGAGGTTGTTAGTGTTTTTCCAATAACCCTGTATAATTTAACTCAGTCTCAATACGATCGCAGTGTGTCCACACTAATCCGTCACTCCGCCATGTTTGTTTTCCTAGGTCAGGTACGCTTCGCAGGCGCACAGGTATGCCCCATCCGTCCCGGCTCAAGAGCTTGTTTCCTTTGCCTTTTCACACGATAATGAAACAACAACTGCACTAAACTTAGGTAAAACGTGATTTAAGATGAAGTTGGAGGTTTTTGAACGAAAATACGAAATCCCTTTTGACAGCTACGTGTTTTGATTAGATACGGGATTCGTATGAGAGTAAATAAAAATATACTTGAGGTGTAGTTAAAGGTAAAGAGATTTGAGCATGTCCAGTTCAGGTTTGCAAAATTTTTTGCTTTTGTCGTGGTAGGTATAATAAATCTTCTGGTGGTTTGTTTTGGTTGCTTTTTTATTTACGATGATCCTTGCAGAATCCCTGTTCGTGAAAGTTATAGCTTAGTAGATATAATTTAGAAGTATTTTTAAATTTTGTGTGTGTGTTGGATCATTCGGTTCTCTATAAAATGGTTGAGCTGGATGGTGCTGATCCACGTGTCATGTTCGTGAACGGGCGCCGTCAGTTGAGACTGGTCATCTCTTAATTGTCTGGGCTTATTTTTAATTTTATATTTTAAATTGTTTTTTTACATTGTTCTCACATATAGAAGCAATAAGAATAATGTAACCAGGATTTTGTAAAAATGTCTTGATTTAAAAGAGTGTCCATGGAGTTTCTTGCCCGTTCTTCTCCATAGAGATCTACGCTTTGGAATGGGCAACTAGTTTCAACTTTCTGACTAACTGACCGACAGTTTAATTTTGACAATTCAATAGTGCCTGTAAATGGTTTAATAAAAATAAATGATTTCGTTACCAAACGCAAAAACCAAATGACAAATTATTTTTATTGTTTTTTTATACTAGTAATTGAATTTGATTTACGTGCATAGGTTTACCTATTATGGAAACATGAAGTTCTTACAACTTTTTTATTCTTAACTTATTGAGACATCGAGAGAGTAGTTATACGATGCTATCTTTAATAATACGCAAATATTAAAACAATAAATAAAAAAATCAAAAGTCATTTATTCAAATTAGACTGCACATCAGCACTTTTAGAACGTCAAAATTACCAAAGCCAGTCCCCCAAAACGCCCGCCCTTCACCACTTCCTAGTGCTTTCTTTAAAAAAATGAAGATAATAAATAAAAGCGTGTTAATAAAAAGTATCCTTACAAAATATGGCCATAAAACACTTGGCCACCTATGGTGTTGCGACCTTTTTTTTATATATATTTATGTTTTTTTTACTCTTAGAATCTCTCTTTAAATGTCAGTTGGGTGAGCAAACGAACGAAGTGAACGTTCCTAAAATTACGAGGATTGCCCCTCTGATCTCAGTCTCAATCTGTCAAAAAATACTTCTAATTTCCCTACATTTTGACAAGTTTTTGACATATGTTTGTCGCTGAGATGAGACTGCGACTAGATTTTAAACGTTTTAAATTACGAGAGTTGGCCATCTGGTATTTAGGAAAGCCACATTATTTTTTCCTAGGTTCAATACCCTCAAGAAGTTGGTCTGTCTCTATGGGTACAGTCACGAGCATAAATACCTTACAGCTACGCAAAATTCAAAAGCGTTTTTCGCAAAAAATATCAAACAATACGTACTTTAGGAGAAAATCGCTTTTGAATGTTGCGTAAGTGTAAGGTGCTCGTGACTGACGTACAGACGCCAGCAGGTCAAGCTACCCGAAACTGTCAAATTTTCCCAATCAACCTTGAACCTTAATGCTTTAGCAATAAAGTTGAAAATCAATTAAAGAAATCTGACAGTTTGTAGTAGCTTGATGTGCTGGCTTCTGTACCATCATTTTAGATAAAAACATTGAAAAATGTACACGATTAATCACTATTCAAGTATTCAAGAACCAGCAGGGATCCCCCATAGTAAATTACCAATCTTTTTCTCTACCATAAACTTGATATTCACAAGTTCTGAAGCACCTCTTTGGCACCTCTCGTTTACTAGAGGACCGTAGAGCATAGTCTTACGTTCTCATGCGTCCCACGGTCCCCCTGCATAAGCGGCGTGTGCGCACTTAAAAAACAATTAAAGTTATGCCTCAAACTAGACGCTGAGGGGGGCTTACATGGTGGAAGTTAGAAGGGAGGTTTTGTGTTAATATTTTATGGGTAAAGGAATAATAGTTGACAAAATAAGATTCAATGTGAATTCTTTCCATTTTTATCAATCCAATTTTGGAATGGTACATCCTAGAGGAACCTTTTAGGTATTGAGATATTAACTTATATGTAATTCAAAGGCAACCCCGTAACTGTGTGGTATATTGATTGCGTTACAAATAGTATTTGTAACGAAAGACATAAATTATGATCCAACAGTATTTGTGAAATACTCACCATTTATTCGTACCTGTCAGATAGGAAAATTATTATTGCATTTAATATCTGACAGCTTGCAGACTAAGCAAACTGAATTGGCAGTGGGCTGGCCATGTCTGTTGAAGGACCGATGGCCGGTGGAGCAGACGAGTCCTACAATGGAGACCGCGTATCTGCAAGCATAGTGTGGGACGCCTCCAAGCTAGATGGACGGACGACCTAAAGAAGGTGGCTGGGGTAGAATGGATGCGGAAGGGCCAGGGTGTTGTGGCGCTCGTGTGGGAGAGGCGTATGTCCAGCAGTGGACTGTAATAGACAGAGTTGATTGCATTTGATAACCATTGTTGAGGAAGGTTAGGATAGAACACTAAGAGAAAACGCAGTAATAGCGCGGGTGATGCGATGCGATGGACGAGGGAACAATAAATTTCACGCAAACAAATCTCGCGGGCAGAAACTAGTACAAAATACGTAGCACATTCCAATCATGCCTTATTCTTATCTTATGTTATAGTTTGGTTTCCGCACTTAGTCCTTCAAGTGGTCCAATTCTCCGGTACCAAAGTTCAGTTTTCGTTTAGGGACAGACTGTGGCTACGCTAACATACTACATGTAAACCTCCTACATCTCGAAACAACTCGATATCGCGAATCCCGGGCATCGCTCGCGGCCTAATCCCGGCCTGTAATCCCGTACAAGTGGGCGCCTCGGGGGATCTCTGGGAACTTTATTACGGGACTTACGCATGTCCCCGCGGTTGCACGTCCCTGCTTCTCTCGAATATTTAATAGTCGTTATAAGGAATTAATTTGACCGCCCCCGAAGCAAGATTATCTGCAGCATATTAAAAGTTCTAGTGAGAGTACCCTTTACATTTCGACTTATTTTTGTGGTTTTCTACTTGTGTGTGAATATATTGGTGGCTTGAATCTGTTAATCGTTTAGTAACAAAGAATCTAAGTGACTTTACATAATTGAATCCGTTAGGTACAGTGCATATGACTGAATCAAAGGTACAGTTGACCTCATGTTTTCAGTGTTGCCCCTTATTATCTTGCTAGCATACTCTGATCGATCTAATCTGTAGTCAATAAGTGTCATGTCATGACCGTCAGCTGTCACCAGTACCCATATTCTCAGTCTATTACAGTCATTTACTGTTCGTAATTGTTCTTGTGGTTTACCTCAACGCCCTTCCAACAGTTACACATTCAATCGGTCTTTAGTATCTACTTCTACCTATTTACAGAAACTTTTTACTAAGGTACCAAATGCAGTAGAGAATCGGAACTAACATATGCAGCCAGCTCTGAGATCTCCACATCTGGCGATAGTATTATTAAGGCTAGCCCCCAGGATTAGACATAGGATTCATTAGTTACCCCTTTGCAAAAAACGAACAGCAGCATAGATAATATATTGATTAGCATTAGTGCCTAATTAATTACATAAATCAAAAATATTTTTTACACGAAAGGAAACTACCTATTTGACCCAACCCAATAACCCACTGATCGGAGTCAAAATTGCTTTTCATTAATCAACCAACACAGCCCATATGCCTTCTTACTAATTGTTACAAACCCACACAAATTCACACTGTCCCACGCATCTCAAACACCTTGTTAAACTCTGAAATAAAAACATCGCCGAGGTGGTGCATCTAATTAAAGTGAGGGGGGCTGGCGCGAGGCTGTGTTGCCAGGGAGGGGGAGGTTGGTACACGGTAGCTATGGCGGGCGTTAAGTGGCTCTCGCAGTAAAACCATCATAAACTTGTGTCTTCGCCATAACCGGTACAGGGGAACGGCATTAAGGATGCTAGTTGAGGAGATTTTAAAAAGTAGAAGTGAAACATATAATTTCTGCTTAGTAGGTACCGCATCTCTTTGCATATTATTTTTATATCTGAGTAAAGTAATATGATTATGATCCTTGTTGTTATGAAAATAAAAAGCAATGGTCATGTCAAAGACTATGATTTCGGTTTCATATAAACATAGGAAGGAAAACGGTAATTTTCAAAATAATTGTTTGTAAATAAAATCTGAAGAGCATTAATAAATCGCTTACTTAGCATCTAGTGACACTGAAAATCTACTCTACCATAAGTACCAATATTCACAGAGACGACAAATTAAGATGAGATGTGAAGTCATAAAACCAGTAAACTTCCATAATATAAAATCATTTAGGCATTCCCTTATTTCATTGAATCCCTAAATAGATATCACGTCTCTATCCAGTTTGCCGTTTAGGTGTACGGGACCACCCGTGTTCGAGCACTCTCGAGCGACTAGTTGTATCTCCGGGATTCGCCCGCGCCTCCCATGCCGACCTCCTCTCATACAGGACCTCAGATAGACAGCCTAAGTTCCTTCCTATAATACCTAGGTATTCCTCTGTGTTGTTTTGAGCTAGAGCGTCGTTTAGACAGGATATTAAAATTATAGTGTGTTCCGAGATTGTTGGCAAATATTTGTTTTTGCATTAAAAATGTTTCTGAGTGTAGTCTATCTAAGTACTCGTCTATTTGCTAGTGTGTAGTTAAAGAGCCTATATTTTCTGAAGGATTTAAGGCTCAATTTGAAGTATGTTAAGCTGAGAATGCGATGTTACATGTCACAGAGAAATATGCAAAACCACCTATGACTTTCTTATGTTCAACGGATGTGCTTAAGACAATTTACCCCAAGAAGGAGAGTTTACTTAGCGTAAAAAAGTAATAGGATCTAATGAGAAGTTTTTATTACAATCAGACAACATATACAGTGCCCTCCATAAGTAAATCCACAGAAATTGTAAACATCAACAAAATTTTGGCGATTGGAATTCCAGTATTTGACAAATAAAAGCCGATTGTCCAAAAAATTAATTAGGTAATTACTTATCACAGTTAGTTGAATAGGTCAATAAAGTTATAGTGTAGCAGTTAAAATATTTGAAACTAGAATTTTAGATCATAATTATGTAGAGCTGTTCGTGGAAAAATGCTAACTAACTAACGGAGGGTACTTAAGTACGTACCTATCTACCTGCGGTCCTATTCTGTAAAAATATCACCATGATAACTTAGGTGAAGTGATGCTATGGATTGACACTATGGACAGCTCACTTTAAGCTCACTTAACCTAAGTTTTCACAGTGAAATTTTTACAGAATAGCACTACAGCTTTTAAAGCGAATTAAGAAGAGAGAATGTTCCATCACAATTTAGCAAAGAAACGACCCATGCAATTTCAAAACTTAGTCTAACTCAAACCCCAGTCCTTTTAGCCCACCTTCTACTATGCAAGTAGTCCAAGAGCGACCTGCCCCAACAGCAACCTAATAAATGTTTGCCCAGACAATTAAACAGGGGCTAAGACAAATATTCCGTGGGTGGCCGTGAGCTGTCCGCTCAAAATCAAATGACATGGCGTATTCTTATGGCCGTGTTATAGTTTTTTTTTCTTCTAGTTGTTGAAAATAGTGAGTCAATATTGTGGTTAAGGAAAAAAGGGTTTTGGTTGAGCTGTTTTGAGATAGATTTTGGATATTAATTCCTGATTATAATTAACCCTTCAAAAGAATGGTTAAATCTACTCGTACACTCTGTAGAAAAAAAAAATCGTTTTATTCAACTCACTTTTGGACAATTTATTTATTAAAACTTTATGCAACTGTTTACTCTGGAATAGATACACAGAACAAAGCAGGCAATAAGAGTTATAAATGAAACCTACTTAAATAAAATAGAGAATGCATAAAAGAAATTCTCACAAACCCAATGAAATAAAGCACGAACTAAATTAACTGCTGCACTTCATAGTACAAACAAATCCATTCAAAAAACAATATTTTTCTCATCTCAATAACCCCCAAGATTGGTCACAAGTAAAATTAAATTAATTAAATATAAATAAAGAAAAAAACAACGCGTGTCGGACACTACGCACCCACTTCAATCGATTCGGATGACCGATTACTGAAGGAAAAGCGCGCGCAAAGTTCCCGCGCAAAAGTTTTTTCAACATAACCTATAAAAAAATAGTACTGTGTTATTTTGTACCCTATTTAACGATAATAAGGGTTGCAATTCCCTGTTTCATTATCTATTCACACGCTTAAAGTAATTGTGGTCACGATGCTTTAAAAAAATAACCTCAAAAGGGTCACATACTTCATGTAATTGAACAACCATTTTGTTTATATTGGGGTCTGGTATAGATAATGATCTTTTGAACAATGTAAAGTATCCGAGATTGAGTAATAGAGTTTTAGAAATAAGTGTTTTAGTAATTAAATTATATTTCACGCTAGATTCACGATCGATTTATGGTCTAACTGTTTATTTGGTTTTTCAAAATCATGGAATTAGAAAGTACCTACTTATAATTTGGCTACAATACGATAGAAGGGACTTACCAAGTGTGTATGAAGTGAGGGCAGAGCAGTATCCTTGCCGTCTGAATGAACGTGGCCGGACCGTGCTCCGTCAGGGGCTCAAACGAAACATCGATGTGTACATTTTCTATGAAGTCTCAAGTCCGTGTCCGGGCCAGGGACGAACCCTGCCTTGTGTGTGCCACGGCCCTGTCACGTTCCGGTCACGGCAATTAAAAATGATACTCCTACCTACATCGATAACCAGAACAGAAGATAAAACTCACTCCATTTATTGAGTGAAATAGAATCCCCAAAACGGTTAACAAGATAACGACCCTGATTTTACAACAGCTAACAAAACGTATCAAATACCATCGGTCACAGCTTTTATCATCCGAATCCCCATAAAAGACACCTGGTGTGGCTGGTGTTCACGCATCAAACTGCCTCTAAGCCCATTACGAAATCATCCCTATAAATACACCCCTTTTCTACCTGGAGTGAAGCCCTCTTCCCTCCGGTCACACGGTGCCCTCCCTATAAAATAATGCTTGTAAATATATCATTATAATCATATGCGTATGTTTGACGGAAGTTCAAACATACGCATATGATTATAATGATATATTTGTGATTGGAACATCACTAGCTTTTGGAGTTCTGTAGGGTGTGGGTAAAACTGCAAGTCTTTGGGTAACGGCAAAGGAGAAGCAGGAACACGACACACATTAAATGATAAATGATTTTATTTTGTAAGTAGTTTTGTACAAACACTTTTACACGTCAATCATATTTTAAAACTAGATGAGTTCGGCGTTTCCTATCAGACTAGTCAGTGCACGCATATGTCAGAAATCGTGCAGCTCAACTCAAAACTTATGGAGCTCAACGATTCGACGAACAATACCAAAGAAAGGAGCATTCAGATGGAACATAATGTGGAATGTCCCATAACCAGACTAACCTTATGCATTTATCTGTTCCGACTGACTAATTAACTATCTATCTAATTAGGTATCCCTACTTATTGAAACATGGAGATGACATCTCTATTGTTAAGAAACATCATATAACAACAATTATTAATCTAAAAGTGTCGATTGCTATTTATTAACAAAAAAACGCTAAGATCGAAGAAAATTAGGTACTCCTGATGTGATTATTTTTCTTATTTTTGCTTGAGATACGGAACCTACATGAACAACCACAACCCCTAATCAAACGGCAATATTTTTTTTAAACCAGAGAGGGTTGAAACAATAACTGTCAGTTTGACAGCGCGCGCTTTTTTAGTGTTGCCAACGTACTTAATATGTAATTTGTAGGGATGGGAAGCATGATAAGCATTAGGGGTGGCTGATTGATTAAATACGCGTGCGGCAGCGTGATAGCCACCGGTTAAACGTGTTTAAATGATAAGGGAGGAAATTATGCATATAGACGTATAAGGAGATCGTACACCGATAATAATGACATTGAACAAGTGGTAGAAGATTTAATAATCTTTAGATTACCAGCTATGGGTAAATATTACTTTTAATCGTGAATTATGTTGAATTAGGACATTTTTGAGTACCAGAGAGGTGCAATTCTCGTAATTTTAAGAACGTTCGCAGTCTAATCTCAGTCTCAATACCTCTAAGTTCCCTACATTTTGCCCAGTACCTCACTATTATAACAGCTTTAGAAGTATTGATACCTCACTAAAAGCAGGCAGGTGTGATAATAACACCGGGCACGTGCCATGTTGCACAAAATGCACTCTCACGTCCGACACACGGTAATTTAATTATATACGAATCGATCTACTATAATAATTGTATTATTATAATGGGAAAAGTACGCGCACATTCATCCCTTATCATTTTTGACTAATTGCATTTGGCTCTCGTACCAGAGATAGATTAGATTTTGCATATATCTACAACTAGTCGTTTATGGTCGGTACCTATTGTAGATGCAACAAAATGGCCTACGTGCTTGTGTGCTAGCAGTTACTATTAGGTACCTATTTATGGATGTCCATCACCAGCCATAGACAGTCGTAGCATGTAATTAGTCGGTTGTAGAACAGTTTTTAGTTAAAGAGCTTATCTGAGGACCATCACCACAAACTCCACAAAGTATAGCTAAGTACTGTGTTCCAATTTGAAGGGTATGAGTGCCTGTGTACACTCACATCACATGAGACATTTCAGTATCTCGGATGGATAGTTTCGCACCTGCGATGACACTTTCTGTGGAACCGTCCCCAATCTTCCTGACATCAAAATCCACACTCAGAAATTATTAAAATCCTCAACTATGTAACAGCTATTTCATTACGCAACAGAAATGGAATTCCAAAAATATTTCATAGGTAAGTTAAATTAAATAACGTTACCTACATAAACGGGGAACGTTTCGAAACTCCGAGCACAGGTGCCCTTAATCAAATTATACAAATTGCAACATACAATATTCATTATGATAGGGACGGGACGCCAGCGGGCTGTGCGACGCGCGATGTCGTCTCACAATTTGTGGAGTTTCTGTTAAATGTACGGGTATAAATGTACGTAGAATTGAATGTAGAAAGATAAGTTCTTGAGTATTTGATTTTTGGTTCAAATTGACTAATTACATATTGTATAATGGAAAACAAAACAATGTCGTCGATACCAAAAAATGAAACTTGAAAACACATGGGCCCACTGCTGTCTAAATCTGTAAGAGGAAGGCGCTGATGTCCGTCACACAGTTTATACTAGCACGGACACCATCGTTTACTCTATCCTTTAAAAGGCAAACTTTTTATACTGTTTTTTTGAATAGGATAGATGATTTTTGTACCCACCTTTCTGATAATAAACAATTATTATTATTATTATTACTGCCCACACATACCCAGCTTTTTCTCTTAGAGAGTCGAATCACATATTCGCAACTTAACTTTAAAAAGAAAACTTTAAGAAAACCTAGAACTAACTATGGTAGAAAAAATATACTATATGAGGGAGCAAAACTTTATAATGAATTACCTGATAGTGTGTTTAACAGTCACAGATGGTATGACATTGTAAAAAACTTTTTTACAAAGAAAAACACTAGAAACTAAAAAATAACTCTAATTTCAGAAGTCGGTGTCGCTGATGCCGCATTTTCGTTTTTTATATCTACCGACTTCCGAAAGTTATTTTTCAGTTTCTAGTGTTTTTTTGGAAATCGGTTGTTTTTTTTTTGTACAAAAGTTTTTGTTTTTCACTTTTTTAGAGGAACCCCACCCCAATAACAACTTTGACAGAAGTGAGGGTGTACCATGGTATAGGTACTGAACACATCTGTGTACCTCTTTAGAGGGTACAAACGTGATGTTATGTTGTGTGATTGCGTAAACAATGCATACCTACATATGCGATAGCAGCAATCGCGGTTGATTTGCTGGCATTTATTGAAGAGTTCTGTTAATTAATGTTCTTTTTTTGAGAAATAAATGTCTTTAAGCCGAATCAAACCACTTTTGGCCTAAGGGTATAACGATTTTGTACGCATTCTATACAAAATCGTTGTTTTCTATGGATAAAAGCTGAATAAGCGGTTAGTCCCTAAGGAGGATCAAATCAAAGATACGCCCGTGCCCACATGCTTTGAGAAAATGTTCTTGCTGATGCCAAATATTTTTGTATTTGGTCCCAACTCGTTTGGAAATAACAATAAATCAAGTCATCATAACTTATCGATACTTTTCCCATCACTACAAATAATCGACAAGGTGTAATTAATTCATGATCAATAATGATGTGGAGGTTACATGCGATGCGGTGGCATGGCGGCAATTGATTTGTGCCCAATTTGTTGCCTCCATATCGCTGCGGTCCTGCTGTTTGACCGCTACTTCTGCCCACACCGCAACTCAAATATTCATTGTCATAATAGCGGACAATCATGCGTACCTACTTATATTTATTATTTACTAGCTTCTGCCCGCGGCTTCGCCCGCGTGGATGTCGGAAATTATCCCACGGGAACGTGCTAACAGGATAAAATGCACCTATGTGCTTCCCCAGACTGCCATCTATCTCACGGGCCCTTTGTGGCTAATTACAATAGAAAACCAATTGTGTCTCATTAGTGGTGATTAAGAGGGTACCTATATGATATCTAAAAAAAAAAAACTCAATAACAGAAAATTAAATACCTACCTACCTAAATAAACCTATTTCTGATGATAACTAATCTAAACTCAATAAATAAGCAAAATCCCTAAAAACTAATATCTATACGAATGACTAATCCTACCTAACAGTATTATAAAATAACCTACGGTCACTACGTACACTATCAAATATACTACCTATACTTTAAAATTAAAATCTATACCTACGACTTATATAAAAATAAACCTAAATAACTCTAAAAACTAAAAGGAATAAAAATTAACTCCATTGCGGGTGACTTAACCTACGACAAACTTATTATTTGCGGTTGGTGCAGTAATCGGGTATAGGGATCGAACCGCAAAATTAAGTTTGTTTTTTATTGTATATACTTTTCCGGGATAAAAAGTACCCAGTGTGGTGCCCAGGATATTAAAGAATAATTATACCAAGTTTCAACGTTATCGAAACGGTAGTTTTTGCGTGATACCTGAACAAACAGACAGACAGACAGACAGACAAAAATTTTTTTAATCACATTTTTGGGTTCGGTGTCGGTCTAGTAACACCCCCTGCCATTTATTTTTTTGATATTTTCAATGTACAGAATTTTCACTTCTACAGATTTATTATAAGTATAGATTAAAGAATTATTAATGTAAATTGTGTCTGAAATGTACCATTTTTTGCGGTTGAATACCTAATTTCTCATCGGAGATAAATGTTAATCTGCATCCTACGAATCGTTATTTTTATCAATATAAAGATGTTGTTTTCCATACATATCTAATCAGAATTAAGATACATAATCAGTTGAGCCATATACCTATGGGCGTTCCATTTAACCTACGTGTTCTCTCGAAACAAATATAGGTAAAGCTATTGTGTCTTGCGTGGATCCATGTTCTAGCATATGAAGGGTAGGGTAAAAGATAATTCGGCTTTTTCATGCCACTTATGCGTAAGAGCAATGGTGGCCAATTGGTAACGGCCGTGACTTACGAGTTGTAGGTCGTACGTTCGAACCCAAACAGGCGCTTTACTTTGTATAAATTATTTCATCACCACTGCTCTCAAAACGAAAACATCGTGAGGAAACTGTCCTAGAAGTTCGAGAAAAATGTCCTGGGACCAAAAATTCGAAGCCATAACAGACATTCATCAACCCGCACTGGGCTGCGTGGTTGAATACGGCGCACCCTCACAAAGAGCAGGCCTGTATCCTAGAGTAGGGAAATTATAGACTGATTATTAACAAAAAGAACAAGAACATGTTTTCCCGCAGTCTGTCCTTTAAAATGAATCATTTGATCATAATTACAGATACACAATGTCCACTCCAGTACTTTGAACCATATAATTAAACTAACGAGCATCGCACCTCTGATAAGTTTTCCCACAACAATGCATTCGATGACGCGTTCCGGCGGAAGTTCCCACCCATCGCGCAAGATGGCGCCGGCACGCGGCCGCCACGCGACTTGCGCGTGAGCCTCACCCCGCACGCTTGCACTGTTTTTATTGGAAACGATCAAAAATAATAGAAACAATACTGTGTTGGTTCGCTCTCGAATAAATTAGTTCCGGAAGGCTGGGGTTAAAACGTAATTGAACTGCTCATTATTAACGCATAAAGACTTGAATGGGATTGATTTATGAGTAAAGAATATGGTATTGGCGCCGATTCCCTTGTTAATTAAGACGCTCCACAGTTTAGACGTGATTAAAAACAAGGCTACTAAAAATACGTCAATTTACGCCTGTCGCTGACTAATTTGGCAGGACTAAACTAATATTTTATCTTTTGTCCTTTTCTTAATGAAATAGAGAGAAAAAGATGCACTGAACTTAAATTTAGTTTAGTTTGTGGACAAGGGAATCAGGGCCATTGTGTGATAAAAACTTGCCACCTTACTATACTTACTTCTAATATTCTATCAGTCGATGAGTTTTGTCTTGTACTGATAATATGTAAAATAGCATAACGCCGTTTCCCCGAAGGGTTGGGCAGAGGTGACAAGCGTACACAAACGTGCGTGTACTATAGTGGTGTAGGTACGTACCTATAATATGACGTATTTTCTTATTTGTCATTCTTCCTAGGACATCCTTCGAATAATTTGCATTAGAGTAATTCTTCATGAACCTTTCTATTTTGCAGTAAAACTGAGTCCAGTAGTTGGAATAAAAATATATTCAGATTATTAGAAACTGTGGTATAGGGTCTGCTTAACCCTTCAGGAATTACAACATTAACCCTTCAGAATACAGGCATAGTGTAATGTTTTATAAAATAATGTCAGTTGGTAGTACAGTCAGCGTCAATAATATAACTCAATGGCACAAGGAATGTTTGAGAATGAAGACAGTACACGACAACTGTCATTCAGACAAGAACTTTATACAGTTGACATAAAGTTTAATTTTCTTAGTTGTTGAGATCATTTTGTCTGTCTGTTCGTCCCGATATTTTTGACGGTGACTGTACCTAGCATGGCAAAGACATTTCCTCTCGCGGAGAAAGAATATTAGAATAAAACAACAAATATTTTTATGTTATATAGTTTATTATAACCCCCATCATACTATAATCAATAACTATTATAAACATAGGCAATATGTATGAAACAAAACATGAGTTTTATATTTATAGCACATACTGAGTATTATATATATCGGAGTATCACATTTGGCAGTTTGGGTAATGTCTAGGTACAGACGCCAGCACATCAAGCTACCCGAAACTGTCAAATTTTCCCAATCAAATTTGAACCTTATGCTTTAGCGATAAACTTGAAAATCTATTAAAGAAATTTGACAGATTGTAGTAGCTTGATGTGCTGGCATCTGTACACTTGGGTGCAAAATATAACACGTCGAGAATTCTTAAAAAATTGTTGAATATTTTAAACTATTTCGTATATTCAATGTGTATGCAACAATGTAAAAACGTGTAAAATTACAGATATTTGGTGTCATTTCAGTTGAGTAAGTATTGATTATACAATTATATTCTCATTGTAACATTTTTCTATTTAATATAGAATCTATTTAATTTAATGCACCTATGCAATGAGATATTACAATTCCCATTTTGCTCAACATCTAAAAGCACATAGATTTTACAATATACAGTATTTTAGCAGGAAAACATGGATCTGTAAAATATAGCTCTACTGAAAATAGTTGATAATATTCACAACACTATGGGTCTCGATAGTCGATAAGAAGCGATGCACCGTAGTGATGGCACTGTACAACAGTAATACAACAATATGCTTACATGGGCGGACAAAGTTACGTAGTTAAGGCACCATTTTTTATTTATTTTGGCTCGTTTTGGACTTACATAATCTATACAAGAAATAAGATCATTTAAATTGTACAAAATAAAGACAGATTTATTCAATCGTGATTTTGGCATACATTTATACATGGTGGATTTTTGAGATGGGCTCAGTCTCCTAAGACAGTTTTCCTGCTGTTACAACAATTTAGGTACTTACCTCCCTTATTGGCAATCTATCAGCAGCAACCCTGATAGATTACCAATGAATTCTGAAAGTACTTATGAAATATAAAAAACTTTTGACTACGGCAACAACACTGAATAACAACAAAAACCATTATCCCATACATTTTCATTGAGTAGATATACCAGATAACTTTTATTCGAGGAATAAAATTGACGTTTGACAGTTTTTGTATGAAATAACTGTCAAGATTTCAAAATTATTCCTAGAATAAAATTATGTGTCATTTGAGAAATCAGCCCTAAGTATTGCAATTTTGTATGAAACAGCAGCTAATTTTCACATATCTCTTGTGTAGTCTGTTTTGTTAAATAAACTATGTTTATAACTCCAAAACGAGCCATTTATAATAGCTTATTGTTATTGAGTAATGATAAATTACTTTAATATTTTACATAATATGAGCTTACTTATTGAAATTTACAAGCATCTCTATTGAAAATTCTGAATTCTAGTTATATTTTACAATGTCATCAATTTGGAATACTATATTGTCCAATTTATTACTTAGTGTTAAGATATATTCTATTTTTTATTGTTCGCATAGATATTTGTTTCTACATATAGTGTTTATTGCATATAACATAATATTTTTACACTTCTACCAAATTGTCATTGCAAAATCATAATAATTATATTGGTAATGGTGTTTTTTTTTTTTGTTACGTTAAGAAAATCGGTCAGATCCACTGTTCTTCGAACAGAATGAATATGTTTCGGTAATTTCTTAAAAACGACTGAACCAATTATGACTTTTCTATTTTAATAAACGAACGGCTTTATACTTAATTATGAAAAAAACATATGGGGTCGGGGGACCCCCGGGAGGAACGAACTTCAAAATTAAAATCCAAGATGGCGACTACGAAAATATGAAAATTTTTGCAGCCGCCATCTTGATGTTTCATTTCACCTTATTATCGGCTTCGGCGCCCTCGAAAACCATGAAAACGATCTCTCTCTCTGACTCTCTATCTGTATTACATACAAATAGAGAGTAGGAGAAAAACCCGCATGGAGCAGGCATAACTCTTTTTCGTTACGTGACCATTTCTCCCAGTTTCCTCCTACCGTAAGCTCCGTTAAAAAACTACGTTCCAAAAAATATGTAAAACTTGTTTTTTAACTATATTTTGTTAGATGCAAATAAATCCATAGTTAACAGTCAACTACAAAGCTTAAGTTTAAATAAATTAACCGATCTACTTAATTTCCAATTTGGTATGTGTCTTACGCGTAGTTAATAAATTAGTTAAAATCAGTCTAATGCGATGATGTCGGTGGTTAGTGGGGTTGATCAGTGTTAAAAGGAGTACAATTTTGGGAAACTATCTAAAAGTTGTTGATAAGACATTTTAATTTAAAAGTAATATTTTTGATGATAAGGCTGCGTTCACACGATACGAATACGGGCAGCTCCGTACAGATTTACCGACGAGCTAAATCTACGTTTACATTTAAGTTGATGCAATTGAGACAGATTTCAGTTGATGTTACCTCATCCTAAGACATGCTGGGTATTGAGGCTAAAAAGGTCTACTCAAAACCAGTTTACCCTTCACCTCACCTTAATTTTAAATTTATGAAGACAAATGATTTGTTACACGGACAGCATGTAACAAAATTTAAAAAAGATAACAGTTAAAAAAAAACAAAAAAAAATACTCATCATTTTCAATTGAATTTTTTTAAAGGACATTGCTCTGCGTCCATACATTGTTGGCCCTGGAGCCAAGAGCATCGGATAATTATGTATTGTATTCTCTATCATTAGTAGATTCTTAAAAGATCTTGTATTTGTAGCGGACTAGCTGCAAAAAAGGTATATTTCAAAAAAAGTATCAGATTTTGAGGTTATAATCTAACCATAACAACGAATATTAAATGTAGGTACCTACGATTTTTCATAGCTCTGAGTGATTTTTAAGAAACTGAAAAGTAGGTAATATCATAATACCTACCTAGATAATTAGGTACCTATGCAGTTGTTTTTCTAAAAAGTGGATGCAAGTGCAAAATTAAAATGCATTTAAACTAACGACGCGACGTGACGTTCACAGCAAAACTAGGGATGTAGTACGACACCACACCAATAATCGATTTTTTCGACTAAGATTTACTGTGTTCTTAAATTATTTCAAACTGTCTGTTACATCACCTTTGTCATATAAACATTACAAGTATGCATGACAATGGTTTATTTTACGCCGAAAGAGAAATGTTATTTTTGTATTAATTGTCGTAAAAAATGAATTAGATAATCAAAATAAAAAGTTTTGATTACTGTATAATATTATTCTTACTACCTATTTAAATTGGAGTATGACTGCATACATAAAGTATTCTTATTAGGTTTTTAAAAATACACTTTAGAAAAGAAAACACAATCGATCGAATAATAATTCAATCAATCGATTATAATTGATTGGACATCCCTATTTCACTTCTGACACGACATGACATTAGGCGAAGATGGCGATCTAATGTTATTAGTCGCGTTAAATTCTATTAAAAGTACATTTTGGAATACAGCTAGTCCGTGATACAGAAGTATTTGCAACTTAAATAATAAAATAGGCGATTAATTATCGTTTAATCTGATACTCTTTATTGCACAGGGCCAATTTGGACATTGTCCTTTAAATAACATCTTGCTTGTTTTCCCGGAAGGGTTCGGCCAGAGGGGCAATTCTCGTAATTTTAAGAACGTTCACAGTGTGATCTCAGTCTCAATCTGTCAAAAACACCTCTAATTTCCCTACATTTTGACAAGTTTTTGAGATTTGTTTGTCGCCGAGATGAGGCTGCGACTAGATTTTGATTTTTATTTACGAGAATTGGCCTTCTAATATGTTTCAAGTCCTATGTAAAATGGGGGCGAGATTATTGCCATCGATCGGGTACAAATCCAGACATCGGAAGTTAAATTATTATCACTTTTATTTTAAACTTTTTTTTATTAAAAGTACGCATCGGTATCGCATAAACACAGCCTCATTTACAATATTCTAAGAGTATTTTTTTTTTAAATAATATTGTAATTAATAAACTGTGTGATGCAAAAGTTATCTTTTTGTGACACATCTAAAACTGCAATTTAGTAATTTTTAGTTTCATCTAGCTAATTTTGCTAACCTAATCAAGTCGAAGACAATTCCATGTTTTGCGACACAACTCTAAATTTTATAGTAAAATAGAGCGCTAAACAGTTACATGACTGCAGATAATACAGTATGTATCAGATAGATTTTTTCATATTCAAGGCTGTGGTACAGACCATCAAACTGAACAACTTTCTCCATGGGACCAACATCATAATCGCGAAAAAAAAATATCACCTGTCCCATACAAAACTTCAATACCTACGCGACCCTATGAGACAACTGATTACTTTTTCGTGATTACATTGTTGGTCCGTGGAAGGGTCATCTTCACATACCATCACCCCTCCGTGCACTGGAAAGCACGTTAAGCCGTTGGTCCCGGCTGTCATTCGTGGATCTTTGACAGTCGTTACGGGTCGTCAGTAGCCTGAAAGACTGACAACAAGTCTTACCAAGGGGTACTGTATTACCCAATAACTGGGTTGTGAAGGTCAGATAGGCAGTGCCCCATGTTACACTGTTTTCACTGATTTAGCTGCATCCGGTTAGACTGGAAGCCGACCCCAACATATAGTTGGGAAAAGGCTAGGCAGATAGTGATGTTGTTGGTCCCATGGAGAAAGTTGTTCAGTCTGATGACCTGTACCACACCTTTCTGATACACGCTGTTTAATAATGATTAATTTCTATTATTACAATATATATAAGTACAGGTTTATATTTATTCTTACTACAATATACAACTCCAGTTTGAAAGACTTATGCCCGGATTCTGAGGTCCTCAGATAAACTTTAATGAGCTATTGATTCGATGAAGTTACCTATACGCGGTGTAAGGGACTTTGACGCGCTTACTGTTAACACGAATCCAGCACAAGAATCCAAAGGGGCAATTCTCGTAATTTTAAAAACGTTCACAGTCTGATCTCAGTCTCAATCTGTCAAAAATACTTTGCTAATTTCTCTACATTTTTGACAAGTTTTTAACATTGTCGCTGAGATGAGATTTTTTTTTTTTTTGAGGATGGGAAATCATCAAATGCCTCCTCCCGCTCTGGGTGGAGCAGGAGTGTCAGACTCTTACTGACTAAAACCCACCCGTGTTCCTTCCTTAGCCCTTTATGTTCCAGGGCAGCGGTAACCCTTTCGGACAATCCCGCTACCCTGGGCAATCCCGCTACCCTGGACAATCCCGCTACCCTGGGCTGAGATGAGCTTGAGACTACATTTTGAACATTTTTAATTACGGGAATTGGCCCTCTGATAAAGAAATCTGCTTTTTCATACAAGTGCAACACTTACTGTCAAAATTTATGGAACAGTAGTTTTTTTTATAATAACTGAAGATTAATTTGAACGCTGTTATATCTAGAACGATGTATCTACCTACCGAATTCAAGACAACAGTTCACGCGTCGATGTCTCTTACATCCTGTAAACGAGAGGTTCTTCTTGAGGATTCAGAAACGCAATGTGTGAAGATATCGAACCAATATCACTATCGAATCAATAAACTCCGGCTATAAAAAAAAAACCTCAGAAAACGGATACAAACTACACAAATTAGTTAATATTAAATTTTAATAATATTTTCACTCGTGTTACATTATAAAATAGCAAAGTAAACACAAACGTAATGTTAGAGAGCAAACAAATACAATCACACACAAAACACTTAACTTCAGAATTAAATTCGATAAATAAAATATATTAACACAAATCATCACAATCACAATTTATGAGCCACTTGTTAATTTTTAAGACAAAACATATAACAAACAATAATTATGAGCCTTTTATAAATAAATACAGGATGAAATTAAAAACTTGCGCCAACTCGAATCATCATTATGATTTATCATTTTCCAAATCGAAATTCTTGCCTTCAAGTAGATACTAAATAACGACGTTTTAAGAATTTTTTAAAATTTTTTGAAAATGATCAAAACTATTACTGTCAATTTTGGCGCACGCCCGAAACGCTTTCCATTTATCGTAGAGTTCACAACATGAAGCAAGTTGGCAGCGCGTTGAGCTAGCGGTATTTACCTAATTTTGACCGCTCCTACGAAAAAAAAGTATGTATGTGTACGTATGTGCATGCCTTTCCTTAATGACCTGCTCTTAATAACACGTTGAATTAGATGTTTTAATTAGGCGCACGTATTCAATGTCATCCCGTATTTTAGTCGATGTTAAGTCGGTTTTTGTTCTTGTTACTTATGAGTACCTAACATACGGTATATTTTTCTATAGCCGGTTAAATATTGTCAAGTAATACGTATTAACGTTCAAATGTTTGAGCTAAGAATTTTGTTCAAAATTATTGTAATATAAATTGTCATACCGAGGCAATTAATCAAAATTATCGCCATATTGAAAATCGTAGTTTGTTCGTTTAGTTAAACAGATAAAACAAACTTCACTGATTGATATAGACACACAATATTCACAGAAGACTAATCGATCAATTAATTAACAAACAAACAACAGAAATAAAGGAAACGAGGATATTTCAAAGAAGTTTAAATTGCGGGAGCGAAACTAAGGTCTCTAAAAACGAATTGAAAAATTTGTGTGATGATGACTTTAAACGTTAAATGTTCATATCATTCATGATGATAAAACTAAAGGGGACCAAATACTGTTACTATAAGCCTGATAATCCCAGTGTTAGGCTAACCTAACCTACCATCTTATCCCAATGGGATTATGAACCTATGGTTTCTACTACTTTGATCTACAGCAAATAGAGGAGGACCAGAAATAGTTTGAAAATTAAAATAAGTACGTTATGTCAGTTAAGTAGGTACACTTGCTTAGGTACTTAGCAACAAACTCGACATGAAAATGTTGACAAAAATAATTTTCAATTACCTACGCAAGAAGACAATTAGAGTAAAAATCTTCTACCAAACTGGGCCCGCGTGGTGGATTACGGGCCACTCTCTCTCACTGGGATCTGAGAGGAGGCATCTGTCCCAGCAGCGGGAACACTACCAGGTTTATTTGCAAAGGTATAGACTATCAAACTGAACAACTTTCTCCATGGGACCAATATCATAATCGCGAAAATTTTTTCAACTGTCCTATAGAAAACTTCCACTAACTCGAGCTAAACGTATGGGACGTCTGAATTTTTATTCGTGATTACGATGTTAATCCCATGGAGAAAATTGTTCAGTCTAATGGTCTGTACCACACCCTTAAATTTGGCTGGTCTTTAAAAACTAACCCTGTATAGGCTGGTTATGTGATTATGTGAAGAAAAATCATTAGCACACAAATATTGCTGAGTTCTAGCAAACATCAAAACGCTATAATGTAAAGGTGTGAAAAGGCAATTACTCGAAAATTGCAAACATCAACAAGTGTGCATCAAGTCAGCAAATAAGAGCTGATTGCTAGGTAAACGATATTGTAATCATGTTATTGTGTTTGTAATCATTAAATGATCGCGACAATATTGTTCGGTAATCAGCTGGGCAAATTGACAAAATGACACAGCGAACTTGTAAGTATTTCAAAGAATTACTTACAAGTTCTGAGTAGTTTTGATTTTACTTAAGTACCAAAGGACGCGAAGCAAATAAAATTAATTAGTAAGGATGTTAATATGTCAGTCGGTTCGCCGAGAGAAAGCGTTCCGGACACTGGTCAGTGCGATAATTCTAGTAGCTAATAAAGATCACATCAAAACACGTATTCGTTTGTACGAAACAGTCTGTCTACTCTGTGAAAACTTAGGTGAAGTGAGCTTGAAGTGGGCTGCCATTCCACCCGAAGGTGGGGATTGACACTATTGATAGCTTACTTCAAGCTCACTTCACCTTAGTTTACAGGGTGAGAATGTTACAGAATAGCACTGCTGGTGTTAAGAACGCATTATCTCGTCAGCCGCTCAGTAAATTTTTAAGATTTAGAAAGATGGTCAAATAACAAACAAAAAAAAAATCAGAATATTAAGACGAAACTTTTTGAACGCGACTGTACATACATTCGGTCAATTTGCACAATTTAATATCAATCAGTAATATTAACTAATAATTAAAATTGTTTAGACAACCATGATTTAGCAAGATATAATTAATATAAATTTTGAGACCAAAATCACATAGGTAACATAATATGAGCAAATATATTTTCATAATAAGTATTATTATTTAAAATTGTTTGTGATGTAATATTAATACAATTGTGAGCATCAATATGTTAGTTAAAACAATAAAAAAAACATGTTAGGTGTGTCATAAATTATTATAATCAATATTGCAAGGCTGAAGACTATTGCTTTTCTATTAAATGGATGGAACTATCAATTCAATTGTAAGCCTTCCTGTTCATGATTCCGGAGTCATACCGGCATCGCACCGCATGTTTGTGTATTTGTATACGAATGAATATCGTGCATGCACCGCATCACCGCCGCACCGGAACCGTGTGTGCACCGCATTGATGCGATATTCATTCATATACACAAACATGCTGTCCAGGGACGGTGCGGCTTCGGCGTCATATACAGACAGCCTAAAGTACCTATGTCCTATTTGTTCGGAATTCAATAGCATACAAGGCACATGTAAAAAAAAACTAAGTAAAATTAATCAATTCCAGTGACTGAGATTCAAACACAAACAAACGAAAGTGCAGCAAAACACACTTATTCTATTACCGAAACACTTTTCCTCACAGGTTTGATAAAAACTGTATGATTTCAAAACGAGACGTAATCACAAAAACTACAACAGTTTTTCAGTCCGTTCAGGAAAACTTATATATTATGGACCAGAATAAGTCTGCGGCGATACCAACGGCCGCATTCGCGAGTTCCATTCGCTACAAATCAGTAACAGGGCCAAAGACCACAGTGGAATTATTCGCAGAATTGACGCTTGTTCGGCGCGCGCGCACGTTCGTCTCGTGTTCGGCATCGCTCGGCAACGAATCGGGCCCGTTCGTCAGTTGGAGCCCGTTGAATTTGGAACGTAGCTGTGTTACTAGACGTTCGAGTCTGGAACACGAGTTCAGTTTAGACTAGGTACCTGGAGGTGCAAAGCTAATTATTTTCTATTCAGCGTGATGTACTCCTACTTAAGTACCTAACTAAGAGAAAAGAAATGATTAAGCGTTCGTGCTGTTGATCAAACCAGCCACCACACTAAAATATATACATTTGGTTAATCCAACCAAACCAAACATGATAAGCAGTATGCAATGGAATACAATATAACACAAAATACAGGGTGACATCATCCACGCGCAAACTGTAACATGAATATGAATTCAGCACATGATACCAGACCACCTAGCGTAGAAACTGTTCTTCGGCTATCAAAAAAAAAATCGGCTGTTTCATATAAATGTGCAATATTTACATGGTCGAAATTTATGGAACAGCATTTTTTTTTTTTTAATAACCGTCTATAAAATTCAGGGGTTTCAGAATCATGTACTGAATCCGTGGTAACAGGTTGCTCGTCGATGTCTCTGCCACCCTGCATTACTTGCAGCAATAATAAATGTACATATTTCACTACCACCAAGGCCAACATACTCCCCACCCAGCCAACCTAAAAGTGATATTTTTGTAGAAAAATAATATAAATACTTCTACTATTCATACCAATTTTAACAAATACAGATAGTGACCCTACAAACTTACTTATAAGAATGATCCTCAGCATTTTGCTTAGCTTTGCGCATGTCGGCGAGTTCCTTGCGCAGGCGCATGCGTTCAGCATCCATTTCCTCGACGTTACCGTTCGATATTTTGTTCTCGTGTGACTCCAAACTGTTTGGAATACCAATAGTATAATTAAACAAAAATTTACAAATGTATCGCATTCGTGTCATGGACTTAAAATGGCAACTTTGTATGTATGTATACTTCAGTCGTTCGTCACCATTATTACTAGTCGACAGCAGTGGTGGCACAGTGGTGACTTGAGTTTGTAGCTCGTAGGTTCGAACCCCGACAGGCGCTTGACTTTGTGTAAATTATTTCATCACCACTGCTCTCAAAACGGTGAAGGAAAACCTCGTGAGGAAAGCGGCATGTCCCAGAACCAAAAATTCGAAGACATGTGACATCTACCAACCCGCACTGGGACCGCGTGGTGGACTATGGCCCACTCCCTCTCACAGAGAGGAGGCCGGTAACTCAGCAGTGGGAACATTATAGGCTGATTATGATTGCTAGCCAAAAATCGACTATAGCTGGACATGGGCACAGGAACGGTCGTTCTGGGGAGTCGTCTTGGGGCTACCTACAATGACAGAGCTTGTGCTTCCCGCATCCAGCAGATTGCTGCAGCTTTCTGGTTGATTACACCGGCACCCACAGTCCCCACACACTTCAAAGTGGAACACAGCAACGCTGCTTGGCGAGAAAATAGGTATGGGTCATTTTGAAGGAGTTCATCTGGGGAAGTAGGTAGTAGCTAGCTCGTTCAAAATGAGCCCTTCTAGAGTAGGTAGTAGGATAGAGGTATGAGGAACAGGGTGTAAAGTTCACTCAACCTCCATAGAAAAGTGAGGATACTCCGACCAGACGGGTGTCGTGTCTGGCGGGAAACTGCCCGATGATTGATGTCGGGCCGTTGTATATATGCTAGTTGCGCGGTAAACTCTGCTTGCGAGATGCAGGATTTTGCATAGCGTCAATGTGACGCGTAGTTCGCATGTGGCGGTGTAAATACCGCTACAGTGGGACAGCTCTTTATTCAGAAACAAACGCTACTTACATACTTGTGTGTCTTTTAGTCTGTGCTAAATAAATGTTTTTTCTTTCTTTCTTTCAGGCCAAGTACGGGCTACATGTCAACCGCCTTTGATTTTTCTTTTATTTTTGATCAAAGGTTACTTACCCATTAGTGACTCTTAGAACGCGCAATTCGTCTTCCAGTTTGACGATGCGATCCATCATACGACGCTTGTCCGCTTCCGAAGCACGTAGAGAACTCTGCAACAACAAAATATGATATCAATTACTTATCTGGCCAACTTGCTGTGTTTGCATAGACTTGAGCGGTCTAAGAGAATGAGAAAAGCAAGAAAATGCTGCAATAACTTAATTGTTAAATCGTTAACTGAAGGCCAATTTCTCACACATAAAAAATAACGAAAACCCCATCTTAATCTAATCGAGATATCGATCGAGTAGTTTTTGAGAAAATACGGGTCGAATACGGCCCATTTCCTACTACGAAGTTACTATTTGGTTCAGTCGGTCCCGATACGACTGAACTTCATTTTGACATTTGTTGTATCGTACTATACCCTACTCTGAACTCTATACTAACGAGAAAAGTTATTATATTAGTTTATAATTTTACTCTGTAATTCAATAGTTCAATTATATCGAAATTAATAAAATGATATCGATAAAACGTTCATCTCTGGCACTTCATTTCGTTCAATTCTACACTGACCCAACTGAGCCGATCCGAACTTTTTTCGTAGTAGGGACCACAATATTCGGTTCGGCCGTGTGTCGGTTCGAACCGATCATTCGAATGTGTCACTTCGGAGTAGACCTCCAGAACCTTCTTTTTTGAAGTCGTTTAATAACGTTCTAAATCAAGTCTCCTCATCTCAACGACAGTCAATTCAAAAAATTTACAAAAATATAGGTGAATTACAGGTTTATTTTGACAGCATTAAGACTGAGATTAGAAATGAGAATGTTCATAAAAATATGGAAATTGTTCCTCCGGTCTCCATAAAGAACGAGGAACGAACTGCTATAAAGCCACGTCAAGTTATTTTTGCGGAGTCAGCTCGGATAAAAGAAAACATTTTTCACGAAAATAGTACGTAAGATTTGTACGTAGAATATTTTTCTAAAATCTTCAGAAAATCTTCCTAGTGTCCCAGTCTGTACCGAGAGGCTGTATTTCACGTGTGTAGCACAAGAGTGCAGTCGCCGTCGTTTGGCTACGGGTAATGTATTCGGGGACACGACGCGCTGACCACGCGGCTTTCAAAGGGACGGTAAAATGCTGCTTTTTAGTGGAGATAAGAGAATGTACGTATTTTAAAAAACAAATATATGGGTACTTCTTGATTAGCGAAATATTGTTGGAGATCAAGTAGAAGTACAATAGACAAATCTATCTATCTAACTATAGGCCGACCGCTTAACTGAGACGTTGCCTGAGGGTGATAGTTGTCACAAGTTGACGAATCACTAAGCTCTCGCATCACATCACCACACCCCTCCCGCAACGCGCTGCTACCTCAGGCAACGTCTCAGTTAAGCGGTTGGCCTATAACTAGCCTGTATTATCCCAGCCGGCCAGTCCTTTCGGTAGGAATCAAGCTCGTCCCGCCATCTTCGCTTTGGCCTGCCGCGATGTCGCCGTGAGGATACACTAGAGAGGGTTTAACTACAGACGAAACAGAGAGAACCTCTACTGAATTATCTTAACAGCTGCCAGACAAGTACCAAAGATGTACCGGTATTTATGAGACGTTATTGGCCCATCAGCACATCAAAATCTGAATCATTTTGAAGGATATTTCTAATCCATTCTTTCATATATTCCAAAAATGTGTCTGCTCAACAACGTAAATAACGCAATGAATGTTGTTGAACTGTTAAAATTAAAGCCAATGCTACAGTTAGTGTGTTACGCAATTACTCCGAAGCTCTCACAAAATATTCTCTTCCCCCAGAACATCTGTATAACAATATCAGTAACTCAACGAAACATTGCATTACCCTTAGTGAAACATTTTAGCGCTCCAATCTTCTCACCCCGCTCGGTATTCCGTGGGTGCCGTTAACGCCGAAATTGCCTCTATCTCTTACACCGGAACCGGCCGTCGTAGGTTACGTAGACATTAATAAATGGCCGACGTGACGATAAAATAGCACCTCGTAATAAAGCGCTTTTATAAGTTTTTTAAATCGGGCAAAAGCTGTTAAAACAGGGTAAAAAAGATAATCAGGGTTTTAATCGCGATGAAAAAGATAACTCGTCTAGAATTTGTAGTAGGTATATGGCATACTACCGTTCCATACATCCTATCGTTTAGTTTTATGATCTTCCTGTACGAGTCACAATAAATACTTTTTCTTTCTTTCCTAACTTCTGCCCGCGACTTCGCCCGCGTGAAATTTCTTGTTCCCACGACCCATACCGTCGCATCGCATCGCCTGCCCACGCTATTACTTCATTTACGCTCAGCCGTCTTTCTGACTTTTTTGACTTTCTGACTCCTAAGGATCCTAGCGTGGTGTAAGGAATCCTCAAGGATTGAGCTATCAAATGCAAAAAGATTTTTTCAAATCCTACTGTTAGTTCCAGAGATTAACGCGTTCAAACAAACAAACTCTTCAGCTTTATTATTTATTTATTTATTTGGCTCACCAACAATTGAATACACTGATACAAAGATATGAGATACATCCAATAGACTTATAGAAAAGTGTACCAATTTCTTACAGGTAAGCACATCATGCATTACTTATTTGTCGATTGATATCAAGTGAGTTCATTTACTCTCCGACCATAATTGTTATTATTAGTATATAGACAGAAGTTTTAGATTGCCATAAAGCCACGCTTTTCAACTCAACAAACATAATATTCAATGATTGGTCCATGGAGACAAATAACAATTAAAATTCAAAAAGACCTTAACATTTTGAGCTTTAGGTTTGTTTTAGTTTACGTATTATAAAATTACTGTCTTTATTTTTAGCAGGTCCGCTACAGACGTAACAGTTCCATGAAGCTCAATTGACAAGTCTACCTACCTAGTATACAATTAACGATGACGTACAAACGCAATGCTCAGAGAGATCTACACGGGACACAGCATGAGATATTATCATGCGATGGCCAGCGGTGATGAAGCTATTTGTCTGCGGTGCAAGTTATGAACTTCAGGAATGCTGAGGGTCTCTGGGCATACATTAAAAAAACCTGGATAAAGGGGAAGAGCTGAAGCCTCGAATAGTTTCCGTAAGAACAGGGCAGTTTAGACAAATCCTATTTCTTATTTCAGATGAAAATCTTCATGGACTTCTGATTTCTGTCCGGCCCGGATAAAATGTGGGGGAATATGTCTTATAGTGGCATTTCTGAGTACATAACATTGCGTCATCGAGACCTTCTTCCAGTTTTTCCAGGGGGGAAAATAGCTAAGTACTACAATCTTCAACTAGCAATGGAAAAACCAAGAAACAGAACCTTATGTCAGGTACGCTATTAACCGGTCGAATTGCTTCTGGAATTACAGAAGCAATTAAAAAGCCATCATGTCTCGCGTGGATCCACGTCTATGGACAAACGAAGGGTTAACCGATTGAATGCCGTAATTACAGAAACAAAGTCATTGTGTATTGCGTGAATCCACGATCATCGGCATACGAAGGGTTACCCGGTTGAATGCCTTAATTACAGAAGCAATTAAAAAGTCACTGCGTCTCGCGTGGATCCACGTTCCTTCATACGAAGGGTTAAACAACAATTACAACGACATACAACTCTCAACCCACGTCCTCCCACAAATTTAGCCAGCAGGCGTTAAGTAAGATTACACTACTAAGTCTATATGCGCGCACAAACAGACAGACAGCCGGCGAACAGCTAATTTTGTTTGTTCCGACAGTTCCCTGTGCTGATACATGTCATCGCAGTTACATTGGCAGGTGGCTTGATAGAAAAGCTACATGATATTTGGACTTATAAAGGTTTTAAGTATCGACGATAGCCAGCCAGGCTTGATAGAAAAGCTACATTTTTTTTATTGCTTGGGCCTGCTCTTGACTTCGATCACGGCTGATGGAAAGCGATGGATGAGGTCTATGATGGAACGAGCGTGCCCAGAAGATGCCTGTTCACTCTTGCTTTGAAGGCAGACGGGTTAAATGTGGGGGGGGGGGGGAACAGAGAGAGTTCCACACTTTTTTTTCGACTAGTCAGCGATGACTATTTAAGGACATGGGTAACAGAGAGAACAGGGTTTATATTTCTTGATTTTATATTCTTCGAGTCCAGTCAGAATACCTTAAGTCTTATTGATTGTAACCCTATAAGTATGTCTGTCTGTACTTAGGGATCTTTTTATTCCCTTGATAAGGCTTCTTCGCCTACCTTTTTAAAATTTTAATTAGCAATCTAGGAAACCATTTTTTCTTTGTAATCAAAGTGTACGTTTGCTACATGGTTACAATGATAAGCATCATATACATAAATTGGAATACACAAGTACGTTATTGAGAAAACGACAGGCCAATTACAGTTACCAGGCCTTCTTGGTTTAGCCCCAGAAAATACCCCAAAACCTATACACAACAACACGGGTTATTTTTCAGTAAAACCAGTGGGTAACCAATGGTTATTGCACATGCGATGGCCAGCGGTGATGAAGCTATTTGTCTGCGGTGCAAGTTATGAACTTCAGGAATGCTGAGGGTCTCTGGGCATACATTAAAAAAACCTGGATAAAGGGGAAGAGCTGAAGCCTCGAATAGTTTCCGTAAGAACAGGGCAGTTTAGACAAATCCTATTTCTTATTTCAGATGAAAATCTTCATGGACTTCTGATTTCTGTCCGGCCCGGATAAAATGTGGGGGAATATGTCTTATAGTGGCATTTCTGAGTACATAACATTGCGTCATCGAGACCTTCTTCCAGTTTTTCCAGGGGGGAAAATAGCTAAGTACTACAATCTTCAACTAGCAATGGAAAAACCAAGAAACAGAACCTTATGTCAGGTACGCTATTAACCGGTCGAATTGCTTCTGGAATTACAGAAGCAATTAAAAAGCCATCATGTCTCGCGTGGATCCACGTCTATGGACAAACGAAGGGTTAACCGATTGAATGCCGTAATTACAGAAACAAAGTCATTGTGTATTGCGTGAATCCACGATCATCGGCATACGAAGGGTTACCCGGTTGAATGCCTTAATTACAGAAGCAATTAAAAAGTCACTGCGTCTCGCGTGGATCCACGTTCCTTCATACGAAGGGTTAAACAACAATTACAACGACATACAACTCTCAACCCACGTCCTCCCACAAATTTAGCCAGCAGGCGTTAAGTAAGATTACACTACTAAGTCTATATGCGCGCACAAACAGACAGACAGCCGGCGAACAGCTAATTTTGTTTGTTCCGACAGTTCCCTGTGCTGATACATGTCATCGCAGTTACATTGGCAGGTGGCTTGATAGAAAAGCTACATGATATTTGGACTTATAAAGGTTTTAAGTATCGACGATAGCCAGCCAGGCTTGATAGAAAAGCTACATTTTTTTTATTGCTTGGGCCTGCTCTTGACTTCGATCACGGCTGATGGAAAGCGATGGATGAGGTCTATGATGGAACGAGCGTGCCCAGAAGATGCCTGTTCACTCTTGCTTTGAAGGCAGACGGGTTAAATGTGGGGGGGGGGGGGGGAACAGAGAGAGTTCCACACTTTTTTTTCGACTAGTCAGCGATGACTATTTAAGGACATGGGTAACAGAGAGAACAGGGTTTATATTTCTTGATTTTATATTCTTCGAGTCCAGTCAGAATACCTTAAGTCTTATTGATTGTAACCCTATAAGTATGTCTGTCTGTACTTAGGGATCTTTTTATTCCCTTGATAAGGCTTCTTCGCCTACCTTTTTAAAATTTTAATTAGCAATCTAGGAAACCATTTTTTCTTTGTAATCAAAGTGTACGTTTGCTACATGGTTACAATGATAAGCATCATATACATAAATTGGAATACACAAGTACGTTATTGAGAAAACGACAGGCCAATTACAGTTACCAGGCCTTCTTGGTTTAGCCCCAGAAAATACCCCAAAACCTATACACAACAACACGGGTTATTTTTCAGTAAAACCAGTGGGTAACCAATGGTTATTTAGCGGGCACCAGTGACGCATTAACCCGACCATGTTAATCGTTGCCGTACGTTTTTGCACTTCAATCAACTTATTACGAGGTGAGTGGTGATGCTAATGAGACGGACAAACGCACTGACGCCCACGTGCAGTTGTATGTATGTATTGTAAGGAGAATATGGAAATAGGTAGGTACCTAGTTTCAGTAGGCGGGGAACTTGGTAAGATGTGAGGAAGCGCCACCCTTCGGTCAATGATGACCATCATATGCGTTGGGAATGAAAATTAAAGAAAATACATTTATTTAGCACAGACTAAAATACACAATACACCAGATACATAGGTACATCAGAAAAAAACAAATAAAAAATCAAATAAAAACTGTAAAGTCCGATGTAAGAAATTAGCAGGAAAGTGTGCCTCACGGCTGCGCCAAAATGGCCCAGTTCAGCAAAAATGCCAGAAAGGAGGGTAAGGTTGATGATTTTGTTTGGCGTTGCAGTGATTCTATACAGAGTGGCATGGACATTGACGCGCAAACTGTTACCATGGATTCAGAACACCCAGCGTTGAAATTATTCGTCGGTTATTTTTTTTTTAATTGCTTTTCCATACATTTTGACCGCGTAGTATTTCACTTTTCCTTGAAACCGGCTATTTTTTTTTTTTCTCATAACCACCAAAAATGTCTACGCTAGGGGGTCTAAAATCATGTGCTGAATTTGTGGTTACAGTTTGCGCGTCAAAGTCCCTGCCACCCTTTATAATAAGAATGCTATACGTCTCATCACAAGACACCCCGGAATTAAACCGTTTGAATATATCAACAGCATTTCTAAGCTAAAAATAATTTCAAAATCGAAATGCATCAATTAGGTGCTCCATAAAATAACAAAAAAAAAAACAGTAACAGCATAATTATTACCGTTACTATTAAAAATTACCGCGGCCGTGTCCGATGACGTCACACGCGTCACGTGACGGCTCGCGAAGGGTGGCGGGCGCCTCGCTGCACCGCCATCCACTTACATCTGCCAATATTTGCTCACCAGCCCCCCTTTCATCCCCTACCTCACCCCCTGCAACCCCTCGCACGCACCACCCGTTCATATTTCAAATGCTATGATGTGGGGTGACACTAAACACTACAAAATACAAAGTTACGGGGTCCGGTTGTTGTTACACCGTTGTGTAATGCGAGGGTTGGAAAAATTAAATGCAATATAACCGGGTTTATTATTTGTTTATCTTCAGCAAGCGTAGTGGTCAACGCTTGTGCCTTCTTTGTATGAGAAGATTATGCCCTGTAGTGGGACAAGAAAAGGCTGGCATTCGTATTATTACCTATTGTCATAGAATAAAAAAGGTATTGTGTTGTTGCCAAATTGTCAATGGTCCTGATTCCCTTGTTCACAAACTAAACTAAATTTAAATTTGTGCATCTTTTTCTTTCTATTTCATTAAGAAAAGGACAGAACATAAAATATTAGTTTACTCCTGTCAAATTAAGATACTCCATAGACAGACGTGATTAAAAGCATGGCTGCTAAAAATACGTCAATTTATGTCAGGCGCTGACTAGTTTGACAGGACTAAACTAATATTTATCTTGTCCTTTTCTAAATTAAATAGACAGAAAAAGATGCATTGAACTTAAATTTAGTTTAGTTTGTGAACAAGGGAATCGGCTCCAATGTCGGAATAAATCGGATCGGAACACCAATTGTCAATCTAAAATTAAATAGCGACAAATTTGTTTTCGATAAAGATACATACTTACTTAAAAGAGTAAATTTACACCCGTGTTAATAGTCATAATTAGTATAAGAATAAATAGCTAAAATACTTGAGTATTTTTGGTCTGTCAATAATCAGTTTGACATAAGTATGCTAATAAAAATCCGAAGGGCGTTAAAAAACTCCACCAAAAAATTACCACATCTAAAATAGACAGTCATACTGAATGGCAATAATGTAAATACTTAAATAACATATTATTTACGCACATTGAAATATTCAATAAAGGTACTTAATTAACACGATTGTTGTTTCGTACAAACCAAACTTTATTTCATAAAACTATTATTTTTTTCAATTTAATAAAAATCAAATCATGCCAGCAGCGCTAGGGCTCTGTCTCGCATAGGGTCTTAGCATTATGCTGAGCGATGGCCGTTTTGCGTGGACATGACGCATATTTTCCCCCAACTTGTTCTTTTATTGTGTTATTTCTTTGCGTCATGTTTACCGCAAATAAACGTATTTTCTTTCTTTCTGCCTTTCATATTTACCAGAGACCATCAATGGAAAAAGAAGCGTGAAAGAAAAACTTTTTTTATAAAAGACAACGAGTAGGTACAACGGCTTCAGTAGATAACAAGATCCATCAACATAGATGACTGGATTAAAAACACCTATTATTAAACCTAACTAAAACACTGCACAAGGAAATTAATAAAATTGATATGGGATAAAATCACGCGGGCATGATGTCCAAGATAAAAAAAATGTATTACGTAAGTCGGCCTAGCAATCACTGAGAAATCGGCGTAAATACATGGAAAATAAAAGAAATGATTCTGATTCAGATTTGAAAAAATAGCGCATAAATTCCTCCTTTTTTTGTCGGTTCGAAATTAGGAATATTATTACTTCCTCAAAACTTTTAGTTCTGAAACTTCCCTAGTATCGTTATGTGTCCATCTTACAACAATGTTACATTTCCGTGTGACAGCAGGTCGCGTCAAACCGTTGAATGTGCGAAGTCGCCACGTTTGAGTTAAATCGATGCGTTCCGTTTTATTCACTCGCACTGATTTTATAATCCAACGTGTGCACACGGGTATGAAAATCAAACGCTACGTGGATACGCTCCCTTTTGCACATTCGCAACTTGGTATAAGTTATTCCGGTTCCCATTTCGTTTTAGAATGTTTGAATTTTACTCTGTGGTGAGAAAGAGAGGGAAGACCATCATTTAATTCAATAATAAACTTTATACTTCTTTGTAACAGAATTTATTTATTACTAGCTGTGCCCGCGACTTCTTTCACGGGCATGTCAGATAGGTTTTAATTTTGCGCGGAACTCTAATTCTGTTTCAAAAATAACAACGGTAACAAAAAGTAGCAACATCTGGGGGGCAATTCTCGTAATTTTAAGAACTTTCACAGTCTGATCTCAGTCTTAATCTGTCAAAAATACCTCTAATTTCCCTACATTTTGACAAGTTTTTGACATTTGTTTGTCGCCGAGATTAGACTGCGAATAAATTTTCAACGTTTTAAATTACGAGAATTGGCCTTCAGCTATCTGCCAATGAAAGTCGAAAATCCGCCGGGTGGGCAACGTCTTACTGCCTAGAAACTAACAAGGCAGGAAAGTAAGTCTTGAGAGGATCATTATCTTCGTAACATTTGACAAAGCATAAGTTACGTGCATGCTTTATAATTATTATTCCAAACACCACACCAATATTATTCCAAACCAAAATAGTAAAAAAAAGAGCTAGAAATAATTCGCCAAGTCACACAGCACGCTCCGTAGGCGTTTCGCATCAACAACAACGACTGGACGCAAGTGTTCGATGCTACTAGTAAGTGCTGCCACATTAAAGATAGTGTTGAAAGGTTAGATATTATATTAATATTAATAAACAGGGGCTTGTGGCTAAGTAATAACAGTCACACGGGTCGATCGATCAGGTTAAGCTACGCATGCCGCGGTTGGTCCGTGGATGAGTGACCATATTTACATACCAAGACCCCACCGTGCCACGGAAAGCACGCTAAGCCGTTGGTCCCGGCTGTCATTCGTTGATCTTAGACAGTCGTTACGGGTCAGTAGCCCGAAAGTCTGACAGCCAGTCTTACCAAGAGGTATTGTATTACCCAGTAACTGGGATGTGGAGGTCAGATAGGCAGTCGCTCCATGTAAAAAATACTGGTATTCAGCTGCGTCCAGTTAGACAGGAAGCCGAAAAAGCTAGGCAAATGAGGAAGATGATGAAACAGACGTATCCACATGAACAGCCTATAACGTTCCCATTGCTGGGACACAGGCCTCCTCTCTGTGAGAGGGAGTGGGCAGTAATCCATCACGCGGGCCCAGTGCGGTTTGGTAATGTCACATGTCTGACTTGCCGGTTTTCTCTCGATGTTTTCCTTCACCATTTATAACACATCATCGCTGATTATCTGCCCATCTTTGACATTTTCCTTTTCTATTTTTGAAAAGAATATAGTTTTTGTCCGCTTTTTTTAATTCAACCTGTACAGTTCCACTGCTGGGCAAAGGTTCATTATTTCTTATATATTGCCTTCACCGACCAATCTCCCGAAAGCTCATCTAGGTCGGTCACGCCAGCATTTCCTATGCCTCCCTCGGCGTCGACGCCCGTCTTCTGGTACCCACTGCGTTACGACTCAGGCCCATCTGTTTATTGTACTCTGGCCCATGAATTTTCCGCTACTTAAAATATTCTCATTGCTTTATAACTGCAACATTTGGTCCTTCGAAATTATTGAAAACACTCTGTAAAGCTTCTTCTGTCTTACATATTAAACTAGGAAGTCTACGACACAGTTACATTAACGAAGTATACTACAGATACATGAGTACATTGAAGATGTATCTCCTATCCTAGCCTCTAGATCCCAAAACATGCAGCCAAAGTGGCCTCTGCGCTGCCACCAACGACGCCGTGGAAGTGGCGAAATTTCGGCGGCGACATGAAGAAGATTGAAGATGCAGAAAAAATCTCCGAAAACTTCAACTAAGGTAAAAAATCGTTGGTAAAGTCTGCAGCATCAAGTGTTCCTTCTGCACCTATTTATTTCGTGGTTCAACGTTAGTGCGTCAAGGCGTGAAGAGCCCTCCACGGGACCACCCAACTCGCTCCGCAAATAATGCTTAATAGCACCGAATTGAGGTGAAAAACGAAAAACACAACTCAAGGAAAAAAAACTTGTGAAATATGAAAAAATCATGTTGGTTTTACAATTCCTTGAGGTTTTATGCAAAGAGTAGACAAACAGCGTTAGGTTTATGCTAATGTCATTCTATCTGGCTTCAAAATTGTAAATGAAGATTTTGAGTGCATTTAACATAAACGTAATAGAAGTAGGTATTAGATACTAGAGCTATTTGCTTGTTAAAAAGCGGCTGAATTAAGAATTAACAAAACCGAAGATAACAATAAATAAATAAGACACTGGCCATAAGGACCAAACAACACAATAAATAAAAGCACTCTCAGGAATAAAATGGTCGCCCACAGCTCTTTAAATCTTTATGGTATCATGGAAATAAACATAACAAATCTCGTCTTAATAAAAAAAATTCTAAAAATAATGTTAAGCGCCATCTGTGCACTGTATAATGAACTACAACAAAATCACTTTGGTGAAAACGCCATCTAGCGCCACAAGCCGAAACCATTACATGCAAATAGTTACAAGTCAACCACACAGATGTCTCTACTAACATACAGTTAGTTTCGTTCTAATTCTAAAATAGAGATACGTAGATAACCCACCTTGATCTCTTCAAGAGCTTTTTCCGTGAACTTAGCTTCCGAAGATGTCAAACCGTTCTGTAAAAGAGATAAAACCCGTTAGTTTTTAATTAAGAAAATATGTTTTGTTCTCAGTTATGGGCTAAATTCCTTGCACGCATTGAGGCCGCATGTAAGCGACCCAGATTCATTGATCGATGAACAATGCTGTTAGATTAATAATGCGTACTATAAAGTATGAAGTGGACAATCAGAACACTGTAGATTTTTATGGGTATACTTTACGAAGGTGGAAATTTGTAACGGATAGTGGATGCGGTTTCTGTCAGTGGATACCAGGGGTCAACTGTCAAACTTCTTTTTAAAGGGAAGCCATTTCAAAATGTTTGCTATTTGTCTTTTACATACGAAACATTTTTAGGGAGAACAATTAATTAATTATCATGTTTAGAATTAAGGAACAGTAATATATGATTGTAGATTCTTAGCTATTGGTGGAAAAGTAAAGAAGTCAATGGCGCCGATTCCCTTGTTCACAAACTAAACTAAATTTAAGTTCAGTGCATCTTTTTCTTTCTATCTCATTAAGAAAAGGACAGAAGATAAAATATTAGTTTAGTCCTGTCAAATTAGTCAGCGACAGACGTAAATTGACGTATTTTTAGCAGCCATGTTTTTAATCACGTCTAAACTGTCTATGGAGCGTCTTAATTTGACAGGACTAAACTAAAATTTATCTTTTGTCATTTTCTTAATGAAAATTAAATAGAAAGAAAAAGATGCACTGAACTTAAATTTAGTTGAGTTTGTGAACAAGGGAATCGGCGCCATTGACTTCTTTACTTTTCCACCAATAGCTAAGAATCTACAATCATATATTACTGTTCCGTTCCGTGTTGTGTTTACTGACTATTTAATTACAGTTGTTAGGAAGGGATCACTTAATAATTTTGATAAAGGAAATATTAGGTCAGTTGGCGGAACAAGAGGCAATTTTTGCCGTTCGTACTGAACGCTGCACGGTCGTGGGACATACAAGTTCGGCGAGTATTTTAAGCAATATTAAAAGTGGAAGGTTTACACTGCAGTCCAGCAGTTTCCTTGGCAAACTGATTGGCGTTTGTTTATTCTAAACAGATTATAGATTGCACTCATGTCTCGTGCTTGTCCAATTACATAGTACATTTAAATTGCCTAAGAAAGGCAATTTACCTCCGTTTAGTCCGAGTTTGCCTTCTAGGTTTCCAAAAGTATAAACTGCACCCTAATTGCGTACGTAACACACGATCAATTGGAAGCTGAATCATTTTGAAGCAAATTGCTAATCCATTGCTTCATAAGTTCGAAAAATTTGTCTGCTCAATACGTAAATAACGCAATGAATGTTGTTGAACTGTCAACATGAAACCGATTCCGATTGATCGTGTGTTACGCAATTAGGGTGCTGTATGGAACACCTAATTTGTTCACGCGTCGATGTATTTTTTCTTGTCTTTACCAACACCTACTGCGACCGTTTCTAAAAGCCGCAGACGGAGTCATATAAATCTACTGCCAAATCTCACGTCAACTTATCAATGTTGGTATTATGGTAAATCAATGTTCAAAGTTGACAGCAGATTTACTCTGATAAGGTTTTGAGAAACCTTGAGTTAGTACTAAAAGCAGTTTAACCAGCTTTAATAAAGAGAATATTTTTAATAGGTATTAAATCTAACTTATAAATAATAATAATAATTTAGGTAGGTAAGTACACAATTTTTTCAACCTAACATAGATTTTAGTTTTACTATCGTGATAAGAATCCACATCTATCTGATAACTTGATAAGTTATCAGCGATACATAAATATCGTTATCACTAACTACATAACTTCAAAGTGTAAGTATGTAATACATATACATATTTGGTTATCAGGAGATAATCTACATAATATGTACTGCTATGTACGATCATAGCCGCATTTCTTCTTTTAAATGGCACATTTCTGGAGAATCAATATCTCAACATCTGCCTAGCCTGTTCCTAACTATGTTGGGGTCAGCTTCCAGTCTAACCGGATGCAGCTGAATACTAGTATTTTATATGGCGATAATGCCTATCTAACCTCCACAACCCAGTTACTGGGTAATATAATATCCCTTGGTAAGACTGGTCAGACTTTCGGGCTAACAATTTTCCTGCAGCGGTCTTCCCGTCCGATTATAATTTGGGTGTTTTCAAGGCTAGAGTGAATAGGCTCATAATAAATTAGTGCGCTTACCATCAACGATTGCATCTCTGCTTTCCATCAGGCGGGATCGCAGTCAAGCGCTAGTTTATAACATTAAAAAAAAAAACTTACGACCCGTAGCAAAGATCCACGAATGACAGTCCGGACCAACGGCTTGGTGTGTGAAAATAGTCACCCATCCACGGACCAACTGCGGCAAACATAGCTTAACCTGATCGATCGACCCGTGCGACTGTTATTACTTAGCCACAAGCCCTTCTGGAGAATAATTTTTATAAGATCGTGCTCCGCTAAAAGACTTGTATTCTAAGACCAGCATCTGTCCGCAACTTCATCCGCGTGAAATTTCGGGCCTTGGCCCACCGCGTCGCATCGCATCGCTCTCCCGCACTATCACTTCTTTTCGCATAGGGATCTTTCTGACTTTTTTGCTTGGCTCTAAGGGTCGTAGCGTGGTCTAAAATAGCCTATAACCTTCCTCAAGAATAAGGCTATCAAATACAAGAAGCATCTTTCTAATCCGACAGGTCGTTACAGAGAATAGCGCGATCAAACAAACAAACTCTTTAGCTTTATTAAATTATTAAGTATAGATAGAACTGCTTTGGTCCCGGCTGTCATTGGTGGATCTTTGACAGTCATTACGGGTCATCATTAGCCCGAAAGTCTGACAATCAGTCTTACCAAGGGGTATCGCACTAACCGGTAACTAGGTTGTGGAGGTCAGGTAGGCAGTCGCTCCATATAAAACACTGGTTTTCAGCTACATCCGGTTAAACTGGAAGCCTACCTCAACATATTTGGGAAGAGGCTAGGTAGATGTTGGTGGAAATAGAACTACTTTTAATGGGAATACGTCAATGTACCCGCGAAATTTGAAATTTCTTCAGACTTGCAAATCAGCGCGGTCGCATGCGCAATGCAGCGCTGTTTTACGTTGTACGTCGAATAATATTCAATACGCGGCTATTATAATACAATAATTACTACATTATAATCATTTAGAACATCAGTATAGATCTCGACATTATATTTGCTGCAATAAGACTGATTTTACAATTTAGTAATGTTTATCATAATTGCGTAGGTACTTGGAGCAGTGGCGGCCAAGTGGTAGGTAATGGCCGCGACTAACGAGTTGTAGGTCGTCGGTTCGAACCCAGACAGGCGCTTTACATTGTGTAAATAATTTCATCACTACTGCTCTCAAAACGGTGATGGAAAACATCGTGAGGAAACCGGCATGTTCTAGAACCAAATATTCGAAGACATGTGACATCTACCAACCCGCACTGGGCCCGCGTGGTGGATTACGGCCCACTTACACATTATGTGATTTAAAAGAGTGTGCATGGAGTTTCTTACTCCATGTACACTCTTTTAAATCACAATAATAATGGTTACAAAGAATTCGTTACATCATTCATGTTAAAAATTATGCATGCGAGAACGATGCAGGAAAAGGCTAAACATATGGGGTCTTACTACAAAAACTGAAACACTTGTTGAACGAGTGTTTAATGTCAGTGTTACGTCAAAGTCCATATAAGTACCTATGTCGTGTTTAAAAGGTGTTTAGCCTAAACAACTGATAAACACTGATTTGTGGTAAAAAGGATTGATTTTAGTGTTTGAGCCATTTCCATTTTTCACCAGTTTATGCCGTAAAATTACACTGTACCAGGCCGACTGCCCAGAGCATGCGAGACCATGATAGTGAAAGCAATATCATGACCTTGCAGTATTTGGTGGTTTAGAAGGTAGCCCAAGTTCAGCAACGGCAGATTCGCTTAATGATCTAAACATCTTCGATTCACCGTTGCAAAATTTGCCGTATCATTTCAAACTATGATATCATCGCATTCAATATACCAGTAAATATTATTGCTCCCCTTTTTATCCATTTTTTGAGTTCCGTACCCAAGAGGAAGATAGAGAGAGGATAGGGTGAGGGCAACGGGACCCTATTACCAAAGTTCCGCTGTCCGACCGTCTGTCACAGGGCTGTATCTTTTGAACCGTAACAGGTAGACACTTGGAATTTCCACAGAGGGTGTACTGCTATGGCCGCTATAACAACATATAATAACAAATTAAATAAAGTTAAAAATTCAAGGGGTCCCTGTACAAGAAACATGTTTTTTTTTAAATATAATGTTAAATCTTGTAAAGTGGCACGGACGAAACCCTTCGTGTGCGAGTCCGACCCGGACTTGGTCGCTTTTTTTAATGCACCGATACAATAAAGATGTCTACCACAAATGCCGATGCCATAATTACCAACAATGAAGCTATAGCATTATGTAAGGTTATTGAACTGAAAGCCGACACCGCTCCGATTTGAACATATTTGGAGAAGAGCCAAGACGTTTTGGAAATGGCAAGTCCAGTCTGGACAGTTGTTTTCACCTCTATTGTGTACTGAGTCTAGTTTTATTACTGTGCACCTTTTATTGAAGGTATTTGCGTATTTTTTCGCTCGTGTGGTCTTCTTTAGTAGTCTTTGGGTTCAAGATCCTAATTAAACCTAATTTAGGTCCCTGGAAAAATGCAGCTTAAAATTGCATGTGAGGGACAGATCTACGAAATAAGAGCAGTTGCGGACCAGTGGACACGGCCGCGTAGGTTCTAACCCTGACAGGCGCTTTACTTTGTGTAAATTATTTCATCACCACTGCTCTCAATACGGCGGAGGAAAACGTGAGGAAACCTATAACCAAAAAGATGAAGACGTGACATCTACCAACCCGCACTTGTCCCGCGTGTTGGATTACGGCCCACTCCCTCTTACAGAGAGGACTGTGCTGTGTCCCAGCTGTTTTTTACATTTCTATGGTCCCGGCAGTAGTGTTGTGTGTACAATAAACAATATACTTTTATACAGTTTGACAATTTTATAAGATTGTTTATTGATTTAAGAATCTCAGGACCAGAAAACCAATTCTCGTAATTTAAAACGTTCAAAATCTAGTCGCAGTCTCATCTCGGCGACAAACAAATGTCAACAACCTGTGAAAATGTAGGGAAATCAGAGGTATTTTTAACAGATTGAGACTGAGATCAGACTGTGAACGTTCTTAGATCTAAGATATCTACGTCATACTTAGGCTACCTATTGAAAATGTGAGTACCTATATGAACTCTTTACTTAATTTCATTCTCACATTCTCCTGTAACAGAGGTACCACCTTAAGGAGTCAGGGCATCAGTTGAAAATGTTACAACTTTTTTATGTCAATAAAAACATTTGATTACATTAATACGGTTTCCATTTTACGAGTATTACGTGCAGAACGATCGACATAGAAGAAATTGTTGGCAGAGTCAGAGATAATTTTCCGACAAATTGCAACCACCAAAACAATTTTTTCGAGCAGTTTATTTAGGAACGGTGGCGACCTTGAATAGTTATTAACTCTAATATCTGCAACGATACAGTTAAGGGATTTCTGCTGTAGTGGAACTTAATAAAATCTGTTACGGATCGATTCCGTTGGCTCCATAGCTAATCTAGTATTTGTCATGGTTTTCAAAGAACCCGGTAGCGCGTTAGAATTACAACTATGACGGGACGACCGTTATTAATCTATCTTGGAGGCTTTACACTGAATTTGGAACCGTAAAGTAATTTCTTATTGCAACACAAGATTCACCAAATGAATGTGGATGGCTAAAAGAGTAGGGGAAGACCAACGAAACGATAGATGGACGGTGAAAGATGATATCGCTAGAAAGCGGGAGACTACTGAGATGAGAAATATAGAGAAGTATGGAAGAAGACCTGCTCCGCTGACCCCAATTAGGATATAAGGGCAAGAGAATGTCGCCGCAGGTGACGTTCGGACGGAATTGATAGCCGATTCCCGGCCACCACCTAGCGCGGGCTAGCAGACGGCGAGTAATAGGTAGCTCGCCGTCCGGTAAGGACCAGGCCCAGGTCGGCCGGGCTGGGTCGACGGCGCGTTGTGTTCCACGCGCGCCGCAAAGAGATGTCAGCACTAAGTGATCGGGTCCGCTAGGGCCGTCTATACGAGGTCAAAAAGCTCCTGCCTTTTGGCCTCGTATAGGACTTTCTGTCGCAGCATCATGCTGAGATTCTTATCTCAGCATGTTGCTGTGACATTTAAAAAATAAATGTCGAAGCGCCCTGTGTTCTGACGGGGCCCGCTGTGATGTCAAGGGCAGTTACAGAAATAAATAAATAATAAGATAGATGTAAGTAAAATATTGGCAAAGAAAATAAAATATTCATTTTTAATCCGAGCCAGACGCATTCCTTGTCTATGCCTTGAGTGTCAGAGGCACTCTGTGGCATTGCAATGCGATTACAAACGTGATAAGATAACACAAGAATTAATTCCCATATTTCCTTCAATATACAGCTACCCCGTTCGAAGGTCGAAGGCCATACAATCTCACCTTGTATTGATGTTCTTTCATACAATCGTACCATCAAGCCGGTAGTATCGATTATAGTGAATAATTGAAGAAAACCTCATTGTCTGCGGTTAAGGACGTGAATGGTGAATATCATGGTCACAGTGTCTACCTGTCAATTGTAAGGTAGGTATTCATAATAAATAATATAATACCAACGACAGCGACGATGACGATGTTATTGGACAATGATTAATCTACATATATCTATCTATACTTACTAATAATAAAGCTGACGAGTTTGTTTAATTACTTGAACGAGCTAATCTCTGGAGCAATCGGTCGGATTTGAAAAATATTTTTTGCATTTGATAGCCCAATTCTTGAGGAAGGTTATAGGCTATTTTACATCGCGCTACGACCGTTAGGAGCCGAGCAAAAACAAATACCGGTAAAACGGGGTGAATAGGGATGAAGGAGTGAATCGGGACGAAAGTTTAAAATGGATTTGTATTTTAAAATAATATAGTTTGTCGCTAACAAGAACACTTAATCTTTAATCAAAAAAACAGTAAACACATTAGAGTATTTTCTGGCAACAAACTATTATTTCAACGTTAAAGTCCATTTTTTCACCTTTTTTTGATGCTTTTTTTATTGCTTGTATTGTGTCTTTTGTTGCACTGAATAAACGTTGTATCTATCTATCTAAAGTTTCGTCCCAATTCACCCCTGTATCCCTATTCACCACGTTTTACGGTATGTCAGAAAGAACACAGTAATAGCGCGGGCAGGCGATGCGATGTGACGTAGGGAACAAGTAAATAATTTCACGCGGACGAAGTCCCAAGTAGAAGCTATTAATTGTATTTTCCTTTGGCACTTTCTATGTATGTATTTTTATTGTTCTATCATGGAAATCTATACAATATAAAATATAACCAGCCTATAATGTTCATATCTGCTGGGACACAGGCCTCCTCTCTTTGAGCCTGTTCTACCACGCGGACCCAGTGCGGGTTGGTCGATGTCGCATGAAATTTTGCACAATAGTTCCTTCTACAGTGAAAGTGAGCACTAAGGCGGGATTTTTGAAAATTCACCCCCTAAAGAGGTAAAGTTTGTATGGCAGTTCGTAATTTTTGTCGATGGGCAATCCCATCAGCACACGGCTTGAAGACAGATGAATTTCTATAATAATAATAATAATAATATCCTTGGACATTTCACACAGCGCCATCTAGTCCCAAGCTAAGTAACCTAATGCTTGTGTTATGGTAACAAGATGGCTGATAAACTACTTATATACTTTTTTTTTTTTTTTTTCTATGCTAGGAGGGTTACGTCAATATTGCAATGGGTGCGGGAATCGGACTCGACGACCTTGTGCTCGACAGTGTACCAGACAGAACTGTCAGGCACTGGCTCTAATTATGTATTTTTTTTTTGTAGACAAACATCCATACTAATGTTATAAACACGAGGGGAACTCGTGTCTGCATTTTTCACTTTTCACGCCTGAACGGGTTTGGATGAAATTTGCCACTCAAATAAACCATGACCTGGGTTAGGATATAGGATACATTTTATCCTTGTAGTACAATCCTGTAGGTGCTTAATGATGGACGGCGCCGCCGATGCCGGCCCAGGAAGAGGTGGCGAGAGAACCTAGGCGCGTACCGAAAGGGTTGGATCGATATGGCTCTAGAAAAGGATGCCTGGAAGGATCTGGGCAAGGCCTTTGCTCAGCAGTCCACCACCTCCACGTCAAGTAAGTTCAACTCAACTCGGCCTATCGCAGTCCACTGTTGGACATAGGCCTCTACCAGGCTGCGCCACAACACTCTGTTCTCCGCCTTCCGCACCCAGTCTGTCGCAGCCACCTTTTTAAGGTCTTCCGTCCATCTAGCTGGGGAGCGTCCCACACTGCTTGCCGATACGCGGTCTCCACTCCAGGAGGAGCTCCACCGGCCATCGGTCCTCCCACTGCCACTTCAGTTTGCTTACTCTGCAAGCTATGTCGGTAACTCCGTCAAGTAAGAGACTCTCATTCAAAGCATTAATTACGATGGAGAAATACCATAAGTGGGAACATTTCTGACAGAACCAAATACCAACATCCAATCACATAATTTGTCATCAGATAACTTAAAAAACCGCGAGTTTGTGGCGAAGTGCTCTATTATTAGACGGAACGACATTCAATAGTTTTAAATGTCAAAGTTGAACAGAGCTATTGAACTCGAGAGAAAGGACGGGATGCAATCGACATAAATATTGAGAAAACGGACAGAACGAGTCGAGAGGTTAGATGGTTGTAATAGTGTTTGTAACTGAGATTTTATGGTGGTCAGGATTTTTAAGCCTTGTTAAGTTATCAACCTATCAGAAAGTCAGACGCGATCCCTAGTTAGAATCCATAAATCGAGCAGTTTGGCGGCACTTGTATGCGGAGTTTAACCGTCTCCGTTCTTCAGATGTGGTAGCCACTGGATACCACATTTGAAGAAAGATCAGCTGTTCATCTATAAGTGCGAAGTGTCCATACAACACAATTCGTCTCGGTTTTTACTTATATTTAAAAAAGCGAATGACTTAATTAAGTCTATGTATTTTTGCACACAATTTTAATTGCTTCCCACATGAACTCTGCCTTTGCCAACGAAATTGAACTCTATCTACTGTCTTCCACAAGACATAGCGATAGGGGAGGAAAGCTCCAGTTTATACTTACATCATTCCTCTCGACAACCATGGCACGAACGCGCGAGTACATGGCATCCTCGCGTATGCGCGCTGCATCCCTGATCTCGCGCACCAAGTCGGTTAGGAAGCCAGGGCCATACTGTCCTGCCAGGTACACTGCAAGTAGAAAGGGTTAATGAGAAATATGCGGTTACTCTTGAAATCTTATTTCCTCGGCCGTCTCCAGTAGGTATACAGGGTTGACGGGGCCCCATAGGGCCGAAGCCTGCCAGGGTAGCGGGATTGTCCGAAAGGGTTACCGCTGCCCTGGAACATAAAGGGCTAAGGAAGGAACACGGGTGGGTTTTAGTCAGTAAGAGTCTGACACTCCCTTCTGCTCCACCCAGAGCGGGAGGGGTCATTTGATGATTTCCCATCCTCAAAAAAAAAAAAAAAAAAAGTAGGTATACAGGGTTATTTTTCAAAGACCAGCCAAATTTAAGGATGTGGTACAGACCATCAAACTGAACAACTTTCTCCATGGGACCAACATCGTAATCGCGAATAAAAATTCAGCCGTCCCATACATTTAGGTCGAGTAGGTATTGAAGTTTTCTATGGAACAGTTGATAAAATTTTCGCGATTACGCTATTTGTCCCACGGAGAAAGTTGTTCAGAGGGGTAATTCTCGTAATTTAAAGAACGTTCACAGTCTGATCTCAGTCTCAATCTGTCAAAAATACCTCTAATTTCTATACATTTTGACTAGTTTTGACACTTGTTTGTCGCGGAGATGAGACTGTGACTAGATTTTGAACGTTTAATTACGAGAATTGGCCTTCTGTTTGATGGTCTGTACCACATCCTTAAATTTGGCTGGTCTTTGAAAAATAACCCTGTATAGGTAACAGTTATGTATGTTCCACTCATTCTTTTTATGGTGAAAAATCAAGACAATAGCCTAAAGCGTTGTCTAAAAATAAAATCGTCCAGACCGAATTTCAGCCATGGCGACCAATCTCAGCGGAGACCAGCCTTCGGCGCCGGAGATATTATAGTGCACAAGTGTGTGCGCAAAGATAGGTGCTCTTTCTCTTCCCTCAATGTAATCGTCCGATGGGACGGCAATCCGAAACTACCGGAAAGAGATCAGGCGCACGCCAACGACGGCTTAAAGTGCTTTCCGAGCCACCGCCAACTTTCAAACTCCGGATTTGTTACTAAGAAATTCCCAATGGAAAAAACCAATAACACTGCCCGACCCGGGAATGCACAGCAGGCAGTTAGCATTGTCTATAGCCTTACCTATAGACAATGCTAACTGCCTGCTGAGGCCATTTTTTTAAGGGTCCTTAGTTTCGGCATCAAAATTCCAAACGTGTCCCTAAAACGAAGACGTGGAAGACATGGGTCCCTAAAATTAGTTAATTCGACAGTTTTTTATATTCTGGACGTTTTAAGACTTTCGTATTGTAATAGGTTTTCATTTTTATGGGAGTCCTTCATGGTTTATTTATTTATTTTACCATTTATGTACACACATATAAACAGACAATGAAAAACAGAACAGAAAAAATAGGTACAGAGGTGATGCTTATTTCATAAGAAATCTCTTCCAGCATACCTGAGATAGGACAATAGATATAGAGATGTAGACAGCGTGTGATAAAGCAAAGGACACAAAAAATCATGAGGATCATGAGGATAGATGGTTAATGGATCTCTGGATTTTTCGCTGACTGGACTGTAAATAACGTTGTTGTATTACGAATTTACCGCCTTATATTAGTTTTATTAAAAAGAAATAAAAAAGGAACAAAGTACTTTTATTTGCGGTAAACATGACGCAGAGAAAGAAAGAACAAGTTGATGGAAAATATGCGTCACATCCACGCAAAACGGCCATCGCTCAGCATAATGCTACGACCTTATGTGAGACAGAGCCCCCAGCGCTGGTTTTCAGCGACAGCCGGCGTACCAACTTGCCTTAAAAAATATTGCTGAACTCCGTATCTAACTCCGATCGGTAAGCTAGAATTTCATGTAACATAACTATAGTAATAAACTGACTGGCTTTCTATTTAAGTACCGACGACCGAAATTCTTTCAGTCTACCTTCAGGGATTTCATTACTTTTACAAGGACATAATAGCTAGCCCACAGACGGGGTAACGAATGTCAATGTTAGTTAAGCACGCAATGGTAGCCAAAGTTGCCATATTGCGCGAAAAACGATGTTACAATATCCGACGTATTGTGAAATTGGTGAAAAACAAATAAAAATTAAGTATGGATAGCTGAACATCTATGTATACTTACTATCTTAATATTATAAAGAGGTAACATTTTGTGAGTTTGTATGTAGGTTTGTATCTTCAGAACTTCGATTGATTCGATTTTGAAAATTCTTGGCCTACTGGGAAGCTACAGTATTGCCCAGTGTCATATGATATATTATTTCACGCAGATGAAGTTACGCGGCAGAAGCTTCTGTTATATATGCTGATATTCTTGTCGAAATCCCTCTGCCCTTCCAAAGGAAAGATCCATGAGATTGTCACACAGTAAAGGGAATCTGGCACAAAAGGGAGGTGGCCTATACTCAGCAATGGATGAAACAACGCTGCCGATGATGAAGATGAAAGAGAAACTGCAAGCTACGAAAATGCAGCTTCAACTTTCTATTAAGTATATGTATATATATTTTTTTAGGAGCATAAAAGTGTGCCCAGCCCATATTAACGTAGGGATCTATTTTAAGCTTAGGACATCACGACGTCACCCAGGCTTTACCGCCAAAAAACAAAGTATGAGACTTTTTCGTCTCTACTGTGCTTACAGTCAATCAATAGTTCATGATAACTTGTTTTGAAAAGTATCGCTTCTATTCGTCTGAAGTCTACGAACGGCTCATGAAATGTACGCTCTATTTTACAACCGAATACACCCAGCCGTATACAGACATAATCAAAATTACACGGAATTGATTCACAAAATAAATAAAGTTACCGCATCAAATCTAAATTAAAGGTATAGCTAAATCCTGCAAATGCGAAAAAGTTATAACAAACCAGCGAGCTATCTTGGGTCACGTAACGCACGCGATTTCGCCGCACTACGCCGGTGGCACAGTACAAATATAAAATAGTAGCTCAACTAGGCTACGTTCTAGCGGATCGTGAGGGCAGTCAACCATAATTAGAAGCAAACCATAATTAATTACATTTGACACGATTTGACGAAAGTAACTATGACGGCGGATGTCCGTGTGTTTGTCGATTCGGGCTTTTTCTGTTATTTGAAGACAGGCAGGCCATCTGATGTTAGTTAGTTAGTCGCCGTCTATGGGTCTTTTCAATACCAGAGGCAATGCATTGCAGGTTCATTGTCATCCAAAGATAAAGTTGAATAATATACACTCATGTGCCTGTAATTTTACTGGCACTTATAAGCCAGTACATAATAATTAGTAACGCTCTGCTATGCGGCAGAAGAAATATTATGGTAGAACTTCAACAGACGAGGCCCTTTACAAACTGCTGACTCAGGCGTATGTTCGTAGTTGATCTACTGTTATATGCTGTCTGTGTAAATGGTTCGTTTCTACTGCTGTCTCATCTACTTCAGACACGAACGGGTTGAATACTTCGCTGATTGACGTTTAATATTCAACGCGAGCTGTCGAAGTGGGTGAAGAAAACACAGTCGATGGCCAATGTCCAATATTGGCATTGGATTCCTTAATGCTTTGGTGAATCTTTGACGTTGGATTGGAGTATTGAAAGTTGGCCGTTGGTGTGTGGCCAATGCGAAATAGGAAATAGAACTGTTATGTATTGATTTGCATGTTTAAACGTTTTCCAACTTTCACGATTTGAAGATGCAGTTTGAAGGAAACTAACTACAGCCTGTAATTAGGCCAAACTGATAGGAATTTAAAGAATTTGGCTGCCAAATAGCCTTGAGTTTATTTAACGTCTGCTACGCCCAAATGAGTCATAGCAGTAACACCCTTTTTTTGTCTTTTTTTTTGGATGGGAAATCGTCATATGACCTCTCCCGCTCTGGGCTGAGCGGAAGGGCGTGGCAGACTTTTACTGACTCAAACCCACCCATGTTCCTTCAGTTGCCTGTGCCAGGGGCCATGGTATCTCTTTCGAACAACCCGCAGCCCTGGAAGGCAACAGCCCTAGCGGACCCCGTCAGTTCGTGCTGACATCTCTTTGAGGCGCGCGTGAAACACAACGCGACGTCGACCCGGGCCTGGTCCTTACCGGGCGGCGAGCTGTCCATTGCTCGCCGCCCGCAAGCCCGCGCTTACAATGGCCGGGAGTCGGCTGTTGACTCCCGTCCAGGGCATCCCCTGCGGCGGCTAGGGGCGTGAGGGCGCAGACATTGCCTCTCCCTAACGCGCTCCGCCTCCTCCTTCGCGAGCATCACTGCTTCGCAGGAGGTGACGGCCTGCAATGCACTCTCGCTCCGTACCATGGCCTGGACCAGGGCCAGACGCGAGAGATCTCCGCCACTGATCGCCACCACGAGGACACGGCGGTGCCCCGCCCAAGCCGGGCAGACCTCCACCGCATGCTCCACCGTGTCCTCCGGGCGATCCACACAGTGGTGACACCCTGGCGTTTCCTCCCACTTTATCCTGAACAGGAACCTCCCGAAACAACCGTGTCCGGTGAGGATCTGCGTCAGGCGGAAGGTGAGGGCGCCGTGGCGCCTCTCTAGCCACTCCTCAAAGAGGGGACTTATCGCCGCTATTGTGGCGTGCCCAAGCAGTAACACCCTCCGCGTGCGTTGAAACGCGCCGATAACATCAAGCAAAGATTGTAAAGATAAATAACCCATGCAAATATGGAGCACGACTCCAAGGGAGCGGTCGCACTGACAGGTCAACAGAGACGACGAGAACAAAATATTTCACACGCTGCGTTCACAATGTGTCCCAGCTGCCATGTGAATATTTATAGAAGGCGCATTTCGCAGGCAGAATGTCTATGTATGTATAAGAAACATTCACCTTGATACATCGCTAAACCGGCACACGTGTGCAGCTAAATGCTTGTCAACTTTCTGATGTCACTTTTAAGCCTTCATAAATGTATGTCCCCTACTTTCTTGGGGATATCCGCCAACGTAAAACCATCAGGGGATTGAAGCAATAAGTAATGTATTTTAATCCATTCTCGTTACATACTACAATAGGTCAAAATTCAAAATTCAATACTTACTTAATAAGCATTTTAAATGTATTTTCTTATTCTTTCATCCTTCACTCGTTTGCATTGTATGCATAAAGATCCTCAAATTGTAAGATTTTTTTTTAAGCCCGTATGAGTGAGACTGAAACCTTGTCGATAGCATATTTATAAGAAATAATTGTGATGATAACCTTCTAATGTCGGACGATTTAATATGTCTACAAAGCAGAGTTTTCTACGAGTTCATGACCGTAGGCCACTCACTGGTATTTTACTTGGACGTGATTCGAATCCTTGTTGACCAATGTAGTCACGGCCTAAGTATTTTTGAGCACACAATGCCAAATAAAATGTGGCCCATTCGTAATTTTGCAATTTTGGCTGAGTGACAATAATTATCGTACTTGATGCTAAAATAAAAGTTTTATGCGCCAAAAACGTGTAGCTATATTAAGTATAACGGAAGCAGTGTCATTTATACGACTGTTTATTCCCCTTCTGTAACAAATAACTTGTCTAGAATTTGAAAATTTACCACTGTAATATTAATTAGCTTTAATTCGGGGTGAGAGGCTGGTGATCCGGCACACAGGCTATCCTAATATGGACGCCAGTGTCCCACAAATTATCATATTTTGCGCATTGTTGTCAAAACACTAAAATTCTTGATGTCTATAAATATGTGAACATTTGTGAAGACAGAAAAATAAAGATATATTATATTAGATACATTATTATACTCCCCATCACTGTCCTTCTGGCCACGGGAGATATTAAAGATCAAAGTGCCAACTTAAAAAAAATCTCGCAAACAATGTTTTAACTTGACTAAATACTAACAACTCCTGTACCGTTGCATGGACCCATAAGCATAATGTTTGGCGTGCATTTGTATGGTGTACAATAAAGAGTATTCTATTCTATATTGCACGCTGCCATAAACAGCGATTCTTCACACCATAATAAAAGTAGATTCCCAGCAATATTTTTTTATGTGTAGATAACGGACGAACGGAGACTACCTAATGGGTATTTTTACACCCTGTATTTAGTTCAAATGAACATGAAAGTCGCGAGAAACAACTGGATGAGGAGCGCACGGAACCAGGAGGCATAACAGAAGGGGATGCCTATACCCAGCAGTGTGTGATTCTGGGCTGAAATTATGATGATGATGATGAACAAGAAATAGGTATAGATTACTAGCTGCGCCTGCGGTTTCACCTGCATAAGTTTCGATCCCGTGGGAATATCGGGATGAAAAGTATCCTATAAGTATGTTAATCCTGGTTATAAACCATCTGTGTGCCAAATTTTATCCAAATCAGTTTAGTCATTTTTGCGCGAAAGAGTAACAAACTTCCATCCATCCATCCATCCATCCAAACTTTCACGTTTATAATATTAGTACGATGGATAAAAGCGAGTATGTGCAGCATGAAAATAACTAATTAGACTATCTCGTAAAGTAAGTATTACTGTATGGTTTCTTCAGATATACTTAGCAACAACATAATCGCGTACGTAATACAATTACACAATACTAACAGGTTTTATTTTGACAGTTCACAAATTTTGCGTTGATTTATTAGTCCTGAAAACGTATTTTCAGATGCATGGGGCGACACATTGAAATGGGGCGTTTTGGGTTGCAACCCACCACTTTTAATAAATGACTTTGATTTTGAAAGTCTATGCAATTTTTCAACAAACCGTAATTTTTGCCGATGGGTGATCCCAACGGGTCCCCTCCCAACTACGGGTCTTCCATACAACCTTTCAACCAACCCGCACTGGACCCGCGTGGTGGATTACGGCACACACCCTCTCACCGAGAAGAGGCCTGTCTCCCAGCAATGGGAACATTATACGCTGATTATGTATAAAAACTTCCAAACCCTATTTAACCCTTTTAGAGGATGAATTTTCAAAAAACCTGCCTTCGTTATTGTATAAAAGGAACTATTGTGCTAAAATGTCATGCTCCTAGACCCAGCGGTTTAGGCTGTGCGTTATTATCATGATATATGAGATTATTTCCCATTAGAAAATATTACTTTTTTTCTGGCCGGCTTAATTTTTGGGTATAAAATGATCGACACTGAATGGTGTATTTTATTAAGTAGAATATAGTTGCTATGTTGCAGTATTCTTTCATTTAATTTGTCTTTCTCACGCTACTACAGATGTAATTTGAACAAACTTAGCCCAGAGCTCGTTAGCCGCGGCGTATTTGATAACTGCGAAAGTTGAATTTGTTGCCAGGGTAAAGTTTATCAACATGCTCGAATAACAAACGGTACGTAGCCACAATAATCACATTTAGTTCTTTATTTAATTGAATATTGAATAGCAGAAAGACATGCGAGTATTTGGAACTCCTGGATTCTAATTTATCTATATCTACATTAATAATAAAGCTGAAGAGGATGTTTGTTTGAACCCGCTAGTCTCTGGAACTACCAGACGGATTTGAAAAAATCTTTCTGCGTTTTATAGAAGGTTATAAGGCTACCTAACACCAGAGTCGAGTAAAAACAAAAGAAAATCCAGGAAGAACGCTAAGCGAAAACGAAGTAATAGCGCGGTCTAGCGATGCGACGCGGTGGGTCGGTGGAATAAGAAGGTCCACGCGGACGAAGTCCGGGCAGAAGTTAGTTTCTTTTAATAAGGGTTCCTTAACCAATCAAGGTGCATGCGTGAGTGAAATGTGAATCCAGCTTATGGTAGCCGGAAAGCCATCCTGACGATATCGTCCGTTCGCCCTCCGTTCTTCCCAGACGGAGGGCACCCATATGACAATTTCCCCAAGCAGAAAAGGGGCAACCTAAAATAAATTGGCAAGCCCACATTGGCATACAAGAATGGGTCTTCTAAAAACACCAATAAAGAGTACTTTAGGAGATTATAGCCTATTTGGTGCAGAAATGTTATGAATACTTTGAAAAGTAGATGACAGAAATACGAGACAAACATTGATTTATAAAAATCATTAAAAATAAACAACGGTAGGAATGAGATTTGGCTGACAAGCTTAGCCACAAGGATAAAAATGTAGAACCATCTTTTAGGAATAATTATTAAAGTAATATGACAAACTGTGGTTTTATTTATCTGACCGTAAAGCTCTCACAGCAGGCACCTACGTCCAAAAACATGTTTATTGCTCAATCAGGATATTATTATTATTATTATTATTAATCAATAACAAACTCTCAATAACTACGCATCAATTTCTGATAAACTATGTACGTAGGAATATCTCACCGAACCGATGCATAATTTATGAACTAAGTAACCCTGTACCCTACTACTTCTGGGCAAGGTCGCTAGATGACGCGTACAGTATTATCTGCGCCTAACACGACGTAAATAATGCTAACATTTAGATTATTGGATCAGAGGCGCGATACGAGCGGAAGTAGGACGATCTATCTACACTATCATACCTATCATCATCTGATTATCGCCAAAATATACAACATGGAAGAAGTCGTCAGAGTCGATCCTTTGTCTCGAAATCATGCACGATAATTCACCATGATTGTGGCTAAATAATCACAGCCGTAGGGGTCGATCGATCAAGTTAAGCTACGCTTGCTGCGATTGGTCCGTGGATGGGTGACCATCTTCACATACCAAGACCCCTCCGTGCCTCGGAAAACACGTTAAGCCGTTGGTCCCGGCTGTCATTCGTGGATCTTTGACAGTCGTAACGGGTCGGCAGAAGCCCGAAAGTCAGATAACCAGTCTTATCAAGAGGTATCATATTACTCAGTTACTGGGTTGTGGAGGCCAGATAGGCAGTAGCTCTATGTAAAATACTGGTATTCAGCTGCATCCGATTAGACTGGAACCCGACCCCAACATAGTTGGGAAAAGGAAAGGCAGACGATGATGTCCCTTTCAGTAATTTGGGATTCATTCCCTTAGGGTCAAAACGTATTATCTTATAAATTGTCGATATTATTGCCAAATTATTTAAGTCTGGTCACGAAAATTACGTTATAGGTGGGGTCGTTGAAGTCCTGTGCATAGCTATTCAATAACCATTCGATACGCTTCCGTGGCGACTCGAACTTCAATCAATGTTATCGAAGGAGTCTTCTAAGTGCTTTTCACAAATCTACAAACCAAAATTTTAAATAGGAGGATCGTTGTTCTTTCGACAGCTATATTTTGTTGTTGGGGGTAAGGCAAATCAGGTAATCGAAGTGTAATTTTTAGGGGACAGCATGCCCAATGGTGGTGAATACGGTATTCACCAGCATTGGCATGCTGTCGTTTGCATATGCCTTTTAAAGTATAAGCGACACTGGAGCAGTTAAGACATTGTCGAACGCCAGCACATACACTGGATTTGGATCAATTTTGGGAGATACTGCCTCTATAAATACTGCTGTGTGTGTATGTGAGTTTAAATGTTTGCAAACGCGCCCACGATACATGAGAATTTCCTAGTGTGTATTAAAAAAAAAAACCGTTTCGAAAACAACGGGGTAATTGCGTAACACACTAACGGTAGGAATGGCTTTCATTTTGACAGTTCAACAACATTCATTGCGTTATTTACGTGGTTGAGCAAACAAAGTTTACTAACATATGAAGCAATGGATTAGCAATATCATTCAAAATGATTCAGATTGTGGTTGACAGTGTGTTACGCAATTAGGGTGCTGCCGATCGATTCTGTAAAAATCTCACCGTGAAAAGTTAGGTGAAGTGAGCTTAGAGTGAGCTGTCAATAGTGTCGATCCCTAGCATTAGTTGAAATGACAGCTCACTTCACGCTCCCTTCACCTAAGTTTTCACGGTGAGATGGCTACAGAATAGCACTGGTCTGCAAACGATTGTAAGAATATTTCTTAGGGGAAAGGAACAAGGTAAAATCTTCCCAGTTATTGGAACAAGAAGCACTCTTAGAAAGCCCGTCACGTGATTGTGTAAAATGTTGTTTGTGTTGTTAGGTACTTCGTTAGCACAGCGAAGACTCATTTATCTTATTACGAAATCAAAGCCTAATCTGGGGGCCTACTCCGAAGTGCAAAGTACGAATGTTCGGATCGGACCGACACATGGCCGAACCGAATATTATTGAAAAATGCGAAAAAAGTTCGGATCGGCTCAGTTGGGTCGGGACCGCAGTCAATATTCGAAAGAGTGTAGGAGTGTAGGATCGGAACCGACCGAACCAAATAGTAACTTCGTAGCAGGAAACGGCCGAACTTTCGGCCGATACTACTTCGGAGTAGACCCCCTGTTCTTCTAATTAATAGCAAATAATTTTTAGAGATTTGATTGATGGATAATAATTATTATAGCTGTTTCCCGCGACTTGCAATCTAGGATGAAAAGTAGTCATGTCCTTTCCAAGTCATGGACTACCCATGTGCCAAATTTCATCCAAATCCGTTCAGCCGTTTTAGCGTGAAAGCGTAACAAACAATCATTCAAAAATTCAAATTCTCTTTATTTCTTTATAATATTAGTTTAGAAAAGATTAAACAAATAAAATAAAGGAATCACTTATCATATATTATGAACTTGTATTACCGTATACTTATATCTACAGGGTGGTACCGTTTTTTTTTTTATTGTAAATGGCGTTCAATAATTTTATCCGAATAAACCAAAACAAATGGATTACTATAGCCGGTTTTTATGGGTCTCGTCTTTGAAACACGCAATGCTATGCTCACGTTTGAGCTCAACCCTTAAAACCCTTCAACCCTGACCTTGACTGTCAAAAATATAGGTCAAAGGTATAAAGTAGAAATGAGTGATGGATTTTACGATTCTGAGTCAGAAATAATGACTAAGCTGTCCATTTAAGCTAATTGAATCAACAACTTATAATGACTCTAGTTCTCATATATTACCATATAATTGAATGAATGAAAAACGTAAAGAATGTTTCAATTGCTTATAATTTGTTTGTTCATTGATAAGCATTACATTCTCGCCTCTACGACTCTTTCGCTCAAGTATCTGTTCTGTGGTCATTCCATCCTAAATATGGTCATGTTAGTCAAATTTATTTTTTTGAATTTTCTGAAAATGTGGAAAATGCACACTTATATTTCAATATATTAATATAATATTAAATTTAATTTTTAGGGTCTTTTAAAAGTCATGTGGCAGTATCTTGGTTTATCCTTTTGGTAAATAATCTAATTAGGACATAGGATACTTTTATCCTCAAATCCCCACGGAATCGAGACTTTTGCGGGTGAAAACGACGGGCGCAGCTAGTCCTTAATAGAAAATGACATCAAATCTATCTTTTTAAGACATTTATTGGTAAACAAGCAAGTGGTCCACAAAGGGGTCACCCCCCTTCCAGACCTCTGTAACATCAGAGTCATTGCAGGCCAGAGACGAGACAAAGTCAAAATAACTCATGTCGCTGTGCTTACACCAGCTTAAACATACCTCAAACAAGTTTCAAGCAACTAAATCATTCTACACAAAAGGTGATTAGTAATTCAATGGCTTACCATTATCATTGAGGGAGTGATTAGGAGTAGCACCCATGCTAGAACTGGACCCCTTCAATATGGCATTGTGTTGTCGCAAGTTCTCCAGCTCAACTGTAAATGTAAACAAGTTATAATAGCAGTCATCATCTGCCTAGCCTTTTTCCCAACTATGTTGGGGTCGGCTTCCAGTCTAACCGGATGCAGCTGAATACCAGTATTTTACATGGAGCGACTGCCTATCTGACCTCCACAACCCAGTTACTGGGTAATACGATACCCCTTGGTAAGACTGGTTGTTAGACTTTCGGGCTTCTGACTACCCGTAACGACTGTCAAAGATCCACGAATGACAGCTGGGACCAACGGCTTAACGTGCTATCCGAGGCACGGAGGGGTCTAGGTATGTAAAGATGGTCACCCATCCACAGACCAACCGCGGCAAGCGTAGCTTAACCTGACCGACCGACCTGTGCGGTTGTTATTATTTAGCCACGGGAAACAAGTTATAATAGCAGTAAAGGAAAATATAAATGAATATTAATGAGTGCATTGTAATCGCTAATTACTGTAAAAAATAGCCTGCTAACTGTTCTTGATAAGTATGTTGAGGCAAAAACATTATGGATGATAATGTGGTTATGGTTTGTGATATTTTTTACCTGTGAGGAATAATGGGGAGGGTTAAAGATATTTTATTTATTTATTTATTTATACAAGCTGTTTGTATTTTGTATGTATTTTCTGGTGTACTTACAATAAAGTATACTTATAGTAATACAAGATGTCTTTTTGCATCCTCGTCAAATTTCAGGACGCTGTTATGAAAGACATAAATAATCAAATAAAATTACGATACCTGGTAAATAATGAATACGTACTTGTTTTTTTAGTTATTTAAGTTTGACAGTATTTCAGAATACAAAACTTTCAAAGAACAGAGTCGCGTTATGCTATTGTATAAGCGGCCGCGTTTTTATGTGTGTGTAAAAAAAAAACAACCGACTTCCAAAAACGACACTACAAAGTGAAAAATAACTTTAATTTCGGAAGTCGGTGTCGTTGGGTTTACATTTTCGTTGTTTGCCACCGACTTCCGAAATTAAAGTTATTTTTCACTTTGTAGTGTCGTTTTTGGAAGTCGGTTGTTTTTTTTTTGCAAAAAAGTTTTTATTTTTCACTTTTAAGTTGTAATTTTTACCAGTAATTTTCGTTTAAAAACCAAACTACTGAACCGTTTTTGATGAAATTTCTATAGGACCATTTGGGAAGTATACCCTTTCCAACAAAAAAAGAATTTTTCAAATCGGTTGGCAAACGACGGAGTTATGCGCGAACAAACATAAAAAAAAAAAAAAAAAAAAAAATACAAACATCCGAATTGAGAACCTCCTCCTTTTTTAGAAGTCGGTTAAAAAGGCAGTTACAGTGCGGTCTCACACAGGCCGCGTTTTAAAATGCGTGTCCCACACATGCCGATTTCCGAAAATTAGAAAAAAATTACCTACTTATTTTATTATTGATTCGTGTCGAGAATCAGTAACATAGTTACGTCCTTGAATTTAACGAGGATGCAAAAAGACATCTTGTATTACTATAAGTATACTTTATTGTACGGACGCCAGCACATCAAGCTACTACAATCTGGCAAATTTCTGTAATAGATTTTCAACTTTATTTTTAAAGTAATAAGGTTCAAGGTTGATTGGGAAAATTTAACAGTTTCGGGTAGCTTGACCTGCTGGCGTCTGTACACCAGAAAATACATAACAAAAAATACGATTATTACTACAAAACATAGTGGGCTGCCTTATCACTTTCTGCAATCTCTTCCCGGCAACCTTGCATTTTATCAAACTCGAGGAAAAGGGGGTTTTTTTGAAACTCAAAGCATTTATTTCAATTACACCAATTGCAGGCACTTTTGAATTGTCAAGGGGTTGAATCACAAAGATGAAGCTAGTTGCCCATTACAAGGCGTAGTAGGTTCCTGTAGAACTCAGTTTACTTTTTAAGTATCATTCAGATTATGATAAAATGTAAATAATTAGTCACTGTTATCAGTGATACAAGTGTTTGAAGGAATGCACAAAATACTAAAAAGGCTTGGTTAAGGAAAACCAGTAAGTATAAAATTTTATTGTAGGTACTTGAAAATTAGTTTAAATTCAGTCCACAGGAAAAACAGTCTGCTCTAGATAATATAAAACGCACATTTTATGAAGCATAAGGCACAATTTTTTTCTTAAAATTAAGCATCTGAATATATAGGCCAACAATGAAGGCCTGCTACTATTCCCTATCATGCTTGGATCAGCTTTTTTTAGTTAATGTTATTATCAGGACAAGAAGCAACAAAATGGTGGACACTAAGGGCGAATTTCACCAATGAAACTGATCACAATCAGCACTTCTAAACCATGTTCAAGAGCTGTGTCTCATCATTGTTGGGGAATATTGATGCTGACAGTTCTTGAACGCAGTTTTGAATTGCTGATCGCATTCAAAGTCATTGATGAAACCAGCCCTAAGGCCAGGCAATTTTGAAGGCAGCATTTATTGTGGATCGAAGACAAAGAATCTGTTCATACTCGCAAACGGCGTGCATGTATATGATGAACGTAAGCTTGGCAAAAGGAGTATGTAAGGATTACAGTAGCACCTGGATACTTGGCAAGGTGCAGTGATGACAGGTGGAATAAGGCTGTGACAGAGTGGTGTCCAAGGACTGGAAGACGAGATGTCAGTTGTCCAGCGACAAGATTGGCAGACCAAAATGTTGCCATCGCGAGCAAAACCTGGATGAGGCTGGCTGAGCCTGATGTTTGGCACAAGAAAAGAGAGGCTTATGCCCAGCACTGGGTGAAGTCGGGCTGTGAAGGATGATGATAGTATCAGGTGGCATTTAGTAGTTTAGTGCCTGCCCGTCCCAAGGTGTGAGTTTTTTGTGTATGTATGAAGTCAAGAAAATACTAATTGGCAGTGACTGTTGTATTTTTTTGTTGAGAGGCCCGTGGCTAAATAATAACAGCCGCACAGGTCGATCGGTCAGGTTAAGCTACGCTTGCCGCGGTTGGTCTGTGGATGGGTGACCATCTCTACATACCTCAATAACATAACCATTCAATGGATCAAAGGACACAGCGGTTCGCGAGGTAACGATGCGGCCGATGAACTTGCCAGAAGGGGGTCGAGCATGGCACCAGTGGGACCTGAGCCCATCGCGCCACTTCCCTTCGGTTACATACGTACTCTGGTAAGAAAACGCACCAGAGACCAACACGACAAACTTTGGACGGAGCTAGGCGCATGTAGGCAGGCCAAGGAAGCACTACCCACAATTAATGGCCGCCTCACGAAACAGGTTCTCCGTCTAAACAAACTAAAGCTGCGTACAGTTACTGCGGCTTTAACTGGCCATGGGTCATTTAACAAACACCTCTATGTCATAGGAGTAACAGACAGTCCGCTGTGCAGGGCCTGCATGGAGGATGACGAGACAGCGGCGCATGTGCTGCTAAACTGCCCGGTGGTCGCCACGTACAGGGCAAAGTACTTCGGTAACCCAGGTACCCTACGTGAGACGGTCAGTAACATCAAGGCGTTGCTGGCCTTCCTTGAGGAGCTGGGGTGGATCGAATGACCGATGTTCCCACCCGTACGCAAAATACGCGCATTGTCGTGGAGTTGCGGACACCAGCCCGCTGTACCTATTACCTATTACCTATTACATACCGAGACCCCTCTGTACCACGGAAAGCACGCTAAGCCGTTGGCCGTTGTCATTCGTGGATCTTTGACAGTCGTTACGGGTAGTCAGAAGCCCGAAAGTCTGACAATCAGTCTTACCAATTGGTATCATATGACCAAGTAACTAGGTTGTGGAGGTCAGATAGGTAGTTGCTCCATGTAAAATACGGGTATTCAGCTGCATCCGGTTAGAATGGAAGCCGACTCCAACATAGTTGGGAAAAGGCTGGGCAGATGATGAGATGATGATGTTGTATTTTTTTGTTATTAGCCGTTCATGTCCCACTGCTGGGCAAAGGCCTCCCAACTCTATTTCCACCTCTCTCTGTACAGAGCTGCCAAAGACCAATCTTTATGAAAAGATTGAAAACATATCTTTTTTAAAGACCGTTGTATAGACAAGAGTTATATTCGCATAATACTAACTAGATTGCCATGCCATAGTTATAATTAAAACACTGAATACTAACATCCTCTGGGGATGAAGCCCAGGTGTAAGACAATAGACTTGGAAACTGTAAATATATTACAATAGTCAACTTAGTTTACTACAATATGCAAGTTGAGAATAGGAGAGCTAGAAACTGTTTTAGATTAACAATGTGGTTTAATTTAACTTATTGAAAATTAAATAACTATTGTCTAGATTAAAAACTTCTTAAAATTAAATAGACATTTATTACGTCCCTTGATTTTAATGCACAATTTTTTCTCCCTCAGGATGAACACAGGGTGGCAGGGTGGGCATTTTAAGGGCTATCTTTTGCAACTGTTGATGAAAGTGATGATTTCAAGCCTCATAATCAGCCTATAATGTTCCCACTGGCTGGGACACTGTCCTCCTCTGGTGAAAGGGAGTGGGCCATTGGTAGATGTATGATTTACACGCATGTCTTCGAATTTTGGGTTCTAGGACATACCAGTTTCCTCACAATATTTTCTTTGACTGGTTTGAGCTTCGACTCAATTTTCAAGACTCAATTTCTAACAATGACTTCGGATTACTTACTAAGACTAGGTAGATCAGAAAAGGCAGAAGCCCATGTAAAAAAACTGGTAAGCAGCTAGCTGCCATCAGCTAGACTGAAAGCCGACCTCAACATAGTTGAAAAACAATTAGACAGATGATGAAGTCTTCAAAAAAGCCTATTAACTTCATAAAAGCCACATATTAAGTTAAATAATGACATTAGTATGAAATGCATGTTTTAAGCATGTCTCATGTCCTTGAAACATTATGCATTAAGTGTGGGTGATTAAAATGTAGGTGTACTAGTTTGAAAGGATGACCTTATGCTTGTGTCGTGGGCTGGTTTACCAAAACGTTGGGAAGGTTACATATTATGCAGATTTAATGCTTAAGGCTGTTTACAATTTAGGGAACTTATTATAATGTAGATATAGATGTATTGTGTTATAGATAGAAGAACTAGGGACATAATTAATGTATATGCTCATACCGCACCCTAATTGCGTAACACACAATCAATCATAATCGGTTTCATTTTGACAGTTCAAAGCGTTCATTGCGTTATTTACGTGTTGAGCAGACAAATTTTTCGAACTTATGAAGCAATGGATTAGCAATTTGCTTCAAAATGATTCTGATTACGATTGATTGTGTGTTACGCGATTAAAATGCAGAACTACAAAAATTATAAAGAAAATAATGATTGCTGTGTATTATGTATTGCAGAAGCCCAGTTAAAAAAACACAGCTTGGAACAGACAGATGGACACAGACAAAAAGCTCAAAAAAATGCTTGTTACTTGAAGGGTTGAAAATAAGGTTTATCATCCTTACCTTTGGTATCCATTAAGTCCTTATTCAGTCTTTCATTTGCCATTTTCAGGGAAGTTATTTGGTCAAGGAGACATGTTAGGAGTCTGCTGCCAACCTGACTTCCAGACATGTCTGAACTGTCTTCTGATCCTGACTCCACATCTCCATTAGCAGGCCGGGCTACATCTGGCAGGCCTCTCACACAGGGGTCACTGAACCTCCTCGCATTACTACCTTCATCCTTGTCATTCAGGTTCATGTCACTGTTGGAGTTTGTGTCACCAACTGATGTCACTATTGGTGGCAAGCTAGCAAAGTCCTGGCTGTCAGTCAAATTCTTTGGTTGCAAATAATTGATGTTAGGTGAGTGTGTCGGCGTACCGTGTCGAGGGGTGCTCGTCACCTCCTCAGCCTTGTTCTCACTCCGGCGCCGCAGTCTAGGCCTCTGCACCTGGATGCTTTTGTTTACACTCTGCACATAACGATATTCAGGCCCGTAGAATGGCATCATAGGTGGGTTGCAGTAACTAGGCAGCGTGGGAAGAGACATCGGCTCAGGTGCACAGCCGTACATATGCCTGTAAGGATCAAAGCCCGGTGCGAACTGAGAACTACCCATCGCATAGTTCACATTCGGATTCACGTATGTATCATACGTATCCATGCTAGGCGTCGAGTCCTGGATGTGGTGCATAGTCTTGTCCAACCATTTCGACAGGTACGAACCTCTGCTCCCACGAGATTTCTTCCGCTTTCCCAGGGAGCCGTTACTATTCGACGGTTTGCCGTTGCCATTCACTTGTTTTGGTGTAGAAGCCATTAATGTCACTTAATTACACTCGAACACAAGTATGAAACACAAGAACCTCACTTCAGCTCCTTCTTCCAAAAATCAAGACACTAGTATTTTCCATTTACACTGAATTATTAAAATCGCGCACAAAAATAACTTTATTCAATTCGACCGACTTGGGCAATGAATTATAAATGACGTTTACTGTCATTTTGCTTTTTGTAATTTCTAATACAGATTATAAAAAATACTCAGTTCACGCAGAGGTTTGACAGAAAAATTACAAATAGTCATGGTTTTTAAATCCAAATAGCTTTTGCCTGGCCAGGAAAACTATATTTTTGTTCTTTTTATATAATGTTTTATTTTTATTTATGTAATTTTGTATGTGTAGAAATCAGACAGCGACATCTGTTAAAGTAACTTGTTACTACAATAGATTTTAGAGTTGTATTAGTTCCTAGCTGAAAAAATAGATGGCGTTAAATGTGCATCCTCAATCCTTCGTAAACTATGGCCATAATATGCAATAACTCTAGCAAATCGCCACTCATTACCTACAACAATAATGGCCTTATTTTCTATTAGTAAACATATCGATTGACATAGATAACTATCAATCGTTTGCGGGCTTTACGGCTTGTTTTGAAGGCTTTAGCTACTCTTCGAGAATTGAGGGCAAATAATGCACAACTACTAAATTCATGTCTTTCAGCGCAGTTTGTTTGGCCCATTGCCATGATCTGCTTTGCTTAATTAACCCAACTGATTGGTTTCCTCCATCTTTTATTTTCTTTGGAAGTTCTGCTTATACGCGGTGCTCTAAAACCGCATTAACAAAGTTTTGGTGTGACCTGTTAAGTGTTAACTCATAGTTAGGTATCCATAGGTCTTAGAGCTGGTTCACATTAGGTCGGACCGACAGTTTTACCGGCCCGACAAACGTGTCGGATCCATAGGTATTGGCGTATGTATGTCAATAGCGCCGTTCACATTAGGGCGACCCGACCAAACTGTCGGAGCCGACACTTTTACCGTACGTCCAGCCACGATTTCTGTCGGATCGGACATAATATTGGCGTACTAGCAAGTATGGCGCCGTTCACATTTGTCGGCGCGAAGCGGCGGCGAAACCCGCCTGCCAAAAATATTTGGTGCATCCAATTATTGGATGCACCCAATATTTCCTTTTTCTTTTTTTCTGCCTCTTATTTAAATACCACATTGCAATGAAAACTTCGTCGTCCTCCATCCTATACGAAAGCCAACTCACAACTGTTTTGTGTGTTTTGTGACGACCCAGGCCGGGCAGTAAAACGACCGTACCGACAGTTATATTCACATTAGGTCGGGTCGGCGGCGTCTAGTGAACAGCAACACCCGGCAGTCGGTGAACGGCAAACTGTCGGTCCGACCTAATGTGAACCAGCTCTTAGACTTGAATGCCTGTGCTTGGTCAAGTTATCATGATTGAAGGTACGCACGACAGATCAAGCTATAAAGGTACATTTCCAGTAAAAGCTAACTTTTCATTGTTACGTGAAGGGTGGGCATTTTGGGGGACTGTCTATGTAACTTTGACGATCAAAAAGTACTGATTTGAATAAATGACTTGATTTTAATATGAAAAACGTATACAATGCGAGTTTAGTTAAAACTGGAAATGTATAGTTTGAGATGTCACCGTGTTTACCTAGGCTGTTCACCAGCTATTGACTTATTTACTTATCAGACTCACCACACTGTCCTACAATTTCTCAATACTTACGAATTAATTTCCGCCCACTGGCAGGGAGAGCCGCAGCCGCCGACATCTTGAGTTTGATTTCAGAATTCGGTATCTTTCGTTGTAACAAAACAAATTGTGATAAAAGTTGGGCCCGTTGGGTATATGGCGATGCGTTTGAAGTCGGGTAGCCTTCTTATCACGTTTCCTACTGCCCTTATCTGCTAACTGTAACCATAGTAAAAGCAAACAAGTACGCCAACTCAAGCCCCGAGCGAGCGATAATAGCCTAAACTCGTAGGGCTGTCACTTATACTTTATTCAATCGTCAAAAATGCATAGTCAATCTCTATACAAAACAATGTTCCCCTGTAGGGTAAGCATCAGGGACCTTTAATACAATGTTTTTTTAAATTATTTTTTCTACACACGGCTACACATCAAGCTATGCAAAACCAGTAGTATTAGCTGACCGTTAATTGTGAGAAAATATCATGCAAAGTGAGGCCAAGACAAACTGGTTTTGTATAGCTTGACGTGTAGCCGTGTGTAAGTACATAGACCAGAGCCGACTACATTTTTTTCATTGCCTACGTCATGTTATCTGTTTAGTTATTTGAAAAATTACGATCGAAATATATGACTAATAAAAACGTGGTTTTACTGAATCATGTATTTATTCAAATAAAATTAAATGATTATGAAGTCTTTGTAGTTAAAGGAGGTAGGTAGGTACACGTACAAATTATTTATTACGAGCAGCAGGGCAGCGGCGAAGCGTGCGCTGGCGCGGGCGATATTACCGGCGTCACAGCCAGGACTGGCGCACCTTTAGCAGCGATAAATTTTGTCAGTGTGTGCGTGCGACGAAGCATACGTACGAGCGCGCTCACATACAAACCGCGCGCGGTGCGAATGTATGAAGATGTCGTACTTGTTTGCTTTTACTATGCTGTAACCGAGTCCAATATAACCCCTATTCGCTCTAGTTGTAGGACCTCCTTGCCAAACGTTGATAACACTTATTTGCAGTTTTGTCTATTGTAGCCCTTGGTACAGCCTGTTTCGTTGTGAATGTATAGGTTCTTGCATTGTTTTAGTTCTAGCAAACCAAGTGGCTGTTTTCAGTACTATATTAATGCTAAGATATGACAGGGGCAATTCTCTTAATTTTAAAACATTTTTGTCTGATCAGACAGATTGAGACTGATCTCAGTCTCAATCTGTCAAAAATACCTCTAATTTCCTTACATTTTTGACATAGATTGTCGCTGAGATGAGATTGCGACTAGATTTTGAACGTATTTAATTACGTGAATTGGCCTTCAGATAGACTTTATATGGTATTATTTAACCCCCTTAAAGATAAACCCGGAGTAAAGTCACAACCAGTACCTATAACTTCATTCAGAGAAGGTAACCATCCATTTTTCGAGGTTTAAGTTGGGAATTACCTACTTTACTCCATCTTTATTAATAAGGGGGAAGTGTTGTGTCCCTTAAATACCCAGGTATTTATAATTGAAACAAGTATAAAATGACAGAAATTTATTCTCTAAATATATAAAACAATTTGATTCATATTTACAATTATTTTTTCTTTTATATCGTTTTTATAAATTGTTTTGAATGGTTTAGGAGATGATTTGGACGTATATAAAAATAGATATGAAGAAACAGCTAAAGAATCTGTAAATACTTTACAAATTCTATGGCACATTGATTGAAAGGGAAATATACTTTACAGAAACAACACAAATAATGTGCAAACATATTATGAAAATTGGCAGTAGGTAAGTCATTACATTAGAGATTACTCTTACAAACGAAATCGTACATACTAACTAGATTTACTGAAAATAAAGTATGGTCAAAACAATATGATAATATTGGGTTAACAATTAACATAAAACATTATTTTCTACATTTATAAACTTATTTATTTTGTAGAAATTCTATATTTCTCTATGATAAAAATCTAATTTAATTGGATCAAAAATTGATTGTTAACAATCCTGTCCTAAATCTAAATAATGTGTAAATAATCTATCGAGATTTAAATTATAACGAAAATAATTGCATTAATTCATATGATAGAGGGTTTACTGATTGTACTTAACATGTACCTACGGCATGTAATGCAAACGAGAAGTTTGTTACAAACGTTTTATACAAGAGCTTGTTTACCTAACATTAGGTACTTGAATGATTTACTTGAAATTAACTGTCTAGACTCTAGAGGAAAGCCGCGTGCTATTCAAAAGCGATCGTCGCGTTCAGGTGTCACTTTTTGTTCGGTGAACCAGAACACGTAGTTATGCCGATAGAGGGCGCTTTCCGATTTTCCGAAAAATAGTGACATATGAATGCGACGATCGCTTTTGAATAGGACGCAGGGGAAAACTGTTTATCTATCAGCCTTACTCTATTTTTCATCAGTTAAAACACGCTATAGAAGCAACAGTCCTGTCAATTCAATTAATTTTAATATTCTTATGAATTTTAAAACTTATATTGTGAGAGTTTTCTTCAAAGAATATTTTTCTGACAAAAAATATGGCATTGCTAATGATTGTCACTTATTTTAATTGTCATAAAACAAAGATAAAAATACAATTATTCGAGTGCGCGTGGACCACTAGGCACCTATGGAAAATCATCAGCCGTCCTATTCTGTAAAAATCTCACCGTGGAAACTTAGGTGAAGTGAGCTGTGAGACCTTGCATCTGAGGGCGTAGTGCGAGTTTTTTTACGTACTAGATCGCGTGAACGTAAACGCAGATTTGTACGGTATTAGAGCAGCGCCATCTAGTGGAAACTCGATAGCACTGCTGTCATTCCATACAAATCTGAGTTTACGTTAACGCCATCGAGTAGGTAGAAAAACTCGCACTATGCCCTCAGGTGGAGTGACCGCTCACTTCAATCTAACTTCACCTAAGTTTTCACGGTGAGATTTTTACAGACGGAAGCGGAAGATATGACGTACCTTAACTGTGACACAATATAGGCAGTGATAGCGAATAAATAAATAGTACGTTTGTTGAATGATACGAGGGGAAACTGAAAGAAAAAACAAAAGTATATAAGACTATGATCCCTTAATTTCTAAATGAGTATACGATTTGATCATAAAATATAAATTAACACTTACATAGCATCTTCCCTTTACTTTATCGTCGATACTCCTTTGAGAATTGTTTATTTTAAATGATTATTAATGAAATACCATGCCGATTAATACAAAATTATATGAAACTATATCGAATACCGTAATCCAACTTTCTTTTACAAATACATAATGTACAGACGCCAGCACATCAAGATACTACAAGCTGTTAAATTTCCTTAATAGATTTTCAACTTTATCGCTAAAGCATTCGGTTCATGGTTGATTGGGAAAATTTGACAGTTTCGGGTAGCTTGATGTGACGGTCTGTACGTACTCACGGCTACAGACCAAGCTATATATAACCAGTATAAGCTAACTTCTGACTGTACAAACAACCTGTACAATGCGAGGTCAGCTAAAACTGGAAATTGATACCTTGATGAATCACCGTGTGTACCACCTAGTGCTAACCAAAACAAGACAGAAATAAGATTTTCTTATCAAAAATTCATAATCATTTCTGTTTTAAAATTTATCGATATCAAACACATACAGGTCGCATTTAATTCTGCCTTGGTTTCTCATCGCAAACGTTTCATGGATGTAGTTAGACTAAAACTATAAAGCAGACACTCAAACGGTCAACAAACATATCTAGAGACAAACAAAATACATAGTAGGCATCCAAATTTCGTACACAATATAGAATATCTGTTACAATCTAAGGACCGGTTTATTGATCCGTAGTTGAAACTCAACCAATTGTCAAAAATAGTAACTAATGGTTAAATTATAGCAAAATGTGTTTTTAGGGTTCCGTAGCCAAATGGCAAAAACGGAACCCTTATGGATTCGTCATGTCTGTCTGTCTGACCGTCCGTATGTCACAGCCACTTTTTTCCGAAACTATAAGAACTATACTGTTGAAACTTGGTAAGTAGGTGTATTCTGTGAACCGCATTAAGAGTTTCAAACAAAAAATAGAAAAAAAAGCAATACATTTTGGGGGTTCCCCATGCTTAGAACTGAAACTCGAAAATTTTTTTTCATCAAACCCATACGTCGTATCTATGGATAGGTTTTCAAAAATGATATTGAGGTTTCTAATATCATTTTTTTTCTAAACTGAATAGTTTACGCGAGAGACACTTTCAAAGTGGTAAAATGTGCCCCCCCCCCCCCCCCCTCTGTAACTTCTAAAATAAGAGAATGATAAAACTACAAAAATATATGATGTACATTACTATGTAAACCCACCGGAAATTGGTTTGAACGAGATCTAGTAAGTAGTTTTTTTTTTAATACGTCATAAATCGTAATATACCTTTCATTCAATCAACTCGAACGGAAAAAACAACGGAACCCTTCATGGGCGAGTCGAACTCGCACTTGGCCGCTTTTTTTGATCAATTTTTAGTTTATCTAATGATATAATATCATTGCTAAAGGTCAAATAATTAACTATTAGTTAAAAAAAATAACCATTTGATAAAGTAAAAATTGATCAAAAAACACATTTTGCAAAAATCTAACCAGTAGGTACTTACTATTTTTGACAATTGGTTGAGTTTAACTACGGATCAAAAAACCGGGCCTAAGTCACATCGTTGCATTAGCGAGGATTCCACGTATACTAAATAAAATTTACAAAGTTAATAACACATCTTGTCTGTACATGAAAACTAGGGGTTTTACCAACATTTTTGTTTTTACAAATGAGCGAAGCACTTGTGACGGGTACAACAAAATATCGCGTGGAATCCCTTTGGCTTATATTGTTTTTCACCCTTTGCGACCCTGCATTCATTCCAGTAATTTCTAAAAGAGCTTTAACTGAAACATTTCTATTGGAATGTGTGTGCGAAAAACTGAATTCTAAAATGTATTGCAATATCTTGAATGTCAGTATTCAATCAATCCACAACTGTTCCAAGGGAAATATAGAAATCACTCCTCTACAATCACGTCTTCACACGCGAGGGTTTACTTAAAGGCTAAACTAGCTTAACATCGTCTAATGCTGTCAGGAGGTCGCTGGTGTTCTGCAGCATGTCGGCTTCGGACCAGAAGTCTGTCGTGTTCAGCTGGCCGTTGGACTCGAGCATGATCTCCGGAGTCTGGAGGAAGCCTGGGCTCGGCTGCATCTTGTTCGACAGATATGGGTCGCAGCCCTGCATCACGCCGACTGGAGACATCAGTCTGCTGGCTGGACTGTACTGTTGGAACTTACCAACGGGTGATAGGGATTGTGGAGTGGAGTATGGGCTGAGTACCCGCTGAGCTGGGCTCATTGCCGGGCTGTGGGTGTAGCTGTTTGGACTTGATGGTAGGGAATACATGGGGCTGACGTTAAGGCTCAGTGGGGACATAGGGCTACTAATATTTGTGCGCATAGTGGTCATATTAGTATTGTTGTTACGTATCAGTTGTTGCTTAGTTGGCATCTCTTGTAATAAGTTTATTACAGGCAAAGGGATGTTATTAATATTTGCGTTCTGCGGTATCGTCTGTGGGTTCCTGACCAGTTGGTAGTTGGGGCGAATTTGCGGGTTTAGTTGTGGTAGTTGTTGCTGCAGGTCCTGTAAACATACAATAATATATCAGTAATCAGAAGTATTTCCTTACTAAAGCAAACACACATGGGTGGAAGAAAATTTTCCTACAAAGAGGCAGAATAGTCGAACAGAAAAATCATCGGACAATCTTTGCAAAAAACACAAAAAAAAGTTCCGTAAAAAGGTGCACGTTACTGACGTTACAAAGTAAAAAGAAGGATCGAGTAACAGCTTCAGCCTTGACATTGAAGCATTCTCAGCCGTACTAAATGTCCCACTTAACTTTACATAATCTTGGAAGCTGAGCGCAGAATTTGGACAATCCGCCATTGTTATGCAAACGTTACGCTTGTATACACGGAGAGTAATTTGTGTTTTCTGACCACGTGAATAAGTAGATAGAATATGCTGTTGAGGTATTTATAGATCTCGCACACACATGGCATAATTTATGAGGTAGATTGGAGCTAGATCTTAAACCTTAATGCTGTGAGAATCTAAGTGCTTGTTAAATAGATGTGCTTCCACAAAGATTTAGGGTAGGTAATACACATTATTTTAGACGACAATGCGCGGTTCTTTATGAGGATATGAGCCATTTATTTGCTTGCATCGCTAGCAAAGCTGAAATCAGTCTGAACAGCGGCACTGTGTTGTGTTTAACCTATAAACTTGAATATGGAGATAAAGGGTACTTGTTAGTACTTGGCAGACGTGATGGCCTGTCAGCACAGGCTCCGAAAAGTTGCAAAAAAATATAGAAACGTTTATCGCGCCTTAGTTTGTCGAGCGAAAGTTGTTCGCGCTATCGTTCGTCGATCAAAAGGTCCGTCATCCTGCCGTTTGTCGATCAAACAATCAGTCGCACTAACGTACCTCGAGCTGATGTGCTGTCGCACGAGTGATTGTCGACATATTGTACTGCCGCCCTAACATTTGTTGAGTATTTGAGTCGATAAGACTAGATCATTTTGTTCGGATGACAACGAAATACATGCAGCGATGTTCGCTGTCGCTCTTAAATCTCATGCCTACGGTGGTATCGCGGACTTTAATCAATAAAACTTCCACTGCACGTAGCCAGCTAACTACTTTCACATTTCATGTCGGCCTAATTTAAAGTGTTTTAATATAATTTGATGGTGACAAGTCGTTGTGTGGTGCATTGCGGTTGAAGTAGCGTCGACGGTTGATCGATAATAATAATAAACCACTAACATTATAATGCATGCTACTGAGTTCTTTGTAATTTTAATAAACGTGTTGAACGCGGGCTCGTGATTGGCTGATTGAAGTTATTGTTACTCAGTCACTTGTTCTTCTGATCTAATCTTGATGAGGGGTATTTATTGTAGTGTCATTGATCACACTTTTATCAAGAATTCCTACCATTGAATGTCTGCCGTAGTTGTTAGTAGGTAGTTATTTACGCGTAGGTTGTGGGTTCGAACCCTGACAGGCACTTTTCTTTGTACAAGTTTTTTCATCACCACTGCTCTCAAAAGGGTGAAGGAAAACATCGTGAAGAACCAAAAATTCGAAGGTATGTGACATTTACCGCACTGGGTCCGAGTGGTGGATTACGGCCTGTGTCCCAGCAGTGGGAACATTATAGGCTGATTATGCTTAAGCATGTATGTTTTTATCTAGTTACTACCCTACTTTTATGAATATTTAACCTAGTACTTCTTCGACAATAAATAGGTATTTTAAATGTCAGGATGGTATCAGATCGATCGCGTGTATTTTGGCTTCACCTTTCATACTTTAGTTCGTGTACTAAAATACCGACATCATAAAAATGTTCCATTCGTTTTTATTTCCCGACTTAATGTTAGACTTAACACCAAATAACGCAGCTATGTACTAAAATTTACTTTTATTATTACTGAGCACTCAACGTCGAAAAAAATATAAACGTGAAAGAAAAATAAGTTTGATGGAAAAGACAGGATGACGAATTTTCCGCACAGCAACATTTTATGTTTTTCTTTGCTAACTTTTCAGATAGATCTATAAATTTATAAACAACTAATTTGCAGGTAATATACTAAAAAAAACTGTCCAGTATTTTTTCTAAGGGCCGATTTTTCAATCGACAGTTAATTTTTATTCGTGGAATAAAATTGACGTCTGACAGTTTTTATATGGAAGAACTGTCAAAAATTAAAAATTATTCCTCGGATAAAATTATCTGCCGTTGGAAAAATCAGCCCTAAATGGATATATTAACGGCCACTTTAGCGGCCCTTTAATAAAAATGCACGACTTTAAACATACTTTGTTAGTCTAATCTTCTATCTAAACTTCTAAAGTGAACAACTAAGTCGTATCATTTGTTTCAATCAGCCACACGATCATCGTATGTGGGTAAATCGGAGATCAAACCTCACTTGTCATAATTGCAGCATCCGTTACATTGTTAGCCCTACCGTATCACACACATCTTCTTACTATCCCTTTCTAAGGTCGAGCATGAGATCAAATATTAACTAGTTTCTTGCCACGTCATAATTTATAGACTGTGAGATAATTCAGGGTTAATCTCCAGTTACCAACAGTAAACTTTGGATCATAACATTTAATGCATATATCTATCATGAAAAGACCGAAGCAAAGTTTCTAACCCTTATCTGCAGTATCTATGACGCTCTAGAGTGGCCAAAGTCCTCGCTCTTCGGGAAAGTTCTAGACGCAAATGGGAGAAAAGAAAATAACGAGATACCCAAGTCAACACCCGTTTTATAGTAGAATGCTATCTCCGGACGCACATAAGGCTCAAAAGGACGGCTTAGAAGGGATTTTTTTCTTTTAGTTATTGCCCTAAAGACTTCCACAAACAATTTCTTCGGGCGAAAAAAGTTTCCCAGTAACAATTTAACTTGAAAGTTATATGTATTTGCTAGTATTCAATTCCCGAGCCTGCAGAGAATGAGGGCTCTATTAATAATTCTGTTGGGCTGATGTTTGGATAACTCGTTTTTTGGCAACGATATACGGAGGTGATGGAAAACAACTTTGCGGTTTGAGGAAGAGTAAGAACTGTGTGTAGATCACATGCTTCATCACTGGCGCTATTATCGATCTATCTTTGTCGATCAAAACATCCTATTGTCTGTAAAAATAGGATTTTTTTGTACCTCCTAATACGGACTTTGGCTACATATCTAGCTATAATTATATTTTGATGAACCGTTTACACATAGAGACAAGAGACGATCGTATGATCAGAATACTGGATTTGTAATGTGACAAACTCGTGTCGAAAACGTGTCCAAAACCTGTTTTCCGAACTTTATTCGATCACTTATGTATGCGTAATTTTCTTTTTATATGTTAATTTATTTTCGTACACAGACAGTTAGTGCTTTAATCATTTCATTTTATTTCTAGGTATTCTCATTCTATCGTAGACCTTATTCATCGGTAGCGAGGTCGTGGTCAAGTTGAAACAGACTATCATGTCTATGTTTAAAATGAAGTGAAATGTCCAGGGATATTATTATTATAATAATAATAATAATAATAATAATATCTAATAATAATTATGTTTAGTTATGTAGCATAATCAACCTATAATGTTCCCACTGCTGGGACACTGGATTGCTCTTGGTGAGAGGGAGTGGGCCGTAATCCACCACGCGGGTCCAGTGCGGGTTGGTAGATGTCATGTAATTATACAGGGTTATTTTTCAAAGACCAGCCAAATTTAAGGATGTGGTACAGACCATCAAACTGAACAATTTTCTCCATGGGACCAACATCGTAATCGCGAATAAAAATTCGCCGACAGTTGATAAAATTTAAGGTTAAGCTACGCTTGCCGCGGTTGGTCTGTGGATGGGTGACCATATTTACATACCGAGACCCCTCCGTGCCTCGGAAAGCACGTTAAGCCGTTGGTCCCGGCTGTCATTCGTGGATCTTTGACAGTCGTTACAGGTAGTCAGAAGCCCGAAAGTCTGACAACCAGTCTTACCAAGGGGTATCGTATTACCCAGTAACTGGGTTGTGGTCAGATAGGCAGTCGCTCCATGTAAAATACTGGTATTCAGCTGCATCCGGTTAGACTGGAAGCCGACCCTAACATAGTTGGGAAAAGGCTAGGCAGATGATGAGTTGATAAAATTTTCGCGATTACGTTATTTGTCCCATGAAGAAAGTTGTTCAGTTTGATGGTCTGTACCACATCCTTAAATTTAGCTGGTCTTTGAAAAATAACCCTGTATATGCTTTGTGCTAAAAATATATTCAGCAATTAGTAGCTTTCAGCTTTAGTGTCGAAACGAATGTTTCCCTTTGCATGTTTGTTTTACGTCTGCGCATATGCCATGCCGTGTGGATGATATAAAAACAAGCAGCCAACGTTACTAAAATGTGCCTGAACAAATATCTCATATTTTTCAACCTTCATTGCATAAAATATAGCAAAAATGTTTGACATGGCCAGAAAACTCAGAACTGCAGAATAACGTGAACCAGCGTCAAAAGTCTGCAAATAGCTGATGTTTGCACACTTTTTCTGTTCTATAGTTTGCATAATTTCATAGATTTTATCGGTATTTGTTCAAATGCAAATAAACACCTTGCTTTAACAGAAATCTGTTTTGTCGTAGTCAAGAACAGTGAATTTTAAATTCACCTTTTTCATATAACTTGGGTCACAGTCTAAAGCCAATACTCGATAAGGATTTCAAGGATAGGACATAGGGTAATAAAAAATCAACGTGCACCTTTTTAACCAGAACTATTTTTTGCCTCTTTTATTTTTAGATATTTTCTGTCACAATATTTATTTCTCTTCAGAAAAATAAATAATTATATATTCTCTCATAAATAATCGTATATTCCTCTAGTTACACTTCATCCATATACACACTATAAATATATTAAAATAACAACGACGAATTATGATACCTATGATTACGTCTTTTAAAATTTTGATTAATATTCATACTGCGATGACAACTGCCAAGCACATAGTAATCTAAATTTCGAGTATCTTATGATTGCTTATAATATTCTTAGATCATCGTTGAATGACTCGTTTCATAAATACATGCTCACTATAAATGTAAAGGCATCCAAACGTTCCGTATAAGAGACGAACATAAACCGTAACACAACACAACTACAGTTTGTTCTAAGTTGTACTTTGTATCATTTGGCAGTGGAAACTGTTGAGACATCGACCGTCGCATCGCACAACAGCCTGGGACAACAACGCACTACAATAAACTCTGAATAAAATAACGATCGGAGAATACTTCTAAAACATGATCTGACTAAAGTCGAACTAACTCTACAGCGATGTGAAAATAAGATTAGTGGTACGACTAACATAACTTACAGTAACGAATAAATAGCGATAACCTCTGTGTACAGGGTTCATATTAAAACTATTAATATTGACTCGGTTCCAGCTACGGCTATGAACATAAGACGGAGTGCGCGGCGAGCTCTCGCGGTAACTAAGTAACCTAGGAACGATACCGATACTTCACATAACCAACACGATATGCACGATCAACTTAACCACTAAACTTAACAATCGATTGCTTCAAATATACACCATTAAAACTAAAGCGTAGGTACACTATACCTAGACATCTAAAACTAAGTCTGGTACGCCTTGAGGCGCAAGCACGAGATTGCAAGACCGTGGAAGATTAACTAAACTAACCAGCCCTAGTACTAAGTCCCCTCGACTGGTCGCCTCACGTTATAGCCCTGCCTTACACTTTAATCTGGCTCGTGCCGACGCTTATTGTCTCGTAGGACTCCATTACAATGCGACTTTCAGTCAGATACTGGTACATGTATACGGTAATATCACAAGTATCGACGGTACTGTATTAACATTAATTCGTATTAGACCAGAGTAAAGTTCTGTGAGATAGCACTGGTTTTCTAGCGTATAGTTTGAACACTGGACGCGCGTTATCACAGTTTATTTTGGGTAGTTGAGGTGATAGCCTCAGGCTTTTGCTTTGTGTCGTGGCCGGCATGTCACCATGCAGATGTAGCCGGCATCGACGTCGCAGCCGCTCACCAGGAGGTTCATAAGGACGCTTGAAGACTGTGCCGGCGTCTTCGACTGGACCGGGGACGGGCTACGTTTTATACGCTTCGCACACGGTTCCTGCTCCTGCTTCATTACTCTTTTGACACCCGTGTCCCATGATGCAACACTTCTGCTTGGTATTAGACCTGTTGGCAATGATTCTGTTGTAATAAAGTCAAGAAACACTGCAGCTAATGTCAATTATATACTACTTGACATGTATAATACCTTGATCAGAGTATATATTGGTTATGAGATCTTGTGGCGGTGGTCCCGTGGTGGTAGCCGTCAATAGGCGTTGCAACGCGGGCGCCGGTGATGTGGTCTGCATCTCTGTGGGATGTGGCCGTGCCATGCTGACGCTGTCGGGCAAGGCCCCCCACATCACCGCCGGTTCCAACACCGGCAGTTCATCACTCGCCGGTATAAACGGAGAGTTGCCATCATCAATGTCATTATCTGACCTGTTACTATCGAAAGCGTCCAATGACAGCTCTGTTAATAACGAGGACTGTTCGCATGACGATTCGTTTTCCTGGAAACATATTTATTGTTAGAACTGCGAAGAAGATTAAAGCAATAAGAAAAGCGAAGTGTTCAACTGTTTGGATGGTTACCTGTGGTTCAGGCGAAGACAACAACAACGAATCTGGCGTTAAGGAGTCTACTGGTGATCCGTTAGCCAAATCATCTCCCAGAAGACTGCAGTAGTTGTCGCTCAGAATGAATTCGTCGAACATGTCGAAAGGACTATTCTCAAGAGGTATACAAGCATCGCCAGCGGTGGGTGCCAAGTGTGTCAGATCTTCCGGCTCGTCTTTAAGCACTGTAAACAACACCGACATTATATTGAGGGAAGGAATCCTTGTCACACATAGATATAATTTCAATAAAGCAACAATTGATACCTAAGCTGTGGAAGTTGGAGTGCCACTCACTTGTAAGTCCCTCGTCTTGGGAGAACATGAGAAAGCCTTTGTTCATTTCTTTCTTTCGCGGAGCGAATATAAGCTCTGTGACAGGAATAGGGCGTTTCTCTTCGGGCGCTATGAATTCGACTATGGCGCCGTTGGCTGAAGGGTCAGCCGAGAGGGCCGGCAGGACAGGTGCGGGCACGGGCGCCGCTGGGGCCAGCACAGGTTTCAAATCGGCGTGCTGCACCTGGTGTGCGGCGAACACCTCATCTTTGCACTCGATGCCACTGTGGAAACAACAAACATGATAACATGATGCCCCAATGGGCGGAATGGTATATACCATCACGTCAGGTGTCATGGTCTACCGCCAACACGTCAATACATAAATCTGGTGTACGTCATACAAGTGCCTCCTTATAATGGACTATAATGTAAACTGCACGGTCATTAGTCAAGAGAGAATCAAACATTCCAGTGTTAATCGGTTTTGTGTATGTCGTGTGTGAAGACGCGGGAAGTGTGAATAGCGCGTTACATAGGAACACTAGGTAGAACATATTGGCGTCGCGGTGTAAGATATACAATAGCGCGTAATCAGTCAACAATATTCAAGGTTGATGTAGGTCTATATCCACAGTATATGCGAGCTTGATGTCACACGTTATGGTACAGATGGATACACACTAATTCGTTTCACGTCTAGACTAGTGCATGTCAATTGAAATAAATACCGTACAGCTACGATGATTAGTTTCTGCATAGCCACGTGATTCAAAACCGCAAAATATAAGGAAAGAGTCAGTAGGATAAAATTAACATAAATTCAAACGTTAAAATTGTAAATGGGAAAATCAATTATTGACTAACAAAAATATAAAAGGGAATTTTACTCAAACCATCCGTCAGACAACAAGGAAAAGGTATTAGGCGAACACAAAAAGTTCAATTACGTAAAAAGTAATGAGAATAAATCACAGCAGTTGGATGAAAAATAATTCTTATTCGTACCTGACAAAATGAAAAGAAACCGTTCAAACAATAAACATTTTCTAGCACAACAAACGTGTCAAATTTATTTTTACTAGCACCACAAACTACACAGAGCGAATGAGAACTGAGAGGAGAGTCATAAATGAACGCGTGCGCACTGTCCCACAGCTGACTCCCGTTTGACCATACTGAAGCGATACCTGATAACGAGATTCTACCAAAACATTTGTTTATGAGATGAACAAGACTAGATTATCTGTACTCTGCCTTCAGATCTTAATTGGTAACAAATTGTAGCAATAGCAGAGACGATTTTGCAGGATTAGAATCTAGCCAATATTTATTGTTGCACTTTTAAAGACTATCCGAATATTCTCAACACAGAAAATTTTGTACACAATATTTTGGAATAAACACTACTTCTTTATTAGAAGGTTTACAAAAGTTCTAGTAGTAGTATAAATATACACGATTAAATAGTGGTAAAACTCGGGTCCTTAACAATATTCCAGCATTAGAATCTTTCCCCGAGGCTGTTAACCATTTTCTATCATTTAACAAAATAGTAAGACTCGACACCGGAAAGTGCCCTATACATAATCAGCCTATAATGTTCCCACTGCTGGGACACAGGGCTCCTCTCTGTCCGTAATCTACCAGGCGGGTCCAGTGCGGGTTGGTAGATGTCACATGTCTTCGAATTTTTGGTTCTAGGACATGCCGGTTTCCTTACGATATTTTCCTTCACCATTTTGCGCCTGTCTGAGTTCGAGCCTACGACTTAGAACTCGTAAGTCAAGGCCTTTACCACCGCCAGTGCTCTCTCATCACCTCTCACCTCCGCTCTGAAAGTGCTCTATACGATCAGATTTTTTTAAGCGAGTCAATATAACAAACCTTATTTTTGGGAGTCAATTCTCATATATAAGACAATAAATCCAAGAAGAACAACAGATAAACTCAATTTCTCTAGACTCTCTAGAGACCCGATGAACAAAAGTGGTTAAAGAAAATGTTCGTGTATCCACGAAGCAGGTCTAAGAAACTTTTCCCCAAGATTGCCCTGACCCTGGATCTTGTTAACTAGCACTTCATTACGACAGTGATTAACATTATTAGGATTAATTAATGAACATCCCATTATCAGATAACCTAAGGATTGCCCCTATGGGACCTATTTGCGTCAATGATATCAAATTCAACACCGATATTGATACGCAAATACTTATGAGATAAAATATTGTTGACAATCTTTAAGGTTCAAGTTTTCATTGAGACTAACTTTTCATATAAATAACGCAAGCGATGGAAAACTACACATATCTACACATAATGTGCACTAACTAGTGAAGGAATAAGACTAAAAAGTTTCAGTAAGCCGAACATCGTTTAGCTTGACGCACAACGCCACTATTTTTAGTAAGGGCTTTGTTTATTTTGAGTTACGCAACTTTTGGTCATTTATCTTGTCTTCACTAACCAAACAGCTATAGTATGTATACTCCATAATCACGGCACAATATCAAATTGCGTCTTTGGTCTGAAACCAGACAATATAACGCAGGCCAGACAGAAACCGCTCGGAGGGTGTTTTTATTTGGTCCTTGCATTTACGCAATGTTTTTGAAAGCGAATTTTGTGCGAGTGAGAAGGGTGGTTAGTCAATGTTAGAGAGAGAAAAAGAAAAAAATATGGTAGTAAGTGCGGCCTTGCTAACGACCTTGCTCCTCGCACCCCTCAATCAAACCCCTTGTTTCTCCAGACCGGCCATTCACCAGGAGCCCGAAAAGGGAAGGATGCGCGCGCATCGAAGCCACGAGCTAGATATCCCGATCGATTGAAGGCTTTAGATTCCCGCATCCACCGTCTTATGCCAATCAGACACCGACGAAATACCACCTCTTTTATGTGTCTGGGTTCTTACTATGGAAGATAGGTCTAGTATGGACACTAGTTCAACATCACAGCATTCGAAGCTAAAATCATACGAGATTTTTGAGTTCTGCTTTTGTCGTATAATAATATCGTTTAGGAAACCCCCAAAAACACTGAACATTATTAAACAAATGTGAATCAATTTAGAAATGGTAATAACAGTCACAGAGTAACAATGTTTTGGATCAATTTATAGCTAAGCGAGCCAAGTGTTAGACACACTATATTTTATTGAAACTAATGAAGCTGTCGTTAAATTATATTGGACATAAAAACAAGTTCCTTGACTGTAACCTCTTGTAAATCACTGACACTTTGTCAAGGCGAAGCAGGAAAAATACTTCAAAGAGTTTTAAACAACAATGAAGTGAAGACACTCTTAATGACAATGTTAGGAACAGAACAGAACATTTTACAAACGACATTTTCTACAAACCCAGCCAATCAGATGATAACAAATTATCAGTCTGTAGCTTCGCACAAACTACTAAAATAAAACACGATAAAGAAAATAGCGATAACTCTTACGCTGAGCAACTATTTGGACACGAAAGAAATAGAGAACAGCTGTTCGGCAGGTAACCTTGGCCGTGATACCGATCAATGGGCAACGCAATTCAACAATTACATGCTCCACGGTCGAGGTCGAGGCGTGACGCTATACACATCAGCCTCATTGGACATCAATTGTCTTAAATACGATACAGTACTGGAATATAATGTAGATGACAACGTGGAAAATTCTAAGTAAAAAATATTATGGAGTGGTTGTTTTTTTCTCTCTAACTTCCGACATAGCTGTGATGATAAAATTAGTCATTTTGTGGTAACTGACTGACAGGAGTCTAATTTTTATATGTCAGATGCAATAGATACCAGAGTTGATAAATATTTGGTCATTTTGTCAAAGCTGATACAGATAAGATTAGATTAATTACCAATTTTATAATAACGATAACCACTTTGCTAGGAGAGGGACGCTTATAAGCGGTGGAAATTTGGTATGATAAATTGATAAGAGCGGCTTATATAATATTGTACCAGCGACCGTGTCGTGAAGGGTCATAAAATTACCATAGCCCCATGCGTTCAACAAACGTGCTTCGAACAATGTGTACTAAAACTGCAAGTCATCAGACGGGTAGCCACTCTGCTGTGTTAAGTCAACATAGAAAAGCAAACAAAATTCCAAGCAACGACTATTGGAGGACTCAAGGAGGTCCACAATGAATAAATTACAGCTAGCGGCTATGATTTAACCATGCAAGTTATCAATTTTGTAATTCATAGATCTCGGTCATTCAAATTAAATCAAGTAGAAGAATCAGCACATCGGTCTGCCAATCGAGTAGCGAGAAGTGCGGCGCGGGAGTCAAGGCCGGCTCGGTGGCGCGCTTATGTAACCGAGCTGACGGCTGCGGGGGACGGGGACCGCTAAAATTAGCGGGTCTCACACAAACAACACACTAACTGACACGGCGCATCAGCGCAAACGCACTCGCCACACGCTCCGGGAATGCATTGACACCAAAATACAAAAAGACACGATGCAATAACCAAGTTTCACTAACAACGACGACCATAAATAAACTCTAGGCTATGCAGACCCACATGTGTTACTTGGAAACGATCGATTGTCAGAATATGAAGGTAGGAATCAATATTATGTAAGTAAGTAGAATGTTTAGTGAGCACTGAATGATAGAATATACGGACATCATAGTAGTTAATGGAAAAGTTTTGTATCAAATGAAATCGATCGAAGAGTCCGATATTACTTATTTATCGTAATGTCACCGTTTGAACCACAATCATTTCAATCAGCGTAAAGATTTCTGCTACAATAACCGTTTTAGATTAGATCACAAAATAGTAAACAGGCACTAGTATGAGAGCACAATATCCACTATTTATCCACTATTCACAGTCACTAAATCGCACTGATCCTTACCATGATGCGATAGGTGTAACGATGTGTTGTCAAACAAGTTTGTCTATGTTGAGAGACGCCGACGACTGTTAATCAATGTACAGTGAACAGCTGATCGGGAGCGCGAGTTTGTCGGGGGCGGTAGGGTGGCCGCGTGGGGTGTACGTTTGCGTCGAAGTCTGTAGCACGAATGATACGCGCGGCGGCGGCGGCGGCGCACTCGTGACGCGGCCCACCTAAACACATACATTACACAGTCGCGCGATACCAACTGATGATAATTTTTTGAGGATAGCCGGTACGTTCATTCGACAGCCACGCGACTTGTAATCGAGTTCACGAACCACCGGTGGATCTGGTGGCGCCGATCACGAACAGGTTAACGCGTTATCACCTTACTTAGGAGTGATACACATGCCGGGATGTTTGGAGCCATGATTAATTGATCCCATTCATAAAACAACTGATAAGAAACGTGGAAAGATGCGTAAGAATAAGAAACCACCCCGCTACAGTTGAAGATAAGACCATATCCAAAATTCTTATACTCCAGATAGACTTGCCCTAGATTCCAAAGCAAAAGAAATGGGACTTTTAATATTGCCGATCGATTTCGTGTAATTGATGAAATAAGTTCAGCCAAACTTATTTTAAGAACAATGGCTCCCGGACAGGCCAACGAACTTACGACATATTTAAACCTGGTTTGTTTCAATGCTTATATTTTCGATGATTTATCCTGAAGTGTTATCTTTAGTATCATTATCACTTTAATTACACAACCTTATCTATATGCAACGTATGTGTTGCAACTCGGAAGACTTCATTGCGGTTAACCAAGATAATTATTTTAAAGTATTTTTTTCTGTAATTTCGATATACATTATTTCTAAGAGTTACCGCGGAGTTTCTTGCCAGCTCTTCTCCATAGGAAACGATTAATTGTAACCGTGCACCTAGCTTCTGACGTTTTATGTGAAATAAAATATTTTTATTTTTGACCTGAAAACCCATGGAGGCTTATTGATTTTGCAATTTGCACATATGTCGTTGTCACGTTCTTCGAAACTAGACAAAATGATATGCAGTTCTAAATGTAAATAAGTGTCCCCCTGATAGGTGCTTTCTCAGGTTTTTGGCTATCACAGCCTCCAAAGTTATGATTATAACTTCGAGAGTTCCATTAAAAGTCCAACCAAAGTTATGCGCATACAAATTTGCAGCTATTAAAATAATATCTCCTGTGAGAAAATCATTTTTTCTAAAAATCTTTGCCAAAATCTCGCTTAAATTGAACAACATTTCAGGACAATTCATTCGTACACCACAATGTTATCAAGTTATTCAATCACATACAAGCTGAATTGCTTAACAAAGACTAGGTAGGTTTCCCGCAAATATTTATTGTTATACATAACGAAATTGAAGAAGAAATTGAAAAGGTAGAATATAATACGTTGTTTAAAATTAATTTTCCACTATCTGAAGCAGAGAACACGAACAATAGGTTTGATAAAACACGTGGAACACTTGCCTTACTCTAGGTATTTGTTGATAACGAATAGATTCAGTTTGCCAATCCATCAAGCGGTGCAGACGTGACACTCGATACGTTTGGACGATGAAGCCGCGTTGTTCCGCAATTTAGCCGCGTAACTCAACACCGCGCTCTAATGGACCCTGACGATGCTAGCCACTGGGACCCGGTGCCAGTATCGTGTGCAACTATGATTTTATGATTTATTGCATTGTAAAATCGCGTTTAATTGAGCATTTAACACTGTTGATGATCTTGAATTGAATTTTTTTCATTGCCGAACTTACTGTTAACGATATTGACCAGTTCAATTGAGTTGTCATTTTATCCCAAACTTGGTACTCGTTACTAATGAATAAGGTCTTCTGCACCCTATCAAGGATTTGTGAGTTATGAGACTATTCCCCGTCGTACCTCCGTGAATTTAAATGAAAGAACATGCGCGCCGATGACTAGACCATTTTGCAACCGCTCGCAATCATCTGATGTAATATGCGGAAATTAATGTATGGAAGAAACTACATATTATTTTATAAGTTAAATCCAGGGAAGTCATAATGGTATAATGTGCACCAACTTTAGATTTAATTTGGCACAAAACATTTATAAACTGCAGCATTGCGCTATTTGATTAAAATTTACTTCAGCAACGTCTATATAAAACAGATTAAATAACCGGCATTTTCCTGATACTTATCACCTTCTGCTAAAATAGTAGTAGTAATACGTCTATGGCGCAGGATTCGTCATATGTTTGGCGGATTTAGATGCCTACGTGATACGAGAAACGTTTCTCGCATCGATTCTGTGGCTTCTAACTTTTTTGGAATGACTAGTCTACTTCCGAGAGTTTGTGTTACGTGACAGAACGCGATCCTATCCCAGCTTGAGAGTTCCACTTTTTATCTAAGTTTGCTCATATCCGAAAACAAACTCAGGATACGACAAGATGTAAAACTTGTTTTAAACTTTGAAGTATTAATTGGAGGATATATTATGGCTGACAATTATGGTGTTTAGCGTATTGTATTCAAGATGGCGGTGTTAATTGGTTGGTCAGCAACAACTTAGCTGCATTTCGTGAAATTCGCAGTGCGTTTCGCGAGCTGCAAGCTATTGTGCAATTAGGGCCAAAGGAGACCGCTCGTTGGCCGTCGACCCGGCCCCACCCCCGGCTTGTTCTGACAGGCTACGTGACTCGGGCGTCATTGCACACACCTTGCGTCATCGTCTTTACGAGACATAACTGTCGCCGACGATTATGACAAGAGTACCAAATGACTAGTACCAATGGGGAATGATAAAAAAATCAATGTAAAACTGTTGATTGCAACATAAACAGGAAAGAGTAATCCACGGACTGATTACAAACAAGGTAGCTACAGCGTAAAATAATGTTTTTATTAAAAATCTATAAATAACTTTAAACAAGCATAAATACAAACACTTCAAAGCAAATGCATATAATTATAACTTCCATTTACAAGTGTAACTACATAATGCAACTTCTAATCGTCACGATGCAAATGAAAAACGTACCGTCATGTAAAGATTCACTTAAAACAATACTTGGAAGAGTTACAATTAATAATAAATATATCGTATGTCATATCATTGAGCAGAAAGTTTCTGGAGTAAACAACGGTGCACTCCCATTCCGGCCGTCAATCACGAATTTTAAAACGGTACAGAATGAGAGCAGCCACAAAACGTACAGAGACGAATTCCAATACACAGCGAGCGATATTAATATACAACAATAAATACTCCAATCCTTTTGGGAATTCATCTGCAATACTATCTTATCTATTCACGAACCCAAACAGGAAGCGATATCCAAGCCTTTCTAGGAATGGACAATGGAGTAAAAAAAAATATCAACCCCGGACACTACAATTAATATTAGTCAAAATAAATGAAACTTTTCAAACAAAACCAAGTAATATTCATACGAGAGATTTATGAAGGTTTTATGATAAGTCGGATAGGAGTCGGCGAACATAAAATAAAATGATTCGCTAGATTCTGCTGATATCGAATCATTGGGGGGACATGAAGAAAATACTGCTGACAAATAACAAACGAAGTGTCTAGAAGACGTAGAAGATAACATCACATATAGCAGACTATATTAAAACGGCTATGGCTATGACTCAGAAGTCATGGCCATAAAAACTGTAACTGTATGGACCCATAGAAAAACTATATAAGGTGTGCTAAACCTGTAATCTCATGATAAGAACATTGTTATACAATTATATAAAAGCTAAATATGTAGGTACATCTGAAAAAGTTGTTAACAAAAATTTTGTGTTTATGGTTTTAATATTGGTAAGGATTTGCCCAATTTGATAGACCTAATGATCGAATTAGTCTAGCTGAGGAGCATCAGCATAATAAGCCTATAATGTTCCAACTGCTGGGACACAGGTATCCTCTTTGTGTGGGCAGTAATCATGTAATCAACCACGCGGGCCCAGTGCGGCCTGGAGGGTTGGTGGATGTCACGTTGTCACCGAATAATTGTCAACAATCGGAAAAAAAAGTTCCGTTCGTCAACACTGGACGAACATTTTTTTCCCAATTGTCAACAGTGGGGAATATTCGATAGTCATGCTTGAGTACCTAGACTAAATCTGACCTTGAATTGAACGGTGGACTTGAACATTACCTTCGAAACTGTAATGAGTCTTCCAATACAATGAGGATATTAATCGACCCAGTGCTGGACAATGGTTTTACAGAAATCTATTGCTAGCTTTATTTGTAGTAGCCAGGTGTTTTACCTTTTGGAAATCAAAATAAAAATCAATATGAGGCTAAATGACACGTGCACAGCGTACGGAACTCGATACTTTCTCGTGATTCATCAGGATCGCCCAGCAATTATGTATGGGACCTAGATTACTAAGTTTTTTGGAAACGTGTTATTTAAAGAAGTTAGAGCTGTTGTCTGTTAGAGCTGAGTTGACTAGCATAAGATTTGGTGCTCATCCGCACTAATGCAAGTCGCGAAACATGTTTCTTATCATGTGCGCTTCTTTATCTTAGCGTGTCTATGGCAAGACGAATACGCGCACATTTAGAGTAGCAAGAAATTTGTTTGTAGTTTAGACATTTCGTAAGTGCTGACAAGTATCGTAATAGCAATCAAAAATAATATAATTTAGATACTGTACGTGCCCAGTCACATACAGTATCTAAATTATTTATAATATCATTGTCTCGTAAATTTTATCGCAGCTTGTGCCGACAAGAATAAGGATTAAGCAAAGATGATCAAAAAGTAATTAACGTACCTAAAAAAATAAAATAAAAATTCGCAAATTATTATGACATGACTGACTACTTCCTACAAACTGATTTATATCACATAGTATATTAGATGGAAACATAATTCTAAATTACTCTCTGGCACGTAAGCGCACATGCCCATACTAAAATCAATATGCAGTATTTTTAAATTAGGCCAAGCAATCTGGATACGGGTCTGCAAATTATATGGGTGTTCATGCTGATGCAAATTTTGTTTTATTACAATATTCAAAAGATTGAGAATGCAACGAAGCAAGACTGAAATGATAGCACGAAACGATTAAGTGAATATGCCGCAGTTGACGCGAATAAAATAAAATTTTGTTTTCGCATAACTGTAGGTGGAGTTACAAAAGTTCCACCCAAAGGTGTAAAGGTGCCTTGCCTAAATAAATCTTGAAGGACGTTTAACACAAGTAAGTCTACAAAGGGCGAAGATGACGTCAAGCCAGCTGACCCTTTTTCGAGTCCACTTCTATTCGTCTAGCAGTTTTTTCTTTAGGATCACCCTATGACTGTAATAAAATTGAAGCAAAAATGTGTAAGTGAGAATCCGATACCGAAACTCATGAAAGAAGTAGGCAAAGTAACATAAAGCAATATAAAAACGAACTGGTAAACTGAAAATGTTCACGAAACGGATGCTAAAAATAGACGGCAAAGAAATCGTTTTGAGCTTATGTCAGAAGCTGAGGAACAAACGGCGGGAGCGGGACACCCACGCGCCTCATTCAAGCTTAACTAAAATTGCAATGTACCTATGTAGGTACCTACTCGGTAGTAGGAAGGTGGGGTGAACGACCTAGGGTGGGAGGAGGCGGTGCACTCGCCCGGAGTTGCATAAACCGTCCGACGACCGCAGAGCAGCGCATAGTATCCAGGCAATATTGGTACAACGTGAAATTCACATGGCGAACGCAAACAACCCTAATAGATGGACTCATCCTTTTAAATTTTTGCACCAACTACGCTAATGAGATTTGAAGAGAAAGAATAAAAACAATGTTAAAAAGAGAGGATTGTTTTTCTTTATAACCACAGACAATAACATTCTTGCGGCAGAAAAAGCATATGGATTTTTGCTTAAATGTGCCACAGCTGCGAAAATATAAATTACAATAAAAATCTTAGAACCAAAGATAAGATTCAATCGTTAAAATGACTAAACCATTAACACTAAACAATGATGTAATGTTTGATATTGTATTGTGATTTAAGCAAATGCGTGTGTTTGAAGATTATCAAAACGTGTGCAAAACAGACTGTGAAATGGACAATGTCTAAATTAATCATTCAATATAGGAGCTATCGCACTCCCTCGACAAAATCAGCATCTGTAATGTGTGTTGACTTGAAATCCAATCGTTAAGAATTTCAAATTCATACATATCTTCGAAGATTCTATTCGTAAGATTAGCTTAGTAAATCACTTAATCAAAGACAGACAATTTTCCTGATATATCCGCGATTGATAATTTTAGTACAGGGTTGAAAAATATTTCACATAACATCACCCCTGTAATCCCCCAAGGGTAAGGCACAGGTGTACCTATAGTACACCCACATTTCACCAGTTATCTTTAAATCCCATGTGATATGGGGTGAGCGTATTGCCATACATTGCTCCTATCAGAAAATATTTTTTGCCATATATGTCTGTTTTGACAATCAGCTCACCGATCGTCCAAGACACATAATTAAATTCTAATTATAGAAAAAATCTAGGTGTGTCCCTTCATATGCAATGGATACAGTTACGTGTTCTCGCATTGACCTACATGCGGTGTGAAAATAAATTGCGGTGCAATGCAACACACGACAAAGATATTAAGTCATGTGAATGTCCAGGTGTTGCCATGTACTCGATCTCAATGATAAGGTCCTGTTTAAAGGCTTTATTATCTTGATCGTATAAACAACATTGCATTTTAAAACATACATTCACCAGGCAATTAGTTTTGTTGTAAGGAGATATACCGATACCGATTATTTTTTATGTTGACGATATTAAAAAGCTTAATAATGAAAATGTCAAATTAAAGACTTAAGAAACTGCAAAGATTGTAACAGATTCTGAAGCATAATAAACATTGATTTTACAACTTGCTTGTAATGTATATGATCTAACATTCACAAATGTTAGCACATGCAGTAAATCCTTAGACCCTGTACGAGTAAATGACTGAGCATAACATATTAGATCATGTCTAGCCAACAGGTGGACCCTTCACTTCACCTCTAAGTCCGACTTGACACAATTTAACACATTAATAATCCCTCTAATTGTATAATAAGATCATATTACCTAACAACGGTAAATTCACATAGAATAGCTGGATTAGCATAGCCTAAACAAACAAGGGACGAAAATGGTTGCTGAACTAAGCAACGTGGATATTTTTTAAAACAAACTTCAAGGGGTTCTTGGTAATGAGTTCCCATTGGTTGTTATTAGTGTTGAAACTAAAAAAATATCATTACATACAAAATTAAATGCGGAGGATAATGGTGCCGATTCCCTTGTTCACAAAATAAACTAAATTTAAGTTCAGTGCTTCATTTTCTTTCTATTTCATTAAGGAATCGGCGCCATTCTTGCATGGCAACCAACACCCGAGATAACCCCAAGCGCATCTGATGTTGATGCCATAACTGTCGGTCCAGTATAATCTGCAGTGAACACTGATAAGATAAATTTTCCATCGCAGTTGTTTAACATACCTAATAATAAGGCCGTCAATAAATGATTAGATAGTCAATAAATCGTACAAATAAGTAATTAATGAGCACGAATTAATTGACTCTTATATAATAAACGTGATTAAATAGATGTTAGTACCAAAGTACTAAAAGATAATCGTGCAAGAAATAGAAAATATTATGATACCAATTTCTTATCAGATCCGTAGGTCAAGTATGTTTAGAAAACTTGGTATAGTACGGAAACGTGTGTTGAGTACATACAATTTTAAGACGTAGTAGACACTGAGACACAATTTACTTGCACAGTAATACCTATGTTCATTATAAGTGTCTGATTTTTCAATTGATAGGGCGATTGTGATAAATAGATAGCTGATCGAAGTCCTGTCCTACTTAATTATCGATTGACTTCATGATTTCCGCGCGAATCAAGATACTATGTGATTATTCTGTTGTCACAGCAAACGCGTTATATGATTTTGTTAAAATTCTTTGAAAATAATTCTCAATGACACAATTTAATACATTTGTATATTTCATAGTGTTTTTGCAATTGACAAAGCTGAAGAAGCATGAACTTGCTAAAAAAATCAAGGAAAACGACTTGCCATATCAAATTGTCGAGTATATAAATTATGTATGAGTTCTTTAAGATGAATTGAACAATGTTGAATTTGCTCTTGTACAAACGTTAGATGATTGTGCTTAAATCAACTTAGTAAGAATGAATAATAAATAAATATATAATAATAAATTTATTTAGACACATTTTGATGACATGTTAAGCACAACAAACAAAAGATAATAAAACAAAAATTAAAAATAATATTTTTAATTTTTGTTTTATTATCTTTTGTTTGTTGTGAAAGTGTGACGAATGAAATTTTAAATCTAATGCCACTACATAATTATTGTATGCCTATTAGGCAGGACATATTGGAACTTTAATTTATTGTTAAGACCTGTAACTAACATAGACAATAAAGATATTTTGAATTTTGAATGATATTACAGAAAACCCATTCAATAATTACTAAACGAATTATACATGCATCAATCTTGTACGTGGTTTTGTATGTGATAGAGCTAATGAATGACACTGCTAGCTAGTATCCTCTAAGGAAAATTTTTGATGACTAAACAAATAGTAACAAAACATATACTCATGGATGGCAGACGATGGTAAGAAAGAGCAAAGTCTACGAATGAAGGAAGACAAAAAACGAATACTTGATGTTTCGTGTAGGAATAACATGTTATAACATTAATGAGATGTCAGTCTTGGGAGACCACCTTAGTTACTCTAATGGTTTATCAATGTAGAACAATGTGAGTTTGATACAAGGTTCTATACACAACACACACATCAAAAGTGTTTAGGGATCTAGTACGTTTTAGAGTATCGCCGCATTTGAGGATTATTATTTTAACTTTTTTGGATCGTTATTGATTCTTTTTAGTTAATTTCACTATTAGAATAAAGAATTTTCTTGAAATTTTAATTGTTAATTAAAACAGTTAATTGCATTCTCAAGAAGACTTTGTTAATTTAAATAGTGTTGAGAAAATTAAAATGCTTAAAAATGCACAAAAGCCACAATTAAGAAAATGTTGGAATATTACTGAGGCGTGTTTGTAATTTGGTTTTCTAGTTTATTTTACTTCTTTGCGGCAAAAATAAATGTATTTTAATTAATTGTTTTTTCATTGTTGATTAATTTGAATGCCTAGTTATTATTTCATCAGTGATAAGCCTACAAAAAGTTACAAATATGAAAACAAACGTGATAAACACGGTTCGGAAGAGATAAGACTTTATTACTGAATGTTCTTCACGGTCCACATTTTATAGACCACGCCATCATCTCGGAAATGGAAAGATAAAAATTGCTGACCTCTGAACATATTAAGCAGTGCGGAATATTTTTCACTGTCTCTAACAAAACAGAATAATCCTTTTGGGTACCTACTTAAAGTACAAAGGTAGTATTATCACAGTTTTATCTAGTCGTAAAGGTCTTTGAACGTGGTTTCGTCGTACCTAAGTGAATAATTTATCACAACGGACGGAATGAAAAGCTAACAGAAGATTTACGAATTTACTAAGGCATTTCCACAGAAGACAGCCTTGCACGTAAAAGAACCAGTAGGTAATTTTCTGTGTACGATGTCGATAATATTATAATACCAAAAATAGGTGTTTGCCAGAAGCATGTTTAAAATAGGTCGTAATAAATATTGCTTAGCAAATCCTTCAGACAACACTTCAAAAATTTAATGAAACGACAAAGGGCCGTTGTTAAAGTAATGTGAAAAGTGAAAAGAGCGGAAATCCCATTGCAATCTACGTGACCTCAAAATGTTAACAGCTTTTAAGCGGCCAGAGAATGCGGCCCATAAACACGATGGGATTCACTCGAATAATGGGGAAAATCAATGAAAAAATTTGTAAAACTGAAGCAATAAAAAACGTTAATAGAATCATGTAGCGAAAAGTGTAGTAAAAAGTAAAGTAAGTAATATTCTGAATTCAGAAGAAGAAATCCCATTAACAATAGCGGTAAAATTTGGTGAAAATATTTTCTTGTTAGAAATGGGTCTGAGTTGAGTGACAAAGTTATAGCTAAGAGAAACGGCATCGTAAAACCCGAATGAAATGTTCTCATCATTTATGACAGACGTTCGTAAATATAATCGGATTTTATTTGTAGTCGTATTTTAAAGGAACTTAAAGGAATTCAAAGCTCGACAAGCTCGCAACGATTTAAATGAAGTGATTGAGTTCCCAAGTTCAAATATCAGTCATCGCTGGAGTAGATATCGGAAAATTCTTTTTCACGGACAATTGAACAGCCCTGAAATACTTTCAAGACGACGTTTACGAGATTAAAGACGGGACAAAAATAGAATGAGAAAATTAGGAACGTTATTAACTGTTCATTGATAGAACTTTGCAAATATTTTTATGCCAGATAATGTAAGTAGAAAAATAACTGTAAATACAAGATTACAAAACAAATTTCTACCCAACATAAGTTTCGAGAACCGTTAGCAGCAATTTAAATAAAATGCCACAACATACTGTTCAGGAAAATTCAAAGAGTGATGTGATTGTTCAATCAAACCTAAATATAGCTTATAAATATGGCTTCTCACTCTAAAATATAGCTGTTAAACATTTATAAACAAGTACAGAACTTATTTATTTTTGGAGAATCCTTATTTGCTTTGCATTCATAACCAGGGAAATATAAATTATATCAGAACTTCCTCATTCAAAATTGTTTCATAAACCAATAAACGGTCAACAAGTAATATTAAACATCTATTGAGAATCTTTACGAGTCACAGATCAAGGGTAGTTGATACAAAGTAAGACATTGATAACGATAACATATTGTTAATCAGCTATTTGTAGCTGCTATAAACAATAGAGCAGTTGAAATGTATTCAACAATAGCTGAATATAGATAGTTATATAGAATTATCTTTCCGCATTTATTTACAGATGTAGAAGAGAGAAGTGTTGGTACGTAATCAGTTACGTGGTGTGCCAAGTATCGTATGGGTGCGATGATGTGAGGTGGACGCCAAACTGTTGTCCCTGACACGCAGTAAAACAGCCAGGTGTTAGTCAAAAGTATATTATGAACATGTTCAAAACATTGACAAGTGTCAAAATTGCGAATGCAAAAGTACATTGTAATGTTTGGCATAGGCTTGTAAAGAGATTTCATTATTTTCATAGCAGTACTTTTTACTACATAATCCATCTTAGTCCTAAACTGATTATCATGTATTTATTCATCATATCTATCATAACAATTTGGATACCCAATAGCTATATTCAATCGGGTTTGGATTTAAGAAACGTTGAGGTTCGAAAGATACATGAATCTTACGCAAATACGTGTCCCTAAAAGGATTTATAAGTATTCGTATTTGTTGCGAATGTAACGCAATAAGACCTGGATAAGTTAAACCAATATCGGAATGCAAAAGTATCTAATATTGAACTAAATTGCTTTGCAGCTCGAGTCGGTCAGGGAAATGGTACGGAAAATACCACAGAATACGATCAAAGGATTTACTCTTCTGTTATCTGCCAGACGTTATCGTGAAAATTCTGCATTTATCCGTGATAAAGTATAAGATGGCAAGGATTTTGGTTTATGCGGAAATTCTTGTTAGACGGTGGAAAAGTTTGTGTGAAAGGTTAGTAGAATGTTTGCAATTTGTACTCTACTGTTTATGTAATAGGGCATGCTAAAATGTAATAAAATTAGGAAACTATTCACAAAAGGTACAGGAACACAGAACAACAACAGGAATGTAAATACGTTTTTCGATGTTTTCTTGGAAAATTATACTCCACTTTATTACGTCTCTACTTTTATAGTCCACACTCTAATTAACTTAGTTAATTTGCAAATTGATAGTTATTAAATTAACGAAAGTGCTCTAAACGAGGGTGAGCCGACGCGATAAGGCTTTTTCGTGAAAGATACAGTCGCCTACGGATATTACACTCACAATTTGGTACGTAACAGAAAGTAAGTTACGTTGTTAAACGTACGACGGTAGACCAACCACAAATGAACGTCTTACAAAATAAAATAGTAATACAGAAAATGTTACTTACCTTGAGAATATACTTGAAAAATCTCAATTTATAAAATTGATTCTCAATAAAAATGTACTTGATATATAATCCTGAAACGGTGTTGAAATTCCAACAAAAACACAAGACACGGTGACAATAGAAGAAAATTTCTTATATCTAGACCTACCTGATGACGTAGTTAACACAGACGACGCTAATGGGTTTCTGTTGCTTGTCGGTGATGACGGTGGCCTGAGTTTGAACCCAGGCGTAGCCACCAGTTTTGGCAAGGAAGCGGTATCGCCCTGTCTCGCATTGCCCCTTCGAGAATACTGTAACAAGATTGTTTATGTTAGTAATAACCGGTAAAAAACTAAACTATATGTGTATGACTTAGTGATGACACTTCGGAGTAAGCAATTCTTGCATAGCATACCTACATATATCAAACAAATAATCAATCATTTCTAAATGACATCGTTATATATAAAATGTAAGTATATAATATTTATTAAAAAGGCTAAAAATCGAGTCTTATTTCATATACAATTTTTTTTATGTTAACTACTTGAAACCGCCACATGGCAGTCAGTCAAGTAGATCTACATGAGTGCCACATATAATCACTTCACGTCTGATAAAATGATAAAACTAATTAACAAGTGCATTACAAACTTGACAAATATCTGCTATTAATAGTTCAATCAATTTCAAGGGCAGTTATCATAGAAAAAGAAGAACTATAACAAGTATTTTTAGGTATCGCGTTTGGTTGAGATACTAACATAACATCAAATATATCTATTTTAAAATAATATCGTTCCAGTAAAAAAGAAGAAACAAGTGATACTTAAAAATGCCGCTGCTGGAACTATTTATAATGGAGAACAAGATATCGGAAAGGAAAATGAGTTATACGAAATAAACTCGTTTAAAGACGAAGTCTTGAAATCTAGATTTAAAAAATTAAATATTCAGTCTTATAATACGTAGAATATTCTCAGAATTACACATTCGATACGAAAATAATATTGTTGCAGAACGTAATAGGGACGCCCGAAGACGCTATTAAATGCCGCGACATATATCATGTGATCGTGCCAATTACGTTTTAAATTGAATAAAATCGGTCTTCGCACAGCTATTGGGCATTGAACTGGTCATAAATTGGAATACAATTATAGGATTCCAATATGAATAAAACATGGAATCAAATAACAAATCTAAAGATTTACAGGCGGGGTCCCGAAGGACAGCTACTTCACGACTAGACTCAGAGAGATAGGACTGCTGAACGTTTAAAATCAAGGATAACATTATGTAACGTAGTTTCCACCACTATTCTAGAAACGTTAAAATACAATTTCTCACAAAGCAAAGTATTCACGTCCAAAGAAAATAACATTCGTTCAGCGATTCTGTTTCAATTCAGCACCAAAACAGTACAACAAATCGTTTTGAACGATAATAAGATGAACAGTTGATTGGAAACGGATATTAAAGTGACAAAATTACGATATTACGTCAACTGTAATATATCTTATGACCTCGATACCAAGCTTTGCTTTCTCATACGGCACGAACAAAACCCTCTTCAGGACAATTTTACCTTTGATTTACGTCAGCGGGAACTACGTCGCTGGTCTTGTGTACAGGATCAATATAACGTAACAAATTATTTCGATCAACGTACAATATTCGGCTGTTGATCCCATACAGTGAAACTAATAAAGATTAATAGTGTCGACACAAGGCACAAGGGTTGTAATAAAACCTCTGTCTTGGGTCCAGTTAATTCTCTCTTTGTGATATTAAGCCGATAAATTTTTCGTGGATGTAGCTATTACTAGAAAGCACAGATTAATAGTTCATTTAATATCCCGTAGCGAGCATTAAAATTATTGATGGTAAGCTTTCTAAACACAAGAAATGATGGGCTACTGGTTTATAATAACTTGACCACTGACTAATATTTCGAGATGCCAGAGATGTCATATGTATATATAGATATAGCTCTAGAAAAGTTAATATGGTCAGTAATTTATTCTGTTAATCAGTGGCGAGAGTCTCAATTTCTCAAATGGCATTTTCAAATTCATACAAATTCCGCTGATGTAATTTTCCTGGGTAATGTTCCTCTAATTTCACATAGATTTCACATTTTATATTGAAACGTAGGTTCAACTGTTACGTATGCAAACTTCTGTCTACCCTTCTGCCACAATTTTATTTATGAAACCACGAACGGTTAGTACTCGGCAAATATATGGCATACCATGCTCGATGTAATGTACCGTATAAAAGAAAGAGAACATTTTGGACACAGAAATATTTATATGGATTTTTAAAAGTTGTTTTGAATATACGGAATGTGTTTTGTGCAAATGGAAAATCCCGCTATAATATTTGAAAATGACGTACATCGTCATTATCAGATATCATAGCCGGATTTTAAGCCGAAATGTATGGCTGAAGATGATACTATCGGTTTTCAGTTGCTATTTTATAATGTAAGTATTGTTTGCGATAACATAGACAAGATATTCATCTTTATCTATAAGCACCTTCTTAAAAGCAAACATCAATATAATTCAAACTATCGTTTGGAGATAAAACGGATACAGAATTTGTTCTGAACTTTACCGATATATAGTTTTGCAAAGTGGAATAAAATATGTGTGCCTTCAATAATACTTAATTAACTATTGTAATATCCTCCAGTATCCTCGTGCACGTAATTATTATCAACAAGGCAAAACATAGAAATAAACAAATTAACAATACAAATCTAAAAACATCTCGACAAAACAAAACGTTTTCCTTGTATAAGATAAAAAACACTATTACCGAATACGGAAAAAATCTGTTAAACAAAAACCAATGGTGACTAAAAACTAATATTCTCCTGTTGTGATGATTTAACAATATTGCTGAATAATTTACGGATTCAAAGAAACGTCCAATATTGAATAAATATAGTAGAGTGGAGAACTAGAGTCCATAATCGGGGTAAAAGAAAACCATTTCGGTCAAGAATCTGTTACTGGAAACGGATATAGCGTGCGCTGCCAACGTAACCCCAAAAGAGAAGGAGTCACGCGAAATATTCAGACAGATAAAAGAGCAACGGCTGATTGTATTATCGTAAAAGAAATTTTGTAATCCACTGTATAGTTCACATGTGCCTTGATGAAAGATAAGATAATTGAGTCGGTCAATAGATTTCTGAATAAATAAGTAAAACTTAATGAGTAAATTTTTCAAAGTATCACACAAAATGATAACGATAAGATTGGAAGTCAGTGAGACGGCATAGATACAGCTCAAGAGCTAACTTCACCATAAAAGGTAATTGACTAGCAGAAACTTGGCTGTTAAACCTACAAGACCGAACTACATACAAGTAATTAAGAACTTAAGCCAAAGCTAGTCAATATTCACATGTTCAGTTAAATACAGAATAGTTGGATGAACGCCAGTACACCAGCTAGCAACAGCTCTTGTAAAAACAAAGAAATAAATCCGAAAAGCGTAAGCGCATGATATAATTAACGATAGCAAATTGTTGCAATGTCCTATCAAATGCATTCCATTGGAGCCCCGCCTCTATTCATGATGCCAAGACGATTCGTAGAAAACGGTAGTGCAACACGGCAACATTAAGCAAAACAGTTTTGAACAATTCTATTACGATGGAATGAAGCATTTTATTAAAGGGAACATGAAACGACTCGAGATAGATGTTAAGCCTTTGTAATAAACATGACATTGCACTCCAGACGTAGCTTAAAAGAACAATCCATTTACTTAGCCTAATTCGATACTCTCGAGCTAAATAAAAGTTAGCCGTTGGTTTAACCTGGGATAGTAAATACTTGGGACACGCAACCATATGTCCTGAGCTAACAAATAATACTAGCTGTTCAAGAAATGTCGTCAAAACTAGTCCAAATGTTTACTAGGTCAGCATATTTTATTTATTGAAGTAGTCTATGTTAGTATGCTACTGAAATAGGCTGTGTTCCAAGAGATTCCTACTGTAGAACATTTTACTGCTCTATTGGGTGGTATATGATGAATTTAACAAGAAATACCTTTTAGAACGTTCGGAGCTAAAAGCGTCCATTAAACTTTAATAGAGGCAGTAAAACTTTTATTGCGAAAAAAAAACTGCAAATCAGAGAAAAAAAGATACGGAATAAAGAGATCCCGTCTTGCTGAAATAAGTACAATGTTTAAATGCCACTTTATCGTTCCAATCTGCCAATGCTGGCGAGTCGCGAAAAATGAAGGAGATGATACAAAGGATATAGTGCGACGAACTTCGACGGAGCTTTGAATTGCGAATACCAGACCAGGGTCGTCGAACTAAGGGCCGAGAAATGCGAGCTTGCCTGATAGTGACTCCGTTGACTAGAGGCTTTGCTGTAGCTACCTATATGGTATAGCTAGCTAAGTTTATTGAAGGACCTACAGTGTAGATACTTAAGTTTTATGTTCTAGTCGCCGTTAGTTGCAGATTCGCTAGTGGTATTATTATTTTACGACTGAGAATGTCTCTAACGTTTTTGGTCACACTTTTGATAAAGTTGTGAAAAAGATTCATAAGAGAGACTGCAGAATCCAGATGTAGGTAGCTTATAGTGCTATTCACGTACGGCTTCCAATGGTACTAAAGAATGTAGGTACACTAAGCAAGGATGGATTCAAGCTGTGGTAACCTCAAATAAAAAATAACGCTGATGTAGTTTTATTTGTGAGTGCAAAAACAACAACAATACAAAATTTCGTTCAAACAATCATTCAATAAAAACCTACATATTGTATTTGTGCCAACATTCACAAAGTCAACAACTTACTAAATACTCGCCGTAGGGATTTTTTTCCTAATTAAAAATAATCAGTCAGATTTCCAAGTGTTTTATTCCATCATTCATCAGATTTAGTACAATTTTGCCAATCAAATAGATTAGTTAATTATCCGTATACATCCAAGTGGGGAAGTACAGCAAAAGCATATTAGCATATAGTGCCGGTCCCAGGGGGTTTAAAGGGTTTAGTAATACGTGCTTATCTGTCGTCAATAAACGATTAGATAATAAAATACGTACTCGTACAACGCTTCCATTGTAACTTCATACCACAAACACGATTTAACGAAACAGATAATATTTTGCAGTATTTTATTACTGTTATTGGTAGTACATTATCCTGTAACTATGTTAGGATAGTCATGAAAATGTCTTTCCGAGTCCATAATTGATATCAGAATCAATATTAATGGAATATCCTTCCGATCGATTTCGGTCCCAGTGGCCATTCTCAACGGAGATTAACGCAGGAGAATGATATTATAGTGCACAAGTGTGTGCGCAAACAGAACGGTGCATCCTTTGTTCCTTTACTCTCCTAGTACCAAATTTCGATCATGACGACCAATCTCAGCAAAGACCGGAAGGGAGATATTATAGTGCACAAGTGTGTGCGCAGACACAGGTGCACTCTCTGGTCCCTCACTCTCATAGTCCGATGGGCCGGCAATCCGACACGACCGGAGAGAGATCAGGCGCAGGACAAACGGATTAACGTGCTTTATGAGGCACGGGGATATCACACCGCCAACATCCAAACTCCGGGCTGTTACTCTTAATAGAAAAACCCGCTTGCGACCACGAGATCAACGGGATCGTCAACTACTAACAGAGAAGTATCAAAGCCTGCGTTTATTTAAAAATGTTCACGCGCACGTAACCCGTATTTGCTAATAGGTTCAGAACTTCAAGGGCGTGTTATAATAGTCACATAGTCTAATCTCAACAGCAAACTAACATCAATGTAGGAAAACCAAAATGTTTATGAGATCATAATTAAAAGATTATCGATTGCGCATGACTTGAGCATGGTAGCAGACACCCTTCCGTGAAAGATAACTTCAGATCTAGTGACAGGGTCAGCTTGTTTAGAGAACCTTCTCCAGGTTAACATGATTTAATTAAATATATTATACAGACAATATCTTCATGTCAGCCAAGTTATTAATGAAACATATACCTAAATGGATTTTTCTTCTAGAATTATGTTGTGTTAATCTTAATACCATATGCCATGACACAACATACTCGTAGGTACATATAATATTATAAAGGGCACATTAAGCCAATGATTAAGCTTCTCATTAAAAAGCACTAAAACGTATACAGAGAAATGAGGTTGAATATGCTGTAAAAATGTTTTTGCCCCCAGAGAGAAGTGAATTATACTTCTTAATAACGTGAGCACATTGAGCACTCTCCTCGTTTCCTAAGTGGGACAGGAAAATAAACCTGAGACAAGAGTCAACGCTCGGAGAATGAGTGGAGTAATGAAAATTTCAGTGAGTACCTCTGCATTATATTATTCATGAGTTCAGCTAGTCCATATCTGATGTCGTTTTATGTTGTCTTTACCGACGTATGTACACGGTTTCCAATGGTTTTTGCAATTTGTATGATCATAATCATGGAGCAGATTGGAGAATAATATTTTGTCACAAAACTGGTACATTGACAGAGTGGTTTGAAGCAAGAGATTCATAGCATAGCGTAGCTGTGGAAGTGAACAAAACAACCAATACTAAAATAAACGATCGTTTTTAACAAAAATCCTTACAGGAATCCAACAGTTGGGATAGGTTTTGTTTTGATCAACTACTCCTTTACATAGTATCAACTATGTAAAGGAGTAGTTGATCAAAACAAAACCTATCCCAACTGTTGGTAAGCCACAAGCAAATAACGTAAGATAAAATCAGACATGTTTGCGATAATTTTCTGTGTTGATTCGTGGAAGGAGTAAGACGTAGACAGGAGCAAATAAACAATGTTTACTCAACGACATGGTGCCAGCCCATAACTTCGCGCAACCTTTACGACCACCAATCCTGAAGACTTCGTTGACGCACATAAATTTACCCCAGACGTTGACGATGCCTACGTAAGCTTTAATGAGATTGTTTAATACTTTGGCATGCCTATTCACAATTATGAGTAATGGATTCTATAACATGATCAAAAAATCTCAATTCCCTGACACCTTTGCATTTCGCGAAATATCGCTGGAAAAAATATTTTCGCAGAATTCAAGGGTTTAACGATTATAATTAAAACGAATATAAAAAGCGACTTTTATGTTGTAAAATTAATGTATCTCAATTAGTAAAACTGGAGTGTTTACAAGCTAATTACATTCATCAACGACAAGTGAGTTATCTACAGCGAAAATGAGGTAATTGAGGACGATGTTATAATTTTTGGAATTGATGAGCAGAAGGAAATTAAATTAACGAAGGCTAAATTCAAATCATTTAATAACTCAGTTTTTTCATTTCGAGAAAATAGTAAGTAGTAGTACACAGACATATACACACAGATACACAGATAGTAAAAACAGTCAATTTTAGGGCGAAAGTAAACTAACAAACGATAGCAGTAAAGGCAAGCTAGAAAATAATAAAATCCAAAGAGTTCCAGAAAACAGTAATTGTCGCTATGTAATGGCTGACCGCAATACTCGTAACTATAAACGTTCAGAAACAATACTGGTTGAGATTAGAGTTGTTTTAACATTAACTAACGAACTGTTAGTTAGAAATTACAATAAAAAAATATTATGATGTTATCTCGGTTTAATTTACAGCACGTGAAATCTGGAAGTTTAATGCCCCTTGGCAATAAAACGGCAAAGGACGCAGTCGAATCGGAATATCTAGATCACAGAAATATAGATTTTATAAATACGACGTCATCTGGCGGTGTCTATTCTGCAATAAACAAGCAAGAACTCGACGAACTCAGTTGTAGACTATCCTAGCTGTACAAAAATCCAGAGAGTGACGGTAGCACGTAAATATTCCCGGGGCGACAACATACTACAATTCTGGACACTCGTAAAATTTGCTGCCGCTTGTTATCTCGCTCTGGACAGAAATGAGAAACTGCCAAATAGTCGCCAGCGGCTAGATAAATAATTTCAACAAAGGATAACAATAAAATGGAATTAAATCGGGTTGACTTGCCTCCAGAGTGAATTTTGATCTTAATTAACGTTTCAAAGATACTTGATCATAAAAATAGACGAAACCTTGCTGAATAGACCGTTAGTTGATGAGTTTTGCTCCTATTTATTAACTAGAATATGTTAGGAATCTCCAGTGTATGTCGTGTAATGTATTACACCCAATTCTATCGACAACCTTTTCAATGCGGCCCGACAATTTCATGGGTCGATGGTTCAATTGTAAAGCCTGTAGGACTGCAATTTACATTGTCCTCTGGATTCCCAGTGCCAAACGAATTTGAAGAAGAGCAAAAAAGATAATGCCTGCGTTTGAAGTGTACATATGTGAATTTACTTTTATTAATTCAGGTTTTTAAGTAGTCGTTTCTATTTCTGATCATTTAATTTAAGCTTGGCGACATGATTATAATCCTTATCCAACCATCGAATCTGGATAAAACTAGATTTTACTAGAGATTACCAAAATGATTTTCAGATCATTTAGATAGAATATATTGTGGTGGAAATGGTTGAAAATACAAATTTATATTTTATGGTGAGGGTCAGGAATCCGCTGATTTGAATAATCCTGGCGTAACGAGAACGTTGATAATGCGGCATTTGTACGTCTGGGCACGTAATATAAGAATATTAAAACCTTATGGTCGATATAATACGGACAAGTGGTAATAGAATGGACCTCAACAAAACGCATTGCATGGTCAGACACATTCCGACCATTAAAATTAATATGATGAAATGAATCATGGAAATGAAGACGGATGTGTTACTAGTTCTAGATGGAATATTAACGGTAGATCAAATATTTATCATTCACAATGTACATAAGATTTTGGAGGACAGAATAATGGAAAATGGAGAGCAATTAATATTACCCACGGCCTGGGTAATATTAATTTACTGGTGGAATACTAACTATTGTAAAGCAGGTCTTTAAACGTATTCTAATGAAATCAAACCAACGTTATATTACCTAATTTCTGACGTTAAAAGGTAATTTATTCCTGTATTTCTTTGTAAATTCTTTCCTTATCATGCTATTGTTTAGTGGCACGTTTTTGTGACGTATATGTTACGTCTGAAGTTCTGAACGATATTTTTATCACCGCCTCGACCTCCCACAGATGCCCGAAGGTCTGGTGGTTTCATTCTAGAGATGTTTTTGGCTGACATCACCTGAATGCCAAGTCGTGTTTTTTGGAGTGGAGAAAAAAAACTTGAAAGATATGAAATTTACCAGTTACCTGGATTGTTTTTTCGCGAGTCGCTGATAGACAGCCAAAGTTAGGTAGCGGAAATATTGCTCTTGAAGCGATTTACTCGCTGAAAAGTAATGTAATGCTATATCGCCACATTCGATGTAAGTAGTATAGATTACATTATAGCTACAGGCATATCAGTATCTTTTGCAAACAATTTGATGAGCAATAGTCACAATTATTAAGCCAAGGCGGTATTCATTTAAGTCCATTAACGATAACCGTCACCTTCCTCTGAGATTTCTTGATACAGAAACGTAATACGATCTTATTACATTATAACACTGAAAAGCACGTGTATTCTACCATCATTCTATCATTACGTAAAAGTTGCAATGATTCATTTACAAGTTCAAGGCTAGATTCTACATAGCCATGTTCAACACGTGAAACAGTCGCTACTGCACTATTATCGGCCCATTGTTGTAGGGTTATCACTATATTATTTGATACTAGAATAACAATTGCACACCAGATAAAACTAGAATTTGCAATGATTTATGATGTAAGTTTGTAAGTAAAAATACACGCAAGATGTAAAGTGAGGTGATTTCGGTTCGGCTTTTTGCATCATGTAATAAACAAACGTTGGTGTCGGTCCAGATATTCAGATATGTGTGTCGTCATAACGCGTTTATTTCAACTACATCATGTGACTGGGTTCAACCGGAGGGGGAGTTATCTACGATCATTTTGTTATTGTCCACTTAACGGATAGGATAAGATTCATATGCGTTCTATTGGATAAGCTCCTCAGTTTTATTTAGGCAATTACTGCTGCATGTTTTTATGTTGCTGGTGACTAAGTGTTTATTCGATTATGTGTAGTTGTAGGTGGGTTTATTATCTATCACATGCTGAGCATGTGTCGGGTTCGTGATAGCTCTGTTTTTCTTTAATCATTAGTATTGATCAGCTGTTACCACGGTGCAAATATATGACGGACAGCCATGAACCGTCGTGCGTCGGTATCGTGGCGCTCGCGAAGTAATTTGCGCTAATTATGATTTAAAACTCTTGAAATGCTATCACTTTATCAACGTCAAAGGCAGCGATTTGGGAACTGTATATACAACTTTATAAACATTGAAGGCTTGTAAAACTTTGCGTCATTTTCAGAAATGGGGTCAAGTTGAAAGAGGAAATGTTTCAGTTCCATAATTATAAAAACGTAATTTCAATCATTTTCCTCCTGCCCCCATCCTTATTAGTAAATGTAGTATCTTGTAAATTTTTGGATGAACTCAGCACGTCTTTTACGAGTAGGTATGTCTCACACATCCCTTTTACCAGTTATCTGTATTCATCTTCTTCCAAGCCATTTCATCTTTCACAAAATCTATCCGTATTTTCTTTGCGTTATTCAAATCGCCTTTTTTCTCCGTTTTTAAAGCATATCCACAATGTCATGAGCAAACTGGAGTTTGCTAAGAATTCCGTCGTCAATATAGATCTAAAACCAAGAATTTAAAAGCAGGTGATATAATAAATACTACTATTGCCGGGTTATTTTTAATTTCTTTTAAAGTTCATCCAAGATAGAGCACTAATTGCATTAAAAGCTTCATTTAATCATGTCTGGATAAAATAACGTAAGTTTTTAGCTACCTAAAGACTTACGTCTGAGTCTAGTATTGCGTCTTTTAAAAAATATTTCGGAAACCATATAGTTATTTGAAAACTGTTGGTATAGGCACTATCTTCCTCTCTCGTGCAAATATACAGGGTTAAAATTTGCTAGAGAAACTCCGCGGACGTTATGTGTATCGATATCCAAACAGGATAAAATTTAAAACAAAAAACAAATACTTAGATTTTTTTGTACGGTCACCGACCCGGTAGCGTCACTTGAAATATCAGTTTAAAAATCAGCTTTTTATTGTGTATAACTTCAGATATTCTCAACTCATACTTCAAGTAAAGTAAGGAAACCTCCAGTGTTCGTTGAAACGCAAAAAAAAAACACCAAGCCTTATTTGTTTTTATTTTATAGTGTTTAGATATCGATACCCATCCCGCCTGTAGAATTTCACTAGCCAATGTAATTTTACCCCATATACAAGATCCTCTTGCTTTTCGCTTATTCTAATTATTTTAGAAGTCGGCATAGTATGCCTTCTTCTTCCATAAGTATATATTTATCAATTATCATCATCATATCCAGCCACATCATTTTACCCACAATCGTTTATTTGGCCTCTTACAGCCAAAGCAGTACTCATATTTTCAAGTGTCCATCATCATCATCTGCCTAGCCTTTTCCCAACTATGTTGGGGTCGGCTTCCAGTCTAACCGGATGCAGCTGGATACCAGTATCAAGTGTCCATAGATATGAATACTTATACTTACCATAAAGTCAATATTCATAACTCCCATACATTTCTGGCCTTCTCATTTCTCATTAAAGTCCGCCTAATAATATATAGTAGGTATAATAAATGACATAACCGCAGTCTAAACCCGTCCTAGGTCAGCAATTCGACCTTCGTCAGTGTCAACCGATACAAGCTTGCTGAACTGGCGTTCCAAATAAAATGTATTTTTATATCCTCAAGCACGTGCTAAAACACGTAGATCCGACGCTTGTTTACGTAAAAAATAGATAGGTATGTTATACATATTACGTAAGTTATTGTACAGAATTAGATTAAATAACGAATTACGAACAACAATAAAATTGTGGGTTTATTTGCATAGTGCTATGAATAGAAAGGTGTTGCTAGACTGATTTTTGTTTCACTTTCATTACTTTACCCTTGAATAGTTTTTGGGAACAAATTTTTTGAGCTGTTATTTAAATATTCGAGATGTTATTATGATCAGTTGAAAAACATATTGAGCAGTTATTTAATTTAATGGCGATTGATTAATTATTGCGACAGTAAAACATGGACAGTAATAAAAAATCAATTAGTCGGTTAGTAACACGCATATACCTTTTTTACATCGAAACAGCTAGGTTAGGTTAGGTTAGAACTGTAACCACACAACGCACGAGCCGAGCGAGCGAAGCGAGCGGTGCCGCGGTAGAAACATATTTTTGAATACAAAACCAAACATTTTAAATATATGCCCACACGTAACCGCTCGTTCAATAATTTTTACCGCCCATTTAATTATTTTCCTGCTTTCAATTTATTATAATATATATTCACTGATCCATTTCATTATTTTTTATTACTTTACTGCTTAGTTTTAACTGCTGAACTAGTTATTAAACGTGGCATTTATAATTTTTAACTTACCAAAACCGCTATTTACAACTGCCTCTTTAAATCAGTGCCATAGTTTTTTGTGAGTTGAAGAGCTTCAGGAACTTTAGAAGCTGAAATTATGATAAGTGACGCCGTGACGCGTTACATTCGATGCTTTGCTTTGCGTTTTAAACTCCAATAAATCATATTTTGTTCCACACACATTATTCGTATGTAGATAGCTAAACGCATAGCACCGTGGAATATCAACAAACAACGCACATTTTCATAACAAAAGTGAGAGATTAATCCGACGCAGCAAAATGATACAAATTCCCTCAAAACATATACCGCCCCGCAGAGTGTACTGAAAGTCTGAAACTCATGAAGTCATAACATTTATTCTACCTTACCTTACCTTATTTTTGCCAACCAAGTTCGGGCAACATTACGAAACAATATCCTACAGCCTGGCAACACAAATACCTATTAAAATGAATGAGTTTTACGTGCGGACGCATCTATTACTCAACTGGCTGTTCTGTTACTGATAAAATGTTTCAATTTTAGTGAATAACAAAGGTAAAACTTGAAGGAAAATATCGAGGAAAACTCAGCTTTTATTTGCGGTAATACCTAAGTACAATACAGGTATGATTTCATAACGTAATAATGTCTGTCATACATAAACAATTAAAACTAAGAATGTAGTCAGTGTTTATTTTAATTGATACTAATGCGAAAATTTATTATGACACCTTTCTCTGAAAAAGCAATTCGCAATCGAGAAATTCCAACGATTCGATATCCTGCAAAGTGCAAATGGCAATCGATATTCTTTGAAATATTTATTTGACTTGCAACGAAATTCTAAAAATTGGAATCTATGTTAAGGTTTCCGAAAGTTTTATATTATTGAGCTTGGAAAGTGAGGCTAAAAATAGAAATATGTAAGTATCTTTTAAGTCGTTGATTTGGAATCGATAAAATGCATTTAACATCTCGAGTAGTTTGTTAGTTTTGTTATTGCTGCTGCTTATAGCTCATTTATTTCTCTAATAACAGTTTGACGTTTAAAAAAATGACGTTCCGTTCCACGGCTGGATATCTAAGATGGCTGATCGTCATAAATATTCAATGCACGGCATGCGATAAGGTCTGGTTTGAATACAGTTACAGCCTCCCGTTGGCGACCATAACAAATGGCTATTATTTCATCTCCGCAGGCCCATCTATAAGATAATCTACTTCAGATTTTAAGTCTAATGCAAGAAAATGGCTGTGCGGAAAGATATACAATGTGTACCTATGAATTGGCAGCGCTTATTAAGACGGAAGGCATTTGTGTCTATGTCAATTAAACAATTCGGAAACATCAAAGACAATAGCAGCTATGTAGTGAACACATCGCATCAACATATTGTTTAAGTGTATCTATCACTACGCAGTTAATTAATTTGAACTTTGTTCTATATATATAAAAATGAATCCCTATTTCCCTTGGTCACGTCATAACTTGAGAACGACTTTACCGATTGCATCCATCGTTTTTTAAAGTTGTCTAATACTTTGTAGAAGGTTCTTACGTAAAAAAAAATTAAGAAAGTTGCTTCACGCGGACAAAGTTGCGGGCAAAAGCTAGTCGTTTATAAAAACTAAAGGCATAAAGGCTAGGCTTCATAAAGTAGGTAGTCTGGAATAAATCTCAGGCATTCTGTTGTGTTTGAGCTGGAACACGAAATATATAGCAAACTAGAGCAAATTACCATATATTTATACATATTATAAAATAAATTAAAATCGCTTTTCGCGCCTATACGTGTGATCGCGTTGTTCTTCTAAATTCCGCAACGGAATTTGATGCGGTTTTCACCATCATTAAATTTAGAGAACTTTTTCTGGAAGGTTTCTGTGTAAAATGAATATAAAACTTAAATATATTAAGGAATCTCTATGTTCTGCCAAGTCGTAAAAAAGTGTGAAGCAGGTGCTGGTCGCTATTCTGTACTTAATTTACTAATATCATAAAGAGGTAAAATTTCATCTTTGGAACTACTGGCCCGATACTGAAAATTCTTTCACTAAAGGAAAGCTACAGTACTGCCGAGTGTCCAAGGATATATTTTTATTTCAAAACAAGTTTCTTGGACTAATTGTAAAAGAAGAAAGAGAAAACTCAAAAGGACGCTAGCTACTCTCTCTTTCCTACTAATATACCAAGGCCTTCAAGGGACATAAAAGAAACAGCAATCATCGACCGACGTACTTTGCGAACAGTTTACTCATCGTAAAGAAACCGATCGACATTGTCAGCCGACTGCCATTTCCTCGTCTTTACGACTCAATAATTAACACGTGTACGATCTTACGTCCTACGTATACTACGACGGTAGTTCAATGAAAATCCAGTTCCAATAAACAGGTTCGTCAGTAAGATAATATACAGTTGAATTATGAAGAGTCTGTTACATCAGATCATACACACGCAAGCGATGTCCCGAACTGGTTCGATAGGTTATAAGATCAACTTATCAATTTGACAAAATGGCTTCTTTGAATTATGACTGATATTACATTTATAACCTGAAGGCCAATTTTCGTAATTTAAAACGTTCAAAATCTAGTCGCAGTCTCATCTCAGCGACAAACAAATGTCAAAAACTTGTCAAAATGTAGGGAAATTAAAGGTTTTTTTTTTTTGACAGATTGAGACTGAGATCAGACTGTGAACGTCCTTAAAATTACGAGAATTGCCCCTCTGTTATGTAGCTCTGTTTCTCGTCTGGCCAAGTCTCCTCCATATTCTTCGCGCATAAAATGGCTTTAAACTTTTAAAGTTAAATAATGTCCGTAGAAATATTGGACAGTAACTGTCCAACATTATAATTTCAAAATGTGATAATGAGTTGGCAGCACTCCATTTATGTAAATAAGTGAACGCTTAGCAGGTACATACATAAGTACTATACAAAAAAAAAATGGCTTAGTAACAGAGGTATTAACACATCGAGCACCAGGAATTCAATGTGTTTAACTAGTAAACAAGCAACTGCGAAGCTTTTTATTGGTATTTCATAGAATAGATTGATTTGATTTGTTTTGATTGATTCCGATTGCTTCGTTGCCGCGTTGGTCTAGTAGTCGCAAGCGCTACTGCTAAACCCGACTGCTAAGCCTGGGTTCGATTCTCAGGACTTGTAAAGTGTTATTGAGTTTTTCCATCAAGAATTTCTCAGTAGCAGCCCGGAATTTGAATTTGTGCCCGGCTGATAGCAATAGGCTCGCCACCTATTATACATTATACATGGAACTTAAACATAACTGACGGCACGGTTGGCGCAGTGGTTAAGCGATTGACTGCTGCGTTGCGTGTCGCGGGTTCGATTCCCGCACGGAACAAATATTTGTATGACCTACATGTATTTCTTCCGAGTCTGGGTGTTTTTCTATCTATAATATGTATGTATTTACAAAAAAAAAACAAAATTGTATATAAGTAGTTTATCAGCCATCTTGTTACCATAACACAAGCATTAGGTTGCTTAGCTTGTGACTAGATGGCGCTGTGTGAAATGTCCAGGGATATTATATTATTATTATTATATAACTAGCGAACTGTGGGTGTACTACGTGTGTGTATAGGTACACCTCTACCTAACACTTCGGGTAATACGAGCGTGATAATCAGTAATAGGAATAGGTAGTGCCTATTTGCCTAAACTTCGAAGAACAGAGACAAGAAACGGAGACTTCCTTAGGTCTAAATTTTTTCCGGGACATCTTTCACGGAAAAAACACATGGAATATTGTTGTAACTTACAACAATATTCTATGTGTTTTATTTTTCCTTTAGAGCCAATAGAGGATAAGTTATTATTATGGAGTTATAAATTATAAATGTTATGTCTAGTCGCAAACTTTAGGTAAATATAGACGAATTACTTATTCCAAATAACATATTTTTTTTAATGTATTTAAAAGTGTTGTCCCGAATTTCGGGACAGATGTCCCGGAATAAATTTAGTCCTAAGGAAGTCTCCGTTTCTTGTCTCTGTTCTTCGAAGTTTAGGCAAATAGGCACTACCTATTCCTATCACTGTTGACCACAAAAATTACATTACGTATCTAGAAGATAGGTTAAAAAAATAGCGATAAAAACATGCGTTTGGTAAACTCGCACACATAACAACAGCAACAACAGCTCTATGATAATATCTTTAGCAAAAAAATAACATAAAAGATAATGAATAACAAACATCGTATAGTACGTTAGTACCTACTTGCCAAATGAGGTTACAAAACAGCGATATGGATGTTTGTTATCACCGCGTAACAACATGGCAACAGAAAATCGTCTCGAACGCAAAACACGGAAACGGTGTTCCTTTTGAAAAAGAAAAAATAAGTACCTACAACGTCGTGCTTATCGACGAAGCATGATTTTTATAATATTACGCAAGCTCACGACTTTTTCTCATGCACGTAGACAGAAACTACAGAAGCCACTTGCGACGATCCTTACATGTACAGACGCCAGCAGGTCAACCTACCCGAAACTGTCAAATTTTCCCAATCAACCTTGAACCTTAAAACTCTAGCGATAAAGTTGAAAATCTATTAAAGAAATTTGACAGATTGTAGTAGCTTGATGTGCTGGCGTCTGTACACTCCTTTTAGTTCTTTTACGTTTTATGCATCATACACAGTATCATGAATAATAAATTTTCTACAGCGGGGTAATTGCTTAACTCATAACAGCAGCAATGGCTTTAATTTTGACAGTTCGACAACATTCATTGCGTTATTTACGTTGGTGAGTAGACAAATTTTTCGAACATATGAAGCAATGGATTAGCAAAATAGTAATATCCTTCAAAATTAACCAACTTTAGATAGATAGTGTGTTACGCAATTAGGTAGTAGTTTCACTTATCTCCACATAGTGACAGAAAACACAATATGAATTGGTTAAAAGCGACCACGACCACTTGAAACCGGTTGGCGTCCCCCATTATATAACCAGTTTAAGGCAGATTCCTATCCTACAATACAAAGCCTAAGTACCCCTGTACCCAAGAACGCGTTTTTTTGCAAGACAGTACTTTACGCACCGTATTAACGGTGACATAAGTAATACAAAGTACGATAAATGACCCCTTAGAAGAGCCTTCCGCATAAATATATCTCATTTTAAACGTCAGATTTTAACCAAATAAAGTTAAGCTTAACTAAGTTTTAAGTTTTATCTACACCGTATAAAGTTCAAATTACAAAACGTTCACTACCGATAACAACTGCTATTCTATTGCAATAAAAACAACCGGTGAATCGAAATTCGTATTCATATTACTGTATTGTTTAATGCAAAAGCGCCATGGAAGACCGCGAAAAATTAATTTTCTTACGCAATTTGCAGGTCATTTTAATTAGTATGTTTCTGTAAATACACATTTGTTCAATTCATTGTTGGTTGTGATTTGTGAAAAATAGCGTAGTCATCTCAACACCTCACTCCCTTGATTTTGTATATAATTATATATTATAGTAATAGTATGCATGTGTATAGTATAACCTATTCATGTATTTGTGAATCTAGTTTTAAGTTTTTTTTTATCATTGTCCCTCTCAACCAAAGCACCTGTCATCTAATCTCTTCACCACCCTTGGTTGACTGGTAGAGAATGCCTAAGGCATTAAGTCCGCCATTGTACTTTTTTGTGCGAAAAGTTTAAATAAATAAATAATAAATAAATCATAGACCCTGTCCATTAGGTAAACCGTTTTTTGACAGATGGAACGTTTAGTGATTGCATCGACACACAATAAATTGATTGATACACGTACGGTATGTATGTCTGTAAGAAGCCATAAATAAGATAAATTCAATAAGATAAGACAGTTTATAAATTTATTTTATTACGCATTTTAAAGTTAACTTTTACGTAATCTGGAATAGTTATGTTCTAAGACAGCTGTCAAAAAACGGTTAACCTAATGGACAGGGTATAGTTTGATCAACATAATAACTGACTGTGACCTGAAAAACAAACGAAATTTGAATTTCGCGGGCAACCACACAAATAACTTTTTAAACGGCCAGTAGATGGCGCGAAGCGAAAAGATGCCACACAATATGGCGCCGATCGAATGAAGTATGAACGAGTAGGCACAGTTTTGTTCGCTAGGACACTGCGCGCGGCGCGGCGGCGCCTCAGTCACGTCACAGTCGCGTGGCGTCATTTGGATCGTGCGTGTGAGTGGCATCATTTATACAAACAAACAGAATATAAAATGGTACAGTGCGCAATCGAAGGATGCAGTTCAAGATCTGATACTCAACCTTCAGCCTTCACGGAAAGTGCTATTCATTTTCACAGGTTAGCAAACATTTGGAATTGTATCGGCTGATATTATGAGTTTTATGTACCTACCTAAATATGATAACACTAAACTTAATACTCATTTATGACATCCCAATTAATATTATTTAGCACGTGTTGTCACTAATAAATGATTTTCGACTATACACGAGCATGCGCACTCGGATACATTCAACGGTCAGGTTATCAGTTGCTATGTTGTGCTCTGTTCTACCACACGGACCTCGGACGCTCTACATTCTCTCTCGCACCTACCAAATAGCTCCAATTCTAAAAGTTTATAGCTCGGCAATAATATTTCATATATGTTTTTTTGCAGGCAAGCCTATACGATTGGTTTTGTAATTAAAATATCTTACTTATGTTATCAATTTCGATTGGTTAACAGATAGGTGTAGTTACCTATATTGACTTACCTGTTCACATCTGCTTGCCTGGTAGCCATGGACAGAAATAAGTAGGCAAGCCTACCTAGGCATATTCTGTGTGTTCAAAACTATCAGTTGAGATGAAATTCATTCGGTTATGAAAAGAGTGAAGGTGATGAAAAAAAGATTGATTAAAATTAATTCAATTAAAAATTGCTATGTACACTTTTCGATAGGCAAGTTATCATAGGCATGTTTGTTAAAAAAATATATTTGATACAAAACATGTCTGATCAAAGTTATCTCATGGGTGAAGGTCGATCTCCACCGGCTCTTAGGCTATAAGTTATTTACTTCTATTAATTCTCTATTAATTTCCTATTATTATTATTATTATTTATTTTCTATTATTTCTTCTTTTTATTAGTTATTTAATTCTATAAATACATATTTGTTACGGCCGCGAATCATATTTTAATCAACTTACAACTTAGTACTGACCAGCAAATAGCAAAAAACGTAAGAAAATTTGAATTTCGCGGGCTACCTTGGAGCATCCACCTTAAAGTAAACCACCAACCCTTATCTTTCACAGACTTCCGACAGGCACTCTCATACGTCAAAAATGGATGCAAGCTATAAACAAACGCGAAGTCAAGGCTAGTACAAGAGTTTGTTCGTTACATTTCAAAAAAGAAAATTACTACTTAACTAAACAAGGTTTCCACAAATTGATCGGAGGCTCTGTTCCGGAAATTAAATTGGTAAGAAAAAAATAAACGTTTTGTAAGTCACATGGGCCGATCAAAGGTTAAGCTACGCTTGGCGCGGTCGGTTCGTGGATGGCTGACCATCTATTACATATAGACCCCGTAGCTGGGAAAGCACGTTAAGCCGTCGGTCCCGGATCATTCGTAGATCTTTGACAGTCGTTACGAATAGTCAGAAAGCCAAAAGTCTGACAACCAGTCTTACAAAGGGTAAGTAAAGGTAAAGTATTGTGTACTTAGTAACTAGGTCGTGGAGGTCAGATAGGCAGTCGCTCCATGTAAAATACTGGTATTCAGCTGCATCCGGTTAGACTGCATTTGGCTGATTGGATAGCCGACCCCAACGTAGTTGGGAAAACTCTAGGCAATTTTTTTTTTATGTGATTTTATATTATTTATTTTTTCGAAGCCCTATGTAGAAGAGGTCAAGAAAGATTCCAGCTGTGATGAAGAGATGAGAAATGTGCTACGTCCCGAGCCAAATATTAGTTACAGGAGTCAATCGCAACAACCTAGCACAAAAGAAATTACGCAAGAAATTGGAACAACAGTTAATGTTTTGGGATCAACAAAATATATAAAGGTAAAATGAAAATTTTGAAAACGTATCACTTATGTGAACCCCTGTTTCCGACATAAAAAATATTTTTCTAGTTGAATTGTATGTTCATGTGATTTTATTATACTTCCTCAGCATGGAGAAGAAGTCGATACAACGGATTCCAGCCAAGATGAAAATATGTCAAATTTGCAACCTCAACAACAACATATTAATCTCTCTAAGCAATGCCAACAAAATAACTCAAAAGAAAATGCCACAAACAATCTTAAGGGATCATCAACTATAAAGGTAAAATTAAAGTTTTTGAAATGTATCATGTGTTACTGGAGCGACGATCTTCGCAGGATGACTGGTAGCAGCTGGATGAGAATTACCGAAAATCAAGTTGAATGACGTGCAATAGGAGAGGCCTATGTCCAGCAGTGGACTGCTATACGCTGATGATGATGATGATGTGTTGCTACAATAGTAGGTCATCATGATTCTCCGACCCTTATCCCAATTTATTTGGGGTCGGCGCAACTTTTCTTCCATACTTCTCTATTAGTCGTCATCTCGGTAGTCACCCCCTTTCTAACCATATTCACGCAGTCCATCCATCGTTTCTTTGGTTTTGTCAATACTAATTAATGACTTTTTTTTACTATTTTTTTTATATTCAAATTAGAAATTACTTTCTTCACAGCCTGGTGTTCAAAAATACAAAGTCAGAACACTATTGGAAAGAAAATTGTTGAAAGAAGTAAGGAGATTACAAGATCAGGGGAAAAAAAGGATGGAAGCTATCAGTTGTTTAATAGAACAAAATCGACGACTCTTAGACAGAAATAGTTTTCTTGAACAAGAACTTAAAAACAGTGAAAAAGTAGCACAAAAATTGGATTATGTAGTACAATAAGAATCTATAGTTTTTTTAAAGTATAATTAAGTTACAAACTATGTCCGAATCGCTTTGTTGGTTAAGTATAGATTCATTGTGATAACAAAAAAGACGTGAAATTAAATCATTTAAGTTAAGAGAGTCAACACTTTAATTTGTATTTTTATAATACTTAATTCAATTTCGGGATGAAAAGTTCAGTTCTTAAATTAAATTGAATAAATATTTAGTTAAGTATTTTTAAAAAATATTTATACATTTCTGAAAATGCGTCCCTGCCACGTAATTATTTATCGACTAAAAAACCCAACATTCATTTGACCACCTTATCCTTGGTAATATAATTCTATGACCCCGATCCAGTTAGGGTGTTTTGCGCAAAACTGGGTGATCGCGTCCACAGTCACGGGTAGCTAAGACTGGGATACGGTATCTCTTCTCCCAGTATTCCGAGCGCCGAAAAATATTTTCACTTATTTAACAATAGCCTATTTTCGAATCGCCTGCTGCCATCTATGTTTTACGAGTGTAACTACGCTACTTTTAGATTGGTAGCAACGATACGTTTCCCTGCCAAGAGAGGGCGCTGTTTTAAACTCGACTTCTTCGTAGTTTCTAAGATTTTTTAAAATTATTATTTTATTACTTACATGATTTGAACTGCTGGACCAGGGAGCCGGTATCGGCAGCGTGATGATACTCGTACACGGAACGGTTGACTAACTCGTCTGGCTCGAAACCGAGCGTGTTCATCAATCTGGAAAGAATACATAGAGTTAGGTATAGTTTCAGGTAAAATAAGGGTTTTTATTTTTAGATTAAAGGAGTACTTAAAGTCGTCGAATTAAAGTTGTAGATTCTCTAAAGTTGTTTAAGTACTTAATAATAGTTTGGCCTGAACTTTTATTCTTTTGTTAATAAAATACTGGAGATGTCCTGAAAATTTCACGTTCTACAAGCATTAAAGACGGTATATTTTTTTCCAAAATCCCTAATATTATTAATTTTTTTCTAAATTCTGTCATATTTCATCACTTTTCAGTCTCTACAAAGTGTCTAAGCGATATCTTAGCGACCACTTGTTCAGACGCGTAAAAAAAAGGCACAGGAAACCATGACGTTCCAAAGGTCACCTCCAATGTGACCTGCAATCCCCATGCTTAGGTCATGCTTGCCGGTACACCTACATAGATAACCTTGAATGACCTACCGCCACTCCCATTGTCGTCCCCTGCGAAACTCAATATTTTATCAACAAATCGTGCTAAAAACAATAAATCCTAACACAATTACGGTTTAATACAAATGTCTTCCTTCAAAAAACTACTTACAGCTTTGCTATTTAAATATCCCGCCATTCTCATAGAATCCAAATCCAGTAACACTTAAATTATGAACTTTATAAATACACAAACACACTATTTGTTATCACAAAAACCAATACACATCACCACACATAGAAACATTGAGTACTGAACTATTTCCACGAAAGTTTATCGCGGACTGTGTACAAAACCGCGAAATCGCATCATGTTTAACCTACAAAATACATTTGAAGGTGATATTTTTGTTGATATTATACGGCTGGATGAAGTTGCGCCTCGTAAATACTAGAACACAATAGACGATGCGCAACCTAAATTCGGTCAGGTAATACGCACTGTCCCTTTGGTAACAGCGCCCTCTTTCGATATTTGCCAAAATGATAACGAGAATTCACTTGGCCATGGAACTAATGTTTTTTTACTGAGTAAGTACAGTAATAAAATTGAGTTGTCCTTAAATTGTGTGTATTGTTAAAAAAATGTTTTGCACCACTTGAAAACTTGAACCATTCCCCACATTCATTTGTTTGAACATGTCACACTACAGTTTTTGTTGAGGTAGGTTTTTTACCTCCTAAGTATATTACAAGTGGGTTCATACTTTTCTTCTTCAATACGACTATGTATGGAGTACAGATTACAGGGAAGGTGTAAGTCGAAAAGTGGGGCTACTTCGTCGGAACGGCAGCAGGTTGTGGATCTGAGTCACAAACCTCCTTTATCCTCCCTCTAACTTTAACCTGCAGCCAAAGTGACCTCTCCGCTAGCAGAATTTAAATAACTATGCCTGCGACACGAAGAAGAAAAAGACAGTTTACTCACGCTTCATCCACATAAGTGAACTTCATATCCAAGCTATGTTTGGACAGGAACGTCTTGCAGTCCAGCGGTATCTCGATGTTAGAGGGATGCGGGATTGGTCTGCCAACGGCCACCAGTGTGCCATTTTTGGTGGCCTTCTTGTCCTCAGCATCAGGTTTCTTCTCATCGTTGTTGTTGCGTTCAGGTTTTTCTTCAGCAGGCATTAGCATGTGACCTGTTATGTGGATCACCTGTGGAAGAATTAAGGGTTTTATTGTTTTAGTAATTATAAGACACAGGTTAGGGTCCAACTTTCAATGTTTTGGATGGATATGATCATAATAGGATTTAATTATATCCTTATTATAAGCAACTTTTCCCTCGCCGTGGCATTGGCCGGTACCGTAGCCAAGGGTAGGCGGGCACTAGGGGCCATGTGTGTTTTATGCTTGCCATTTCTTGGAGGGGTTTGCCATAACCGCCATGATTGGTAGGCGGGTTGGCAGGTGCTAAGAATCCCCGGGATACGGGAAGCACAGAACCGGTCGAAGTGGAGGTGCTTGGGAGAGACCTATGTCCAGCAGTGGAGGTCTTTCCGCTGAGTGATGATTAAGCAATTTTTGTCCTGATCTTTTGCTAACTTTGAAGCGTATTTGTTTGCAGAATAGTCTGCAGTTTTACATAATTGTATAAGACTGCCGATGTAGAGTCACGCATAATGCAGCTGCTTATGACCACCGGAGGTAATTTAGACAGGCAATCAAGTCGTCGAGGTCTTTCTTGAAATACCTGTTTATTAAAATTTGGTTGGCCATTTCCCGTATGTTTTCTGAATTGACAGCAGTGAGACGACGAAAAAGTTTCGCAAGTCTGCACCCTAATTGAGTAACACCCTATCAATCTAAATCTGAATTATTTTGAAGGCATAGACCATATTATATCCTAAAGACTATCTTTGATAAAAGCCCCTAAATAAAATTAGATAAAAAAAATAAAAAAAATCCTAAAGACGTCGCATAGTCGAGCGAACCCCTCTGCCTCTCATACGGTGAATTCACTCTATATTTGAGCCAGGCTCGCACGGCACTTGTTACGCGCGGCTTTGAATGCATCAATCACAGCGCACTAGACGTCCCCGCGCTCCGCAAGTTTGGCAGCTTTGTTTGTATGTAAAAATTTGGGTAAGCGGGGTCTTTAGGTTATATGGGCTGTGTTTGAAGGATATTGCTAACCCATTGCTTCATATGTTCGAAAAATGTGGCTGCTCAACAACGTAAACAAAGTAATGAATGTTGTTGAACTGTCAGAATGAAACCCATTGCTACTGGTAGTGTATTACGCAATTACTTCGCAGTTGGAGGCTGTAATTTGTGTTGCCTTTGCTTTAAAAATCGCATCAACTGTCAAAAGTTGTTCAAAGCTAAGAGACGTTTAAACGTCAAAAATGTATGGTTAAATAGACGCTAATCATTACTTAATTAAAGGGGTTAATCAGTAGCAATAGATTTAATTTTGGTGTGTTACGCAATTACCCCGTTGCTTACTGAGAAAAAGAGCTTTCCCATCGATAAAATTGCAGAGTAAACTCAGAATTTATTGATTTCCAAAGACTAATAAATAACAAACCAAGAATTTGAGGTCAACGCCGAGACGAAGTTTTTAAACAAACAATAGTGTAATGTGGTTCAGTCAGAGGTATGTTTAATTTATATACTTAGTTTTAAACACATTTGGACTAATTATACACAGCGTTAATGATAGTTTTATATGCAAAATGTTTATGTTTAAAGTAACACACTTTAAACTATTTATTTTCATCGTAACTTTTCTGGTTATACTTAATCTTCCTTGCTTTCGTTGCATAGACCTGAAAGATCTCTTACAGGATCTATTTAACTGTGTATAGGTAATTATAGTAACGACTTGCCCTAAATTTGGAGACAAATAACTTTCTTTTATCTTTTACATTACAGTAATGTTTGTAGAAAGTGAATTTGCCAGAAATTCAGTCTAATCGCCAATATGGCGAATTTAAAGTTTAAACTAAAACCTCGTCAAATAAAAGAAGTTATGTTAGTACTACAGGCTACTTCTGCTGTTTATTTAATAACTCAGAAGCCAAGCCAAAGGCAACTTCACTTCCAGACAATTCCTCAGACACATCCAGAAAATACATTCATTCTTTAGTCTGGCGGATTTACCCACCCTACTAATATTATAAACGTGAAAGTTTGTATGGATGGATGTTTGTTACTCTTTCACGCAAAAACTACTGAATGGATTTGGATGAAATCTGCCACACAGATTTTATTTTATTTTTATTTATAGGGAAAACAAACAGTAGTATACTAAAAATATACAAATGGTCTTAAACATATGACTTAACAAATATACTACCCACTACATTTTCCACAGATTACTACTTACACTAAGATGATGGTTTATAACCAGGATTAACATATAGGAAATTATTATCCCGATATTCCCACGGGATCGAAACTTATGCGGGTGAAACCGCGGGCGCAGCTAGTTTATAATATTTGTTTTATGAGTAAACCCTGAAACAATTTCTAAGAATCTTTGGTTTTTACTTTCGTTTCATTGCCTTCGATCCAATCTTACTTGACAATCTTTGCCTATAAAATTACCTAACTAAACAACTACCTGTCTAACTAGGTTGTATCAACATGGGTATTCACAGAATATGATAAGGTAACAAAACGTAGTAAGTGAAAGTTCTTTTACAGTGTTTGTCATAATTCTACCGTGTGAGTGTTGTCAGGCAAATACCACCACACGCTGTTAGGGATTCAGCACGCAAGTGAGAGATTCAGAGACTGAAGTGACCACCTGCCTGCTAATAACATAATCAGCTTTTAATATTCCCACTGCTGGGACACAGGCCTCCACTCAGTGAAAGGGAGCGGGCTATAATTTACCACGCGGGTCCAGTGCGGTTTGGTAGATGTCACACGTCTTCGGATTTTTGGTTCTAGAACGTGCCGGTTTCCTCACGATATTTTCCTTCACTGTTTTGAGAGTAGTGGTGATGCAATTAAACATACCTACCTGCCTGCTGTAGCAACAAACTGCGATCACCATTGTCTGCTAAACGTTGTGATTACTATACTAAGTCTTTTCCCGAGTCTGTACCAGCTGAACAAGAATGCTAAATTATTTGCTCATGGCACGGTCTTCCTCTCCTTGGTATGCCATGGGGAAGAGATAAACGTACCAGCGGTTTGGAAGCGTGACTGACTGCCGTGACATGGAGGCTTTTTTATTGCACACTGTACTGAGTTACTAAGTTAAATGAATGTGTTTAAGTTGTTGATTCCCAGCCAATGTATTATCTGGAAGTGGAGTTCCACTTCCAGATAATACATTCATCGATTAGACTGCAAATAATTTGGTTTGCACGTTGGGAAATTTACCCATTTGCAATATTTATGTCATGAGTTCCATTCCCTTTTCTAACAAGTCCTACGAACGCTTCGAAGACGTCACATCTACCAACCCGCACTGGGCCCGCGTGGTGGATAACGGCCCACTCCCTCTCGCAGAGAGGAGGCCTGTGTCCCAGCAGTGGGAACATTATAGGCTGATTATGCTCAAGTTGTTTTATATTTGTTATTTTATTACTTTATTGACATGTGACCGAAATCTGAATTAACCGCTGCATGCCCTTGGACCTTGGTACACTGTTTTTAACATTTTTTGTACCTACAATCTCTGATCCGGTTTTTAATCATGCTGAGAGGGCGTGGTTTATCAAGAATTCTTCTTCTTAGCGTGTCGATAGCAATCTAAATGGACTCAGCCCAGAATTCGGCTACTTGTTTGGCGCCGTCACCAGCGTCCATCAGTTGCTGTAATGTGCAGCTGACAGGACACGCAGGACACGATATTAAGTGACCCATCGTTTGTGGAACAGTACCACACTTACACTCCAAGGCGGAATCGTCTATGAATTTCTATCAAGAATTAATCCAGTAATTAATGAAATAATTTCGTTCAAATCATTGGATTAATAAGTCCATAGGTAAGTAGTTACCTCTTTATACATAGGCTTGAAATAGTAATACTTTTTTGTAAGCTAACCTACTCATATTAAGTCTCCATGTCAGATTTCCCAGAAAAAATGTGTTTTTAACACAGAAAAATAGTCGTTCTGTTAACATACCTATTAAACGCAAATTCGTAATACATTTGGAATGTTTTTCACACTTACAGACTATTCGCTAATGTGTGTAGTAAACAATTTACGTTATGTACGTAGGTAGGTGTAGACAGTTTTACATCGTACGATATTTTGTGGAGCATTGTTAATTGATTCATTAGAAATTCGTCATCATTTAATAATAACACGCTACACTGTTGATGTATAACCTAGCTGTGCAAATTTTACCTCAATCTGCAGAGCCTTTCCTAACTATGTTGGGGTCGGCTTCTAACCGGATGCAGCTGAATGTTACATGAAGCAACTCCCTATCTGACCTCTACAACCCAGTTACTGGTTAACACGATACCTTATGATAAGACTCGTTGTCTCAGTGTATGATAAAACCACGATATTGCAGTTAGAGATATTTCAGATAGCTACAAATAATTAAACATTAATTAGAAAAAAAAAGTTTCATAACTTCAAATGTGTGGCCGAACCAAAAAGACACGGTGTTTTTGACAAAATTTGGGGGTCTGGATAGATTTAACTCATTGTATTTTATAATCTGTATGACTTATATTCACTTTAAGACTAAGAGTTTACGAATTACGTAATCTATGTATGATATTTTCATTGCAATTTACCAAGCATTGTATTTTTTTATGAGCAGTCAAAGGGACATATTTTTCATTCAAAAAGGGCAAAATCCGCGGCCTTATCCACCTAGTATGTATGTGTACTTTCATAAAAGGACTCCTAAAAACGGTGGTTGGGGCAGGCTGGATGCGGAAGGCGAAGTGAGGAGACAGTGTTGTGGCGCAGCCTGGCCTGGCCTGGCGAAGACTCAGTTCTTTTTCAAAATTTGGTGACGACTAGGAAAATTTACGTAAATTTTCAGGTAAGTACTATGTATAATGAATTCATAAATTACGCAAAAAATATTGATATTTATATTTTAATACACTGTCTTTAACTTTACTTGAAACGTAGTAGTATGTTCCTTATTTTTTTTCTTGGTGTTGTTAACAGTTCATAGTTCAAGGATAATTAATAAATGTGAGTAATTAATTTCACATTAACAATTCTACATGTGCCTTTTGGACATTATAAAATATTATTTAATAAATATTCATGTTTATATCTGGTTAAACTTGTTCTTAAAATGAAATGCGTGTTAATATATTTGATATCAATCATAGTTAAGCATATTTTGTTTTTATTACCTTTTCTTTTATTTTCTAGCACATCGAATCTAACAAAACTTCAGATCGATGCAACGATAAGATGATGGTGAAGGGTTATAGTATGACCCAATTACTGGGTTGTGAAGGTCAGATAGGCATTCGCTCCATGTAAAATACTGATATTCTGCATCTGATTAGACTGGAAGCCGACCCCAATATAGTTGGGAAAAGACTGGGCAGATTACTGGCTACTTTGACTAATCCTTATTTGTCCACTTTTTACAACAGTGTCGAATGAATGAGTCATCAAAACGGTTGGATTGTCGTCCACAGTCCAAGGTTCATATTACCATGAAAGGGAACCGTACATTTTAGCCACACATTTTCATTGTAATTGTCACCTATTTGGTTTTCTGATAGTCGGCCAGCAGCCTATTAAAATTGCGTCGATATACTCGCAATAGATTTAATTTTGTCGTCAAACGGTTATTGAACTGGTTATAAATTTCCATCTTATTGATAGCTAGATCGACGCAATAAATATTTGTTGATTAATATTTGTTCAAATGACAGCTATTTTTATTGTGAGTAGATTCACAACTTGAGAATCACCAAACTCTTAATTTGGGTGCCTTGAGATGGCACCAAAATTGTAGATAAGTTTTGGGCCAACTCGATATAGATTGTCATCGACACGACTTCCTACCGACTAAATTTTCTCTGGGTATATATGTCAGAACTTCCACCGGGGACCGGTACAGCAATTAATCACAAATGTGCGCAGGAGATAAAGGAGCTATCGTCAATAAGACTAATGTTTTTTTTTTAAGGATAGCGTGAAAGATTTGCTTTCCTTTGCAGCATAGCATGCCTACTTCCGATTGGAAAAGGCGTTCATCATTCTTATTCTTAAAGGTTGTCACCCCAAACGTCTCCAAGAGACATTTTTGGTCAGTCAGCCATACTTCTAACCTGCTGACTACGGGTAATCGTTCTACCAATGCATAAGCTTTAATTTTTAATCTTTGACAGTCGTTAAGGGTAGTCAGAAGCCCGAAAGTCTGACAACGAGTCTTGCCAAGGGGTGTCGTGGTACTCAGTAGCTGGGTTGTGGAGATCAGATAGGCAGTCGCTCCATATAAAAATTCCAGTATTCAGCCATGTTAATACTGGACGCCGAGCGTAACATAGTTGGGGGAAGGCCAGGCAGATGATGATGAGCTTGCAGGAAGATGAGCTAAGATGAAGACCATACCTTATAAGAAGCAGATTTAAGATGCACATTTCTGCCTTTGCTGGTAAGGGTGCATTTAAGACGCAGTAGCAGATCTCGGCGGCCGGAGCTGGTCGAGCGCAACGCTTCACGGATCTCGTCGTGGTCACAAGGGTGGCTGAACTCGAATACACTCTGGCCCATGATTTCCATCTGAAGTTAAAGATAAAAACATTGTTACTAAGTAATGAGCTGGACTTTTTAAAAGATTGGCCCACAATCTCAGTAGACCGGAAAAGTGGAAAGACGGTATCCTGGGATGCCTTTGCCCTGCAGTCGGACAACAAAGGATAATAATAATTAAAAAAATAATAATAATAATTATAAATAATAATAATAATTATTATTAATAATTTATTTTATTTTTAAAATAAAAATAAAATAAAAAAAATACTATTTCGTTGCTTATTAGCTACAGTGAAGTCTTTAACCTTCGTCAGCTTTCGAATTCTTTCTTTCATCAAGTCAGGATACATTACAGGTACTTACATACTTTTAGAGGGTACGGCACTGAGCAGATTAGAGCATATTTTGGCTGTGATTGGCTATCAATGTTGAGCTAATTAGTAGGTACTATTGTGGAATCATTTAAAGGGGTAGCTGCCGTTGTTTATTGGATACAGATCACGATTCCTTACAACTTGAGAGCCGAACCCAAAAATGATATTGAAGTTTCTAATATCATTTTTTTCTAATCTGAATAGTTTGCGCGAGAGACACTTCCAAAGTGGTAAAATTTGTATCCCTGTAACTTCTAAAATAAGAGAATGATAAAACTAAAAAAAATATATGATGTACATTACCATGTAAACTTCCACCGAAAATTGGTTTGAACGAGATCTAGTGAGCAGTTTTTTTTTTAATACGTCATAAATCGTAAACCGCAATTTACCTTTCATTCAATCAACTCAACGGAACCCCCCTTCATGGGCGAGTCCGACTCGCACTTGGCCGCTTTTTTAACCCCCGACGCAAAAACGACGGGGTGTTATTTAACCCCCGACGCAAAAACGACGGGGTGTTATAAGTTTGACGTGTCTGTGTGTGTGTGTGTGTGTGTGTGTGTGTGTGTGTGTGTGTGTATGTCTGTCTGTGGCATCGTAGCTCCCGAACGGATGAACCGATTTTAATTTTGTTTTTTTTGTTTGAAATGTGAATTTGTCGGGAGTGTTCTTAGCTATGTTTGATGAAAATCGGTCTAAGATGGCCGCCGCTACAAAATGGCGGATTATATATTTTTTCACAACTCCCTCAATATGGGTATCAAATGAAAGGGCTTGACTAGTAGAATACTATACACTATGATAAATTTCAAATCCAAGATGGCCGCCACCACAAAACGGCAAATTACATTGTTTTTTTCACAACTCCCTCAATATGGGTATCAAATGAAAGGGCTTGACTAGTAGAATACTATATACACTATGACAAATTTCAAATCCAAGATGGCCACCACCACAAAATGGCGAATTACAAAAAACCTGATTAAATACCAAATTACCTGAATCTTAAAACGCAAGAAAATAAATAATAAGGAGTCCCTACAAAAAGCATGAAATAAAAAATTAAATTAAAAATTTAAAAAACCCCCGACTACGTGAAACCCTATAAAAAGAAAAAAATAACCTTGAAATTATGACCCTACGTAAGTACGTATGAAATTTTTTGATTAAATATTGTCCTGTCGGGGGACCGCTACTATTTTAAACTTTAACAGAACGTTAGGGTAATAATTAGAGCGGTCCCCCGACGGGACAATATTTAATCAAAAAATTTCATACGTACTTACGTAGGGTCATAATTTCAAGGTTATTTTTTTCTTTTTATAGGGTTTCACGTAGTCGGGGGTTTTTAAAATTTTTAATTTAATTATTTTATGCATGTTTCCATTTTGACAGTATCTCTGTCCTGTTACTTTTTCACGCCTTAACGGCTCAACGGATTTCGATAAAATTTGGCACATCGGTAGACTATGACCTTTAGGATATAGGATGCATTTTTATCCCTGTAATACATTTTCGACCTCCACCAGACGAAGCCATGGCCAAAAGCTAGCAAAATATTTTTTTGTAACACAACTGTGTTGCAAAAAAATAGGCCTTGTCCCTGTGCACATGGCCAGGGCGGCAATGAGTGTTGATTTCCTCATAAAATTGTGGCCTAGCAAATTATTCAAAACAAACTAAGTTCTAAGAAATGTAACCAAGTACTTCTGTAGTCGCCAATCGCCATGCGTACAAATCTAGGCGCCTCTGCGTCATCAAAAAAGTAATTGTATGCTAATGTAATGTATTATTAATTATGTGTGGCAACCTAGCAATAATACCTACTGAACCATACTAATACATGTAAAATAAGAAAAGAGAAAAAAATCTCATGTATTTTTAACCGACTACTGACCAAAAAGGAGGTTTTGTAATCGATCCGTATCTATCTATACTTAGGTAAGTATGTCGTACAACTGCGCTTTTCTATAAAATGTTTTCTATAAACCAGTTTTGAAGATTTTGTCACTGGCGTTATCTTTAATTACATGAGGGGTCCGTGGCTAAATAATAACAGCCGCACAGGTCGATCGATCAGGTTAAGCTATGCTTGCCGGGGTTGGTCTGTGGATGGGTGACCATCTTTACATACCGTGTCCGAGACCCCTCCGTGCCTCGGAAAGCACGTTAAACCATTGGTCGCGGCTGTCATTCTTGGATCTTTGACAGTCGTTACGGATAGTCAGAAGCCCGAAAGTCTGACCACGAGTCTTACCAAGGGGTATCGTATTACCCAGTAACTGGGTTGCGAAGGTCAGATAGGCAGTCACTCAATGTAAAATACTGTTATTCGGCTGCATCCAGTTAGACTGGAAGCCGACCCGAACATAGTTGTGAAAAGGCTAGATAAATCATGTTATCTTTAATTACATCGAACCATGCTGGTCGAGGCTCAATATCTTAACATTTACATGGAACTACTTCAACCTCTCAGTATTTAAGAGTCATGAAACTGAAACAACTGGAAGCTTCGAATTCATCTTGAAATGTAACCTATATTACAGAATACTCAAGGTTTGTAACGCAAATAAAATCTTCCATTCGCGCCCGATCGCTGTTTTTGACGTAGTCCGTTCGACGACCTAGATGTAACCGACTATGCGCCTGCGCGTCTATGAAGAAAACTCGTGTCTCACCATGTGCTTCCAAACCAAACTTAATATAGCCTTTATGCCTTTGATCTTAAGGATCAACTCAATTGCATCACCGTTTCAGATAACTGTGATAAGACGTCGCTTATTGACGAACGTAAGTTTTCTATTGATAATATAAATAATAATAATCAGCGAATGAAGCATGCTATAATATGTTAAAAGGTATTAAATAATTACTCATTGATGTACACACGGCGACACATCAAGCTATATATTTCCAGTTTTAGCTGACCTCGCTTTGTATAGGTTTTTCGTACAATCAGAGGTCAGCTTATACTGGTTTTGTATAGCTTGATGTGTAGCCGTGCGTACAAGACACCATACCTATATTTTAAGAATATCATAATCGTCCTTTGCCCGACTCACGCGCAGCAAAGAACATTAGTTTGTAACGCAATAAAAACGTCAGGGCTATGGCATGTTATGGCATTGTAGACGGACGAATTAAAATATCTTGTGAGACAAATACAAATTGGAGGTTGTAAGCAAACAGGTTCTACTAGTATGAGAAACAGTCATTTGAACCATGACATTGCCTTGTTGCCTTTGTTTTGGCTATAGAGAGTGGCGATTGGGTTATCATTATCACCTCACGGGCCGATTTTTACAACGCCAGATAACTTTATCCGAGCAATAATTTTGAATTTTTGACAGTTCTTCCATACAAAATCTGTCAGACGTCAGTTTTATTTCAATTTTAATAGATAAACAGCAGTTATTGTACAGTTGTTATCGGTCTGTTAAAATTAACTAAAAACAGAAAACTGAATTTTTGCAACAAAATAAATAGCGTAAAAATTGGCACGACATAAAGCACCCTTGTTAATAAGCACTAGACACGCGCGGGGCGATGGTAGCAACAATTCAACACAAACTGTAATTAAATACTGAAACGAAAATAAAGGTCCCACGGCTAGAATGTTAATTCTTAATAATTTTAATTGCGTATGTTTAAAATAAGTAATGTAAAATACATGGTTTTAATTAATGTGATAATCTAATCGCTACACTGTATAAAGTAAAAGATCTACTCGAACTTATGAAGGATACAAAAACTTTATGTTGATAATAAACGGTAGCATGACGTTATTATTACATGATAAAATAAATATATTATACTTGTACTTATTTATGGACCGCAACGGGCTTGAATTAGTCCTTGATTTTTTACATTTTACGATTCATTGGAACTGTTAAGTGTTTACAATACTTAGGGGGCGTCCATTATTTATGTGAGGTGTTCTAGGGGGTAGGGGGTCGAGACGAATCTCATCTAATTTTACTTTGGGGAGGGTGGGGTTTGTCTCGGCGAATATCACGTAATTTTTTATCCTCAAGAAACAGTAAAACTGCGAGAGAATTGGGTTAAATGAAGTAAAACATGTTCCTTCACTAAAATATGGCCAAATCTTACAAAATGGTATATAAATTATGTTTTTTTATTGTTTCGGATAAATCCAACGCATTTACACTATAACTTCACATTTTAAAAAATCTCACGTGAGATTAGGAGGGGGGAGAGGGGGTCGAGCTGAATCTCACGACATATTACCAGGGGGGTCGGAGACTCGCCAAAAATGCCTCACGTAATTAATGGACGCCCCCTTAACTATAAATAATACAGATAAAAACACAACAGAACTGATCTGCCATTGAGATACTACTTTTTTTTTCTTTTTTTTTTTTTTTTTTAATGTCCCACTGCTGGGCAAAGGCCAGCTTTCGACCTCTCTCTGTCCAGAGCTGCCAAGAACCAATCAAGGAAAGTATATAAGTCGAAATCAATAATTTTGAGCGACTCATTTAGTTCAAAGAGATATACGCTTTCCAGATGAATTGGCCCTCACAAAAGAAATGCTTTTCCGTACTTTAATCAACCAGTAACCTCAGAGGGCTTTTCAATTTTTCCAATACTTAAATTCAATCAATTTTGAAGTGCTTCAATTAATCAATTCATTTAGGGGAGAGCATCGTAATTGCGTAACAGACTTTCAATCATTGTAGCTTCATTTCGACAGCGCTGCATTATACATTATTGAAAAGAGGGATTTTTAAAATAAAGAGATAAGTATTAGGTTCAGTGAACTGTATCTGAACTTATTATAAATTAAAGTCGCTTTTCGTGTCTGTCTGTACTCGTATAACCGCGTTATTTATGTAAGCGGAGCGGTTTATGTAAGCAGTTTTCACCATCATTTAGAGAATGTATTCCGGAAGGTTTATGTGCCATCATCTACCAAGCCTTTTCCCAACTATATTGGGGTCGATTTCCAGTGTAACCGGATGCAGCTGAATACCAGTATTTTACATTAAACGACTGCCTATCTGAGCTCCACAACCCAGTTACTGGGTATTACGATACCCCGTAGTAAGATGGTTGTCAAGACTCGGGCAACTGACGACCCGTAACAACTGTGAAAGACCCACGAATGACAGCCGGGACACCAACCGGGGTACGGACGGGTCTCGGTATGTAAAGATGGTTCGGTGAACTGTAGTCACTTTTCGTATCTGTCTGTGTGACCGCGTTATTTTTCTAAACTGCGGAACACAGTTTTATGCGGCTTTTTACCAGCATTTAGAGAATGTATTCCGGAAGGTTTATGTGTAAATACATTTATATTAAACTTATATATGTATACTAAAGAAATTACGATTTTTTGTCACTCGTAAAAACCGTGCGAAGCAGGGGAGAGTTACAAAATTAGGCTGCCACCACGATGATTGGATTTATTCCTTGTGAAAACGAAGTAAATAGCGCGAGCGGGCGATGCGATGCAAGGCGGTGGGTCGGTGGCCGAGGGAGTTTTATAAACCTACTAATATTATAAACGTGAAAGTTTGTATGGATGAACGAATGGATGGATTTGTTACCCTTTCACGCAAAAACTACTCAACGGATTTGGATGAAATTTGGCACACACATGGTTTATAACCAGGATTAACATATAGGATACTTTTTATACCGATATTCCCACGGGATCGAAACTTATGCACGGGTGAAACCGCGGGGCGCAGCTAGTTTTGGTATAATAGTGTTATCTTGCGATATCCACGTGAAATAAGCCAGTTACAGAATAGGGCCATAACAAATTATGTTTTGATAGCATGCAATCACAGCATATTTCCACACTGTCACAGGGTGTGACGACAACGTTGGCAATAAGTATTCAAGAAGACCAAAGAAACGATGGATATTTTGTTTGACAGACGATATCATACGACCTCCACGCGAACGAAGTCGCGGACAGAAGCTTCACGAATAAGTCGTACGATTCGAGGTAATGTGCGACAAATACATAGTAACATTTACGACAAATACATAGTAACAATTGCAGAGTTATTTTCAAAACAAATCTTCAAAAAAATAGCGTAGAGTCATCTCAACACTTCTCTCCCTGGATTTTGTATATAATAAGTAGGTATATATTATTTATGTATTTGTGTACCTAGTTTTAAGAGTTTTTTTTTATCATTGTCCCTGCCATCTAATCTCTTCACCACCCTTGGTTGACTGGTAGAGAATGCCTAAGGCATTAAGTCCGCCTTTGTACCTTTTTGTGCGAAAAGTTTAAATAAATAAATGACAATTGCACGTCATTGCTAGTTTAAAGCATACTCATTATTGATTACACTAACGTAGGACGTACTTGAGATTAGTAGTAGCTATTAGTAACCGTTACTTAGGAAGTCCTATGTTACTCAGAAATTATTTACGCACTATTAAGATTTCAAAATGCTGATAATATGGTGAATGTTATGATTTTTAGACAGATAAAAAGGTGATAAGATATGCATCAGAGCAAATAATGATTACGGAAACAATCACTGTAGTAACACGTGGTATAAAAGTAAATAATAATATATCCGTCAGAGACTAACAGACTGAACTTCGCAAACATAGCTATAGCTGCGCTGCGCCATAATCAGCGTGCAATGCCTTTTATTTTGACAGTTCAACAACACTTATTGCGTTATTTACGTTGTTGAGCAGACGAATTTTTTGAACCTAAAAAGGAATGGATGAGGAATATCATTCTGATTTTGATTGAAAGTGTGTTACGCTATTGGGGTGATGGTCTCTGATTTTAGCACTTGCTTAGTCTTTACAACCGCATTAGCCCAGCAAAATAATGAAGTAAATAAACAATCGTAACCAGTAGATATGAGTTGATTAGATCTGCATCAAAGCAAATAATGATTACAGAAACAATCACTGTAGTAACACGTGGTATAAGAATAAATAATTAATATCTGTTAGAGACTGAAATTCGCAAACATAGTTGCGCTATACAGACAGCGGCATTAGAATCAAGTATCAGCATGACTGTTTGCTAAAACCTGCAGACGAAAATGACACATTTTCGGTTTACCCGATTTGACTAGTCCCCGACCGCATATAGTCCTCAGAAAAATAGTGAAAAAATAAAAGGGTGTGAATCAGCAATTTTTTAACGTCAAAATTAAATAAGACAGTCCCCCAAAACGCCCGCCGTTCACCAGTTCCTAGAGCTGAGAAGAAGTGGCGCAACAGACTCCCCAGTAGCACAGCTGTCTGTTCAGTTAGAAGAACTTAATTCTATGGTGTCTATTTAGTGGATATTTTATTAGAACTGTTAAAAATTACGGGTTTCGGATTTGTGAACAACGTTTAGAGGACTCCTTCGCAAATTGATTGATGATCGATTCGGCACGGAAGTCATGGATTCCTTCGTACAAGGTTCAGTCTTTCAAAATGATTTAATTTTACTAGTCGAAGAGCTAGTAACAGAGTAGAGTAACGAATATAGGAAAGGCATTTTTGGCAGGCATTCTTAAATATTTCAAAATAGTGATTATATGAGACTTTCCAGTCCCTATTGTTATGGTACATAAAAATCACTAAATCCTTTATCAGATATGTACTGGGGTCTTGTAATTGCAAATGATGCAGGACTCTACAATGTGTGTATAAGGTAGTCTGACATTAGCCCTGACTATTTTAGTTACCTACGCAGACATTCTAACATTAAGATTACACTTGAACCAAAGAAGTGTGCATAGAGTCTACAGCAGCGCCATTTAATACAATAATTCAATTATATACGACAGACAACACATTATGCTTTAAAAATAAATTATGGCCGTATCGATTTCCTTATGGGGTTTTCCTTTTACAGATGATCATTTTATTATTTATATTCAATAACCCATTATTAGATACTGACATGACAGCTATTATAGTAGTCCGTTTGACACGTGTTAACACGTATGGCTATTTGTAACGGCTAGGGCTTTGGAGTTAGGCTGCGCAGGCAGCGTTAGCAAGTTGGGTAGGTAATAGAAAGACTTATGCCAGGTTCATATGTATAATGTTCCAAGTACGTTACATAGTAGTAGCAGAAGTATACTAGGTCGCGGGTAAGGACACACTGTCTTCCTGAGCACTAGCACATGGTAAGGTAGGGAAGGTACCGGCCTTAGTTCCCGGGACACAGAGGCTTGGACACCGGGGAGCAGGGCTTGCCGGTAGGAGCTTGGCCGTAGAATCAGTATGTAGAACCGGTACGTAGAACCCCTAGATTTGGGTATACAGTATATTACGAGTCAGGGAATCAATCCCGCTAGCTAGTGATATCCTCTTAACATGTCAATGGCAAATATAACATGAAAAATTATACGTAGTTTGTGTAAAGCCCAAAATATATCAACGCGAATACCTAAGTCCTTACGTGTGCAGGTGACAGGGCATGCGGTGCAAGATAGGAGGTAAGTCTTTAAGGTGAGCTGGGGAATTTGCTGCGCCACTTGTCCCCAGCGAAAGCACTGGGAAGTGGTGAAGGGTGGGCATTTTTGGAGACTGTCTTATGTAATTTTGACGTTCGAAAAGTGCTGATTCTCAGCCTACTAGATATTTGAATTTGTCTGTAGAGTTGTCTGACAGACCAGACCATTATTTGACATTGCGGGTTGATAAACAACTTCTGCTCTCTGGTATTTTAGTACATGTCAAGGTCTGTCTATTTCGGTGTATTATATGATAGACGGCTGGATATACTTTGTTATGTAAGGTCATGATAGCTTACCAATATCTTATCTGACAGTAATCTCTTGAAATATACTAAAGTATCCCGACACGGGACTTAAATTCTATACCTATTGCATCATCATGTCTCGCAAAGTGCTCATATAATGACATTTTTATCAACCTTTTTCTATCTTAGTCTATATCGTGATAAAAAAGCCCGCAGACTGGAAAATCTTCCGATGCTGCGAATCCATCTCGCGTACAGAAAAATGTAACTATACAGGAAAAAATTTAACCAGTGTGCGCAAACTGTAACCATGAACTAGAACCATACGGTGAATTCAAACTCAAACTCAAACTCAAATCATTTATTTCAATTAAACCATTTACAGGCACTTTTGAATTGTCAAAATTAAATAGTCGGTCAGTTAGTCAGAAAGTTGAAGCTAGAATTCATGGTTAAATACAGTTTCCGCACAGGTTATTTTTTCCTGTATCAGAAGCACCATCGTGAATTTGAGAGTAAGACCTCCGCAAAACAGATTACATTCAGCATGTCTATGATAGGTATGTATTGGATATTGGTTCCGTGACATTGAACATGGATATGGACAGGTCCATACATATAACAAAATAGTAACGAAGAATTTTTGTTCGTTTGCCTGATGTATGTTCTGGATTGGCGCAAAAACGACTGAACTGATTTGGATGAAATTTGACACTCAGATAATTTATAACCTGGATTAACACATAGAGTATTTATAATCCCAGTGGTACGTTCCCGTGGGATATTTTCTGACCTCCACGCGGGCGAAGCCGCAGGCAAAAGCTAGTAGACCTTAAAACAAAAGATCCTCTCAATGGTGACGTCGAGTGACTATTGACTGACGCAAACGTCAGACGTCAGTGTAGAAAGATTTCCAGAACAAGAGAAATGATATCCCTTACCTGTGACACACCAAGATGGTCGGCGATGTTCTCGCTGCAGTAGACGATGTCGCCTTGCTGGGACAGCACCAGAACAAAGCCATCCAGAGCCTTCATGTACGACAGCTCTGTGGACACCTCCTCCATACCCTCGGGGTTCTGCATCTTAGGATGTTCTGATTCCGACTCGGGGACTGGAATAGTGGAATTTAATTAGTTAAATTAAGAACTTATTTCAAGGAGAATGTTACTGCTCTCTGATTTTAGCCAAGAGATTGTTCAGTATTTTTGGAAGGCGATAGATATTATGTTTTGTGCAGTACATTATAGCATGATCTTAGGAGTTCTTTTGACATATTTTTGCAGGTTAACTTATAAATTAAAATTGGATCATTGGACCTTTTTTTGATATTCAAGGATAATGTCAAGAATTGGGAACGAGACGAAGTAGCTTTCAACATCAACGGCTATTTTGGTCCAATATTGTGGACAAAAAACAAGCTAAAGTATACCCGTCACAGTCATGTCAGTCATCGACCCACGACCTTCTACATCAATTAGCGCATTTGTAACATGCTCTCCTTTAAAGACAAAACTTAGGTACATATTTTGTAAGTCGGCTATGACGTATATGTAAATGGGAAAATTTGAGCAATGAAAAGGATATTTTTATTGTGATCAACAATCACAAAAATCTGGGGTTACGACACGCCGACGCACCACTGAAGTGGTAGATTCCACTATGTCAGGGATATAAGCTGGTGATGGTGAACGGGCTGTAAATAACTTTATTTACAAAGTTTTCCATCAACGTCATTCAATCCTTATCAATTAAAGGACAAATTGAACGTTTGCAATGCAGCTATAGCAATTCCAACGTTTATAAATCACGTTCGTGAGTACGGCCAAGCTGTAATTTACTTAAATCTGCCATATTCTGCACATGTTGGATGATGAATAAGCTAAATTTGCATATTTAAATAGTATTGTTCGTTGCAACAACTAACAAACTGGCTTAATTTGAATGGCGGACGTTAATCCGGACCGAAATAGTATCAGTGTTCACGCCCCGCGTATTTCTGGATACCTTTCACAGGCAATAAAAAGTTTTCGAGAAAAGTAGAAATTGTTTAGAAAAATACATAAGATACGCGTGTAGATATAAAAGAAAAGAAATGTTGCGTCGACCCCAAATAAATTGGGATAAAGGCAAGATAGTGATGAATGATGATGATGCTGTGTGTTTCAAGCTCAGATCAGAAACAAGGAAGGATTAGGAAATATTCTACAGTAGGTATATCTTTTCGACAGTAGCATCACATTAAGTATTAATGTAATTAAAACAGAGGATGCTTAAATCACGAAGCCCGTGTTTTTTCGGGACAATCCATGGGATAAACCGATTACCTAAGACATGTTGATATGACTCAGTAGCTACTGATCAATATCAGCGGACGCGTATCGATTTTCGATGTTTTTTCATGGTAACCTTGAGTCGTGGTAACATTGTGAACCTTGGAAGTATAATAAAATTCGGTAGGTACATGCAAAAACTTTGCAATTCAAATACTGAAATGGCTCAAGTCAAAAAAATTGTTAAGAAATCAAGGATGCACTTTAATTTGTATGAACAGTTCGCATGTTTCTGACGTCAATGTGGTTTCATAGCGCGTGTCTGAGCCATGAAAAATTAAATCCGCGCGTGCCATACTTGCTAACAAGTCAGCTTGCGGTTTGCGCAGACACATAATGATTTTATTATGTATCCTTAGAGGAAACTGGCATATATAAAATGTTTAATATTAAACAAGCGTGTCGCTATTGACTGTTTAATGTTCGTTTCGATGAGTTACAAATCATTTATGATGATGCATATGCGTAATTCTAATTAGTGTTCATGTATTTTTTCCTTTAAACTCCTAATACGGAAAACTGATTTATGTTAATATCATCGTCGTTCCATATTTGGGGATGGTCCTTTTACGGGTAACTTTAACCCATGGGATTTTACGTCATCTTCAAGGTAAATTCCTAATCATTAACTAATAAAAAGTATATATTCATCATGAATCCGGATTGTGGCACGCCTTGGCCGTTGTCCAGCAATGTGCTGCGATTGTTTAATTTGATTACCATTGCGTCTAAGCCAACAAAGTTCAACGCACTAGAAAGGACCTATGAAGTATAAACAATTGTAGATTCTGTTGAAAACTTTGTTTCAATACATAGTATCGAACTCGGTCTTGGGTCCGAGTTTAGCCATAATACAACCATCAACTGAGAGAGAGATAAAGGGAGAGAAAGAGATCTAGAAAAAGCTGAATATATTGAAATATGAGTATTTGAACTTAATGAAAAAGATAGAAATATGGATGGACTGTGTGAGTATATGCATACATAAGAAATAGAAGGCATATATGAAAGAGAAGGAAGTGAATCATAGCGTGACGGTAGATAGGGTAGAATGGAAAAAGAAAACATATTGCGCCGATCCCAAATCCCAAGTATCATGGGCAGGAAGAAGATGATGAACTAAATCCAACATTATAAAGAAATACGTCACACTAATGTATTCATAGTGTTTAATCTTGTTAATAAAACTAACAAGGAAAATTAGTTACACTACATATTATCAAGTTATACCAATTAGAACGTCGGCTGATGCCCAGGTCAAAGTACAGGTCCACATAGATAATAAATCTTAGTCAATAAGAAATCATACTAAGAAAGAGTGTTAAGAAACTTTAACTCTAGCCCGGATAACAGTGTTTCCTGCTAGCCATTTCCATGATTTGTAAAGATACGTATAAGGGTGCGTCGAGAAGTCTGAACGTGGCACCGATAGCTGAAAAGTTGTGTAGAAATTGGTCGTAACAAGGCCATGTGTTACGCAGAAATGAGGACAATGTTGTGAGGAGAGTTTTGAGTGTGAATGTCTGTGGCCATGATTTTTCTGGCAGACGGAACGACTTTGGATTTCTTAGGGGGCACAGTATCCTTCTTGTACCACTGCATGGAGTCTTGCTTACTTTCAGGGTCATAATGATGAACGCACGTTTCATGTCCAGTAACAATTCGACCGAAAATACTTGATGGAACCTCACCACAGTCTCTACAGCACTCGATTCGCACTTGATTTTGATGTGCCGTGAGCATTCGCGGCACCCATCTTGCACTGACTTTTAAAAGGTAAAGAAGCTCATGTAGAATAGTGTGCACGGAACCAACAGAGCGGTGGGTCATCTCTGCTTTCATTTTTATCTTCATTCGGGCATCCTCCAGTATAAGCTTCTCAACTTTTTCACGTTTTCTTCCGTAGAGGCAGTAACCGGGCCGTGCGAGCGAGTCTCGTCTTCAATACTGTCTCTGCCTCTTTTACATTCACTTGACCACTTTTGAACCGTAGGTAACGAAGGTGCAGAATCTTGGTAAACAGCCACCATCTTTTCGTGAATATTTTTTACTTTTTCCTTGTTTGGTAAGGAATTTAATAACAGCGCGGTGCTCGATTTTCTTCAACATTGTCACGTTAGCCATTCCAGATGTCGCTGACTAAGGATAATTAGCAAACTAATGATCACAACAATATGAAATTTTACCTTTATACCCTTAGATTATGTCATTAATTAGTCAAATTACCCACATCATTAGTAAGTCACCCTGATGCCGAGAATACATTGAACGCCCCTCGTAAGTAGGTACCCCTTCGGAGATGTTATAGGTGCGTCTATTTATTTGGACAAGACTTTGAATTTACTTTAAGTATGTTGATGCGGTTTTCACCATCATTGAGATCATTTCTCTCTTAATTAGATTTATCCACTATCATGCATTAAAATTTCTTGTGTTCTCATATCGGGCACTGTTTGTACAACGACCAAATATTTATGCTATCTTGGTGCACAGCTACAATAAAGTACATTATCTTAAAGGTATTGCATCAATGCATTATTATTTATTTTTCTTCGTATCAGTCTGCGATGGGTGCTTTTGTTATAGCCGTTGATATCTGTAAGATATTAACTGCTATAATAAAAGTTGATATCTTACAAATATCAACTGCATTCAAAAACGTAGGTAATTGATCGATTTCATGTGATTACTGCATGGTTTAGATAGCAAAGTAATGAATATTATGTTTCTTATCTTTTGGTAGCAACAAAGTAATAAAGTGTAAAGGATGGATGACTACAACACGGCGTTGAATTTTGACATGGATGGTAGATATGCGAACCAACACCACAATTGCGTAACACATTTTCAATTACAATCTGAATCATTTCGAAGAATACTGCTAATCCATTGCTTCATATGTTCGAAAAATTTGTCTGCTCAACAACGCAGTGAATGTTCTTGAACTGTCAACATGAAAGCCATTGTTACTGTTAATTGTTACGCAAACCACAACGCCTCTGGGATGTGGTTCATCGGACCTTGACTGAAAAAGAAGGTCCACGATACAAAAATTGAAAAAAAAAATCTTCTTTTAATTATCTCTTCTTTCTTCTTTTTTGTTCTTATCAGGTTTAAATTATTTTTAACTTTTTAGTCCTTTTTATTAATAAGTAATAAAAGCTTGTTTTTAAAAAGTTTTTTTTCTTCTTTTAATTTTATTTTTAACTTTTTAGTATTTTTGATGCGAGATTGACTACGGCGTATTTGTAGCGCGTAGCAGTTTTTCCGTTATATGCGTTTACTGCACTTAAGCTACCTGTTCATCTTTAGTCCCCGATTACCTCCTATCTAGCACCAAAGTACTCGTCATGACGAATCAAACGAGCCCAAACTCAATGGGGTTGTGTCGTTTAATTACCGAGTTCCTATGGCCATCTTCCAGCTCCATCATCAGACCCTGGTTACCATCTAGCACCAAAGTACTCGTCAAGACGAATCATACGAGCCCAAACTCGATGGGGCTGTGTCGCTTAATTACCGAGTTGGTATGGCCATCTTCCAGCTCCATCATCAGATCCTGGTTACCATCTAGCACCAAAGTTCTCGTCAAGATGGATCAAACGAGTCCAAACTCGATGGGGTTGTGTCGTTTAACTACCGAGTTCCTATGGCCACCTTCCGGTTCCATCATCAGATCAGCTCCATGTCATAATAATTTTGCATTGTCATCCGATTTAAACATGCATGCAAAATTTCAGCTCAATCGGTTGAAGATATCTGCTTTAAAATTGAGTTGCAAGAGTCCACCCGAACAAACATACATACATCGCAAGTTAAATAAAAGCTTGTAAAAACTGTTGTCGTCTGTCCATCATAAGAGTTTTTAAAGCCTCCCTTATTAAAGTTTCGGGTTGACAGTTTTGTAACGTAAATTCGAAATGCCGAATTTACGTTACAAAACTATTTAGTTGCGCAAACTAGTTTCGTAATGTTTATTCGGGTTTACCTGGGCTTAAGCCTGTCTGTCTGCATGTAAAGCTTAATTGTGATTAGTTTTGCCCAGAGAACAAGATAGGCTAACCTATCCTACAACTGAGTAAAATGTTCAATGATTCCATCGAATACCTCTGTCAACGCTGAATGAAATGAGACTACAAATTAGCAAATGTGCTGAGCAAAAGAAAATCAAGAAGTATGTCTTTACGCTAAGGTTGACAATCCTATAACTCCTGCATTATTGATTGCTTAGGTAGGTACCTAAAAGTAGGACAGGAACCTTCGGCTCATGTCTCTACGCATTAATAATATTAATAAGCAAAACAACTTACGCAAGGACACAACATCCCGCACTTTCAGATAGGATATCGCCAGGCGCATGACTGAGGCCTTGTCAAGCTGTTCTACATCTTCTTTCCTGGCGGGTAAGGCTGCAGTTAGCTCAGAGAAAATCTGCATCTCCTTTGTGCGTCGACATCGCGCTGCCACACGCGACTTCTCCTTCCGTTTCTCATTATTCCTAGAGGAAAAGGAAAAAGGATGTTAGAAAAATTGTTACAAGATAGAATAGAATACTCTTATTAGTATGTACAGCATTCGATTCAGACAGTGGGTAGTGGAGATTGTCAATGGCGGGTTACAATTACAATAAAAGTTTTTTTTTTTTTTATAGCATCTCGTAGTTGACCTTGAGAGGTCGTAACTACTTAACCGGACTGTAAAGTATTTATTAGACGTCATTTAGGAACGTCCAGCGCTCCCCGGGCATTCAGGTACCACAAATCGGCGTGTAATTAGAAAATTTTAAACAAAAAGCGATTACTGGTATGATTGATGGTACCATTTTGGTATTTGATAATAGCAATGTCATTCACCAATGGTTATTAGAACACTAGTCGTACTCAATTAACTAGGTAATATTATGTGCTTGTATCACAATTGTTCAAGTTCGCTTATCGATATGCATTTTCTCAAAACAGACAGTTCAAGCAATATTATACCAGTATTATACAGGGTGGCAAGGACATCGACGCGCAAATTGAAACCATAAATTCAGCACATGATTCTAGACCTCTTAGAGTAGAAATTGTTCGTCAGTTATAAAAAAAAATCTGCTGTTGTCGCTGTCAAAACGTATGGAACAGCAATTTTATTTTAAATAACCGACTAAAAAGGCCAACTCCTCTGTTCTTCAGAATCACGTAGGTACTGAATCCATGGTAACAGGTTACGCGTCGATATTCCTGCTAACCTGTATAATTATATATTGTCATTTATCATTGATTAATTACTGTACAGACGCCAGCACATCAAGCTACTACAATCTGTCAAATTTCTTTAATAGATTTTCAACTTTATCGCTGAAGTATTAAGGTTCAAGGTTGTTTGGAAAAATTTGACAGTTTCGGGTAGCTTGACCTGCTGGCGTCTGTACATTACTTAATAGGTAAGTACCGTTTTACCTACTATAAAATGTTCAAGCGAAAATGTGTGACTGAAAAAAATAGAGCAAATCGGAAGACATTGTTCTCAATCAAGGTAACAACGTCACGCCATAGCAAAAGACTGCACGCAACTATTTAACAAAGAAATTAATGACTAAATTATCTGCATGCATCAAAATAATTCCTCGATGAAGATATTTTCTTAGGAATTCATTACTTTTACAACATGGAGTCATATTAAGGAACTAAATAAAAAAACCGGCCAAGTGCGAGTCGGACTCGCCCATGAAGGGTTCCGTTACGTTACGATTTATGACGTATTAAAAAAAAACTACTCACTAGATCTCGTTCAAACCAATTTTCGGTGGAAGTTTATATGGTAATGTACATCATATATTTTTTTTAGTTTTATCATTCTCTTATTTTAGAAGTTACAGGGGGGGGGACACACATTTTACCACTTTGGAAGTGTCTCTCGCGCAAACTATTCAGTTTAGAAAAAAATGATATTAGAAACCTCAATATCATTTTTGAAGACCTATCCATAGATACCCCACACGTATGGGTTTGATGAAAAAAAAAATTTTGAGTTTCAGTTCTAAGTATGGGGACCCCCAAAATTTATTGTTTTTTTTTTCTATTTTTGTGTGAAAATCTTAATGCGGTTCACAGAATACATCTACTTACCAAGTTTCAACAGTATAGCTCTTATAGTTTCGGAAAAAAGCGGCTGTGACATACGGACGGACAGACAGACAGACAGACAGACAGACAGACAGACAGACAGACATGGCGAATCCATAAGGGTTCCGTTGCCATTTGGCTACGGAACCCTAATAAAAAAGACTGTTAATTGGTCCAACATCGCGGCAGGCCCAGACGGAGATGACGGGATGATCTGGACTCCTTTAATAAAGATTGGTCCTTGGCAGCTCTGGACAGAGACAGGTGGGGAAAGAGAGTAGGCAGGCCTTTGCTCAAAAATGACACAATAATGGCTAGTAAAAAAAAATGGTTTAAATTGTTATAAGAATTAGGTACCTGATTTTTATAGAACACAGTTTTTCTCTACGCTCAAAAATCTCAGGAACATCAGTTATACACATTTTTGCTCACACGTCACGTCGGTGCAGTTATTTCGCCAATTACGAATATTTAGTAACTAAATTGCGGAGACAGTGCAATACAAGACAGTGCCCTACCAACCCACTAACTAGTATGTTCGGTAATTTTGAGTTTATTCCATTAATTTGTCATTAAGCTGGCCATGTTATCGCTGTTCCAAATTGAGTATTTAAGAACTGCGTCACTGATGCATTTTTGTACTAATGTTGTGGTCGTTAGTTTGTTATTTTTATGGAGCAATGCGGTTTGAGGTCTAGGTGATTCTGCTTCAACATAATTTAGTGTCGACCCTAGCTGTATTTAAACTTGAGTCTTACTGACTTGAAATAATATTTAAATTTCTTTGGCTCAATCGGTGGTCAGTAACTCATTATGGCAAACAAAAAAAAACATAATTAAAAAAAAAAAAACAATATTAAAGGTTACTGAAATCGATTCAGTAGTCAATTATAGAATAGAATACTCTTTATTGTACACCATACAAATTACAGAACATAAATATAAAACATTTTATAAAGGGTGACCATAGATATCCGTGAGGGTGACACAATGGGCGGTCTTATCGCTAAGAGCGATCTTATAAACCCACTAAGTAATTTCAGGACTTGCGTTTATTCCGTTACACCTTGTATATTTTATAAGTAAGTGAGTGGTGGCCCAGTGGTAACGGCGACATACGAATTTTAGGTAGTCGTCGGTTCGAACCCAGACAGGCGCTTTATTTTGTGTAAATTTTTTATTTAATCACCACTGAAACGGTGAAGAAAAACATCGTGAGGAAATGTCCTAGGGTCAAAACTTCGAGGACATGTGACATCTACCAACCCGCACTGGGCCCGCGTGGTAGATTACGGCCCACTCCCTCTCACCGAGAGGAGGCCTGTGTTCAAGCAGTGGGAACATTACCTATAGGCTGATTATGCTAAGTGAGGAGTCGTTACACCATATTTCGGGTATTCGTGTTAGCCGTTTAGCCCCGCCTGTTATTAAAAACGGATCAAACCTAACAAAACCATCTAGGGGTCACAAAAACTCAGGTAGCAAAAAGGATACACCTACATAAATGTATTTGGTACACGAAATACATTCATAACTACAACTCGAACAAATAAAAAATCACGTGAAGCAATAGTTGTAGATCATAGATTGTCGCTGATATTAGATAGAAGATGCTGACGACATAATAAACAGGTACCTGTACCTATCGGTGTTACCAAGGCGACTAATTCGACAATACCAATACAGTCCTTTTTGTTATTTACCTATAATTTTGAATCACTGTCAACGTCACAATGATCTTTGTTCACAGTTTAATACGGTTGCTATCGGGTTGTTGCCACTGACAGATCTGTCAAAATCACTGTGATCTTTATAGTCGTTACCATAAGGCTGCTGTTAGTTTCTGCTGTCAGAGGTAAAAAGACATTTGTAGATACTTTATACCGATAAAGTATCTACAAATAGTCTATTCCAGCATAATCTAGCGCGATAAAAGTACCGACTTTTATCGCGCTAGATTATGCTGGAATAGTTTTGTAAGAAAGTCGGCGCCGGAATATTGGAATAATACCAGCCTATCATTGTCCTATTGCAGAGCAAAGGCCTTTTCTCATACAGAGAAGGCACGAGCATTGATCAGCACGCTTGCTCAAGACGGATTGGCGATTTCAGACTTATATTAAGGCGGATGCTCCAAGGTAGCCCGCGAAATTCAAATTTTCTTACGTTTTTTGCAATTTGCAGTACTAAGTTGTACAGACGCCAGCAGGTCAAGCTACCCGAAACTGTCAAATTTTCCCAATCAACTTTGAACCTTAATGCTTTAACGATAAAGTTAAAAATCTATTAAAGAAATTTGACAGATTGTAGTAGCTTGATGTGCTGGCGTCTGTACGTTGATTAAAATATGATTTGCGGATTTGGAATTTCGCGGGCTACCTTGGAGCATCCACCTTAACTATAAAGTCCAGGTTTCCTAACAATGTTTTTTCTTCACCGATGTCAGTAATGTCCAAGATAAACTCAGAAAGTACATATGCATTGAAAAAGTCAGATTGGTACTTGCGCGGATTTAAACCCACAACCTCGAGCATGAGACGGACTTGTGGCGAAGTAATAACAGCCGCACGGGTCGATCGAGCAGGTTAAGCTACGCTTGCCGCGGTTGGAACCTGGATGGGTGACCATCTTTACATACCAAGATCTCTCCGTGCTTTGGAAAGCACGCTAAGCCGTTGGTCTCAGCTGTCATACGTGGATTCATCATGGAGATGTCATTTGTGGATCTTTGACAGTCGTTACGAGTCGTCAGAAGCCCGAAAGTCTAACAGCCAGTCTTACCGAAGGATTTCGTATTACCCAGTAACTGGGTTGTGGAGGTCAGATAGGCAGCCGCTCCACGTAAAATACTGGTACTCAGCTGCATCCAGTTAGACTGGAAGTCAACCCCAATATAGTTGGGAAAAGGCTAGGCAGACAATGAACCTCGAGCATGAGAGGAAGTAAAAAAACAGAACTCATTTAGCTTTAAAAACATAATTAAATTTTGAATTGTAATTTTTTTTTTTTTTACCAATGTACAGAAATAAATATCATTTATCACTTAACCATTGGAATGTTTGGTCAAATACCACACTTATTTAGCTGCGCCAGACTAATGCCGTGTCAGCAATTTGGCACTATGAATAAAACCGCAACTTACCTAATCGTTACTTGCACGTAACCAAATACTAAGAAAAAAATCGCACCACATTGGAGGTGTCACATGATGGAATGTTTTTGAACAACGACGAACAAAACAAGATTAAATTACTCGGACTTTAGCTTAGGATCATCACTTTTTGAAGAAAAATGCGTAAATATTTAAGTCGTAAGCCAGGACCAAACTTAGGTAAAATTAAATTATAGTGAAGATGGCCTTATTAATTGTTAGACATAGCCTATTAATATAATTAATTTCAAAGGAAACTGTTGATGAACTGAAAAGTCTTCAGTTACAGCAGTTAGGTAGGTACCGCTAGAGAAAGAAAGTAATAACGAAGTGGGATCAAAGTCTGCGCAAGAGGAAAATGCAGGATCTTAAGACTTGGCTCAAGATTGCCGCGAAGTCGAGCGACTAATCAACCTCCCCGGGATTACCGTAGAACCTGGACTTTGTCTTGTAGTAAACTCGAGGCGTTAATTACATTTTCAGGTCACACTGATAACTGATAAGTCACGATACAGACACTATCATATGTTCCATAGTTTGCGTGACATTTATAAACCTGTTTCGACGAGATATGGAAATAGAAGGCAGAGACATGACGCCTAAAAGACATGTCCTTCTGCCCGTCACAGTTAGAAAGCCAGGGGTCTACTCCGAAGTGGTAAATGTATCTTATCGGCCGAATGTTCGGCCGTTTCCTGCTACGAAGTTACTATTTGGTTCGGTCGGTCCCGATCCTACATTCCTAAACTCTTTTGAATATTGACTATAGTCCCGACCCAACTGAGCCGATCCGAACTTTTTTCGCATTTTTCAATAATATTCGGTTCGGCTATGTGTCGGTCCGATCCGATCATTCGCACTTTACACTTCGGAGTAGACCCCCAGCATTCTGAACCGCTTCTAGCCATTTCCTCCATTTCAAAGAACTCGGAATATGGATCGAGTACGCTGACACCACTTAGCTTGCGATACGAACTCTTCTATTGAATTCAATACTCCATTGACGTAAGTTAAGTCTACGTACGTGCCCCGAATTGATGAAGACATTCGTTCGACAAACTAGAGACAATTTATTTATCAAATGAACTCGTGTGAAATTCTCGAGTCCGCATCGTTACACAATGGAGGTTTACTCGTTATATAGTGGCACTGGCAACAATACTTTCTTATCCAGATTTGTAGTGTCTGCAAATTTGCATTGATAGTCTATATCATGCTATTTAGTGGTGTGGTAGATAATTATGAGGATGTGGATTATATACTTGCAGTTTATCTCCATATCAATGAATTGGAAAGTTTTGGCAATTGCCATCTAGATTATGTAGGAGCCAATATTGTTATATTGAGGTGCAGACTAGGCGCCACTTCTGTTAAGGAATAATCCAGAAGACAATACAAGGGCATAGGAATTTACAATGTTTAGCAACACGATAACTAAACGATGCTCATTTTTATGATAAAACAGTTCATGTAAATATTTCCTATGCGGGTTGACAAACGGTACGGTACAAAACATACCTAGTTGTGCCGACTTCAAATGTAACCATAGAAAGAATTTACTGTTTGGAGCTATGCCCATCACATTTGTGCTCCGTACCTACCTACAGTACTTATCCTTATATTTACCACTAAAACGGTGATGAGAAAAGTAAATTAGGTAGCTTTCGAACAATTTTTCCTTGATAATCTTTCAACTTAGAACCCAACAAAGATTATTTTAATGTACTGAAAAGATTGTTATTTCACTGCTTTATCAGTCAATGGCCCTGATTCCCTTGTTCACAAACTAAACTAAATTTAAGTTCTGTGCATCTTTTTCTTTCTATTTCATTAAGAAAAGGACAGAAGATAAAATATTAGTTTAGTCCTGTCAAATTAAGATACTCCATAGACAATTTAGACGTGATTAAAAACATGGCTACTAAAAATACGTCAATTTACGTCAGGCGCGGACTAATTTGACAGGACTAAACTAATATTTATCTTCTGTCCTTTTCTTAATGAAATAGAAAGAAAAAGATGCACTGAACTTAAATATAGTTTAGTTTGTGAACAAGGGAATCGGCGCCAATATCAGTTTAAAATTCAAAATAAATATGTATCGATAACATGATGGGTAAAATCTAAAATTACGATTTCAATCCTGATGCAATTCAGAAAATAAAGGAGGGCCTCATGGATCTCCACGAGGCACTCCCTTATTGGAGCGGAAAAATATTAATCCAAGGCGCTAAGAATCTGCTTACAATTTGCATGATGTGGTCTGAGAACAGCTAACGAGAAAACTTAGAACATGTTACATAATAAGAGCTGACGAGTTCCTTCCATCGATATGTTGAAGCCAGTAATTTAAATAAGAAACATTCAAGGGGAGTTAAAGGTCCAATTTAAAATGCAGGTCGACACATGCAGAATACAGATATTCAAGGAAAAACAAAATATAGTACCAACCTAAGCAGTTTATACGACTTTATATTTTAAACCGTGCTGCAGTACGTTTAAAAGCAAACAGATAACGAGTCCCGACAAACCAAGTTTCGGTGTTACGACCGAAAACATAGCCACATGGTAGAGTGCAACAGATTGAGGAAAAATATGTGAAGCACTGGAATTAAGGAGCAACAAGCCGTAAACAATTGCAGACTATTAATAAACATCATTCTCGGAAACGCGATCGAAGCATAAATCACTGAGAGAGCCAGTTACAGTTACAGAGTACAAAAAACTTGTTAGCTTTAATCGAGATATATGATTGAGTGATGCTAATTAATTCACACTTAATAATAACAACAACGAAGCAAACACTAAAATGTTTAAAGGAAATGATAATATGGAAATTGGCAATATGGCAGATCATGATAAAAAAGTTCTTTATCATTGTAGATCAATGGGTTTCTAGGGGAAGATTATAATAGTACGACGGTGGAAATACCGAACAAAATGGAGTATTTACGCCGAAACGAAAATTTGAATTCATAAGCCACTTCACAAATTAAGACATTATTAAAGTGCGTCCTTCATGATAAGCTATATTTAATTTACTTAATTTTAATGAACGTTTTATTGTTTACGAGAGAAAGTAAACATTGAACGGGGGATTAAGTGGCGCTATAGTACCTACATTAATAAAAACTCTCCCGGAGCCGATTTCAGAGCAGACAGAACAGTTTGCAGATATTATTTTTCCCCATTCAACTTGGAAATCCAATTGAATCAAACGTCTTTTTCTTCTAGAGTTTTATTATTATGATTTAATTATAAATCTATAATACTAATAATAAAGCGAAGAATTTTTTTGTTGTTTGAACGCACTAATCTCTGGATCTACAAGTCGGATTTGTAAAATTGCTTTTGCAGAAGAAGGTTATTTAACATCGCGGTAGGACCCTTAAGAGCCGAGCATAAAGAAAAAAAATAAGAAAGAACGCCAGGCGATGCAATGCGACGGGGTGGGTCGGAGGAACATAAAATTTTACGTGGACGAAGTCGCGGGCAGTAGTTAGTCTTAAATATTTTATGTAATTGGAAATGTAAAGCCAGACAATATTACTTATTGTGTGCGATAATTATCTGCCCAGCCTTTTCCCAACTGTGTAGGGATCGGTTCCAGTTTAGGGATCCCGCAGACGGCGCGACACGATTCTGGAAGAATAAATTCCACGAAGTTTTCAATTACTAATTTTTTCTACAAGTGTCGCGTCGCGCTGTAGCGTCGCGCCTGTCTACGGGAGCCTTTAAGCAGATGCAGCTGAATACCAGTATTTTACATTGGGCGACTGCCCATATGACCACAACCCAGCTACTGGGTAACACGATGCTCTTTGGCAAGACTGGTTATCAGAATTTCGGGCTTCTGACTTCCGGTCGCCAAAATAATATCACCTCAGGGCGCGTTCACATTTAACGTCCGTTTTACAGGTCCGTTAAAACGTGTATGTTATTAGCGTACGTAGTTGTATGAGCGAGTTCACACATAATACAGTATTCCGGATCCAATAGAAAATACCGATCCGACAAAATAAGCAGCAATCCGTTTTACAGGTCCGTTTAAACGTATGTGTTATTAGCGTATGTAGTTGTATGAGCCAGTTCACACATAATACAGTATTTCGGATCCAGTATACTGATCCGATCTCTTAAAAAAATCAGTCCTGTGTGAATACTATCTCCAGTAGCGACGGATCCGTTAAAAAGGATTCTGTAAAAACGTACGTATATGTGAACGCGCCCTCAAACAGATTCTAGTTGTAAATTATTACTTTGAGAATTTTGTTCTCTCTCATAATACCTACCCACTTCAAAAGCAAAACGGTTTTTAGGTCAATGTCAGTCACATGAGCGTGAAGCGGACCGTCCGTCCGTCCGGCAGTAACTAATGGAGGTGCAAACTACGCAGTCAGACAATTGGCGCTGATTGCAAAAATAATCGCGATGCCGTCTACCAATTGAGGGTTCCTTGTTGTTGTGACGTAGGTTCAGCAATAAATGTTAGAGCTGATTTGTTTCTAGTCACACACGCAGGCTAGACAGTCTGATAACTATGGATGTAGATATCGTGATAATAGAATGTCGCAAAGGATCTACGAGTATTGTAGGTAACTACGATTTATCTACCTAAAGATCGTTTTATTTAATAACTAGCTGCGACCCGTGGTTTCACCCGCATAAGTTTCGATCCCGTGGGAATATCGGGATAAAAAGTATCCTATATGTTAATCCTGGTTATAAACCATCTGTGTGCCAAATTTCATCCAAATTCTTTCAGTAGTTTTTGCGTGAAAGAGTAAAACCCAGAAGAAAATCTCAGGGAATATTGAATAAATACATTGAGTTGGGATATCTACTTCACGAAATTGACTTTTTGTTTAAAATAATGGCTTGTTATCTTACGAAAACGGCAACGAAAAAAAAAATTAAAAATAGTATTATTTTTACAAGGTATTTATGAGAAACCATTTTTCATCTTATGCGATAGAAATTCGACTTAGGTCAGATGTAGCAGCTACATCTACTTACTATCCTATCCTGAGGGGTTTGTGGCTAAGTAATAACAGCCGCACGGGTCGATTGATCAGGTTCAGCTACGCTTGCCGCGGTTGGTCCGTGGATGGGTGACCATCTTCATATAACAAGACCCCCCCGTGCCTCGGAACTTTGTTAGTCGTTACGGGTCGTCAGAACGCTGAAAGTGACAACTAGTCTTACCAAAGGGTGTCGTATTACTCAGTAACTGGGTTGCGGAGGTCAGATAGGCAATCGCTCCACGTGAAATACTGGTATTCAGCTGCATCCGGTTAGACTAGAAGCCGACCCTAACATAGTTTGAAAAAGGCTAGGCAGAGAATGATCTACTTACTATCCTAATACTCTATCTATGTATCTATAGAAGCTTTAATTGAGTCATATGATAGACTACGGAGTTAGAACGCCAATTCTCGTAATTTAAAACGTTCAAAATCTAGTCACAGTCTCATCTCAGCGACAAATAAATGTCAAAAACTTGTCATAATATAGGGAAATTTGAGGATTTTTTGACAGATTGAGACTGAGATCAGACTGTGAACGTTCTTAAAATTACTAGAATTGCCCCTCTGGTTTATGATATTTGTTTGTCATTTGTTTTGTTTGTTTATTCGTAAGTAAACCGCAATCTCTTAAAAAATTGTAGAATACAGGGTGGCAGAGACATCGATGCGCAACCTGTTACCATAGATTCAGCACATGATTCTGAACCTCCCTGCATTAAAAGATTTAGTCAATTAAAAAAACAAAAATACTGTTTCATACATTTTGACCGCTAGGCACTTTCTATGAAACAGCAGATTTCTTTTTCGATAACCCACGAAGAATTTCTAGGCTAGGAGGTCCAGAATTATGAGCTGAATTCATGCTTACAGTTAGCGCGTCGATGTCCTTGCCACCCTGTATGATAGGTTCTACAGTGTGAACTTTAACTAACATATTTATACACACATAATATCACATAATATGCGGCACGGTTGGCGCAGTGGTTAAGCGATTGACTGCTGCGCTGCGTGTCGCGGGTTCGATTCCCGCATGGAACAAATATTTGTATGACCTACATGTATTTGTTCCGAGTCTGAGTGTTTCTATCTATAATATGTATGTATTTACAACAAAAAAAAAAATGTATATAAGTAGTTTATCAGCCATCTTGTTACCATGACACAAGCATTAGGTTGCTTAGCTTGGGACTAGATGGCGCTGTGTGAAATGTCCAGGGATATTATTATTATTATTATCACGCCTGTTTCCCGAAGGGTTTGGCAGAGGTGTACCTATTAGTACACCCACATTCCGCCAGTTATGCCTAAAATTGCCAGGTAATAGGGGACGAGTCTATTGCCTTCAACCGAGCACAAATCCAGACTCCGATATGCTACTGAGAAAATTCTAGATATTTTTTTTATTAAAACGTTGCCCCACACTAGGAATTTCTCCTGTATCCTGGGTGCGTTTACAAACATTTAAACTCACATACACATACAGCCAGACCCCGAACAACGACTTGTAGATCATGAAAATATTTGTTCCGTGCGGGAATCGAACCCGCGACACGTAGCGCAGCAGTCAATCGCTTAACCACTGCGCCAACCGTGTCAATATTAAACAGAACACTTATTTCTCGTTATAACTTAGCAATTAAAGAACGATTTATATAATTTAAAAACTTCAGTGTTCGTAAACTTTAAGTCATACATAATCAGGCTATAATGTTCCCACTGCTGGGACACAGGTCTCCTCTCGGTGATAAGGAGTGGGCCGTAATCCACCATGCGGGCCCAGTGCTGGTTGGTATATATGTCACAGAATAGGACATGCCGGTTTCCTCGAGATGTTTTACATAATCGTATTGACAACCGTGGTGATTAAATAATTTTACAAAGTAAAGCGCCTCTGGGTTCGAACCTACAACCCACAACTAGTAAGTCGCGGCTGTTGCTGCCATTGGGCTACCACTGCTCTCTATCCAGTAAAAGTATTCCAGTAAAAAATATTTAAGTATTTTAATTTTTCAAAAAAAGTATGTACTTAAAGTAAAAGGTCGGTGACCGTGTCCACTACAGTTGTACGAGTATTTATAGAATGTAAAATGCAGTTAGGGAAAACAACATGTTTGTTTCACGATAGAACGAAGAGTGAACAGGACGTGACGTGAATGTGAGTAGACGAAGCTACCTTTTGGAAGGGGCAACTAGAATCAATTCTATTTTTTTTTTGTAAATTTTGACGTTCAAAACTGCCTTTTATGTGCCTATTTGAAATAAATGATTTGACTTTGGACTCTAACTTGTGGAATTGACATTATTTTCTTTACAATGGGTTAAGAAAAATTATTGAACTACTGCAATAAAAAAGTGGACACGCATTCACGCGGACGAAGTCGCGAGCAAAAGCTATACAGAATAAAGATAAAAATAAAGATTAAAAACCAAAGTTGAGACTTTAATGTCAGCTTTGAACGAGTTGAAAACATTGTAATACAGTGCAACCAAATCGGAAGGGAACAAGTAAATATTCGTTATATCAAGTAATTCGCTAAACTGAGGTTTGTTATATTGAGGTTAGGTTGGTCTAAAATTTGTTATAAAGAGATAAAAACGTATCGAAACCTGTCGAGACTGAATCACATACTATTGGGAACGTTAAAGATTTTGGGTTGACAAAATTCGTTAATTAGAGCGTTACACTTTTTTTTGATAGTTGAAAATTCGTTATATTGAGGTTGATCGCAAAAAATCTTCGCAGTGTAAAGGTATATTTTATATTGACTGTTATGGACGATTCAAGGGGATTACGAAGAATTCGTTAAATCGAGGAATTCGTTATATTCAGGTACGTTATAATAAGGTTGCACTGTATTGTGAGTAGGTACTTACATATTGTTATTTAATAACCACGACAACGTACTTATGTTTATGTCGATAATTATGATAAATTAAGTCAGTTTTGTAATAAACAAAAACAGGTTATTCAAGGCAATAAAGATTTGTGAAACTAATAATTAAGTAGAACAAATAATTATTTGCCTACGGATGATAAGTGACATATTAAAGTTTCATAAATCAAGAATTTCCATCCTATTTTGCGAATTAATGTCAAACTAGGAGTGCTTATTGCATTTGTGATATTTTGTTTTTGTGTAGGTACATGTTCTTATAATTTCTTATTTATTATTAAGATCTGCGTACATTGACGACTTACTTGCTGTAGCATAAAGAAATGAACCTCAAATTGTTTTTGGCGGGAAGGGCTTTACAAAACGGAGGATAAATGAATAGGTAACGAGTAGGTAATGAGTAGGAAACATCCTACACAGCTAGCATACACCTTTTAATTAATGTAATGCTTATGCCATAAATTAAGTAAATTATTTTTTCTAAGAAAAAGATGATAAATAAAGACAACGATAGTGATTGAACGCAAAGGCAACAACTCGCCAACATTGATACTCAATTCCGGTTTCAACCAAATATCAAAACCATATACGACTCAATTTAAACCAGTTAAAAAATAAAAACAACAACAATTCACTGTTTTAAAAACAATCTTGTCAAAAAATAATTTACTTATATCATTTTCCTTAATCTGATTTATACTTTATGCTTAGAAAACTATTATAATGCGATTAAAAAGTAATTAATCTCATTGGAAAATGTGACACGTCGGCCCCGATTGGGCGCCATTTTGTGAGACGATCGAGTCATCATGGCGACGATTATTAGGAGACGAAAGGTCATATTTAACGACTAATAAAGATTATTTTTATTTATTTGTTATTATATGTAGTAGATAATTGTTTGCTAAGGCTTCCTTAAAGCCAAGAGATTATTTGAAGTGAAATATCAATGCGATAAATACATTGTTATTTGATGTTGCGACTGGTGTCTTGTGTGTCAAATGATACTGTCAGTTTCTGAAAACATCAATACATATAATTTGCACGACAACGGAATTCCCAGAACTTGTAGAGGTCAAGAACGAAACATTGATTATAAATTAAAATTTCAATTACTTAAATTGTTTGTCACGTCTGTGTTTCGCCGTCGAAGTATCAGAAGCAATCGACGGTAAGTCCTGTTTATAATATACGTGACAAAGTTTATCTTAAAGACGAGTTATCGTATAAACGCGCTGTTGATACGTTGCTGTAAGGGTCATTCGGAGAGATCTTACGTTATCACCACTATCGGACAACAGGCTCGTGTCTTCTCCACGTTTCAATTCCAAGTTTTTGTCCAGAAAGAAGTAAATTTGTTTAAGTAAATTTATTGAATGAGTTTGTTACCCAATGATAGCTGGTTATCGACAATTCTTAAGCCCAATAGTAAAACACTTAGACGCAAAATTATCTTTATCAGCGCCAATTTCCAATAAAATATAACACTTTTATGATTCACTCGACGAACTTCATTTGTCAAAGGTCATATTTCTCAAAAATGGAGTGGGTTACATTGACACACAGTAAAACATCCTCATGTGACTTCCGAATACTAGAATAGCAGATATTTTTAGTTAACAGCATCACGAGGTTTTGAATCTGAGAAAGTCATGTAGTGGGAAAGTAATGTGGTAACACATCACGCGGTCAAATCAGCTGATTCGATCTTTGGCGTACTTCCATGGATTGCAAAAAATATAAAAATGTAACCTGCATGTAAACCACGTGGGGTCATGTGGTTTACATGCAGGCACATCCATATGCTGCGCCACATAATTATCTTGTCTAGCTCTTGCCTCATCAATATCAAAATTTTCAACCTTATTCCCAAGGAAATAAGATTAAATATTCAATACAAGATTAGATAACACCACATTAAAAGTGGACCATTAAAATGATTAACTCTCTTTTTGTGCAAGTTTATACTAAGAATAGTGGTTCTAAGTTCTAAGCAAAGAAAAAGCGGAATTACCACTTTGCTAGCCGATGGCTAGCCGTCATCAGCTATTGAATTTCTGAGAAATATTCATTTGTAAGACGCTAAAATACCTGTTTATTTCCATGGCAATATATCAACGTAATACTGAACTAGTCAAAACAACATTTTGAAACATGTTCAGAACGATAAACAAGTTGAATGAACGCTCCGACCAACTTCGCAGTTGACGCGTTCGAGGAGTTTATATCGAGTAATTAATTCATAGTTTTCTCACTAATTGGGGCTCTTTGTAATCCTATACATGCTACTTGAGCTTCTGGATGAAAAATTTGACTGCCAGTTGGCCAGAACGCAAAAGAAACACGATTAACTGAAAGCGCTTACAAAGTGAAAACACTTCGACGTTTATTTCATCAAATAATTTGCGATCCAACAAAAAAACTAGAAATAACGGCATTAAGCGACTCTAATGTAGCAGATAAAAGAATATGTTGTAAACTTACATAAAATCTTCCAAGTCAACGACAGTCGTATATTGACACGCCTGTCCATCCACATTATAGCACATGCTATTATAATCCCAAGCAGGTTGCTGATGGCATGGTAGGTTTTGGATCATAGGACGAAGAGGGACATAACTCACTGTCTGCTGATACACTTCCTGAACAGGATAGTATGGAAGCGCATTCTTGTGCCCATAAGGCACGAAGGGCACATTCCTATAACACTGCACTGAAGGACTTTGAAGGTTCGAATTATAATCACCATAACTACACTGTGAGTTTGAGTTTACCGTCTGCCTAGACCACTGATCCGCCATCGGGCACTGCAAATTCCATCCGTCATCCTCGAAGGCCCCTACAACAGGGCACCCCTGGGGATACTGATCGCCAAAACCGTTTACGAGCATCTTGAAATCTCGCATTTGTTTTACAGGGAACAGCAAAACAGTCCATCGAGGTACAAAAACAGCGAGCAACTGATAGCAGCAAAGATGTTCTTATCTACACTGAGGATAAAAGCCATAGTAGCAAAAACTTGATAATAACAAAATTATTAGATAACATTGAATTATTCGACCCTGGCAAGTCTAGCTGGCAGTTGATATCGAATTTCTTATCGTTTTTTGAGTATTTCAGAAGGTATATTTATTTCGAGTTTTTGCCAGCCGAAAGGGAAAAATCGATACAACGTCATTTATTGATTTTTCCACGATCATGACATGACTTACCTTTATTGGACCAAAGGTGATTCAAGATTACGAGTTGCACTTAACTGCGAAATGTCTAGAAATCTTACAGCAATGTTTCAAATAAGTTTTTGACGAAGAATCGACAACAATGGTGTGATATGAAAATCGATTTCGTAATAATCTTCTTTTACACAATCACTAAACAAACACACCAATGACCGATAAACGTGAGCAAAGTCTCTATTCCAAATTCAGCACGGATACCCAATAGTTCTGTATTAAAAATAGATAAAATGTCGAATTAACAACACATTCAATTATAAATAATAAATAATTAGTGTTAATTAGGCATGACAGTGCAACTGAATTCTCCAGTTGTTAATTAAGTTGGGTATAAATAAGTTAATAAAGCATTGCTGACGAGAGGTATAAAAACCAGTCACATAAGTCGACACCGACAGGATGTGGTCCTTTGGTTAACGAGATGAGACACTGGATTCCCTTCAAATAACAACATAAATAAGCATTCCGTATCTCAGAAGACTGAATAATTACCTCGCATGGACAATTAACTACTAATTGCCAGTCATATTTGACTAAGATCATACACTCCTTGATTTAAAGAGCAAATGCAGAAAATGTCAAAACAGGATGATGCAGTCCTCAATTTGAAGAGCAAAAGTCACGGAGAAGCCAAATGCAATAAATTAAAACGAATTTAAATATGTCACACGTGGAGTCAATCGAAACTGACCTAAATGTGCAAGTTGTTGAGTGCATCGTAATTGTTCAGCATAGTCAGACATTGTGTTATGAAACTCCAAGATTCAAATTAAATAATGTACTCAAAATATGTATTTCTTTTAAATGTATTGCTTAATTGCTGTAATGACTAATGGACTTTCTCCGATCGAAGTTGGTTGGCAGTCCCTCCCAACCAACGTTGTTCTATAGGTTAGTTACTGGAGGAAGGAGATCGGGAGCAATGTAGGTTATGCGTGTAGCCGCTGCATACAAAGCATCCCACGCAAATTGGAGAGTTCAGCTGCGAGATGAGGAGTGAAAACATAATAGCTTTGTTAAATTGTTCTGGTTGGATCTGAGAACAGCGCTTTAGATCATTGAATCTATACCGTCTGCAAACTGTTCTCAATTGGCTACACTTCAACGCCCATTATTCGCATGCAATGCTGCTTATTTTGCTTTCTCATGAACATCGATTCGCAAAACCACTATTGGAAGAAAAAAGTGGAAAGTTTATCCTTACGAGTTTTTGCAACACGAGTTCCCAAATGGTATTTCGTCTGACTTTCTTGAAAGTTCACCAGAAGGGCCGCATAATATAAATATGTTTGGCTTATTGTGTCAGCCTTGAAAACTCATAGATATTCAATCCAACGCGTTTGTGGGCCGCCGGGCGCCTCATTCGAAACAAAGGTTTAATTTAAACATGTTTATCTGTGTGTTACATTATTATGTGTATTTAATAATTAGTATTCAGATAGCGGTCAGCATTTGCTGTTAACTATACAGAATTAACCTATACTGACAAAATAACGTCTTCCATTAACTATTATTTTACAAGTTTAAAATCTCTATGTAAACCACAGTTAGTAGTAGCTTATTTTAACAAGCATGGTAATTCAATATTTACTCAAGAAGCAATTACTCTTTATGACTCAAATTGCTTTGATGTTTAACTGACAAAATTAAAACTAAGGAGATAAAATATAGTACAAGGAAAACAGGTAGACATTCAGCCAGATAAAATTTAAACATGCGAAGATCTTGCGGATTACGCGTCAAGCCTTTAAATCGACTGGATTCAGTCGCAGGTTTCTATCAAATGCCTGTCGCGGCCCTTTCATAATGATAAACGTCAAAAGACAAGTAGAATCAATTTGTAATATCGATTCGAGTATCAAAATAACAAACCTGATAGCAAATAGAATTTTTGGAGCGCTTCAATCACTGATAGCCGAATATCTTTTACGTCAAAGTAATCGATGTATTCTTATTTCTTATGCGTTGCGAGGAACAGCTTTGGTACGGCGGATAAAGAATTATGTTTAGTCATATTTAGAATCTAATCACGTTATGATTTATTGATGCAGATGAATTCTCAAAACTGTCACAAGAACAATACATTTGTACTTATAGGTGCAACCGAAATAATGGGCAATGTGACTCGGGATTTTTTGGTAAATCTCGCGACACAATTTCCAGCCATTGGAGATAATAAGAACATAGTAAAAACGTTTCTAGGTAAGAATTTCTCAATAAGAATATTTAAATCCAAGTTGTGCATATATTTCAAGATAGGGTACGCTAGCTAGAACAAAGGAATCTGGCATTTTGGCAAACGACTTTGGTTTCTCTAATCCCTAATCCGCTTGCCAAGAATGATGTTGATGATAAGTACAGGTGGTTTTCTAACTTATGACGGAATCATTCCCCGGTCGTTAGAAGCCCAAAAGTGCAACCAGTCTTACTAAGGGGTATCGTATTACACAGCACTGGATTTTCGAGGTCAGATAGGCAGTCGCTACATCCGGTTAGACTGGAAGCCGACCCTTGCATAGTTGGGAAAAGACTAGGCAGATAATGGCGGAGGCATTGAAGAAAATATGGCGAAATGTAATGCCAGGCAAATTATTAATGTTGGCGATAAGTGCTACTTCAACAATTCCAAAATTAGTACAGTACACTACGACGTATTATTAGAACTCAAGAATACGAACTGGTGCGCTTTTAGGTCGTACAGTTTGCATTATTTATGACAAGTCAAAAACTTATGAATGGGCACAGCCTCACAGATTCTCTAAGTAAGTTGGATGTTTTGAGCTCAATTAATCAATCAACTCAGCCTATCGCACTCCACTGCTTGACATAGGCCTCTCCCAGGCTGGGCCACAACACCCTGTTCTCCCCCTTCTGCATCCACTTTGTCCCAGCTACCTTCTTTACATAGGTCGTTGGTCCATCGGATCTCGGATATTTTTTAAGCTCGAACAGCCTAAACTCTAGGTCTACTGCGCCCGTTTTCAACAATCTGCGTGACGTTGGATTTTTCTGATACAGAATTGTCTTAAACCTCCAAGTAATTTTACGCTGCTAAACGCCTTTATTCTCCAAAAAATCTCTTATTTGAAACTTACTAGTTTTACTTAAATGTTTTGTAAAATCCACATGGGCCTTTTATCATTCACAGATACCATTGTTTGTTTGCTGTTTTAGTCTGATTAAAGTCTACACAATGTTAAAACGATACGCACAATTAAACACAGAAAATAATGGTTAAGTCGTCTAAGTAAGCTAGTTATTACTTTCAAGGTATAGATAACATTATAAAGCATCAGTTATTATTACACAATTGTATCATACTTTTTTTTTTTGCTTTTTTACATTAGAGACTTATCAGCCTTATCACTGACGTCACTCCGTATGATAAAAGTAACAAATACGTTATTTAATAAGCTGGCCTAATGGAGTCTTCGTTGTTATTCATGAAATAAAAACTTCAAGCCATAAAGTTACTAGAAGATCTTCAGGTTTAATTCTATCTTCACATCTTAACATTTGAAACAACAATGATGTCAGTGCTCACGAAGAGAAAAATATTCATTGTTATTTTTAACATTTAGAAGATCGGCAGTTTGATAAGAAAAGATAAGATTATCAGTGAGATCACGTGCCCTAATAACTCCCAAGTTGTTTAGGATGATAAGCAAGTTATTTTATCAATTTCCATGTTTTGGATAAAAGAACTGATTCTTGTAACAAAAAGACCTTTGCATTAAGTCGGAAGTTATTTTACTTGAGTCATTAGTTGCTAACCTCTTCAGTGTCATATCTGCGAGCAAACATTTGGTGAATAATTATGAGTAAGTATGTAAATGAAAAAAAAAAGACATTGGTGAGTATGTGGTATTTCCAAATTATAGTAGCCTATTATACCAAGACTGTTGAAAGGGATTTTTTGCCATCATCACGACCACGTGGCCAACAGAATGGTCGCTGTAGCACCATGAACATGAGGCTACAGGAGTTAGTGAGGATCTTGGGGTTCATTCGATTAATCAAGTCTGGTCAAACCACGCTAGGATCGGTGCCATTCATTCATTCATTCATCATCACGACATGTGGCCAACAGGCTCTTGACTCTTTCTTTTTCAATCCCTGTGACACCACTGCTGGGCAAAGGTCTATCCCATAGCCTTCCACCCACTCTTCCCTTTGTGTCGCCTTCTCTGGCCAATCACCAATGTCTCAAAGTCATCAAGCCAGCGTTTCTTAGACCGAGTTCCCTCGTGTACTCTTCATTTTGTGCCCTCCCTTGAATATGGTCCTTCTATATTGGAGCAAAGAAATCCTTCTTTGAAAGAGATGTATGAGCTAAAGTCCGCTAAAGCATCCGCTTTAGCGGACTTTAGCTCATACATCTCTTTGGCAAATCAAATTGTTCGTTTTAAGGACGACCTCTTCCACGGAAAGAAAGGGGCTAGCCCATTACTTTTCGGGAACCACACGCACGATACACAAATGGATAAATTAAGTTAAAAACACACATGGGGCAAATTGTGAGTAATCCGTTTCCTAGTCATTACAGCGGAGTACTATATTATAATAAAAGAACGCATTTGATGTCTCCATAATCGCGTTCGTGTGCAATAACATATTATTAGAGTAAATGAGTGCTATAGTCCAGTAGGTAGTACGTTAACGTCAGTTGGGTAATTTCCTACTACATCCTTTGGAATAAATGTCTAATGGGTTCTTGCAAATTGTTGTAATATAATAAACGATTTTTGGCCACGTGTAAGGAATTTAATGTTTCCATAATGGAAAGTTATTTTTTTTTTTCAGAGAGTTCGTGTTTCAATCGGTCTATTCTTTTCCCAACTATGTTGGGTTCGGCTTCCGGTTTAACCAGATGCAGGTGAATACCAGTATTTTACAAGCAGCGACTGCCTATCTGACCTCTGATGTGACTGCCTTTTGCGAGAGTTCGTGTCCCAGCTGGGTAAAGATTGACCTTACTCCTTTTAATCTAATTTGTTTGGTTTCAAAGAACTATATGAAGAACTATTGTGTGTGTTATAAAATCTGTAAAATACCATATTTCAGGCAAATAAAGAATCTAATCTAATCTAATCTAATCTTCATTACACCACCCTGCTTCAACTAGGCCCGAAAGCATTGTTGTGGAAAGTTTTAGTTAATCCTGAAGGTGGAAACCATTGTTTAATCCGATCCAGCCTGTCCCTTGCTGCCGTCCCCCAGCGACGCCCTAAGCCGAGATCCGTACCCCGCAAGGAGTGCCCTTAGCGTATAGTCGCTTAGTTTTTAAGCCCTGGCTGGAAGCCTTAATTTATTGAGGCCCCCATAGGCAGGCCCGGTTAAGCAGCCGAAAACCTCCTAGGTTGACCTGCGAAATGCCATTCATAAAATAAAAAGGAAACCATTGTTGTGCCAAGTTTTAGTTAATCTTTCCTATCTAATGTTCCGTCCAAATAAATAAAGAACAACTTTTCTTTTTCTCACAGCTTGAGTATAAGTAAGATGACATGACTCATTTTATTAACCGACTTCTAAAAAAGGAGGAGGTTCTCAATTCGGATGTTTGTTTTTTTTATGTTTGTTCTCGCATAACTCCGTCGCTTGCCAACCGATTTGAAAAATTCTTTTTTTGTTGGAAAGGGTATACTTCCCAAATGGTCCCATAGAAATTTCATCAAAAATGGTTCAGTAGTTTGGTTTTCAAACCAAAATTATTGGTAAAAATTACAACTTAAAATTTAAAAATAAAAACTTTTTTTGCAAAAAAATACAACCGACTCCCAAAAACGACACTACAAAGTGAAAAATAACTTTAATTTCGGAAGTCGGTGGCAAACAACGAAAATGCGAACCCAACGACACCGACTTCCCATTCTCATAATAGATGTTAACACGCCGTTCAATTTTGTCAAATTATCAGTTCCCAATGTGGCATTGGACTTCACAAAGCCGCCAAAAAAACAAGTAGCGTCTAACAGAGTTCATGGACGCGAGCGCTTGCGCAGAACGGTAACCAAATAAAACAGATCATTGTGATAAATTCGGCGCTAGTTTCCCGTCCATCATCTTTTATTATTTATAAACAAATAATACAGTGACTGACAGAAAAAAGCTCAGTCAAAACCACCATAGATAGTAGAAACATGAAATTTGAAAATTGTGAATAATACTTTTTTCGTATCTGTAGAGGTGGTTTACAGGTGGGATTACAGGAAGTCTTATTAGCGATAAAAATAATACAAGGAAGTGCTTCTGGAGAAACGTCACGAGGAAATGTAAGAAAAACTATTTTTGCATATTGACCTGCTTTATCATTGGATGCTGTTGGCTGGAGAATGTATTGTAATAGAAAGGGTCGTTAATAGTGTTTACTGTTCTGTGACCTACTTGGACGATATAATTACGTTTTATAAATGCCAGGATTAATAGCAACGGCTTCCAACGTGTTTCTACACGAGTACATTTCTGATGTTTACTAGACATTTTGGGCCTGATGCTTGCCATAGTAAGTTGGGGATAGAGTTTAATGGCCCTATAGAAGTTTTTGACTCATATAAACAATACCCATAGCCTACCAGACAGAAGACCCATCGGCCATCTGGCCGGATCCTCTTTTTCCAATGCAGGAACTTCACACTCTGTCATTCCACCTTCAAACTTATTTATAGTCAAAAGATTACCAGTTCCAAGAAATCAAAACTACGTTGAAGGTCTTCATATCTCCACCTATTTATTATTCCACACATAATAATAATAATAATCTTTATTTTCCAGTTGTACAATTTACATTTACCACTTAATCTATCAACCATTACTGTCTTATAAATTGTAGGTTTATACAGAGTTATAAACCTCTGACACCCAAGCTATGATTGAACTTGTGTTATGGGTGTCAGGGCTCTCAAGTTAATACAGGTAGACAAATATAAGTTCGGAATTTAATGGTAAAGGATCTATAAACCGAAAAATAAAAATATATTTATATATAATATATCTAGTTATACAAAAACAAAAATAAATAAGAAAACCATCTGCATAGTGTTATTTTGTGTGTGGTGTTGTATAGTGTTGTGTTGAATAGTGTTGTGTTGAGTAGTGAAGTGTAGTGTTGTGATGTGTTTGAAAGGTGGGTGTATTTGATGATATGTCAGACGGGGTACTTTAGGAAGAAAAGGAAGGGGAAGTGCGGCAAGCTACATACTGAGGATTTTTTCAACCTCATCGTAGCTCAGGGTTATGGTCCATTCACAGACCCTTGCTTTGCATTAAAATTTATTTAATGTGTAGATGTTACATTGTTTGTTAACAATGTTGTATATGCGACTACCAAGGATTCTAAAATGTCGTTCTGCTAGCTTCGTTCTGTGTCTCGCTATGGGACATACGTCTGTGGTCCTACGTTTTTTTAAGCGATTGAGATCCAACTGCACGGAAGTATGTTTGCGCAACGTACAGTTTAGCACAAAGAGCTGCCTCACATAATACGATTATTAAGTTTTTAAATTTCAAAGACCCTTCGATAAGCCGTTGGTAGATCTTCGGCAGTCGTTACGGGTCATCAGAAGCCCGAAAATCTGACAACCCCCCAACATAGTTGGGAACAGGCTAGGCAGATGATGACATAATATGAGTATTTTAATAATAATTCGAGTATCGATTGAAATGCTTTGTAAAACCACAAAATAAGACGAAGGATTGATATTACATATTGAGGCGTTCGGGATTGCCTTATGCACGGGATTTACCGCTTCCATAATGACGGTTTTACAATTAACGTTTCCTCGAATTCTTTGTGACGAAGATTTTAAATATTATTGACCTCGCATATCGATTTTCCAACTACTTCATGTTTGAACAAAGCACATGCCTATTTGAAAGATAAAAAAAAGATAAAATTGTAATTATGTCATATTCCTATCCCTATATATTTTACTGTGAGTTCATAAATAATAAAATAAATAACAAGTCAATACTAATTTACATGCATTTTTTCTTAAATATTTCTGGAAACTACAATACATCTTAAAGATAAACCTGTACACCGATGACCTAGAAATCGAGTAATTCGCCGAAAAGATAATTTATCTCACTTCGCGCAAATTGACTAAAGGAACAGAAAGCTAGCGTGTTTTCTAAAATCTTGCTGAACGATGAAATGTTAGCCTCTCAAATATTTAAAGAATTTAAGTACCTACAATCCTACATATTCTGTATGTATAAAGCAAAATGAGACAATTAAAATTATTATAATTTATGACAAAGTTCAAAACGGTGAAGGAAAACATCGTGAGGAAACCGGCATGTCCTAGAACCAAAAATTTGATGACATGTGACATCCACCAACCCGCACATGACCTGTGTAGTTGTTTACGGCCCACAACCTCTCACCGAGAGAAGGACTGTGTCCCAGCAGTGGGAACATTATAGGCTAATTATTCAGGGCACAGTTACGTATGAAATTAATTAACATCCAACCTCGGAGGTAGTCAAGCCTTCATAAAGACGAGTTTGTGGATGTAATAAACCATCGCATTTCAGCACAGAGTAACCATTTCAGCCTATCTAATGTCGCTAGATTGACCATGCCGTCATTTAATTCATTGTATGAATGTATGGCTCTGTATTGTATTTCACTGTAGAATTAAGTGTTTTTTTCCTTACAACACCAATAGTTCAAAATCGTTGACCGTAGGTTTTAACGTCAGCTGCAGTGCCTATGGTTCTTATTAAAAACTAGCTTAATTTTATTCTGTTCATGGCGAATAGAAATATATCTGTTTATCGCTTGGATAGCTATGTCATAGTTAATCTATGGCCTGTACATGACGTCACGTATCTTAAGTATTGTCTCATTCAATAACTTGAGTGGAAGTTAAGCTTTGTTGATATGCAAACTGTTTACATTATCAATATCCTTACTATATCGGAAGCCGGAAGTAGGTAGTTAGTACGTACATGTTACTTAGTACCTTTAGGACAACTTAAATTTAAGCTTAAGATAAAGTTAAACTTTGATAAGTCGGAACACTGATCTTAATGGTTTTCGAGAGGAAAAAACCTTCAAAACTCTCGAGGACGAGGTGGCAGGAGTGTGAGCGATTATTGCTTCCTAAAAATAGCTTCAACGCTACGGAAATCAACAAGTGACTTCACCTAAGGGTTAGTAATGCCACAGGGCAACAACTGAGACCAAAGACGCTTCGAGCAGATGGAAACTAAGTTACAGACATATGACTTATATCCCACACCATCGTGTTTGCTGTGTGAAATGCTCACTGCTCCACCTAGGCAAAAAGTGTGCTTATCCTTCCGAATGTTGCTAGAGGATTTTTGGGGTCTCAATCAACTCAGACTATCGCAGTCCACTGCTGGACGTAGGCCTCTCCCAGGCTTCGCCGGTCCCAGCCTGACTTCCTCCTGTTGCCTCTAATTTACGGGCATCATCGTCATCGTCAATCATCACTGCCGCGAGAGAGATCGTCGCCATCCCTGCCTGCTTGCCAGGAATGTTGACGTTGTGTATTTGTTCAAGTTCACTGGTACACTGAGAAATATCAAGTAATCCAATGCATTTATTTTTGCACCTCAGTATCATTCGTCATGATTCTATGTGCTATTATTGTTTCACTTCTAAACAGGTAGTCATTATAATGTCAGGATGTGCAACCGCATCTATCCATCTTTCAATTAAAATCCAATTTGCGAACTTGCAGGATTGGTAATTGCGAATGATCGCCCCACGGTCGTGTGTGATGACCTGAGGGGGAGAGGACAGAGCTAATAGGTAAATCTGTGGTTTTAATCTTCATCAGCTGAGTCTTTGCTGATAATAATAAATTACAGATTAGTAAGCTTCTGCCTGTACGTTAATAATTTTTCCAGGACTTTCTTGTTCACAGTTCCCTTCACCAATCTCTATTCTTTTTTATGAAAAGTTGTTTGGAAATATTTTGTCATGGTATGGGCATGTGTTACGGAGAAATGAGGAAAATGTCGTGAGAAGAGTTTTGAGTATGAATGTCGTGGCTATAAGAGTAGGGGAAGACCAAAGAAACGATGGATGGACTGTGTGAATGATGATATGGTTAAAAAGGGGGGTGACTACCGAGATGACGACTAATAGAGATGTATGGAAGAAAAAGACATAAATAAATAAATAAAATAAATAAATAATAATAATAATAATACATGTTGCGCCGACCCCTAATAAAGTGGGATAGGTAGGCAGGAGGATGATATAATTAGTTTAATTTTGTAACTAATTTAGTAAGCAGGTTCTGTCCAATGCCGTTTTTCTCTTTGAATGTTATAATTTGTATATGTATACATACATAGTATTACCTAAAGCTAATGTTGTTTTGTCTAATGCTGTTGGTGTATTTGTGAATAAATAAGTTCTTCCAGTTTGTTTCAGGGTATTAGAGTCCTAGAAGGAATCAATTACTTGAGTCCTCGATTGGGTCTTTAGGTAATCTGTTACTAGAATAATTAAAATTAAAAGCTTCTGAATGAAAAAGGAATTTAAATATTTACAAATTAAAGCTGATAATCACGCAGATCGTAAACAAAGTGGTAATTCAAATTAAAAAAAAAAAACAAGCAAGTTGCAAAAAAGGACTAATAGAATTAAAACGAAAATTAAGTATAATTTGCGTTTTAATTTTATTAGTGCTTATCTGCATAAGGCAGTTACGAAGAAAAATACATTATTATAATTGATATGTTAAAGTTATCAAAGTGCAACTACATTGAATAAACAATGATCATAAATTATTTATACTGAGAAGTCTTGATTTGTTTCTTGGTAAATAAGTAAAACTTGAGGAAACTGAATACAAAATCGTACAGCATTTAAAAAAAATTAAACGTTAGTACTGCTTTGTTTAAATAAGTAAGTAGTTCATTGAGAAAAAACACTTTGAAGTGCTGATATTCATTGATTAGCACTGAAGTGAGAACTATTCGCTTAAATCAATTTGCTAAGGTCACTGACCTTATCTACTAGAGCCATCTCTAGTTAGGAACCTAAGGTCTGTGGTCATCCTAGGTTAGTAATCCACACCACAGTGGAATGAAATAATTTATTTACAATATATATACAACTGTAAGTACGTGACAGCTAGATGGACCGACAACCTTAAAATGGTGGCCGGGAGAGGACTGAATGCGGAAGGCGGAGGGCAGTGTTCTGACGCAGCCTGGGAGAGGCCTACGTCCAGCAGTGGACTGCGATAGGCTATGTTGATAAATTTACAATGTAAGCGGGCACACCCTTTATGCCTGCGGGCTTTTAAAACGGTATTAAGTTCTGTGTACGTTTTTATTTCTAGTTTTCAATGTTTTTGTTGGTATATTGGCCTATGCTAGTTTTATATGGCAAATAATTTAACGTTTTGTGTGTTCCGTAATGTTAATTACTTTGTATAAAATCAAGTTCCTATAACTTAACGGACAGTTGTGTTGCTGGGGAGTTTGTTGTGCCACTTCTTCATCCCAGCTTTAGTTATAGTTATAATTAGGGTTCTTATATAATTTTTATATTCAAAAAGTGCTGATTCAGAGCCTAATTTGAATAAAGGCCTTTTGATTTTCAATGATGCTGATGGCGAGAATAATCATGAATGAAGAACGAAGGACTATAATCTAAATATTATAAATACAATTCAAGTATAAAGTTTTTTGAAAAAGTAAATACTTATATCATTGTTTTATATAAAAATCTTCAGTACTTCTCTATAACGGTTAGTAAGTATAACTGCTGTAGTTATTCCTGTAGAAAAAATTGTTATTGTTCATTTTTTTTACTAAGTATGTAATTTGTTTCTACTGACATTAATGAGTGAGCAAAGGTCAACCACAGCCAGGTCAAGTCAATTTATAAATAAGTTTTATTAAACTTGTCTAAAATTCCTGAGGACATTTCTGATGATGGCGTTATACACCTAGGTACTTTGGATAAGTACATTATTAACAATAATAATAATTTACTTAAGGAAAAGGCCGAATTTAAAATATAATACTCAGCTAAATTTTACCTCATTATTGTAGAGATAGCTTCGTATGAAATTACTCTAGTCATTTGCAATTCAAGTCATACCTAATGGTACACTGTTACACATAAACTCATGCTTTGTTTTCCAAGGCGGCAGAAACTACAGAACACCACCTGCAACAATCCTTACATACTCCTTTAGCTACATTTACATTCATTAATCTGGTCATACCGGTTGTCAGTACTACACACCTTTCTGAAGAACAGGGCTCTCCCAGCGTTCACACTTAGATCTGCCTTGTAAATACCTGTTAGTTGCCTTTCATTCATCTTCTCAACACGTCCAAACCATTTAAGCATACTTTTTTCCATAAATACATTGTTATTGGTACTATAATATTAGGTACAGTCAACAAAAGAAATAAGTATGCAGGGTCGTCGGATATAGTTGAAGTTTAGTAAGAAACGGAATTATGTTTTCGTATAAAACAATATTTAAATAATAGAAAACAACCAGTTAATTTATCAAGCTTTATTCAAAAACATCCATCGGTTTCTTACTAAACTTCAACTACATATCCGACGACCCTGCATACTTATCTCTTTTGTTGACTGTACCACACCCACCTAATCTGCATTCGCGATTTATTTGCCAAAAACGTAAACAAATATGATTTTATGGAAAAATAACTTTATTCATACAAAATAAAGTTCAGTTTTCGCTAAAATTTCAAACACTTAACTTTTTCTATAATGCTAGTCACACCAAAATCAACTTAATTACCATTAAAATAAAGTTGATATTTGTTTAACTTGAAATAACATCAATTAGAAACATAAATTTGAATAGACTTGCAATAGTTTGGCATTATATACATATAAGTAATCAAACCATTTGCCTGTAAATGGTTTAATTGAAATAAATGGTTTTTGAACTGTCAAGGAGTCAATCTGAAATATGAAACTTTTTGCCCAAATTATTTCTACGAATATTATAAAACTTGGTGAATACAGGCATTACAAAGTTCTTTGCTGCTGAGTAAAGCCTAGAATACACATTCCTGTAACTTGCACAAAAGTATGCTAGTAGCTTGCATACCGTGTGCCATAACAACTTCAGATTGGTGAACACCAAAATGGCATATTTTCATGCAAGTTACAGGCATAGGTAATCCGGGGTTACGATTTAGCTAGAGGATAGGAAGAAATGTCACAAGTTCCTTTACTGACACACCTGTGGATTGCATAATAATTTGGCATGTTATTACTTAATATTTTAATTTAAAGATAAATATTAGATACAATGAGTAAGCGTTACTTTACACTTAATAATTAGTATTAACACAACAGTTAGGAATACTATTGATATTTTCACGTTTTGTTCTGTTAAAATATTGACCTCTAACATGAACTATAACTTCACCGCACATAGATCATTTTGCTATTGACAGTCTGATACAAATTGCACTCCGCACTAACAATTCTTTATCACAGAAAATCTGTAATCTCAGCAGAACCAAAAGATGATGCAATAAAAATGTCATTGTAAAGTCCCAAAAATCTTTTCAGTTCAGGACATTTTATAACCAGTTATATCCAGTTATCAGATTCATATTGTGTAACATGTTTTCTTTGCCATCAATTTATCATAGAATTAATTACATGGATATCTTTGTTGGTCTTTGTACTGCGTTGCTAGAGCAAATTTTGGTGTGCCCTATTTTTATATTTATTCTATATCAAAACAAAAAATCTTTAGTGTGGAGTCTCCTAATTATGAGAATGGGGAAATAAATCATAATCAGTGTTTTCAACCTAATTTGTTTACAACAGAGTAAATTCGTTATCATTAACCTTCAAGTAATCACAGGAAACGTTGAACGCAAACAAATAGTAAAAAGAATCCGAAGAATAAAATGGCCCTGTGGGTCCCGTTAAATTACACCTGCGCCGTGGTTAAACGGCACAAGATTTGCTTTTGGACGAACTTTTTTTACAGGATTAGCTTACCTCCTGTGTATGATATTATTTGGTTTATTAGCCAAATATTAAAGAGAAAGTTCAATGATTATGGTGACACTTGGCAAACAAGCTAACAGGAAAAAATAGAAATCATACATTACGATCCCACTAACATTATCCTTTGAACTTCAGTAATAGGTTAGGTTATCCAAAACACGAAAATAATTATGAACGCATACCTTCTTTTCTGATTAGTTGGTTTTGAAGACATCTCGGATTTTATCATACAGGCACTATTATGAAACTTCACGATACGAACACAATCTTAGAACACTGCCAAGGAGAGTATCATATCGCTTTTCACGTTATGCTTTTTGGTTTGTTTTATCATTCACCACTAATAAGTTTCACTAATCACAATTGAGGTCATTTTACAATGCACTACACATAAAAATGCACTTTGTTATCGTGAACTTGCACAGTAGAAACACGAGATCGAAAACGAAGTTTGTACAGAAGTTGGTTCTATGGACGAATTGGACGATTTGATATTTTTGTGTTGAACTGCGAATAAACGGAGACGTTTCATTGGTTGAAAGCATACGTAATTATTAAAACACCAATCGTATTTTGGATACGATCACAGACAAACAAAATTACGTGTCACAATTGTTTACAAAACAACATTAAAAGATGGCGCTAGCTAAGCACATGTATAGTCTCCTCTTCGTTACAGTGATACCGCAAGATGTCGGTAGCAAAACCGTGCTAAAAAATACATTTTAGTTGTATTTTGTTTGCAGTATTTTATTAACTATATTTAGTAATGTAGTGTATTTTGAGTTTATTTTTTAATGTTTCTTTTGACAAAATACATAAATGACTTTTGGTTATGCTCATGCAGTACTTTTATATTAAAACAGATGGCAGCACACCCATAAAATTCAATTGTCAATAGTCCATCGCCTTTAATACATTTACATCTTCTATATATAAAATTCAAAGTCCTGACTGACTGATAGATCAACGCACAGCCTAAACCGCTGGTCCTAGAGTCATGAAATTTGGAGGGTGTGTTCTTCGTGAAGAGAAGGCATCCACTAAGAAAGGATTTTTCGAAATTCCACCCCTAAGAGGGTGAAAAGGGGGAATTCCTTTGTATGAAAAATCTTATTCCTTGAGTTAATAAACTTAAAACTTGGCACGAATACATAGCTAAATAAATTTCTTATCAGGTTTTTTTGAAAATCTACCCCTGACGGGCTGAAATGGGGTAGTCAATTTTTCAGGGGAGGATTTTACTGCATGGCTTGATTAACTCGAAAATTAGTATAAATAATCTTTGAGTCAAGTTATGAATACATCTCAAACGATTTTTTTAAAATTCCATCCCTGTGGGGGTGAAAAGCGGGGATACAGTTTATATGACAAATCTTCTTCATTAGGTTAATAAACTTGAAACTTTTCAAGAATACTCGCCTAAGTAAGTAATAAAGTTTATCATTATAAGTTTTTCAAAACTACCCCTCAAAGGGAGATATAGGGGTGTTGCAGTTTGTGTGGAATAATTTGAATGCGTGGTCCGATTAACTCGAAACTCAGTGCTTATACTTAAGACCAAAAATAAAGAGTAACATGTATCAGGGTTTTTCGAAAATCTACCCCTAACGGGTTGAAAAGGGGTAGTTAATTTTACAAGGGAGGATTATAATGCGTGGCTTGATTAACTCGTAAATTGGTATAAATAATCTTTGAATCAAGTTATGAATAATCCCAAATGATTTTTCAAAATTCCACCCCTGTGGGGGTGAAAAGCGGCGGATACAGTTTATATGAAAAATCTTATTCATTTAGTTAATAAACTTGAAACTTGTAATTAATAATAAGTATGTAAAGTTGTCAAAAATTTACCACTGACGGGACAAAAAGGGGTAATTCAGTTTTTAAGGGGAGGATTTGAACTTGAAACCGTATGTTACATTTTCACGCCTATACCACTGAACTTCTGATTTGGCATAGAGATAGATGGTATCCTAGGGAAGCACATATATTTTATCCTGTAAGCATGTTCCCGTGGGATAGTTTCCGACATCCACGCGGGCGAAGCGGCGGGCAGAAGCTAGTATCTATATAAAATTCGAAGTCCTGACTGACTAACTGATATATCACCGCACAGCCTAAGCTGCTGGTCCTAGAGACATGAAATTTGGAGGGTGTGTTCTTAGTGAAGAGTAGGTATCCACTAAGAAAGGGTTTTTCGAAATTCCACCCCTAAGAGGGTGAAATGGGGGGATTTCGTTTGTATGGAAAATCTTATTCCATGAGTTAATAAACTTGAAACTTGGCATCAATACTAATCTAAGTAAATTATGAAGTTTGCCATTTTATGTTTTCCTAAACTACCCACTAAAAGGGGATTGGGGGGTTTCAAAGTTTGTATGGAAAAATTTTAGCGTGCTGTCCGATTATCTCGAAACTCACTATTTATACCTACGATCGAAAGTAAAGAATGATGTGTATCAGGGTTTTTCGAAAATTACCCCTGACGGGCTGAAAAGGGGTAGTCAATTTTACAGGGCAGGATTTTACAGCGTGGCTTGATTAACTCGAAAATTGGTATAAATAATCCTTGAGTTAAGTTATGAACAGATCCCAAACGAATTTTCAAAATTCTACCCCTGTGGGGGTGAAAAGCGGGGATACAGTTTATATGAAAAATCTTATTCATTAGGTTAATAAACTTCAAAATTGGTAAGAATACTCGTCTAAGTAAGTAATAAAGTTCATCATTATAAGTTTTTCAAAACTACCCCTCAAAGGGGGATATAGGGGTGTTAAAGTTTGTGTGGAAGAATTTAAATGCGCGGTCCGATTAACTGGAAACTCAGTATTAACACTTTTGACAGGAAATAAAGTATGATAAGTTTTTGGTCTTTCGAAAATCAAAACCTTTTTTTTTTAGGATGGGAAATCATCAAATGACTCCTCCCGCTCTGGGTGGAGCAGGAGGGAGTGTCAGACTCTTACTGACTAAAACCCGTGTTCCTTCCTTGTATACATCATTTTTGAGTCAAATTATGGAAACATCCCAATATTTTTTTTAGAATTCTACCCATGTGGGGTAAAAGACGGGATACAGAATAGTCTCTTACCGGGGTGGAAAAGGGTAATAAAGTTTAAAAGGTGGGTTTTACTGCTTTGTTCCACTAACTCGAAAATAGGTATGAATAATCTTTAAGTCATACAATGGAAAGGTACCACACGCTTTTTTAAAATCAAAGCCTGTCGTGGTAAAAGGGGACGACAAGGTTTATTCTAAAAATCTTATTCTTTTGATCTATAAATTTTATATTACCTCCCGAATTAAATAAGTAAATGATAAAGATCGTAAACATAAATCTTCGAAATGTTTAGAGTAAAGTACACGCGGACGAAGTCGCGGGCAAAGTGCTATACTATATAATATTATATATGTGTATGTATGTTAAATTTTCTCGCCTAAACCACTGAACGGATTTCGATAAAATTTGGCAAAGAGATAGATGGGGAAGTACCTACTTATTATCCTGGCAGCACGTTCCCGTGGGATAATTTTCGACATACACGCGGGCGAAGCCGCGGGCAGAAGCTAGTTATACATACGAACAGTCATAGAGTAAAGTAAAATATATAGTACTTACATGGTCGTTGGTCGTAGAGTACAGTCGTGCATTATTTGTGTGTTTTGAGGAGTACCTAAATAAATAGAAAACCTTTTATTATAAATTACAGATATAAAAGTAAAAATTTTGCATACATAATCAATAATCAGCCTATAATGTTCCCACTGCTGGGACACAGGCCTCCTCTCGGTGAGAGGGAGTAGGCCCTAATCCACCACGCGGGCCCAGTGCGGGTTGGTAGATGTCACTTGTCTTCGAATTTTTCGGCTCTAGGACATGCCGGTTTCGTTACGATGTTTTCCTTCACCGTTTTGAAAGCAGAGGCTTAGCAGAGGTGATGAAATTTTTACACGAAGTAAAGCGCCTGTCTGGGTTCGAATCTACGACCTACGATTCGTAAGCCGGGGCCGTTACCACTGGGCCATCACGACTCTTTAGCATAGGGTGACACAATATGCGGGCTAGATAAAAAGGATTTTCGGTATAGGTAGTTACATAATTTTGACATTGTCACATTTGTCGAGACCTGCCGATCGATTCTGTAAAAACCTCACCGTGAAAAGTTAGGTGAAGTGAGCTTAGAGTGAGCTGTCAATAGTGTCAATCCCTAATATTCGTTGGAATGACAGCTCACTCCACGCTCACTTCACCTGAGTTTTCACGGTGAGATGGTTACAGAATCGCACTGCTGGGGGCTTAAAAAGGCCACTTTAAGCGATACCTCTAAAAGCTGAGTATTCATGTCCTGAATTCCCAGCAGATCATTAGCAATTCCTCTAATTTTCGTAAAATTTCATTTCATATTTGGTGTAAACATTGCCGCATGTAAAAAATAAAAACCGTAATTTTATCGGTAGATTTTTCATTACAGTTTTTATTATTCAAATTGATTTTTTATTTTTTATTTCTACAGTTTAAATGTTATTTCATTGTGATATGAATTGCACACAGATCATATTATGAATTGTCAGTTTGTGAGCATTTTACGATTTTTAATATGATTTATGTTGTTATTGTTGTTGTTGTTTTGGTTGTTGTTGTTATGATTCTGCCAAAGTGGCCTTTTTAGGCCCCCTGTTCCCTGCTACCCCTGTTGGGAAAGGGTTTCTAATACAATTTACACTTGCTATAACAGAAAAGCAAATTATAGGTTTGATTAGCCAACTTGAAACTCAATGCAAATATGACTAACGTAGATCCCGAATTTGAATCGGGGAGAGAAAACAAACAAACAGGGTTTTGATTCCCCCACTCAATTACAGGTAGGTAAGTAGGCACCTGGGGAGGTACCTTGCTTTAGATATATTAATACTTTCCACCTGTATATGTTAGGGATGTATTTAGTTACATATACCTACCTAAGCTTTTGTTTTGTACCAAGTTTTCCTGGCTATACCTTAATCGCATTCTGAAGGTTGAAGTTATGTGTCGGTACCTATTCAAAATTCTAACGTTTACCTTCCGAAGTACGCAACTACCTACTACTTACCTACCTTCGGAGTTATCTAGCCATGTCAGTTAGGTTGATTTTTATTTCAATGGGAACAAAAAAAAAACGAAAGTTCATAAAGATAGGATTATTCGACACCAATGCATCGTTTCGGGGCTCATTACTTATCCGATGTAGATGAGATCTCTATGGTCCATTTGTCGGACGGGACTCGCGGTGGAACATTGATCAACCAACCGTCCAAAACTGGCCAGTAACAAATAGATGATTCTAATGAGAAGACTACATAGTCTTTTTATTTTTCCGTAATGACGTATTCAGCGGTGGCCATCTTGGAAATTAAGATTTTTTTACGTGATAAGATAAGATAATAATTAATGCTTTGGACTTTTTTTTTAATTTAACGACGGAAAATTAAAGAATTTTAATAAAATTGAGAACGTCTCGCTTTTTTCGCAGGTATAGGCAGGTTTAGGTAGTAATTATCTAAGAGCACCCAAATTTTATTCGTTATGTAGATAAAAGGTACCTTTGTTATTTATTATAGTATAGTTATATAGGATGTAGTCATATATATTATGTTTATATCGTCTCCCATGAAGCTAATTTAAAATTAGATACGATTTTGTAACAATATTAGGTACAGACGCCAGCACATCAAGCTACTACAATCCGTCAAACTTCTTTATCCGATTTAATACTTTATTTCTAAATCATTAAGGTTCAAGGTTGATTGAGAATAATTGACAGTTTTGGGTAGCTTGATGTGCTGGCGTCTGTACTTAGGTACCTACATACTAGGTTGGTAGGTAGGTACTTACCTCTCACCTATCTACCTAAAAGTTATATTTCAAATTATTCTTCAGATTAAACAAAAATCTATAATTATACATATTATTTAACTCAATTATTTATTTGAATTAACAAATTGCACAAATGAGGTAGATAAATCACGGTATAATTGCATTGGTGCGAGAAACACTCCGCTTCTAATGAATGCCATTAATTTTATCTTTGAAGGGGCTTGCATAGCGCCTGCCAGGAAGGCGTGAATGAAAAAAAAGTGTTTTAAATAACATCCCATATTGTAAAGAAAGGTCATCCATTTTAGATTTGACCGCAGAAATTAACGTTGGTAATTCTTTGTTGTCAGAGCGGTAACATGTTCAAGTAATTTACTATTACTTACTTATAGGTGGAATTCCCTTATAGGTACATCGTCATTTTAACGGAAAGGCCGCCCCTACGCACCGCCACTTCGACTGGTTCTGTGTTTCACGCATCCAGCGGATTCCTCCGGCCTTCACCAGGATATCGGTTCACCTTGTGAGACGCCTTCTGTTCTGTGAGAACAGATAGGTACAGTTACTTACTGGATTTAGATACATACCTTCCTCCATCATTTCTGACGAACGACGTCCACGGTTGGACATAGACCTCCCCCAAGCACCTCCACTTCGACCGGTGCTGTGCTTCTCCCAAGCACCTCCACTTCGACCGGTTCTGTGCTTCTCCCAAGCACCTCCACTTCGACCGGTTCTGTGCTTCTCCCAAGCACCTCCACTTCGACCGGTTCTGTGCTTCTCCCAATGGGTTCCATTACAACTGTTGTGCCATTACTAGACGCAGGGATCGAACCCACGATTCGCACTTAGCAGTCGTGCACGCCACCACTAGACCAGTCAATTAACCATTGCAAAATGAAAGGGTGAAATTAAACTCATAACTATAGTGATACCTGTGAAATTCCATGAAATCCTTATCTACCTATTTAGCGCCTTCCCATAACAGACAAGCAATCTATCATTAATTCACAACAGTGATATGACAAGCGACGCGGTTTGCGGTTGACCACAACACATTTTATAAATTTAATAGAAATACTACGAACTTCGTACACATTCGTTTTTTACAGGCCATACATTTACAACATAACGATTATTATGTATAGTGCCAGTATTATTTAAGTCCTGTCGGTAGCATTTTACTGCAAAACGCCTACTACCTATATCTTGATCCCAACCAAACTAATCTAATATCGCGATATATTCGCCAAAAATGTAAACAAATATGAGTTTACGGAAAAATAACTTTACTTCCTACACAATAAAGTTCAGCTCACGCGACAACTTCAAACATTTTTATAACTTTTTCAAAATTGCTAGTCACTGAAATCAATTTAATTAAAATAATAAAAAAATGTATATATATATTTATTTACCTTGAAATAACGTCAATTTGAAACATAAATAACATTTGAATAAGTTCGAACGTTCTTAATTTGACATTCCATTGACGTTTGTTTTGACAAGCAGCGCTGCAAAACCTGCGCAAAAGAAGTTATACTAATTGATATATAGTACATACAAATTCCATGCATAAGAACAAATAGCTCAAAAGAGACCTCTGAGTTTGTTTCGGCATTTCTTCTCAGGGATCAGTCAGCTAGGAAATGGCGGCTCCATCTAGTCTATAATATGACCAAAAAATTGAGGTGTAAATATATCTTAAGATACCTAAGTATAGAAATATCATTTATATTAATTTCTTGAAGTGTCAAGCGATGCTGGACGCAAAACTAGACTTCAGACGGGAATATCTTCCATCACTTGGGTACTTAACGAACAGGCCGGCAGTTCGGCGCCTGCTAATAATTCCGATCCGATATAAGTACTATGGGTAGGTACCATTCTACTCGTTTAAATTCTACTGCAATTTAGTTCTTAATAATTGGAATATTATTCATGAAGACAATGTGTGGTACCGTATTTCTTCATGAGCAACAAAATGGGCCGAGATAGAATTTGTGGGCACTTAATTTTTATGACACCACATATTCTCATCACGGGTTTTCTCTTGTGTCAAGCAATGGCGCCCTGTTTATCCAAATCTCTTTCAATATGTGTTACCTTATTATACCTACTTACTAAACCAGGAGTTTTGAAACTTTGATCTGTATAGCTATTCACAACCACTCGACACGCTTCCGTACCATATCGAACATCAATCAATGTCATCGTAGGACCGAAGGAATAAATCCGAAACCTGAAAATGTTGTCAGTTTAAATCAAATAGACGGCTGTTATTCTTTCGACAGCTGTTGAAGCTCATCAGTATATCAAAATGTGTCATTTTCAAAACGATAGTCTGGTCCTGTCAGATGGTTGCGAATAGCTATGCAGAGCTATCTTATGCAGTCGACGATAGTGGCGCCGATTCCCTTGTTCACAAACTAAACTAAATTTAAGTTCAGTGCATCTTTTTCTTTCTATAAGATTAGTTTAGTCCTTAAGTCCTGTCAAATTAAGATACTCCATAGACAGTTTAGACGTGAATAAAAACATGGCTACTAAAAATACGTCAATTTACGCTAGGCGCTGACTAATTTGACAGGATTAAACTAATATTTATCTTCTGTCCTTTTCTTAGTGAAATAGAAAGAAAAAGATGCACTGAACTTAAATTTAGTTTAGTTTGTGAACAAGGGAATCGGCGCCATTGACTGCATAATATTATTTTTTTTTGTAAAAAACGTTGCCCCATATTAGGAATTTCTCCTGTATCGTGGGTGCGTTTACAAACATCTAAACTCACATTCACAAACAGCCAGACCCGGAACAACTACTTGTAGGTCATACAAAAATATTTGTTCCGTTCGGTAATCGAACCCGCGACACGCAGCGCAGCAGTCAATCGCTTAACCACTGCGCCAACCGTGTCGTCAAAATTTGCATTTCCAGAACAATTCATCGTTTTTCGGTAGTTTAGGCTACATGTTTCAAAATCAGTTTTGAAAAGGCAGCTAAGTACGGCGGACGACGTCATTACGTCGGCGCCGGCTGTCGCTGAAAACCAGCGCGGGGGCTCTGTCTTGCATAGGGTCGCAGCATAATGCTGAGCGATAGCCGTTTTGCGTGGATGTGACACATATCAACCATTATTTGTTGTTTTTTTCTTTATTTTGTTTTTATGTTCTTTTTTGCGTCATGTTTACCGCAAATAAACGTATTTTCTTTCTTTCTTTCTTTCTAAGTATAACAAACAAAATACAATAATCATCATCAATATTGGCCATGCTCCCCTTTGTGCCATGCTTCCTTGGTCTGTCTGAGTCTCATCATCATTATCAACAGCCTATAGCAGTCCACTGCTGGACATACTCCATGCTCCTATTGCACGCCATTCGACTCCATTTTCGACAATTCTCATTTGTCTGAGTCTCATCCAAGTCAAATTACGTTATGTAGGTATGATGGAAAAGGCTAAATCTATATCAAGATCAAAAGCCATTCATTCAAATTAGGCTGAGAATCAGCACTTTTCGAACGTCAAAATTGTATAAGACAGTCCCCCAAAACGCCCACCCTTCACCACTTCCTAGTACTATAGCCTAACTATAGCTATGCAAGTACCTACACAGCATCCATCTTTGTTAAAATTATACGAACCATGGTATAATAATATACTTCGCCGTATATTATTATACCATGATACGAACAACATACCAGTCCATTCACTTACGATTTTTTCCATATTGAGACATAATGTCAGTTGATGATGATGAAAACGTCAATTAAAACTAATGACTCTTTATGTAATAATTATAAACGATCGTTTAATAAATAACGATTTGAAGGACAAGTAAATTAAGTAATGATGATGACAGTTTTGTTTTTAACCGACTTCTAAAAAAGGAGGAGGTTCTCAATTCGGATGTTTGTATTTTTTTTTTTCTTTTTTTATGTTTGTTCGCGCATAACTCCGTCGCTTGCCAACCGATTTGAAAAATTCTTTTTTTGTTGGAAAGGGTATACTTCCCAAATGGTCCCATAGAAATTTCATCAAAAACGGTTCAGCAGTTTGGTTTTTAAACCAAAATTACTGTTAAAAATTACAACTTAAAAGTGAAAAATAAAAACTTTTTTTGCAAAAAAAAACAACCGACTTCCAAAAACGACACTACAAAGTGAAAAATAACTTTGATTTCGGAAGTCGGTGGCAAACAACAAAAATGTGAACCCAACGACACCGACTTCCGAAATCAAAGTTATTTTTCACTTTGTAGTGTCGTTTTTGGAAGTCGGTTGTTTTTTTTTGCAAAAAAAGTTTTTATAAGGAGCGGTCAACTTACTTAGTGCGTATACTTGTGTATGATTACTTCATTTTTAACCGACTTCTAAAAAAGGAGGAGGTTCTCAATTCGGATGTTTGTTTTTTTTTTTTTATGTTTGTTCGCGCGTAACTCCGTCGCTTGCAAACCGATTTGAAAAATTCTTTTTTTGTTGGAAAGGGTATACTTCCCAAATGGTCCCATAGAAATTTCATCAAAAACGGTTCAGTAGTTTGGTTTTTTAAACCAAAATTACTGGTAAAAATTACAACTTAAAAGTGAAAAATAAAAACTCACTACATAAAAACGACACTACATAAAATGAAAAATAACTTTAATTTCGGAAGTCGGTGGCAAACAACGAAAATGCGAACCCAACGACACCGACTTCCGAAATTAAAGTTATTTTTCATTTTGTAGTGTCGTTTTTGGAAGTCGGTTGTTTTTTTTTGCAAAAAAGTTTTATCATAACATACCATCACACCTGTAATCCCCGAAGGATTAGGCAGAGGTGTACGTATCCTTGGCCAGGCACAAATCTAAACTCCAGGCTATTACTGGGTTTCTGATGGAGAAATCCAATAACACTTTGCTCGACCTAGGGATCGAACCCAGGACCTCATGCTCAGCTGGAGCTCTCAGCAGGAGTTTCTTTCTTTCTTACCTACGTAAGCTAGTAGTACTTTTTTTTTTTTTTGGGTGGGAAATCATCAAATGACCTCTCCCGCTCTGGGCTGAGCGGAAGAGCGTGTCAGACTTTTACTGACTAAAACCCACCCGTGTTCCTTCAGTTGCCTGTGCCAGGGGCCACGGTATCTCTTTCGAACAACCCGCAGCCCCGGCGGAAGCAAGTAGTACTTACAACGTCATATACCAAAACTAGCTTATGCCCGCGACCGCGTCTGCGCTATTACTTTGTACGTTTTCGTTTAGCATTCGGTCTGACTTTCTTTCTTCTTTGTCAGCTCTTAAGAGTTGATACGTTGAAAGTTGAGTTGTTGAAGTTGAGCGTGATGTGAAATAAATAGCCTAAAGCCTTCCTTAAGAGTTGAACTATCGAATGCAAAAATTATTTTTCAAATGCGACTGGTAGTTCTAGAGATTAGCGCGTTCAAACAAACTAACTCTTTTGCTTCTTTATAGTATACTTAGATCATTATGAAGTTTGTACAAACAGTACAAACAACAACAACAACAACATGTCAGTATTAGTGATATGGGTTTTACAACAGTTAGCCTATGTGCCCTGACAGGTAAAACAGGTTCAGTACCTCGTTGCCTATCAACAGGTACTTAACTACTTATTACCATATTAGCACAACTGCTTGCTCTCATATTATTCTATTTAAGCCTACAAACTGGTAGATCTGATAATAGTCAGAAACCTTTATCGAGTAAATGTTTTACTACATAACGGGTGTAAAAAGGCACATAACAAAACCGAGAGTTATTTGTACTGGACCATACTTGGGAACCTTCTGGTTACGGAGATATTCTAGGTCAAAATTCCAACTTTTACGGACTTTTTTTTTTACAAAAACAAGTTTTGAATGTTCACAAACACAACTTTAAATACCCCCACGACCCCTGCCCCAGCAGTCTCGACATTCATAGCGATCGCTTTACGACCGAATTCGGTCGCAAAGTCCTGTCACTCCATACATTTCACCTGTCAATTTGGGACTTTTCGACCGAATTCGGTTGTAAAGCGATCGCTATGAATGTTCAGACTGCTGGGGCTGTACTGTTGCATACACCCTTAAGGACAATGTTCTGCGAGTGTTACATTGCATGCGCACTACCGCAAACAGCTTTTCACACCAAAAAGCCATCATCAGCAGTCATTTCCCAGCAATTATTTTTATACAGTATTACTTAGTTTTATGTATAAAATGCGTAGTTGACGGCTATGTGATGTGTCATTTTACAACCTGTAGATGCTAAAGATAAAAAAGTGCGGAAAAGTTTCGATTTCTGGGAGACTCTTACATATTGTGTGCATATATACTCATAATCATGACTTAGTATGGGAATAACTCTGAAATACGAAAGACTAAATCTGCGTATCCTTTTTTTTTTTTTTATTGCGTAGCTGCTGATTGCTATGTGGAGCCCTATTTACCCTAACACAACTAGAGGGCGTCGCGGCAGACCCTGTGGAAGATGGCGGGACGAGCTGGCGAGCGACATCAAGCTGTAAATTTCCAGTTTTAGCTGACCTCGCATTGTATATCTAGGTTTTTCGTACAGTGAGAAGTCAGCTTATACAGGCAACATATGGCTTGATATGTCGTCGTGCGTACAGACGCCAGCACATCAAGCTACTCGTGACTGTCAAATTTTCTCAATCAACCTTGAACCTAATAAAGTAAGCGATAAAGTTGAAATCTATTCAAGAAATTGAATTTGACCGATTGATGTGCTGGCGTTTATTGCATTATGTATCAATCAACTCCGCCTATCTCAGTGGCCTTTCCACAGAGCGCTCTCCCAAGTTGCACCATATCACTCCCGCTATAAAAAAAAACACCATCACCAATTTATCTGTAAGTAATTCAATTATCTACCTGCCACAATCGTAACATCAGTACAAACTCGCTCTAATTACTTGGCGGACATATTTATGGCTATATAACTCGATCAGATGCGTATCTCCTAAGTTTTATTATTTCCGGTGCCACATTTATTTTTAATAAACGCTTGTAATGAGTGGAATGGTGCTTAGAGATGCAAGTGCAAGCTGTGTCGGAATTAGATACGGTGGTTTGGAATTTATTGCTGACTAGCTTCTGTCCGCGACTTCGTCCGCGTGAAATTTCTTCTTCCTGCGACCCACCGCGTCGCATCGTATCGCTTGCCTGCGCTATTACTTCGTTTTAGCTTAGCGTTCTTTCTTATTTTTTTTCTTTTTTTTCTTTTTGCTTAGCTCCTATGAGTTCTAACGTGATGTTAAATAGCCTATAGCCTTTCTCAAGAATGGGGCTATCAAATGCAAAAATATTTTTTCAAATCCGACTGGTAGTTCCAGAGATTAGCGCGTTCAAACAAACAAACTCTTCAGGCTTATTATTAGTATAGATTTATGTTGCCTTTATTTTGTTTGCCACTCTGTGTACCCACATAGCTCTTTGTTTGTTAGCTCGTTCGTCCACGACTCTATTTAAGTGAACAGTTACAAACTCAAATTACCAAGCAGTAGCCAGAATTACAAAACACTAAATCAAAGTTTAATGGCGGTTCGTATAAGACGCGTCTTATTAACGCGTTAATAACTAGTTTGTGATTGGTGCAGTAGAGATTATAGCCTATTTGGGGCTTACATGCAACCTCCGCGATTCCATTAAAAGTTATTGGCATGAAATACGAGACCAGCATTAACTTAGTTTAAGATTAGAAGACAGTAGGCGTCAATTTGGGCTGACAAGCCAAAGGAAAATGATGTAAAACGCGTATAACCCACCTAGAAAACATTAATATGGACTTTCTGGTGGACTAGGCGGGTGGACCATGGGCAACACACGGTAGAATGATTTCTAATAATAATGAATAATTATTGAACATAAGTGATAAACCGTCAGTTCAGTAAGATCTTTTTCCGGTCATGTCGGATTGCCGTCCCATCGGACTATGAGAGCGAGGAAAGAGAGCACGTGTGTCTGCGCACACACTTGCGCACTATAATATCTCTCGCGAAGACTAGTCTCTGTTAAGGATGACCGCCATGGCTGATCTACGATCTGGAGATCTATGGATAAAATACGATTCTCTGCTCAATACTAATGGCAATTTATCGCCTAATGTATCGAAAATGACACATTTCGATAATTTGCCTTGCCTCCGACAGCGGTCAGAAGAATAGCATCTGATAACTTTATTAGAGGAATAATGTTGAAAATTTGACAGTTATTTCATGCAAAAACTGTCTAACGTCAATTTTATTCCTCGAATAAAAGTTATCTGGCGATGGAAAAATCAGCCCTTAAACGGTAATTGATGTTCGATACGGTACGGAAGCGTATCGAGGGGTTGTGAATAGCTATGTTGATCTCTGGATTTTCCAACGAAACTTATATTTCAGATCTTCTGACTGAATTAAGTCTGGTTCTCTTTTGTGTCCTTATAGTTTACATTGTATCCTGTCACCTGTGCACATGATGACCTGCAGTGCGATTCTGTAACCATCTCACCGTGAAAACTTAGGTGAAGTGAGCGTGGAGTGAGCTGTCATTCCAACTAATACTAGGGATTGACACTATTGACAGCACACTCTAAGCTCACTTCACCTAACTTTTCACGGTGAGATTTTAACAGAATCGATCAGCAGGCATGCGTCAGTGAGCGGAGTTGGATCAAACATATTATTTGAACTTTTTGCCATCGATATATGTACATATGCTAAGAAGAAGACTGAATCAGAAATAAAAAAAATATATAATTTAAAAAACCCTCGACACAAAATAATAATAAGTAAAAATAGTGTGAATGTAAAAAGCCTAAAACAATTTAAAAAAAAACTATTAAAAAAATAGCCACAAATAGAACAAAAAAGGTATAAACGTGAAACTCTATAAAAAGAAAAAAAATTCCTTGAAATTATGACACTACGTAAGTACGTATGAAATTTTTTTGATTAAATGTTGTCCCGTCGGGGGACCGCTCTAATTATTAGCATAGCGTTCCGTTGTTTTAAATTTAATTTTTTATTTCATGCTTTTTATAGGGACTCCTTATTATTTAATTTCTTTTATTTTCTTGCGTTTTAAGATTCAGGTAACTTTGTGTTTATTCAGATTTTTGTAATTGGCCATTTTGTGGTGGTGGCCATCTTAGATTTGAAATTTGTCATATAAAATGAAGAAGAAAGGAAATGAATGGTGAAGTGTTGTCTTTCATTTGATACCCATATTGAGGGAGTGAAAAAAAAATGTAATTCGCCATTTTGTGGTGGCGGCCATCTTGGATTTTAAATTTTCATAGTGTACAGTATTCTACTAGTCAAGCCTTTTCATTTGATACCCATATAGAGGGAGTTGTGAAAAAATATGTAATCCGTCATTTTGTGGCGGCTTGAATCGATTTTCAAAAAAACATAGCTAAGAACACTCCCGACAAATTCCCCTTTCAAACAAAAAAAAAATAAAAATAAAATTATAACACCTCCTCGTCTTTGCGTCGGGGGTTAAAAAATATTGAAAATTATAATGTTTATTTGCCAAAAACAGTGCTTTAATTCTCCTTATAGTCTACATTAATAGAAAGGTTTTTTTTAATTAGCTGTTAATGTCCCACCGCTGGGCAAAGCCTCCCATACTCTCCTTCCACAGTTTCCACCTCTCTCTGTCCAGAGCTGTCCAGGACCAATCTTTATGAAAGGAGTCCAGCTCATTCCGCCATCTCCGTCTGGGCCTGCCGCGATGTCATTTGCCATAAAAAGGTTATAAAAAAAAAATAAGACGCAAATGAAGCATTTTGCTTATGAACTCCACACAACTCCTAGTAAGAACTAGGTCTTTACTGTCTCGTGGTGATATTACCATATGAAAATGCGCTATTGTTGCTTATGAGTTTATGGCACATTTTCAACCTTTTCTCTATGCCTAGAGATCGAGAAACAAGTGACCAATGAATAAAACAACGATAATTTAAATCGATATAACTTCTAATACCTAAACTTGAAGACAGAAAATAACTAGAGATAAGAAACTTGTTTCTTGATAGCAAATTCCAATTCATTCATAATTGTAAGGGCCTTTACAGATATGCTAGTTTTTGCATTGGCGATCAGCGATTTTACGACTGCACTGTATAGAAATTTTGGAGGGGCCCGTGGCTAAATAATAACAGCCGCACAGAGGTCGATCGGTAAGGTTAAGCTACGCTTGCCGCGGTTGGTCTGGCTCTACATACCGAGATCCCTCCGTGCCTCGGAAAACACGTTAAGCCGCTGGTCCCGGCTGTCATTCGTGGGTCTTTGACAGTCGTTACGGGTAGTCAGAAGCCCGAAAGTCTGACAACCAGTCTTACCAAGGGGTATCGTATTACCCAGTAACTGGTTGTGGAGATCAGATAGGCAGTCGCTCCATGTAAAATACTGGTATTCAGCTGCATCCGGTTAGACTGGAAGCCGACCTCAACATAGTTGGGAAAAGGCTAGGCAGATGATGATGGATGACTGCATAGAAATTTTTGCGATTTTCTGCGTTCGGTCGAATCATAGATATAGGAAAGAAGGATCGAATAGTAAACTCGAGCGTTTCAGTACTCTCTCGCTTGCTGTGTTTGGGTGCAGTATCAAGATTGCCTGATTTCTTGGTGCCTTGGTGTTGCGTCGGTTTGCGAAGAGGACGAACAGTCTGCCGCTGTATTAAGTAATTTTTGCTGTGCCCGACCAATATGGACCCTCCATATTGATCTTTTACTTTGTTATACCAATACATATGGAATGCAATAAAGAATTAAGTATACAAGGTCTATATTATTCGATTCGCACGAATCTACTCTTGTCACTTTTAAATAATATTATTTTTGTATAGGCAGCTCGCGCGATGTTAATTTATTTGTGGGCGAGACAACTCCACAATTATTAACTAGGCAATTGGCAAAGTATACTTTTTATAATATTTAACTCTTATCAGTTCTGTGCGCTAGTGTCCTTTTTTCTATACTTTACACAAATAAATTAACTGCATGTGAGAAGCCTATAAAAAAAGAGAAGATTCACCCGTTTCGGGCTAGTAAATTCGTGCGAATTGACTTATAAGCCGTTTCCAAAGAGAAACTAAAAATCACTGATACATTTCAATTAAAACTCTCTCTGGGTCCCAAGTTGAATGCCCAGCACAACCCCCACCGTGCAATTCCCTTGCCATTATGCCGGTCGACGAAGCTGATGTTAAAAGGATTATTGATAGCTTACGCAGTGACTGTGCCACTGGATATGACAAAATCCCTGCAAGTATCCTCAAAGAGTCTAGCTTCTCTTTAGCTATACCCATAACACACGTCTGTAACTGCGCCATTGAGTCTGGTACTTTCCCTAATGCTTTCAAAAAGGCTGTAGTCCATCCTATCTACAAGAGTGGTGACAGATCCAACGTTAACAACTACAGACCGATTTCAGTTCTGAGCTCTCTGTCTAAAATTTTAGAACGGATACTCAACAAGAGTCTTACCACATATCTTGCAAAATATAATATATTAGCAAAAAATCAATATGGCTTTAGACGGGGAATTTCTACTGAGGACGCGGTCTTAGATTTCACAAGTCTTGTAGTAACCAAATTGGATGAGGGGCTTAAGTGCTTTGGCGTCTTTCTTGACTTGACCAAGGCGTTTGACTCTGTTTCTGTAACCACACTGATATCAAAGATGGAAAGCATTGGAATCCGTGGCATGGCACTTAAAATCTTCTCAGACTATCTATCAAATCGTTCGCAATGTGTGAAAATTGACTCATGGTATAGTGATGATGGAAACGTCCGTTTTGGTGTACCCCAGGGAAGTATTTTGGGACCCACACTCTTCTTGCTTTACATTAACGATCTGTGCCGGTTATCAATACCAAACTGCGATATATTCACCTATGCTGATGATACGGCACTGGTCATCTATGACGACAACTGGGATAATGCTAAACTAAGAGCGGAGCAATCTCTTCAGCGAGTGATGATATGGCTTTCGGCGAATTTGTTGACTCTCAATATTGACAAAACCAAGATTGTCCGTTTCTCTCTCCCCCACACGGGCGCACATCCCATAGAATCATATGCAATCAAAGCTCATACTTGCCTGAACTTTCTAGATCACAGTACTAACGCTTGCACTTGCCTCACCCTGTCACTAGTTACAAGCACCAAATACCTTGGAGTGCTCATTGATGAGCATCTTAGCTGGCGCCCCCACACTGATGCACTAAGCTCACGAATCAGAAAGTTAATATATATTTTCAAAGAGCTAAGACACTCAGCTGACCGTGAAACCCTGTTTCTTGTTTACCAGAGTCTGTGTGTCTCCGTTCTAACATACTGTATTTCTGCTTGGGGAGGAACCTGCAAGACTTACCTAATCCAGGTTGAACGAGCGCAAAGGGCAATTCTTAAAGTGATGCAGTTCAAACGCAGAGATTACCCAACCACCCTGCTCTATTCTGAATCAAAAGTCCTCAACGTTCGTCAACTCTTCATTCTACGTGCGGTATTACGCCGTCATTCTTTGCTCCCTCTTGATAGTAAAATTTTAAAAAAGCGTAAAGGGTACCCAGTTTGTAATACTAGTCGATGTCGTACTTCTTTTGCAAGCCGACACTTCAACGTACTAAGTGCTCGAATTTACAATAAAATCCATCGTCTTCTTGACATATATACTTTGAACAGGATTAAATTGATAAGCAAGCTTACTAGTTGGCTCTTGAAGCTGTCATACGAGAATACCGAAGGTGTCCTTTTAATAAACTCTTAAACCTTTCATTTATAACTGGCAAGTAATAAAAAAAAAAAAAAAAAAAAAAAAAAAAAAAAAAAAAAAAAGAAAAGAAAATTACGCCTACTAAAAATCACCCACATCACACACACATACACACGTACATAATCACACCTCGTACATAATCACACACTCACTCTCGTACACAATCGCACAACTCTCCGTAACGATGTACTCGCCGCATAATATATAAGGTGTAACGCTTTAGTACGCCCAGACATTGTTCCTCGGGGTGGAGACCTGGTGTCCTGAAACACAGGTTTCGGCCTAGCTTAGGCACCAGTCTCCCACAATATTGTAACGTGTAGCTAGTTACTAAGCAGTACTTGTTGTATTTTGAATATTGTGGTGAGAAAATAAATTTTATTTATTATTATTATTATTATTATTTCTAATACTAGCATGTGTCCGTACCCTAAGGAGGATGTAGAAACCGCATACTTTGCAATTGCAATGCATATGGCAATCATGTAGCGATGCAGGCATGTATTTATTGATTTAATTGAAAAGCAATGCTGATTGGCATCTAAAAGCTTTGTATAATAATCCCCTATTATAGCAAGGAGCACTATGTTATACCTTGTTTCCATTTAGAAACAAACGTTCATCCTTATTAAGGATACGAAAATAGATTTGATTGTTTTTGCTAGGTGGGTGGTAAGTATTCAGAAAAGCATAAATGGATAGGTATTTTCTTACTGGAGGGGTTCAGCAGTGTTTTAAGACACATACTTATTATATGAGGGGCTTGTGGCTAAGTAATAACAGTCACACGGGTCGATCGATCAGGTTAAGCTACGCTTGCTGCGGTTGGTCCGTGGATGACTGACCGTCTTCACATACCAAGACCCCTCCGTACCTCGGAAAGCACGTTAAGCCATTGATCCCGGCTGTCATTCGTGGATCTTTGACAGTCGTTACGGGTCGTCAGTAGCCCGAAAGTCTGACAACCGGTCTTACCAAGGGGTATCATATTACCCAGTAACTGGGTTGTGGAGGTCAGATAGGCAGTCGCTCCATGTAAAATACTGGTATTCAGCATCCGGTTAGACTGGAAGCCGACCCCAACATAGTTGGGAAAAGGCTAGGCAGATGATGATGACAACAACGAACAACAACAACGATGATGAGGAACAACGAAGGTTGTTATGGGAACTTCTATCATCTTACTAATATTATAAACGTGAAAGTTTGTATGGATGGATGGATGGATGTATGTTACTCTTTCAAACAAAAACTACTGAACGGATTTGGATGAAATTTGGCACACAGATGGTTTATAGGATTAACGTATAGGATACTTTTTATCCCGATATTCCCACGGGATCGAAACTTATGCGGGTGAAACCGCGGGGCGCAGCCCAATATTGTTGTAATTGAAATTTCAATCATACCCTTGTATAGAGTAGGTATCTGATTTTTCCCTTCTTTACCATTTCCCTTCTGAAGATGACATTGTCTGAACTTGATAACGACACCGTAATAAAAAATAAACTTTAGAACACAATAGATACCTATTTTCCCCAAAACATAATAGATAGCCTACTTCGAACAAGGGGAGTTCGAGGGGAACTTGTTTATATTGGAGTTTAGGAAACATAAACCTTTAATATTATGTTTCAAGAATACATTCTAACGATCTAACTCATTAAAACGACATGGAAGGTTGTTGTTAGAACTTCTATTATTATACAGTTGTGGAAAGTTTCCGTTTATTTGGACTTCTGTAGGTACTCTCTCCACTAGGTTAACCATTTTTTGACAGATCGAACTAGTGAGCAATTATGTATTTTTTTTTCAAAACTGATACACGTAGGTACGGTATTATAATGTCTGTAAGAAGTCATAAATGAGATAATTCAATGAGATTAGGCAGTTTATATATTTATTTTATGACGCATTTCAAAGTTAACTTTTATGTAATCTGTAATATTAACGTTCTAAGGCAGCTGTCAAAAAACGGTTAACCTAGTGAACAGAGTATAATTAAAATTCTTCCTACATTTTTATTTTCTTTCTGAGGATGACATTATATGAACTTGATAATGACATCGTAATGATAAAGGTAAGATCAAAATAAAGTCAAGAATACAATTTTTTATGTGAGTTTTTTTTTATGTACTTAAGGGGTAATCTTCACATCGGGAGCACACATCACAGGCGGGAGGAGACGCCCGGGTGTCACCACTGTCAGGATTGCCCAGAGGACACGGTGGAGCATACGGTGGAGGTCTGCCCTGCTTGGGCAGAGCACCGCCGTGTCCTCGTAGAGGCGATCGGCAGCGGCGGCGACCTCTCGCGTCCGGCCCTGGTTCAAGCCATGGTCCGGGGCGAGAGGGAGTGGGAGGCAGTCACCTCCTTCTGCGAAGCAGTCATGCTAGCGAAGGAGGTGGCGGGGTGGGCGAGGGAACGCACCTCACGCCTCAGCCGCCGCGGGAGACGCTCCGGGCGTCGGGAGCCGCGTGACGACTCCCGGCCACCGTAGGCGCGGGCCTGCGGGCGGTGAGTAATGGGTAACTCACCGTCCGATCAGGACCAGGCCCGTGCCGGACGGCGTGTTGTGTTCCACGCGCGCCTCAAAGAGATGTCAGCATGAGAGACGGGGCCCCATAGGGCCGTAGCCTGCCAGGGTAGCGGGATTGTCCGAAAGGGTTACCGCTGCCCTGGAACATAAAGGGCTAAGGAAGGAACACGGGTGGGTTTTAGTCAGTAAGAGTCTGACACTCCCTCATGCCTACTTCGAACAAGGGGCCACTTTCATCCAGCTGCTACCAGCCATCCTGTGAAGATCGTCGCTCCACCTAGCCTGAGGGCGTCCCCCTTGGATGAGAGTTGCCGAAAATCGAGTTGAATGGCGTGCAATAGGCTTTCCTATTGAGAGCCTCATCAGCCTATAGCAGTCCACTGCTGGACATAGGTAGGGCTCTGCCTATCTCCAGCAGTGGACTGCTATAGGCTGATGATGATGATGATGAACAAGGGGTGTTCGAGGGGAACTTGTTTATATTGGAGGGTTCTATGAAACATATATATACCTACCTATATTATTATGTTTCAAAAATACATTCTAACACATACTTAATCTAAAATGATTTATTCCGGTCGGATCCCCTGATCTGAAGGCCAATTCTCGTAATTTAAAACGTTCAAAGTCTAGTCGTAGTGTCATCTCGACGACAAATAAATGTCAAAAACTTTTCAAACAGTAGGGAAATTTATGACAGAGGTATTTGTGACAGATTGAGACTGAGATCAGACTGTGGACGTTCTTAAAATTACGAGAATTGCCCCTCTGATCCCTTGCTGGTTGTTATTACGTTTTAATTCTGACCCACTATCAACTTGTCATTCCGTTCTGATCCCCTTTTTCTTTTGTTTTTATTCTGGTCGGATCCCCTAGTTATCTAAACAGATTTTTGGGACAGTCAGCAACAAAACACACGTACCGAACGTGTATGTTAGTATTGAGGAACAACGACCGATATGGAAGGTTTTTGTGATTGCAACTTCAATCATACTCGTATCGTTGTGTAAAGTGTCCGTTTGTTTGGACTGCTAATTAAAATTCTTCCTTCTTTTCCATTTCCTTTCTCGATGACTTATGAACCTGATAATGACACTCTCAACTGACACCGTAAAGATAAATGTAAGTACAGAATTCGATAAAAAATAAACCCAAGAACACAATACCTTCCCGAAAATAGAATAGATAGCCCACTTCGAAACAAACGACCAATATTTTGATAAGGAAGAGACAGACGATCAATACTTGAGAGCAAATTGAACTGTTACGATGAAAAATAATAGAAACAATGACAAAGAATGGTTTCGCGTGTGGCGAGGTCGTCACGCGACGCGGCAACCATTTTGTGAACGTGTTCCCGCGTAAAGGGGACACTTATTACGCAATAAATTACTGTCAGGATGTCACACGCGCTATCGACATGTCTAAACCGACTGTCGTCCTGTCATGGCGGGTGATCTGTACTCGCCATTGCCACAGAATAACCGTGTGCCACACGAAGAAGTATTTAAATGGTTTGTCTTGCCTTTTTCTGGGCGGGCTTTGTGGATAAGACCGGGAAGTGTGGGATTCATACCTCACTAAAACCACCCCAGTGGTCATCATAAGGATATACAGGGTCAGATTAAATAAGTTAGCGAAACTTCGCAGACGTTATGGGTACCGATATCTAAACATGACTTATCAAAAAATAAATGATATTAATTTAAAAAGTTGTGGCGGCATGGACTGCTGCTTATATCAGTTTCTGAATGTAAACTTCATAGACCTGATGAGTATCGACATCTAAAATAAATGTATTTTCTTTCTTTCCTTCTTTTTCTACTTTCAAAAAACAATATAAAACAGATTTTCTCAACTTATACAACAAGTAACAACAATACCAGCAAGGAATCCCATAAAATCTTTTATATTTTATCGTATTTAGATAGCGATACCCATCACGTTTGCAGTGTCCCCAGCTAATTTAACTTGACCCTGTAGAAGGGGGCACCGTGTCCTCTTCCAAGGCCACCCCGGAATGTAGGTAGTAGCCTATTGTCGTTGCAAATTGAATGCAAACACGTGAAAACACCCAGATTCAATACCTCCATTTAATAGTATGAGTAGTGTTTGCTTTATTCGGGAATTGAAACCGGACCGCTACAGTAAGCCAATCGCGTTATTAATTAAACAAGTTTGCATTCTGTCTGTAACTACCTCCTTGGTCAGTTGGTCTTGTCGTCACAAGCGCAACTGGTGACCGTGGAAGGGTCCTGCTCCAGGGGTCGATTCCCAGCACCCTAAATGCGTAACACACTCATCATTTGCCTAGCCTTTTCCCAACTATTTTGGGGTCAGCTTCCAGTCTAACTAGATGCAGCTGAATACCAGTATTTTAAATGGAGCGACTGCCTATGTTGAGTACTTTTTTGTTTTTAGTTTTTGTTTAATATGGCTCTGTCGCAAAATGACCACTTCTCAAAATGACTATTGGTAGCAAAATGTCCCTTTCGCAAAATGTCCCCTTCCTCAAACAGGCATTAATTCCTTTCTTCAGTAAAAAAACTGGTCAAGAGCCAGTAGGTGTACAACACAGAGGAGTACTGTAGTAATGTTTAATCAGTGAAATGGGTAGGTGCATGCACAGAAATATTATAAAGCTGAAGAGTTGTGTTTTGTTTTTCAATTCCATCTATTGCTTTCATTTTGCTTCATTTTTTATTAAAATGGCATTTTTGTATGAAATAAATGTGTTTTTATTATGAATATCTGTCAGAGTCAGAAAACCGAAATTTAGTACTTAATATAATAAATATTAATAGTTTCTTCTCCAGAGGCGCTTTCTGTGAACCGAGGTATCTGGAAACAGTAGTTTCTATGAACAAAGTTTACGGAAAAAAGTGCTATACGTAAGGACAGTGATCTCTGTCAACAGTGCTTCCTATGTACCGAGATGTCTACGAACGATGTTTTCTAACAACAAAGTTTTCGGCGAAACGTGCTGTCTAGGAATAGAGATTTCTATTAGCTCTGCTTTCTGTGTAGTCATATCGTACAAGCGTGTTTCTATCTTAGGTTCCACGCTCGGCTGGCCCAGTGGTAACGACCGCGACTTACGAATAATTGTAGATCGTAGGTTCGAACCCAGACAAGGGGGGCCTGACGAGGGGCTTGAGGCTAAGTAGTAACAGCCACACGGGTCGATCGATCAGGTTAAACTACGCTTGCTGCGGTTGGTCCGTGGATGGGTGATCTTCACATACCTTCGTCCGAGCCTCGGAAAGCACGTTAAGCCGTTGGTCCCGGAGGTCATTCGTGGATCTTTGACAGTCGTTACGGGTCGTCGGTAACCATAAAGTCTGACAACCAGTCTTACCAAGGGGTATTGTTTTATCCAGTAACTGGGTTGTGGAGGTCAGATAGGCAGTCGCTTCATGTAAAATACTGGTATTCAGGTGCATCCGGTTAGACTGGAAGCCGACGCCAACATAGTTGGGAAAAGGCTACGCAGATGATGAACCCCGACAGGCGCTTTACTTTGTGTAAATTATTTCATCAGCACTGCTCTCAAAACGGTGAAGGAAAACATCGTGAGGAAATCGACTTCTCCTTCTAGAAACAAATATTCGAACACATGTGACATCTACCAATCCGCACTGGGCCCGCGTGGTAGATTACAGCCCACTCCCTCACGAATAGAGGAGGCCTGTGTTCCCGCAGTGGAGCATTATAGGTTGACTATGATGAATTATTGAATGCAAACACGTGAAAACACCCAGATTCAATACCTCCATTTGCTTTATTCGGGAATTGAAACCGGACCGTTACAGTAAGCCAATCGCGTTATTAAACAAGTTTGCATTCTGTAAAAATCTCTCTCTCGATCTCTTATTATTATTACAGACTCTTATTGTCCCAATGCAGGGCAACGGCCTCTTCTCATACACAGAAGGCACCAGCATTGATCACCACGCTTGCTCGTCTTGAGCAAGCGTGGTTGGCAATTTCTGAAGTCTTAGGTTTCCTCACGATATTTTTCATCACCGATTTCGTGAGTAATATTGCCCAGTGCTTAGACAAAATTGCTCTAAACATTACCTAGTATATTCAAATTTTATTTGTTTCAAATTGACGTTATTTCAAATTAAATAAATATCAACTTTATTTTAATGATTATTAAGTTGATTTCAGAGTGACCAGCACTGTTGAAAAAGCGTAAACTGAACTTTAGTGTGAAGGGATTAAAGTTATCTATACTTATAATAAATCTGTAGAAGTGAAAATTCTGTACATTGAAAATATCAAAAAAATAAATGGCAGGGGGTGTTACTACACCAACACCGAACCCAAAAATGTGATTAAAAAAATTTTTGTCTGTCTGTCTGTCTGTCGGTCTGTCTGTCTGTCTGTCTGTCTGTCTGTCTGTTTGTTCAGGCATCACGCAAAAACTACCGGTTCGATTACGATGAAACTTGGTATAATTATTCTTTAATATCCTGGGCACCACACTGGGTACTTTTTATCCCGGAAAAGTATATACAATAAAAAACAAACTTAATTTTGCGATTGCGATTCGAACCGCAAATAATAAGTTTGTCGTAGGTTAGGTCACACGCAGTGGAGTTCATTTTTATTCCTTTTACTTTTTAGAGTTATTTAGGTTTATTTTTATATAAGTCGTAGGTATAGATTTTAATTTTAAAGTATAGGTAGTATATTTGATAGTGTACGTAGTGACCGTAGGTTATTTTATAATACTGTTAGGTAGGATAGTCATTCGTATAGATATTAGTTTTTAGAGATTTTGCTTATTTATTGAGTTTAGATTGAGGGGCCCGTGGCTAAATAATAACAGCCGCACAGGTCGATCGGTCAGGTTAAGCTACGCTTGCCGCGGTCGGTCTGTGGATGGGTGACCATCTTTACATACCGAGACACCTCCGTGCCTCGGAAAGCACGTTAAGCCGTTGGTCCCGGCTGTCATTCGTGGATCTTTGACAGTCGTTACGGGTAGTCAGAAGCCCGAAAGTCTGACAACCAGTCGTACCAAGGGTATCGTATTACCCAATAACTGGGTTGTGGAGGTCAGATAGGCAGTCGCTCCATGTAAAATACTGGTATTCAGCTGCATCCGGTTAGACTGGAAGCCGGCCCTGAACATAGTTGGGAAAAGGCTAGGCAGATGATGATTGAGTTTAGATTAGTTATCGTCATAAATAGGTTTATTTAGGTAGGTAGGTATTTTATTTTCTGTTATTGAGTTTATTTATTTTTTTAATTAGGTAGGTACTTAGGTAAAGATATCATATAGGTACCCTCTTAATCACCATCAATGAGACACAATTGGTTTTCTATTGTAATTAGCCACAAAGGGCCCGCGAGATAGATGGCATCCTGGTGCACATACATTTTATCCTGTTAGCACGTTCCCGTGGGATAATTTCCGACATCCACGCGGGCGAAGCCGCGGGCAGAAGCTAGTTTTTCCATAAACTCATATTTGTTTACATTTTTGGCAAATATGTCGCGATTCGAATTTAGTTTTTACTAACTGAACAAAAATAGGTTTCGTAATTGTGTTGGCAAATGAAAACGAAAAATAGGATAACAAGATGGAAAACAATGGACTCTTTTCGTTTAAAATATGAAAGCTTTGTCTATTTGTTGTTGTAGTTATAAATAATGAGGTGCAAAAATGATTTCGACAACTATTTTATTGCCTACTGAGTACAATTTATTGAGGGTAGATAATCATCAGTAATCTAGTCACACTAACTAGATAAAGGCGAAATTTTGTGAGCGTGTGTGTTTGTATGTTTGTTACTTCTTCACGCTCAAACGGCTGGACCAATTTTAAAGAAATGTGGTACGCAGATAGTTTATAACCAGTATTAACATATAGGATACTTTTTTTCCGATATTCCCGAGGGATCAAAATTTATGCGGGTGAAACCGCGGGGCGCAGCTAGTCCACAATAAAAAATATCGCGGCGGGATTTTATCGCGCGATGGATTTTCAACTCTCAGTGTTGAGCCGAGCATTGAGAATCCAACAAAGTGTATCCCAACGCGTCAAAAAAACACACTGTTTGATTTCCAACTCTCAGCGTCAAGCAGTACGTTAAAAATCCAGTGCGCGAAAAAAAATCACCCCGGGAAAAACGCGCCCTTGCCTACGTCAGGTTTGTCCCATGGTACAGTCCATTCACTGCAATTATGTTACCTCTGACAGCAGCAACCAAATAGCAACCTTACTGTAACGATTTTAAAAATCATTGTGACTTGGACAGACTTATCAATGGCAGCAACCCAACAGGAACCTTATGGTAACGGAAATAAAGATCACTGTGATTCGGACAGTGATAAAAACTCAACGGTAAAAGAACTAACTGTAGACATTTTCTAATCCTCTATTTTGTCACAAAACAATAAATTCTAAAAGTTTATAGGTTCGCATGGCTACACATCAAGGTATACATAACGAGTATAAGCTGATTTCTGATTGTACGAAAAACCTATACAATGCGAGGTCAACTAAAACTGGAATGTGAGCCGTGTGCCTACCTATGTAGTTTACCTATTAAACATTTTCAAAACATGTTTTTTCTTTAATTAATAATTATTTTGTTTGTAGAGCGCGTCTGTGTGTTACGGTCATGAAGCATTGGCGTCGATTTCCTTGTTCACAAACTAAAATAAATTTAAGTTTAGTGCTTCTTTTTCTTTCTATTTCATGCTGACTAGTTTGACAGGACTAAACTAATATTTATCTTCTGTCCTTTTATTAATGAAATAGAAAGAAAAAGATGCACTGACGTAAATTTAGTTTAGTTTGTGAACAAGGGAATCGGCGCCATTATCTACTTATACATAATAGTGTAGACTGAAATATAAAATAAACTTCAAAAAAGTAGCGAAAATTAATGAGATTTTCTCGGAAACGACAAAAAAAGTCTTCATCCAACGGACAAGCGTGTCTAAATCGTACTTTTTAAGACCGAGCTCCAAAAAAATACAAGAATATTCCAGTACTAAAACAACATTAAGTAAAGAGATCGTTCACTCCGCTCTCTCTGTCGAAACTTCGTCTAAAATCCAAAGCGTAATGTACCGAATAAATTACAAAATCTTTTTATCTGTAGATCTGGACTCGACAGCGATCCATCTGGGAGGGCTTTAGAAGTTAGAAAAATATCCAAGTCGTTTGTACTATTAATGGTTTAAAATCGGAATGTTAATACTGGCCGTTGATCTTCGAAGTTTGAATCATGTGGCTTATGTTGGTGCAAGCCAGCACCCTAATTTGTAACACACTTTTAATCTTATTAAGAATTAATTTTGAAGGATATTCCTAATTCATTGCTTCATATGTTCGAAAAATGTGTCTGCTCAACAACGTAAATAACGCAATGAATGTTGTTTGACTGTCGTAATGTAAGCTACTGATAGTGTGTTACGCAATTATCTACCTCGCAGTTGGAGGCTGTAATTTGTGTTGCCTTTGCTTTAAAAGTCGCATCAGCTGTCAAAAGTTGTTCAAAGTTATGAGACGTTTAAACGTCAAAAATGTATGGTTAAAGAGACACAATTACTTAGATGAAGGGGTTAATTGTTTGAAAGAGTCATTAGCACTCTTGCAAACAATTAAGCGCTTCATTTAAGTAATTGTGTCTGTTTAACCATACATTTTCATCTCAAATAAAACGAGGAAAATTAGTGTTCACTGTTCTTGACACATTATCTCGCGACGTTATCATTGTGTTTTGTATATTTCTATGGTAGACTAGACCCCCTGCATTGTGCCGACCGCATTTTGTGGAATGCGAGTCTAAACAAAGCATAAAGTTTTGTTTAAACGTTTACACAATAAAGTGTTGCTGTACGGACCGACAAACAAAATTGAATCAACACTCAATCGGTCGCGCAGGGAAAGTTTCATCCCACATGGTTGCGTCAATTATGCGGTGTAGAGTATTAATAAGATGTAGAGTTTGTGTGAACCCGAAGAATTGCCACACTTAAGTGGCAGTGGACATTGCTCGTAGAACAGGTGGCCGATGGGGTCGAAACGGTCTTCGTGTGGCGACCGCGTACCGGGCGACGACGTAGCGTAGGAAGGCTTCCGACAAGCTGGACCGATGATCTTGTGTAGGCCGCAGGAAGCAGCTGGTTGCGAGAAGCACAGAACCAGAAGGCTAATTCTCATAACTCAAAATGTTCAATACCTATCTAGTCGCAATCTCATCTCAGTGACAATCAATGTCAAAAACTTGTCAAACATGTAGGGATTTTAGAGGTATTTCTGACAGAATGAGACTAAGATCGGACTGTGAACGTTCTTAAAATCACGAGAATTGCCCCTCTGGTGGCGGTGCTTGGGGGGTCTATACCCAGCAATGGATGTTTTTCGGTTGAAATGATGATGAGAGTGTGTAATTGAGTAGTTTGTGTGAGTAATCCTACTAATATTATAAACGTGAACTTTTGTATGGATGGATGTTTGTTACTCTTTCACACAAAAACTACTAAACGGATTTGGATGAAATTTGGCACACAGATGGTTTATAATCAGGATTAACATATAGGATACTTTTTATCCCGATATTCCTACGGAATCAAAACTTATGCGGATGAAATCGCGGGGCGCAGCTAGTACAGTATAAATAAGCAAATTTATATTAGGTACATAATATCCGTTACGTGCATTATACAAAGTGTAATCATAATCTTCTTTTAATTAATTTAAACGTAGTGAAACTAATATAATGATATAATTTGTAAAATAAACATCCAAGAAATTGGGTACTTGTTGACAATGTGTTGGTCGTATTATTATTTATTCCTAATTGACTTTTCCCCAACTCTATTATTATATGTGTCTTTTTCTTTTGTGTTTGTTTAGGTTACCTGAAAAACTGTTCCCTCATTAGCAGTTTTCTTTATAAAAAAAAAAAATGGTTTGTCTCAATATTTGTATTCTACCGTTTTGCGTGGGAGTAGCTATAAAAAATATCGTCGTACTATTTACATTGTTCGCGACCGTAAAAGACTCCATTAGCCGCACTCTATAACTTATTCATACTCAAACACAATCTATTGTTGTCTGTTTGTTATACCAATGAGAGTTATGTCTCTATTTCAGGAATGTGGGCTATAAATTTAATTGTGTGAGTTTTATCATTTGCCCTGTGACGTATGATGATGAATGTACAAAGGATTTGGGTCGAACACCGTAATAAATCATGGTGAAATAAACACACAGCAATCGTTTGTATTCCTTTTGCCATGACTGAAAGATTAATAGGTTAACTCAGGTACATTTTTATATACTTTTTTTGGCCAAAAGTCAGCTTCATAAAAGCGTGGGTTCAGAAAGTAAACATTAAAAACTGAAATAAACTAGGAGCTAGTTAAAATGAGTTGATAATATTATCAGCAATACTGCTCGCTATTGTATCAGTCTGTACGTTTGCGTAGGTTTCTATTTTACAAGCTTTTTTTCTTATTAAACCCAGTTAGTACGGGCAGTTTTTATCTCGACGATTTTTTTTCTTTTTAGTGCGCACTGGATTTTCACCGTACGGCATAGCGCCGAGTGTTGAAAATCCAACAGAGTATATCGCAGCGCCTCAAAAATGACACTGTTGGATTTCGCCAGTTATTTTGAAGTCCCATGTAATAGGCGTAAGCTTAAGCATAATCAGCCTATAATTTATCCTATATTTCGCTTATATTAACTCCTGGGACACAGTAGTAACACACTATCGATCTCAATTTTAAGGATATTACTAATCCATTGCTTCATAATTATGTTCGAAAAATTTGTCTGCTTAGCAACGTAAATGACACAATAATTGTTGTTGAACTGTCAAAATGAAACCCATTCCTACTGATATTTACGCAATTACCCCACTGGGCATGTAATAGGGGGAGCCTATTGCCATCAACCGGGCACAAATCGAGACTCCGGGCTGCTACTGAGAAATTCCAGATGGAAAAATTCAATAACACTTTGTCCGACCCGGGAATCGAACCCAGGACGTCATGCTCAGCGGCAGCGCTTGCAACCACTAGACCGATGAGCCAGTCAAGTTCATATTTCAGCTCGATCTATCTAATCTAATATACTAATAATAAAGCTTAAGGATTTGAACAAGTTTTTTTGCATTTTTGATAGCCCAATACTTGAGGAAGGCTATCACGCTAGGACACTTAGGATCCGAACAAAAAAAAAAGAAAAGAAAAGAACATTAAGCAAAATCGAAGTAATATCTTCGATTTTGCTTAATGTTCTTTTCTTTTCTTTTCGCGGGCAGATGATGCGGTGCGACAAAGTGGGTCGGGGGAACAAGATATTTCACGCGGATGCAGTCGCGGGCAGATGCTAGTATTTCTACATGTCCCGGAATTAACGCACACCACCAGACACCCCAATTAGAATATTATGTTATAATCATAATACATACACTGAATTTTTATTATTAAAAAAAACATGTTTTTTTTAAAATAAATTAGTTATGCTGATTGTGGGAGAAAATTATGGTCACATTACAAATCTACGCATGTACACAGTCGCATTCGTATAACGTCTCGCATTGACCTATAACCGGGCTATGACCTATGGCCGGGTGGGGTGGTCGTGGCGGTGTCACTCGACATCGCCAACGCGTTCAACACCCTGCCCTGGAGCTGCATTGGGGAGGCACTCCGGTATCACCGGGTGCCGACCTACCTCCGTCGAGTAGTCGGGGCGTATCTGACGGACAGAGCCGTCATCTACCCCGGTCGCGACGGGAACTGGAACCGGCGAGAGATGTCGTGCGGTGTCCCACAGGGATCGGTTCTGGGGCCGCTCCTGTGGGACATCGGTTACGACTGGGTGCTGCGGGCCGACCTCCCTGAAGGCGTCAGCGTAGTTTGCTACGCTGACGACACGCTGGTCCTGGCGCAGGGGAGGTCGCATCAGGCGGCGGCCGACGCGATGACACGCGGGGTTGCGATAGTCGTGGAAAGGATCCGGCGGTTGGGTCTCGAGGTGGCATTGCACAAGTCCGAGGCCATGTCCTTTCATGGGCCTCGGTACGGGCCACCTCCAGGATCCCAACTAGTGGTAGGAGGGGTTCACATCGGCGTCGAGACCACGATGAGGTACCTGGGGCTCGTCCTCGACAGCCGATGGAACTTCGTCGAGCACTTCCGACGTTTGGCCCCCAAACTGGAACGGGCCGGGGCCGCCCTAAAGCGGCTCTTGCCCAACCTGAGGGGGCCAAACGCCTCCTGCCGGAGGCTTTACGCGGGGGTCGTGCGGTCCATGGCCCTATATGGGGCCCCGGTATGGGCGCGTTCACTGCGGCTGCGAGCCGCACACTACCTGAACGCGCCCCAAAAGGTGGTAGCCATAAGGCTAATCCGGGGCTACCGCACGATCTCGGGCGAGGCAGCAAGCCTCCTTGCCGGACTGCCGCCATGGGATCTGGAGGCGATAGTGCTCGCGCGCCTGTATGATTGGCGCGCGGAGGCACTACGCCGGGGGGAAACTCCGCATCCGCGGCAAACCGCGGCGGAGCGGACGAACCTCCGGCGCGATCTCATGGCGGCATGGAAGGAGCGACTATCGCAACCCAGCGCAGGGCACGCCACGATAGCGGCGGTAAGACCCCTCTTTGAGGAGTGGCTAGAGAGACGTCACGGCGTTCTCACCTACCGCCTGACGCAGGTCCTCTCCGGACACGGATGTTTCGGGAGGTTCCTGCACATAATCAGGCGGGAGGAGACGCCCGGGTGTCACCACTGTCAGGATCGCCCAGAGGACACGGTGGAGCACACGGTGGAGGTCTGCCCTGCTTGGGCAGAGCACCGCCGTGCCCTCGTAGAGGCGATCGGCAGCGGCGGCGACCTCTCGCGTCCGGCCCTGGTTCAAGCCATGGTCCGGGGCGAGAGGGAGTGGGAGGCAGTCACCTCCTTCTGCGAAGCAGTCATGCTAGCGAAGGAGGTGGCGGGGTGGGCGAGAGAACGCGCCTTGCGCACCTCACGCCTCAGCCGCCGCGGGAGACGCTCCGGGCGTCGGGAGCCGCGTGACGACTCCCGGCCACCGTAGGCGCGGGTCTGCGGGCGGTGAGTAATGGGTAACTCACCGTCCGATCAGGACCAGGCCCGTGCCGGACGGCGTTTTGTGTTCCACGCGCGCCTCAAAGAGATGTCAGCATGAGTGACGGGGCCCCATAGGGCCGTAGCCTGCCAGGGTAGCGGGATTGTCCGAAAGGGTTACCGCTGCCCTGGAACATAAAGGGCTAAGGAAGGAACACGGGTGGGTTTTAGTCAGTAAGAGTCTGACACTCCCTCCTGCTCCACCCAGAGCGGGAGGAGTCATTTGATGATTTCCCATCCTCAAAAAAAAAAAAAAAAGGGTCTAGCTTAGTGCAGGGTATTTCATCAATATTGTTTTGTTTTGACTGCACAGCAGAAGTGTGACAACAATTTACGTAGTTTTTATTATTTTTGGGATAAAATATTACCTATATTAAAAAAACTTGAGAGGTGTCAAGGGACACCCGGATGGATCGAAGTTCCTTTCGATTAATTAGTGAAGGAATTGTAATAAAATTTTATTTTTACAAAAAGTGTTGTTACAACTTTTGGTCTTAATTTTTTCCGTCTAGCCCCCTTTCGCAACGCGCTATAAGGAACTTCGTTCCAAAATTACAGAAAACGATTCAGTAAACAATTCTGAACAAACTACTAATGTGCATTAATTAAGTTAGACATTGTATACAACAAAGTAGAGATTGAAATTCATACTTATTAAGATTTAACTATTTACTTTATGTAACACGAAATAATAATGTAAAGATTTAAATTCAATAGACTCAATATGAAAGGGTCCATTGTTTCTTTGCAATTAATATTTAAACGTTATCAGACCGTTGTTGAACTTAATTGAAGTATTCCAATTAAGTGCTGTACTTAAGTGCTTGAAATATAAAATTTGCATAATGTCTGTATTCAGGCATAAAAATGTCAAACTCATTACAGTGATTGCAAGTAAAAAAAAAGCGGCTAAGTGCAATTCAAACTCGTATACGAATAGTTCCGTACCACCGTAAAATATTGAGCTAAAAACGCCGAAAAAAACACGTTTCATTTGACTACTTTTTTTGTTGTTTTTATAGCGGAAATAGAAATAAACACTCTGTGAACAATTCATCTGTCTACCTATTACGGTTCATGAGGTACAGCCCGCTGACAGACAGAGGAATGGACGTTCGGGCAGGCAGCGGAGGCAAGTAATAGGGTCCCGTTGGCGCCCTTTGGGTACAGAACCCTCAAAAGCGGCCAAGTGCGTGTCGGACTTGCACATGAAGGGTTCCGAACCACATTAGAATATTTAATACAATTCTTTTTCATAATTTTGTTAACATGTTTCTTATATTTCTCTTTGAGTTTTTACTTTTATTATTTTTTGTTGTAGCGGCCAGTAGTACAGACTCTGTGAAAATTTCATGAGTCTACCTATTACGGTTCAAAAGATACAGCCCTGTGACAGACGGACGGACGTTCCCGTTGGCACATTTAGGGTACCTATGGAACCCTAGCGAAAGTCGTTTACACCGAAACCCGCCAGAGGGCACGTGTGCAAATGGTGCGCAATAAAATGAAATAATGTTCGTTTATCACAAAGACCGCGTTTCATCGTCCGTAAACGTACGTGTATGCGATATTTTTTACCTTTTCTGACATCTTTAATTACTTGCGTGCTGTTAGACACGTTTTTAAACACATTTTTAAATGATTCATATTTTCTGCCAAGCCTAAATGGAACGGGGCTGGCCACATCTGTCGCATACCGGAGGAACTAGATGGATGCATACAGGGATAATCGTCGGTTGGTACCTCTTCATCATTTAAAGGGGTTCGAAGATTTTTATATGGAGCTTGGCATACCTAATGTCGCGCCATTTTGAAAATGGCGACCACGCATGACACCTATATAAATCAATAGCTGACATCAAAGCAAACAGAAAACGAAGTAAGACCAACCCCGTAAAGTATCACGCTTCCGAGATATTAACGTACAAAGTTGATCACGTGACTCAATCATCAATTGTCAGCTATCGATTTATACGAGAATAGGCGCGGCCGCCATTTTCAAAATAGCGAGACATTAGATATGCCACAGATCTTCAAAGCCCATTGTCTAAGGGGGCTCTGTGAGTTGGCTCCAGCCTCTCGTACGCCTTCCAAAGGTCCGGGACTCCAGGGTCCCGAGATATATGTCAAAATTATCTTTAAAATAACATTTACACGATGTTTGTGTTACCCGTTGGTCCCGGCTGTCATTCATAGATATTTGACAATCGTTACGAATAGTCAGAAGCCTAAAGTCTGACAACCAGCCTTACTAAGGAGTATTGTGTTATCCAGTGGTACCTGGGTTGTGGAGGTCAGATAGGCAGTCGCTCCATGTAAAATACTGGTATTCAGCTGCATCGAGTTAGACTGAGACCCAGCGTAGTTGAGAAAAGGCTAGATAGATGATCTACACGATGTTTTTAATAACAGAATACTTACCGACTTCCTTTATATTTTGCTTTGCTTGATGCAATTTGTAAGTGCATCCGTGCATATTCATGTCTGCCGATCGATTCTGTAAAAATCTCATCGTGAAAAGTTAGGTGAAGTGAGCTTAGAGTGAGCTGTCAATAGTCTCATTCCCTAGCATTAGTTGGAATGACAGCTTACTCCACGCTCACTTCACTTCACCTAAGTTTTCCCGGTGATGGTAACAGAATCGCACTGCATACAATCTTGCTGATTTTATCCTTAGTTGCAAAAGGACAAGTTTACAACAGTAACTTAATAAGGTAAGTACGGTTACACAACCTTTAAGATATAAAAGATAATGTACCTACTAAGATTGTTTATTCAAAATTATAATTAAATACTTACACAAAAATCACAACATACACCTGATTCATTAAAGAAAATAACAATATAATATATTAATTAATATAATACATTCATACAACGTGGCAATGCCGCCAGTGTCTTGGGTATATACACATTACCAGTCGACAGCGATGTGAATGAATTTTTCGACGCTATATTTTAGTTTGTAAATAGTTTTAGTTAATTTAGGATATAATTTTGTTATTTTAATGTTATCCTGTAAATGAAAATAAGTCTCCCGTTGATTGATAGAACACAAATAAAGTTACATTCAAGAGATTTATTAATTTGACTAAAACTATTAGCAAACTAAAATTATAGCGTCGAAAAATTCATCCATCATTCAAAGTTAAGGTTGAATTAATACAAAAAAAAAAATGCGTGTTCAATACCGTAGGTACACGTGATAAAAGTGCAACTTCATAAAAAATAAAGAATAACAGAGATTTGGTGTGTGTGGGAGAGATTGTCATCAGTGGCGTAACTATACACTTAGGGGCCCGTGGCAAACTCATGAGATAGGGCCCTCAATGTAAAGAAGCTCAACCAACGTTATATTTTTTTTTTACTGGCACTTCGCCCGCGAAATTGCGAAATCTACGTGGACGAAACGTAGATTTCGAATTTCACCTACAAAATTGAATAACTCACTGCTTCGTTGGTCTAGTGGTCCAAAAAAGTTTGCATTTCAATACTTATGTTAGGATCCTCGTGAGCGCATGGCCCTCTCGGACCGGGGGCCCCCTCCAACTGCAGGCCCGTGGCATTTTGCCACTCCTGCTACCCTATGCCACCCTATTGTTATGCCACTGATTGTCATACCCTCTAGTGTACCGAACTGTGGCTAAACGTGACGCTTCCTTATTTCACTCTCAATTTTCGTCCAACTATTGAATCGCCGCCTAAGAAAATTCACTTCAAAAATGTACTTTTGCAGATATAGATGCAGATAGCTGTCATACTTAGTTACAATTATTATAGGACTTATTACTATAGTTTAGTTTCATATTTTTATTACAGTACACGCCGCAGTACAAAAGCACGAGCTACAAATAAAATTATAGTAACAGTAGTTAAATAAACCATAATGATTATCTAAGAACAGATCAGGAGCAACTATCCTCTCCTCTCGTGTAACAACACCTCTCTCCCCATAATCACCATTAAAGTGGTGATTCGAAACAATTTTGACTTAACTGCACCGTGTATTGAATGGGTTATTTACACGAGGAGACTTTCTCGCCTGAAGAAGGCGATTATATTATAGACTAGCTTCTAGTCGCCACTTCGTCCGTGTGAAATATAGATATATATATATGTCGGAGAAGGTATGTCTGTGTCTCGTTATCATCAGGCATATTTTAATTACTGTGGGTGTACTATGAGTAGTATTGGTTATAGCACAATAGAAAAACGGTTTGCAGTTCAAATCAGATTACAATTTACGAACAAGTTAGCCATACTAGCGAATCACACACCGTAGGTACTCAACTCAACGATACGGAATGCCAGACAGTTTCTAAGCACATGTTGTTCGTACGATGTCCAATGTTTCTATGTCTCTGTCCTCGAGAGCTCTGCTCACACCGCTCTTGTACTTTAGCTCTTGTCCACCTCTACGTCAGTTCGTAGAGGTGGACAACGAACAACGAATGACTCCGTCATTTATATAATATATTTATATCTCTACTAGCTGCGCTATGCGGTCTCACCCGCATAAGTTTCGATCCCGTGGGAATATCGGGATAAAAAGTATGTGTCCTATGTGTGAATCCTAGTTATGAACTATTTGTGTATCAAATTTCATCCAAATCCGTTCAGTAGTATTGGCGTGAAAGAGTAACAAACATCCATCCATCCATCCATAAAAACTTGCGCGTTTATAATATTAGTAGGATAACACTCGGCAATACTGTAGCTTCCCATTAGTGAATGAATTTTTGGAATCGGATCAGTAGTTCTGAAGATTACCCTTTTTTTTTTTTTGAGGATGGCAAATCATCAAATGGCTGAGCAGAAGGGAGTGTCAGACTCTTACTGACTAAAACCCACCCGTGTTCCTTCCTTAGCCCTTTATGTTCCAGGGCAGCGGTAACCCTTTCGGACAATCCCGCTACCCTGGCAGGCTTCGGCCCTATCGGGCCCCGTCACTCATGCTGACATCTCTTTGAGGCGCGCGTGGAACACAAACACGCCGTCCGGCACGGGCCTGGTCCTGATCGGACGGTGAGTTACCCATTACTCACCGCCCGCAGGCCCGCGCCTCCGGTGGCTGGGAGTCGTCACGCGGCTCCCGACGCCCGGAGCGTCTCCCGCGGCGGCTGAGGCGTGAGGTGCGTTCCCTCGCCCACCCCGCCACCTCCTTCGCTAGCATGACTGCTTCGCAGAAGGAGGTGACTGCCTCCCACTCCCTCTCGCCCCGGACCATGGCTTGAACCAGAGCCGGACGCGAGAGGTCGCCGCCGCTGCCGATCGCCTCTACGAGGACACGGCGGTGCTCTGCCCAAGCAGGGCAGACCTCCTGATCCTGACAGTGGTGACACCCGGGCGTCTCCTCCCGCCTGTGATGTGTGCTCCCGATGTGAAGATTACCCCTTAAGTACATAAAAAAAAAACTCACAAATTTTACCACTTCGATATTAAAGGGGGTGAATTTCACCAATGTTGTATACTCGTACCTAAAATAAAACATAGGTATCTTGGACTTTGGTGAATTCAGCCCTGAACATAAGTATAGACGGCGGAAAAAAGGTAGACTGGACTGGTATACCCCTCTGGTTTTGGTAAACATTGCCTATGCATGATACTCGCAAAAGGAATGATCTCTTCTTTGACAGCTTCCGTAATCAACTTCCTCGCCTGGAAATTCTCGTTTCTCGACGGTCGAGAAATTCTCCCCGTGTAAATAAGCCTTTACTCGTGTCAAAATATTAACCTTTCTAACAATCATCGGGGCTTATATTTAACCGACCTTTACGCCGAGACTCGTTACGATAAAATATCGTTATAATGAGCCCTCGCCGACAGGTTAACAAGCTCTTTCATCTGGCATCGCCCGTGAAATGCTGTCTTTTTAATTATATTGACAGGTGATGATGTTTTGTAGTCTCGGTTACAGAAAAACGTAACGACCCTATTTAGTCGACTCGAGTTTCGACTTTCTTGCGTTGTGTTAAGATTGGTATACAGTTTTTGTGTTATTTCGGGATATCAACACACGTTTTTCATTATAGCTATCTGTTATCATGTTTTCTCTTTTTATAGAATACTACACAATAATAGAGACGTATCATTACATAATAATTGTGTATAAATATTTAGATATCTTGTTGCTACACGAGTTCGTGTTGTATCTATTTGAATTTAACTTTCCAGTTTCGGCTTGGTATCCGTCCAGTAGGCTAAAACAGGCGGATGTCATGTCAGATAGCATGACAGGCGGCAAAAACTACGCTGGATAGGTGGCCATTGGCTATGGTATCAAGTGACAGCCAGATTTAGGCTGAATGAAATATTCACCTAAATTTAGTGCTCCAAATTCGGACTGCATTGATTTTCACGTTCCCTCGGCGACTGACGTGACTGACTGTATCTACATACATAGGTCGGTGGGACTGTGCTGTCGCAAGCGATACTGCTGTTCATAAGCTTCTGGGTTCGAATCCCGGATCGGGCAATGTGTTATTGGATTTTTCTATCAGGAATTTCTCAGTAGCAGCCCGGAATCTGAATTCGTGCCCGGTTGATGGCAATAGATGGCACCCAATTAAAAATAGCTTGTTTTGATTTTATGTATTTTGTTTTCTCTCATTCCTTTCTCTCATCTATACTAATAATAAAGCTGAAGAGTTTGTTTCAGGATTAACATAAGGGATACTTTTTATCCCGATATTCCCACGGGAACGAAACTTATGCGGGTGAAACCACGGGCGCAGCTAGTATGAGAATATGTTAAAGTTAGCGGCCCAAATTCGGACAGCATTGATTTTTACGTTTGACTGACGTGTTGATTATACCTTCCTATGTAGGTAGTTTATGTTGAAAATAAAACAAAAGGGCAGTAGTTGCCGCCGTTATGGGCGAAGTAATTGAAATAATAACTGATCCTGTAGCCTCTGGAGGTTAACGATCTCTTACTAATGGGGGGTCCGGGAGAAATTGACGGGTGCGCGATAAGCGCGGCTTTTTAATGGCGGATGATCATTACCGAGTAGTAACGTGTATGTGAAGGTTTAAATGAATATTGTTGTTATCCTGCGTTACCTATCTTGGAGGGAATTTAATTAATTTGGAGTTCCAGGTGGGTGCGGAAAGATGGTGGGATAAAGTACACCTTAAAAAGATTTATGAAAACTACACGATAAAAAAAGTTACACGCTAAAATACAAGATGACCTGTTATAACAAAGTAGGTACATGTAGGCATACTTTGAATATAAATGTAGACTCCATAAATGCATTTCAGTGAACAGTGAGGAAAAGTGGGTTTCTGATTGAACTACCTACTTCTAAAGATAATTCATATGAATATTACAAATGTGAATGAAACTGTTCGTGTTTTTTCGATCATTATGTTTGATATATACATGGTCAAATTAAATTAGCTAACGAAACTCCGTAGACATGATGGGTATCAATATCTGAACATGATAAAACAAAAAAAAATTGATGATTTTTTGTGAAGTCATTGACCGCAGTTACTGTCTGTCACAGTCGCAGTGTCGCAGTGTCTGTCTGTGTGTTACTGTTGTGTCTTCCAATATCAGTTTAAAAAATCAGTGTTTTTTGCGTAAACTTCACAGACGTGATTGGTATCGATATCTAAAAAACTTTTTTGCAAAAAAAAAACAACCGTCTTCCAAAAACGACACTACAAAGTGAAAAATAACTTTAATTTCGGAAGTCGGTGTCGTTGGGTTCGCATTTTCGTTGTTTGCCACCGACTTCCGAAATTAAAGTTATTTTTCACTTTGTAGTGTCGTTTTTGGAAGTCGGTTGTTTTTTTTTTGCAAAAAAGTTTTTATTTTTCACTTTTAAGTTGTAATTTTTACCAGTAATTTTGGTTTAAAAACCAAACTACTGAACCGTTTTTGATGAAATCTATGGGACCATTTGGGAAGTATACCCTTTCCAACAAAAAAATAATTTTTCAAATCGGTTGGCAAGCGACAGAGTTATGCCCGAACAAACATAAAAAAAAAAAAAAAAAATACAAACATCCGAATTGAGAACCTCCTCCTTTTTTAGAAGTCGGTTAAAAACGATAAAACACATTTTCTCAGCCCATACTTCAAGTAACAACACTACCAGTTGTCGTTACCCCTAAGAAAAACATCATAATTATCTGTTTTATTTTCATTTTATCGTATTTACATATCAATACCCATCACATCTTCAGAGTTTCGCTAGCTAATTTAATTTGACCCTGTATATAGATGAGAGGTAGAGAAAGATCGAGACTATAACTTTTCGTCCTGAATATTTAATATGGGATAATCGTCGGTTGGTGCCTCCTCATCATTTAGAATTGTGTAAAGGGCCTCTGCAAGTTAGCTTTGGCCCCTAGTACGACTTTCAAAGGTCCGGGACCCCAGGGTCCCGAGATATGTCAAAGACAACTAAAATAATAATAGTGAAGGATTGACCTATTTGAATGTATCGGGTCACTAAGAGAGTTACAGTAAGAGACAATCCAAATCTGCTAATCCTTTTTCCATGTACGTTGGAGTTGACTTCTAGTCTAAGTCCATGCAGCTGATTACCTGTACTTTACACCGCGGCTTCGTCCGCATAAGTCTCGATCCCGTGGGAATATTGGGATAAAAGTATCCTAAGTCCAAATCCAGGTCATGGTCTACCCATGTGCCTAATTTCTTCTAAATCCGTTCGGCCATTTTAGCGTGGAAGCGTAACAAACGAATATACAAAAAATAAAATCTTTTTTCTTAATTATAGTAGTTTAGATGGAGCGACTGCCTATCTGATCTCCACAATAGAGTTACTGGGTAACAAGGTAAAAGGCTGGTTGTCAGACTTTGAGGGACAATAGCGCTAATTTGACTTTAATCGTTTCAGCCAGCCATAGACAAAATAAAAAATAGAATAAAAATAGTTTATTGGTAAAAACAAGTTTAGGTATAACAAAGTTTTGTGATTGGATCCTCCTTTTAGGCATACAGTGCCTGTGTTAGGAGAGTTCGCCCTTCCATAGCAAGTTGCGTTATACAAAAAAGCTAAACGTATAATTTTATGCTAAACCTATTTAAATTAACATTAGTTTTTAAGATTAAATTACGTTAAAAAGGTCGAATGATTGTCCAAACCCTGTGCCCAGCAGGGCCAGGAGCACTAGCGATCGGCACGAAGTGATCGATAGAGGTCATAAATTAATATTCTGGAGTGGGCGGGAAAGTAACCTGGTTGTTTTTTTATCTATACCATCAATACTATTTTTTCCCGGAAACCTATTTTGTCTCACTGCTGGGCAAAAGTCTCCCCCATATTTTGCCACTTTTCTTTGTCCTGTGCCTTCTCCGTCCAATCGGGTAGGAACGTGTCCAAATCGCACTCGACGTACTAATATAATATTATTAAGAGCTGTTTTTTACATTTTCTATGATAAAGTGGTAAAATTTGTTTGTTTGTGTGTTTGTATATAGGGGGTATTCTCTAGAACTAATATTCCAATAAAAAAAAAATCACTTGTAGAAGCTACATTATTTCTGAGTGCTATATTATATTGGTTATAAATTATATTTACCTAGGTATATCATGCATATTAGCCGAGCTTTCACAATTTTTGTCTAGCAAGTCGGAAAGAAATACCTCTATTTGTATGGGGCGGGGGATGCGATGCGATGCGTAGGATCGGGGTCCAAAATTTCACGCCAACGAAGTCGCGGGCCAAAGTTAGTATACAAAATGATTATCATAAAGTGTTCATACTTTAATTTCAAGACTTAATACCCATCTATCTTAATAAATACTCTTAACATCAATATGAAAACTTTTCCTCGTTATAGTCTTAATGTTTTCAATTGAAGAGCTTTCACTGAAGTTTCATTTATCTGAACAATAACGTTCGCCCAAAACTTAGAAGTTTGTTACAAGGCTACAACTTTGATATTAGGAGCGGCGCCTAAGTGGGAAGAAGGCGTTAACTGATTGTTATAGATTCAATTATTTTCATGTTCACGGCCTTCAGTAGTTGTGAGCTTGTTTCAGAGTTTGATTAGGGAACTAGTTCTACAATTTCGTAGGATTCGTCCAGATTAGGCAATCGTAGCATGAAATGTAACACATGTTGAAACAAACTCACCTAGTTGTGATACACATTTCACGTTGCATTACATATACAATGTGTAACTGAATTAATGCGAATTATGAAATTAGTTTGTTCAGAATCGTTCACTGAATCAATTTTTGTCATTTTTACTCTGGGTAATTTTTTTTCCCAAAAATAATGCAGAGTACGTAAATTACAGTCACACTCCTGCTGAACAATAAAACAAACCAAAATGCACGAAGTACCTACTACGTAGACGTTGTATAAAGACGGTTAATTTGTGTTAATTTTATGTTTCGTTTCACTAGTTTGTGTCTGTCTAAGGGCGATTACACGAATGTACACATATTACGCGTATCGGCAAGCGTAGTGTGGGACGCCCCCCAGCTAGATGGACGGACTACCTAAAGAAGGTGGCTGGGACAGACTGGATGCGGAAGGCGGAGGACAGGGTGTTGTGGCTCAGTCTGGGAGAGGCCTATGTCCAGCAGTGGACTGCGGCAAGCTGAGATGATTACTCATGTTACAGCTGACAGAGAAAGATGGCGTCGCATGGTGAGGTAAATCACGGCTGTCCGAAATCTCACTGCAACGTGATGACCATGACCGCTCTGTCAAGGGGGCACCGACAAAGATGAAGAAGAAGAGCAATAAACTAGTAGCTATTTAATAATTCAAGAAAAGAAATTTAATTTACGAGCTTACAGCGATATTGCAAATATTGCAATAATATCTAGTTGTTTATTAAAATGCCAACTCAGCTAGTTCATCTGATTTGTATCTTCTCGATCGGAGATTGGCTCCTACTGAACTATAGTTTCGGGACTAGAGTCTAATGTTATGTTTTAAAAAGTAGCTTGACTATGCGTACCATTACTACCATTCATGAATAGTTTACTAGCAAGCTGTACACCAGTTAATACCTCGACGCTCTGAGCACGTTCTAATTATAATTTCTACTGATAGCAACATTGCTCTCATCATTGTCATCTAGACTAGAGCCTTTGACCCCCAGTTTTGCACCGTCCCGATTCTCTTAATTATATCGTCGGTATTCAACGCTCCTCTTGCCCTCTCTAGGGCTCCATTCTATCATTTCCATCAGGTAAGTATCAGATCCAATAGAAGGCCTAAACAAGTGACAATCGCTTTCGGTTTCATATTTCTATAACAACTTTCAACGGAATTGAAATTTCAGGTAAATAATACCCATTAATATTACACGTATAACATCAAATCAAATACCAGTCCCACACATTTTAGATTTTTCCATCATTGTTTTCACTAAGAATGTCACTTTGTCCAAGCCCTTCGTCCTCGTCATTTCCTCTAACAATGCGGAACAATGCTCTGATAAAGTTTAAAGGGTTATTGGTGCCACTAAAACTACGACGGGTGTAGAGCAATAACAATAACAACAATCGTTTCACTTTAAGGTACGGATTGTGTACCTATGAGACCTTTTTCATAGCATTACATACAGGGGGGTAGTTGCGTAACATACTAAAAGTAGCAATGGTTTTCATTGTGACAGTTCATTCACGTTGGTGGGCAGATTGCAGCAATGGTTTCGGAATATCCTTCAAAATGATTCAGATTGTGAAGAAGTGTGTTTATAATTTATTTATTTATCCTCACACCGGAACGCCATACGGCAATTACACCAATGGAGCAAAAAATCACTTCAGGTGCTGCATTCAATCCATCCTGTGCGCGGTGGACATCGAACGAGTGGCGATGTTTCGGGCACGCTAACGCAGCGTGCAAGTGCAGCATTTGTCAATAGCCCCATCACTCCTTCCATATTGCGCACATTTATTGCGAATTTTGGAAACTCAATGATCTTTCAAAGTAAATACATTAAAATTGAAAAACACGGACAATTTTGAGGTGTCATCCTGCCTGACAGATGACAGAATACATTGTGTTACGCAATTAGGGTGCAGGTTGAAGCTAAACTACTGATAAAATAGGCAGACTATGTCATTATCATCATGATTGGCAGTCTTGTTCCGCCCACTGCTGAGTGTAGACCTTCTCCCTTTTGTGTCACGCTTCCCTGGTCTGTGCGAGTCTCATCCAGCAGTGCGATTCTGTAACCATCTCACCGTGAAAACTCGGGTGAAGTGAGCGTGGAGTGAGCTGTCATTCCAACTAATGCTAGGGATTAACACTATTGATAAGCTCACTCTAAGCTCACTTCACCTAACTTTTCACGGTGAGATTTTTACAGAATCGATCGGCTGGTCTTCCCCGCGATCTTCTGTAGGTCGTCCAACCCAACTGGCTATTGGTCTGCCAACGCTCCTCTTATCGTTTTTCGGCAACCATAAAGCGCGTTAAGTGTGGGTAGTGCCTCTGGAATGTTCGCGGAAGTGAGGGTGAACTCAAACACAACTTCAAAGCGTTTATTCCAAACAAACCAATTACAGGTACTTTTGAATTGTCAAGGAGTTGATCAGTCAAAAATATAAAGTTATTTGCCCATTCCATAGCGTAGTAGGTACCTATGGATATGGAGAAGAACGGGTAAGAAACTCCACGGACCCTCTTTTAAATCATAAAATTGTTACAAAATATTGGTTACATCGAACACGTTCAATGCCATTCAGGGAAGCAGAATTGCATCATTAATGTTGGTTAGTGTAGAAATAGTCTAAACTGTTTCTTAAGGACCTTGCTGATAGGATGTATGCAGTGTATGCTACCAAGACCTACAAGCGGTGGTTAGGAAAAGCCGCGTAAATGTTTGTTTTTTAATGTACAAGAGAGGAAATGCGTAAGTTTATGTTTGTGTGTATGTATTCCATTCTAAGGCAAACGTAATGTAGGACGCCCTCAGACTAATTGGAGCGACGATCTTCACACGGTGGCTGGCAGTTGGATGAGGATTGCGGAAAATCGAGCTAAATTGCGTGCAATTGAAGGCCTATGTTCAGCAGTGGACTGCTGTAGGCTGATGATGATAATGATACCATTCTCATTGTTTTTTTTTTGTATTAACAATTTTTTTTTCGTGTTTTTTATGGATCAAGTAGTCTGCAATAAAGTTTTTTATTTACATACTTATAATACATGTACCTCTGTACAGACGCCAGCACATCACGCTCAAAATCTAACTCAAACTCTTTATTGCATTCATGAGTAGGTACATTTCAAGTTCCAACATGAAACCCGGTTAGGGCACGGCAACATAATAATATAATTTTTACATAATCTATCTATTATATATGAATTGAGATTTGTTACTCTCACAAAAACTCGAGAACGGCTACCCAAAACTGTCAAATTTCCCAACAACCTTGAACCGAAAGCTATAGCGTGAAGTTGAAAATCAAATGAAGAAATTTGACAGATTGCAGTAGCTTGATGTGCTGGCGACTGTACTTCGCCCTAAATCTTTGACTATCATAGGTGCATAAACAAACCACAATAAATTATTCATTAGAAGCTAGCACGTGACTTGTAATTATTTAAAAATATGTGATACTAATCGGCGTCAGTAATTAAAGGGTCTACCATTTATTGATTTAAATGTCTGTTATTCAAACAAACTTTGTTATTTGGTTTTAATTATAACATTCGTTATTCGACCTGCTGTGGTTTGTGCTGTTAATCAAAATCAAACAAATTAGAGGATTTTGATAGGGTTGGTCTAAACTTTTTGTGCAAAAGAAAAAAAAAATCAAAGGTCGACGTATTATGTTACGAGGCCAATTAGGAGTCTTATTAGAATCGTTAATTAAATGTTTTATTATTATCGTTCCATAAATAAGTCTTACCTAGTGGTTTGAAATACATCATCACTCTCCCGCCCTTCATAATCAGCTTTTAATGTTCCCACTGCTGGGACACAGGCCTCCTCTCAGTGAGAGGGAGTGGGCCGTAATCCACTACGCGGACCCAGTGCGGGTTGGTACACGTGACATTACTTTGAATTTTTGGTTCTAGGACATGCCGGTTTCCTCACGATGTTTGCCTTCACCGTTTTGAGAGCAGTGGTGATGAAACACACAGAGTAACGTACCTGCCTGGGTTCGAACTCACGACTATAACTTGTAAGTCGGGGCCGACTCGGCCACCACTGCTCTCATCCCTTTTTATTTGGGGTCGGCGCAACATATATTTTTCTTCCATACTTCTCTATTAGTCGTTACGGGTAGTCAGAAGCCCGAAAGTCTGACAACCAGTCTTACCAAGGGGTATCGTATTACCCAGTAACTGGGTTGTGGAGGTCAGATAGGCAGTCGCTCCATGTAAAATACTGGTATTCAGCTGTATCCGGTTAGACTGGAAGCCGACCCCAACATAGTTGGGAAAAAGCTAGGCAGATGATGATGATGACTTCTCTATTAGTCGTCATCTCGGTAGTCATCTCCTTTCTAACCATATCATCTTTCATCGCCCATCCATCGTTTCTTTGGTCTTCTTCTACTCTTATAGCCATTTACATTCATACTTAAAAAACTATCCTACGACATTTTCCTCATTCTTCCATTATTTAGAAATACAACAACTGGCTTTAATCAGACATTTCGTACACAAGACTGTATGTCAATATTTATCGCTTCTACCGTCAAATTATAAATGGCGTTCAAGAGATCAAAAACGCCATGGGAAATATATTGCTATTGACGCCGGTCAATTTCCCCGGGACGTTTCTGGTCTTTTTTATGCGTAGGTATGTCAATACCTGGCAGATGTCCCAACTGTTGTAACGCTCTGTTCAATGGAACTGCAGTATCTCGTGAATCACGTCCATATAGGATTTTCCATACGCGTCGTTGCATTGCATTCTGCCCATCGCCTTTGATAAAAAGTTTATAGCTTCGTTTACCTGTTTCACTGGCCTGGAAGGCCGCACGTCAGTGGCAACAGAACCTGCACTCTAATTGCGTGGCACACTATCATTCACAATATGAATCATTTTGAAGGATCATTGCTTCATAATGTTCGTCTGCTCAACAACGTAAATAACATAATGAATGTTGTTGAACTATCAAAATGAAAGCCATCCCTACTGTTAGTGTGTTACGCAAATAATTGCGTAATACACTAAGTAGTAGGGATAACCCTTATTGACACTCCGTACTACGATTATCCAGCTTAAGATCAAACTGTTGCCAATGGCGTGAAGCCTACTGTATCATGAACACAACGGTAGCACTTCCTTCACGAACTTTTCTGCAAAGAGTAAACTGTGGAGTAATTGTGTAACAGTCTTAAATTGGCAATTCCTTTCATTTTGATAGTCCTGCAACAATAATTGCGTTATTCATGTTGTTAAAGCAGACAAATTTTTCAAACATTTTAAGCAATGGATTACCAATTTCCTTCAGAATCCTCCGGATTGTGAAACAAAGTGTATTACGCAATTCGGGTGCTGTCTTAGGAAATCGCTACCAATCTCAATGAAAGTAAAAGCAAATGAATTGTATTTTTTAGCCCACAACTCAATTGCAAAATAAGACTATACTAAATGATGTTTTGACAGCATGCAATAACAACACATTTGCGCACTGTGAAAGAGTGTGACGACAACACAAATATGGCGGGTTAGGGTTGACTATAAAATATTGAGAAGTTTTTAGTATGAATGTAAGTTTTGTGTATAAGTCACAACTATAAGTAGGTACTCGCAAATATATCCTGAGAGCTGTGGCGGAGAGCTATACTCCAAATATCAGACATTTTGTGCGGAGGTTGATTAGGTAGGGAACATGTCTTTCTGCCTGATCGTCTTTTGTTTTTAATAATATTATTTTTCTATATCAATGTTACTAACACTAGAATATAAGTTGTGTGTAATACTAACAAAATATGGATCACTGGGTCTGAATTAAATGATTTATTATTATTATAAGTGTAAAAGAAGGCCAAAGAAACGATGGATGGACTGTGTGGAAGATGATTTGGTTAGAAAGCGAGATGACGACTAACAGAAAGAAGAAAGTATGGAAGAAAAAGTCATGGTTGAGTTGAAGCCATTGCTGAGTAGTAAAACGAGGTTGGCCATATTGGTGTAGGTACATTTTTGTCTGAAAACTAGTTTATCATGGCGAATCGTGTTACCCAGTAACTGGGTTGTAAGTGGTAAGATAGGCAGTTGCTCCATATTCAGCTGCATTCGGTTAGACAGGAAGTCGACCCCGACATACATAGTTTCATCATCTGCCTAGCCTTTTCGGGGTCGGCTTCCAGTTAACCGGATGCAGTTGAATACCAGTACATAATTTACATGGAGCGACTGCCCATCTGACCTCTACAACCCAGTTATTGGGTAATACGATACCCCTTGGTAAGATTGTTTGTCAGACTTTCGCATTTCTGATGACCCGTAACGACCCATGAATGACAGCTGGAGGCACGGAGATGTCTTAGTATTAAAGATGGTCACCCATCCACGGACCAACCGCGGCAAGCGTAGCTTAACCTGATCGATCGAACCGTGTGGCTGTTATTTCTTGGCCACAAGCCCCCTCCCCGACAGATATTATGTATCTTTTATAACGATAGATGAATATATGCCTATATTTAGCATCACTCAACCCTAAATGACGACTATTAGCACTCGTCCTTCATGTCGAATAGTCGAGCATTAAGAACAAATATAATGATGGAGGTATATTTAATGATCTGACGGTTTCTCAGTAAAATATAATAGTAAATATTTATTCGAATCGTACACATGTAATGGAGGTACACAATCACGAACTATTTGAAGACGAACATAAGAAATCACATATTTGAACTAAATTAACAAATAATCTTATTGTTCAAATCAAAGAATCTTGTATTGCCTACTGCAACGATTCTCACGAAACCTTCAAATGATTTTGAATCTTATCTTGATGTATAAAGGATTATAAATCGCAATAACCTTTTGATGCCTAATCACGTATTGGTATGGTAATCAAAGTCTAATTTATTTGACATTTGATATTTCAGAATCAACAAAGTTTACCTGCAACTTTGATGGTAATTGGGAATTCTGTTTGAATAAAATTGTGTCAAGAAATCGGTTTTGAATATTAAATAAGTAATAGAGAATATAAAATAGGAAACCAATTAAGCCGTATTGACCTGTCGATAGCCTTACCGATTTAAATATTTATTTATTTATAAAGGTACACCAACAAAATATCATATAAGAGTAGATAACAGTCATGGGCGTATACAGTTCCCAAAAACGGGTGAACAAACATTCTCAAATACAGTGATAACCTACAGTATAAAAATTAAGAAAAAAAAAATTAAGTTCGAAATGTATAAAAATTAAGTGGTAACAAACTATTTATACAGAAATATAAAATGACACAAGAAATAAGTTACAGAGGTTGCAACAAATACATACATACTAACACAATTAATCCTTAGATTGTGTGGGTTACGTGCTTTGGGACCCTAAAATTTGAGTTTTAAAGATATTTACGGAGTCATGATATGTATATGTCAACATCTGGAGTGGATTTTATATAAGAATTCATCTCTCGGATGAGCCTATTGAGAGGTGAGTTTACTCCTATACTTGTTCTGGATGCTTTAGTGCAGAATAAGTGGGTAATGGGATGTCTGGGTAAATTATAGGGGATTTTTACTCCAATTGGTCAGTTAATTTATCGCAGTCCAATTTATTGTTAACCAATTTAAAAAAGAACATGAGATCTTGTACCAGGCGACGGTCGCGCTTAGTAAGCATTTTGTAACATTGAGTGCGTTGTTCGTATGGACACCGGGGAGATATATCACCGAAGGCATATCCCAGGTGTTTTGTGAAGGCCCTTTGCTTTCTACTTTTTGTGAGTGTACTGCCTAGTGCGGGCTCCACACCACGCTGGCAAGTTTAAGGTGGCTCCGAACTAAGGCGTTATATAGCACAATTTTTGTTCTTACCAGCTTAAACCCTTTAGTGCTTTTCTTAAGAAATCCTAGTAGCCGTGCCGATTTCGTATCAATACTATCAGTATGGCTTTTGAAGTTGACTTTACTATCCTGTCCTGTAAATATTAAATGTATAGAAAACTTGAAAGCAATAACATAGACTTTGCATATGTTTTTCTGAACCAATCGAATATCGAACAAAACATTGGTTAGTATGTAAAGCAAAGTGTTCAACTACGGGTTAAATTACATACTAAGTAAGTAGTAGGTACTTAGATTTATTCCAAATCACAAATGAAGCTTTATTATATTTTTATTAAAAAAAAAAAATCTTTTGTTTATAGATTCAGGGTGCAGATTAAACACTATTTCCCGTGACCCAAGGGCTAGCTTTTACTTTGGCCAGAGGTTAAGCATTGCCATAAAACGAGGTAATGCCGCCAGTCTCTGGGGTACAGACGCCAGCAGGTCAAGCTACCCGAAACTGTCAAATTTTCTCAATCAACCTTGAACCTTAATGCTTTAGTGATAAAGTTGAAAATCTATTAAATAAATTTGACAGATTGTAGTAGCCTTGACCTGCTGGCGTCTGTACAATACCAGTCGACAGCAATGCGGAGGAATTTTTTGACGCTATATTTTAGTTTGTGAATAGTTTTAGTTAAGTTAGGTTATAATTTTGTTATTTTAATTAATTAATTAGGTTTTCATTTACACTGTATAAATTCAAATAAAAAAAGTAAACCTACATGGGCACTTATTAATCATCAGAAGCTAGGGGCATATTTCCAATTGGTCGTTTACGAGAAGAGCCGGCAAGAAACTCTACACGTCATGACTGTATAGGCGCCCAATATTTTGTGAATCGTTACAAAACAACAGATTGGAAAGCTAGTTCGGTTAGGATTTGTAGCTCAAATTAAAACCCTAAGGCCGCCTATCGATCATAACACAAGAATAGATTACAATAATAATTCACACATCACAAGCGGCGTCTATTTTCCACTTCCCTATTACCGCGGCTTGACCAAGAGATCCTCATTCCTCTATCTTTGATAATTAAGTGGTTAGCGGCCAATGGTCATTCTTCATCATCTCCACATTGGCCCATAAACATGGTATAAATCGGGCAGTTTTTACGAGGCACTACTAAATGGTATCAAAGAATCTAATTGCTTCATTCTGCTCGACTCCTCGATTACTGCATACAATGGCGCTGTAAAGTTTATTTTTCCTATTTTGTAATAAACTTTCATGCTTGCAACGTTCTGGGGTTTATTCGTTTTTTTTTAATAGCTAGTTTGCAATAATAAGTTTGCAGTGGATTTTAGTTTTAATCAGTTTTATGTGTGAGTTTATTGGAAACAGTTTTTTCGTTCATTTATTGAATTAGTAGCAGCGCCCCGCGGTTTCACTCGCATAAGTTTCGATCTCGTCGGAATATCGGGAGAAATCCTATATGTTAATCCTGATTATAAACCATCTGTGTGCCAAATTTAGCGTGAAAGAGTAACAGACATCCATCCTTCCATCTATAAAAACTTTCGTTTATAATAATAGTACCTAGGAAGTAGGATGGTAGGTAGGATTATCATCTGGTTACTGGGTAACACGATACCCCGTGGTAAGACTGGCCAGACTTGGTATCAAATCGAATTGATTGTTTCTCTTCAGAAGACATTCAAATAAGAAATTAAATAAGTAACCGACATTAGTCTTTTGTTTTCTGATACTTACGAAACGCTCAAAATTCGATCACTCCACATATAGCCATTGTATTTGCGAAGGAACGGATCAAAGTTCGGAAGCGCCCCCGAATGGACCCGAACACACGAACCTTCGCTGGTTTGGTAACGGGTCCCATCGGATGCAAGAATGACATCCGACATACGACAACCTAAATTGATTATGTAAATATTTATTGTGCTACTCATCAATTCTTATGAATGCGCGTTAACTTGCTTTGAACCTACCAAAGCAAATTAACGTTAAGAAAAGGACAGAAGATAAATCTAATATTTATTCTTCTGTTTAGTCCTGTCAAAGTAGTCAGCGCCTGACGTAAATTTACGTATTTTTAGTAGGTAGCCATTTTTTTAATCACATCTAAACTTGTCTATGGAATATCTTAATTTGACAGGACTAAACTAATATTTATTTTCTGACCTTTTCTTAATGAAATAGAAAGAACAAGATGCACTGAACTTAAATTTAGTTTAGTTTGTGAACAAGGGAATCGGCGCCACTGTATTTTTTACGAATAGGCACTCGAACTTGCAGATTTGAATTTCGTGAAGTGACAGTTTCCAGTTTCTTGCCTATTTACATTAACTTTTATCATGTTCTAAGTTAAGAATCGTGGCTAAGAAGGACCAAACACACGACTATAAACTTTTAGTGTGTATAAGGTAATTTCTGAGACGATCACCATTGTGGCCCAAATCATTTCAAGTTAGTAGTCATCTCGTGAACCACATTGCTCCTCCTTTTACGATCTGTTCAAGAGTCTCTGGCCGTAAATATTTTCCTCTACTTTGAACACGATTTTGTCCCTCATCATAGTTTTTATGTTACATAATATCGCTACCGACGTTTATGAGACAGACAAATAATTTATGGCCCGAGGAATATCCTGACAAAATATGTTTTACATACAAAAAAAAAAGAACATGAATATCTCCACAATCCGAGTTAATAATTAAACCGTTATTGTCTGAGACACAGACGTTATTAAGGGGGAAGCACCACGGTAAGTTAGAGTTCATATAATCACATTGAATAACTATTTCAATCTCTATTTCAAATCAATAGGATTATATGAACTTTGAGGGTTGTATTGATGATTTGAATGATTACAATTATGTAAATACATACTTGTTACGCTCGCGAATCATATTTTGTTCAACACACAACCCGACAATGTCCTGCAAATTGTAAAAAACTTAAGAAAACTTGAATTTCGCGGGCTACCTTAGCGCATCCCCCATAGACTGAAAGTTTTTTAGACGGCGATTCGATAAATTGGACAAGAACTGAGAGTGAAATTTCAAGGACACGTCACGTTCAGGCTCATTTCGGTACATGAGAGAGAAGAAAGATCTCTCTCTCTCTCAGTCTCTCACACTAAAAGTCTTATTCTTTTTTTTGTAAATTATTTAACAATTGTAGCAATATCTACCTCAAATTATATTTAATTATGTTCATAAATCTAATTATCAAAGGTCAATTCCCTTAATTAAAATGTTCAGAATCTAGCCGCAATCTCATCTCAGCGACAATCAATATCAAAAACTTGTCAAAAATGTAGGGAAATTGGAGGTATTTTTGATTGCGACTGATATCAGACTGTGAACGTTCTTAAAATTACTAGAATTGCCCCTCTGCTCTGCTGTAATTACAGCAAGAAATGAAAAACGCGAGACGAATCACACTTTAAGCTCTTGACGATTGTAAAAAATACAATCAGAGCTGCATTTTTGTTGTCAATTAGAGGTCTCTATAATACCTACCCAAATGTAATTACAGTAAATTACTGTTCTTATCCGTGTGAGCTGAATTTGTGGCTCATTTGTAATGTGATGCAACCTGATGCTACTGTGGCTTAGCAAAATCTATTTTTGGAACGAAATTCCTTATCGTTCACGGCAGAGGTTACTGCAGCTATCGACAAGAAACACATGCCGCTCGTTTATTTGAGCACCGTAGTCACAGTCATACACGAGCGGCAGGTTGCAGAACCTTTTCCACGATTTCAAAGTGCAGACTGCAGATATACAATATCCATCAACATCATCATCTGCCTAGCCTTTTCCCAACTATGTTGGGGTCAGCTTCCAGTCTAACCGGATGCAGCTGAATACTAGTATTTTACATGAAGTGACTGCCTATCTGACCTTCACAACCCAGTTACTGGGTAATACGATACCACTTAGTAGGACTGGTTGTAAGACTTTCGGGCTTCTGACAACCCGTAACGACTGCCAAAGATCAACGAATGACAGCCGGGATCAAGGGCTTAACGTGCTTTCCGAGGCACGGAAATTATATTGTTTTATAGACAATATACAAATAAAGAACCAAAAATATTATTAGCAGTAATATTTTGCCAGACAGCTGATATAGTTTACTGCCAAACCCATAAATCCACTACGAGCAATATAATATTGCTCCTATTTGTGAACTCAATTTATTTATTCCATAACTTATAGCCCAGTTTAATTTACATGAGCAAAATATATTTATAATCATTTATTTTGATACTTATTTATTTATAGGAATCTAATTTTACAGTGAGATCGCGTTAATATAGTTATGTTCTTGAATTAGATATGAAGATACATGAATAGAACACTAATGCTTAGTCTCGTCTCTAAATCTAGAAGGAGAGAATTTAATCTGACACCTCTCCTTGCTGAAATGTTTCGTCTGGCAGCGCCCGGGCCCGCGGTGCCACCCGCTAAAATTTTAGGAAAGGCGATTGGAACTTGCGTACCTATATATTGTTACATAGATGTTTAAAATAATCACTCTAAAATATTATTATTCTAACTATGCAACAAGATGTAAGCAAGTTCAAAAAATATGGATGTCACGTGATCAACTTTGAACGTATATCCCGGAAACGTGGCGCACTTTACGGGGTTTGTTCTTATTATGTTTTCTGTTTGTATTGATGTCAGTTATTGATTTACGGTATATTCCCAGTCGCCCTCACATGGACTGCCATCAGGAGGCAATCGGGAATAAAATTCCCAGTTGCCACCGGGTGGCGACAATTAGAAAGTTATTGCCCCCGCTTCAAATGGCTGTATACTGCGGCGTGGATCGCCAACCTCCGCCCGACTGGGAATATTCGGATTTATATGGGTTTCATGCGTGACCACCATTTTGTTTTTTTTTTTTCTCAAAATGCCATGCGTGAAACCTATGATGTTGATGATGATTTGGATATTGTATATATCCGCAGGCTGCAGTTTGAGATCGTGGAATAGGTTCTTAATAATGTAAGGTATGTTGGGGTCCGGAGGACACGGTGGAGCATACGGTGGAGGTCTGCCCGGCTTGGGCGAGCACCGCCGTGACCTCGTAGCGGCGATCGGCGGCGGCGATCTCTCGCGTCCGGCCCTGGTCCAGGCCATGGTACGGAGCGAGAGCGCATGGGAGGCCGTTAACTCCTTCTGCGAAGCAGTAATGCTCGCAAAGGAGGAGGCGGAGCGCGTGAGGGAGAGGCAATCTCTGCGCCCTCACGCCCCTAGTCGCCGCAGGAGAGGCCCTGGACGGGAGTCAACAGCCGACTCCCAGCTACCGTAGGGGCGGGCTTGCGGGCGGCGAGCAATGGGCAGCTCACCGCCCGGTAAGGACCAGGCCCGGGTCGACGGCGCGTTGTATTCCACGCGCGCCGATGGCAGCACGAACTGACGGGGTCCACTAGGGGCGCTAGGGCCGATGCCTGGCAGGGCCGCGGGTTGTTCGAAAGAGATACCGTGGCCCCTGGCACAGGCAACTGAAGGAAGGTGGGTTTTAGTTAGTAAAAGTCTGACACGCCCTTCCGCTCAGCCCAGAGCGGGATTGATTTCCCACAAAAAAAAAAAGAAAGTATGTTGGGGTAACGAGGACGACACAAATTCTCGGCCAATTTGGCAATATTTTATTAATTAAACATCATTGTGTAGGGCAGGAAATCTGCTGCAGAATTTTGTAGGGAATAATTTGATACGTACGGCCTCTCCCAGCGCCGAAGTTACCCCAATATACTCTAATCATCATCTTACTTAATCAATATATCATAAGCTGCTGGAAATAGGAGTCACCCAATGACCGTAATAATGAAAGGGCGATAAGGAAGTTGTCATAATAATCTCCTGAAAAAGGGATTGGTAACTTTTGTCATAAGTAGTTATGATATGTCACTTTTGTTTCCGTTTCGTTCAATATTTTATAACTTATGGTAATATGAGCAAACTATCTTACTGAATATCGTTTCAGGAGTTTTGTAACAACGACGCTACCGCGGGTATTTTTATTGACATGAAAAGTTGAGATATTCCACTTAGAGCACAGATTTGAACGGCACTTCCGCGAACGGCACATGAGCACTTCCACTAACCGCACTGAAACAAAATTTCGTAACGTGCGGTTCGGAGGAACAGTTTATGAAAAGTTTACACCTGTTTGACTACGCAGTGACGTCACACAAAATAAAAAGACTATATTTGAATTAAGTATTAAGTATTTTCAATTTATGGAACAAACTGAATGTTATACTCAACAAAGTTCAAATTCCATTGCAAGCAAAAACTTATTAGGACCTTTTTGTTACAAATGGTCACTTAAAAAATCAACTTAGAATCTATTTCTTTAAAGTAAATAACTGATTGCGTGGCGATGGAATGTAAATTATCTGAGATTATGAACACTGCTGTTAATAGTGTTGGCCATCCATTATATCGATATTTCAAAATTGCTTGTTTCCTTCAATTACAAATTAACCTGTGATGTAGCGGAAGTATAAACATCTGTAGGTTACTATTAAGCAGTCTGCTTACTGACCTTAATAATACCAAAGAATATAATTATTTTATGCACTACCATACATTAAAACCACACAAGCAGTATTAAATCGTCTTAATTTTGCAACGCGGCTTTTAAATACCTCATTTAAAACTCGTAGTATTTCACGTAAAATGACGACATAATTAAACACTTAAAAACGAAATTAAAATTAAACAACCCTCATTTTGTAGGAATTCTATTCAAATGGAATTAAATATTTCGATATATCGAAATCCTACCTAGTACCCATTTCGAAATATTTAATTTTAATAACAAAAGTTTATTCAACAAACTCGACCTAGATACATTTACCAATAACTGTAGCGAGCCCTAATTGACAATAAAAACATTCATTTGTGACATCGGTCTATATTCCCCTAAGGTAGAGGCAGAATGTCAGATGTTTACTGTCAGCCACCGATAGTCCGTCGATGACAGAGGTTTTTATTAATTGGCCCCATGGGGCTTGCCCGCTCCAACGACCAGACGCAATCCCAAACTTTGGCTGTTACAGACATTTTTTTGTTGAAAAAAACTGATACAAATACTGTGTCTTGGTTTTTCTGCACAGCAGTTTTTTTTTAACTTATTTTTCAATTTAGCACGATAATAATTCGAATTTAAATTATTATAAACCGAATCGTTACTGTAGGTAGCTAGTACAAACAATGTCTTCTGTTTCAGTGACACGGCCAGCGAGGTAATTTCGTAACACACTAACAATAGGAATGGCTTGTATTTTGATCGTTCAACGACATTCATTGTGTTATTTTTGTTGTTAGGCAGACAAATTTTTCGAACATATGAAGCAATGGATTAGCAACATCCTTGAAAATGATTCAGATTTTGATTGACAGTGTGTTTCGCAATTAGGGTGCCGGAAATGATGGTATGATTGTGATATCAGACCTTATGGTCGTCAACTTGTTCTTGTTTGTGTTTGTGATCTTTCTCTGCATATTTTCTTTCTTTTTCTTTTCTTTCAGTGGACATTGGACAAGGGTGGCTTATGGTGATCATTGCTCGTTCTTCCTCTTTATGAAGAACAGGCCTATTATGAGAAAATAAAAGAAATGAGAGCAGTGGCTCAGTGGTAACGGCCCTGACTTACGAGTAGGTTCGAACACAGGCAGGCGCTTTACTGTGTGTAAATAAAAAAACATCGTGACATCTACCAACCTGCACTGGGCCCGCGTGGTGGATTACGGCCCACTCCCCATCACTGAGAGGAGGCCTGTGTCCCAGCAGTGGGAACATTATAGGCTGATTGGGCCCAGCCCCAGCAGTCTCGACATTCATAGCGATCGCTTTACGACCGAATTCGATCGCAAAGTTCTGTCACTCCATACATTTCACCTGTCAATTCGGGACTTTGTGACCGAATTCGGTCGTAAGGCGGTCGCTATGAATGTCGAGACTGCTGGGGCTGGTGACCTGTAATACAGGTTTTTATGTAAACCTATCTCAGGCTCCAGTCTCTCATAAAGTTAGCTCCTTGTTGGTGCACTACTGTCAAACTTAAGTTAAGCTGTTAAGCATTATGTTCATAAGTTGTGTAGAGAAAATAAACGTTTTATATTATTATTATTATACTATGAGAAAGTAAGGTACTAGAGTGTTTTATAATATCAGTCGATCTAAAATATGACGAAGCAATATGCACGTAACCTTTTAATAAAAAAAAAGATCAACATCAAACATCTACTCAAGTATGATACACACCTGCTTCTTTCACCCTTTTTGTTGAACATAAAAAGGGCATTTCGTAATGTCGATCTCTCAACAGCCATTACGATCGACTGTTTACCTGTATTTCTTGTTTACGAGCTTTGAGTTAAACGTAAACGTGCGCGTTCAACGTGGCACACATTTTGATCTAAAACTGTAGTAGCTTTTGAAATATTTGGATACCTATTTGTGAAGTTTTGTGTAATCATATGATCTGACTAAGATTATGTCTGGACTTTAAAAGAGACTGTGACCTCTGAGTTTGTTTCGGCCTTTCTTCTCAAACTAGTCAGATAGGAAACGCCGACATAATCTGGTTTTTAAAATATAATTAACGTGTAAAAGTGTTTGTACAAAACTACTTACAAAATAAAATCATTTATCATTTGATATCAGCTCTATCAAGTTTTCTACTAATAAAGTTACACATTCACAATAGGTACTTCTAAACTATAACAATAATTCGATGACTGAAGTTCTTTCTACTATGTATATACTGTATATATATAAGATAGTATAATAACATGCATCCGAATTGCGTAAAACACTATCAATCACGATCTGAATCATTTTGAAGAATATTGTTATCCATTGCTTCATATGTTCGAAAAAATTGTCTGCTCACGAACGTAAATAACGCAATGAATGTTGTTGAACTGTCAAAATGAAAGCCATTGCTACTGTTAGTGTGTTACGCACTACCCCGCTGTATTAAGACGTCGGGAGACAAAGTCTTCTCCACCACACCTAATTAAAAAGTAAAGAAAAAGTTTATAACCAAAGTAGTGAATAGATTGGTACCTTACTTTTTCGACCGCATCATCGCATAACATTAGACAAGAAAGAAGTAAAAATAGATTTATTTGTTACAGAAATATATACGTGTATATGTAGCACACGGATATATGCAAAACGTTTATACAATTCTGCGTGTTCAAGTTCTGTAATTATGGTAAACCGCTGAACGTTGTTCAGTTGTTTTACATAACGGAGCTGTTTTGTAAAACCACTAGCGGTATTGTAAAACAGCGGATTCTACAATCCGTCTGCGACATATACAAAAAGATAAGTTATCTCTAATCTATACTTATAATAAATCTGTAGAAGTGAAAATTCTGTACATTGAAAATATCAAAAAAATAAATGGCAGGGGGTGTTACTAGACCGACACCGAACCCAAAAATGTGATTAAAAAAATTTTTGTCTGTCTGTCTGTCTGTCGGTCTGTCTGTCTGTCTGTCTGTCTGTCTGTCTGTCTGTCTGTTTGTTCAGGCATCACGCAAAAACTACCGGTTCGATTACGATGAAACTTGGTATAATTATTCTTTAATATCCTGGGCACCACACTGGGTACTTTTTATCCCGGAAAAGTATATACAATAAAAAACAAACTTAATTTTGCGGTTCGATCCCTAGATCCGATTACTGTACCAACCGCAAATAATAAGTTTGTCGTAGGTTAGGTCACACGCAGTGGAGTTCATTTTTATTCCTTTTACTTTTTAGAGTTATTTAGGTTAATTTTTATATAAGTCGTAGGTATAGATTTTAATTTTAAAGTATAGGTAGTATATTTGAGATTTGATTAGTGTACGTAGTGACCGTAGGTTATTTTATAATACTGTTAGGTAGGATAGTCATTCGTATAGATATTAGTTTTTAGAGATTTTGCTTATTTATTGAGTTTAGATTGAGGGGCCCGTGGCTAAATAATAACAGCCGCACAGGTCGATCGGTCAAGTTAAGCTACGCTTGCCGCGGTCGGTCTGTGGATGGGTGACCATCTTTACATACCGAGACACCTCCGTGCCTCGGAAAGCACGTTAAGCCGTTGGTCCCGGCTGTCATTCGTGGATCTTTGACAGTCGTTACGGGTAGTCAGAAGCCCGAAAGTCTGACAACCAGTCGTACCAAGGGTATCGTATTAACCAATAACTGGGTTGTGGAGGTCAGATAGGCAGTCGCTCCATGTAAAATACTGGTATTCAGCTGCATCCGGTTAGACTGGAAGCCGGCCCTGAACATAGTTGGGAAAAGGCTAGGCAGATGATGATTGAGTTTAGATTAGTTATCGTCATAAATAGGTTTATTTAGGTAGGTAGGTATTTTATTTTCTGTTATTGAGTTTATTTATTTTTTTAATTAGGTAGGTACTTAGGTAAAGATATTATATAGGTACCCTCTTAATCACCATTAATGAGACACAATTGGTTTTCTATTGTAATAAGCCACAAAGGGCCCGCGAGATAGATGGCATCCTGGTGCACATACATTTTATCCTGTTAGCACGTTCCCGTGGGATAATTTCCGACATCCACGCGGGCGAAGCCGCGGGCAGAAGCTAGTAAAAAATAAAAAACCAGAATAAATCAGATCACATTAGGTATGGCAGTGGTCAAAGGCAACCTAATCCGATATAGCAAAAGGTAGGATATGAGATTTCAGTTTTTTCGATAGTATTAAAGAAAACGGCGAAAGTTTAAAACCATGTAAATTAGGCTACTTATATGTTTAAATTTTTGGGTGCCGAAGGTAGGTAGGACAACCATGAAAGTTTACCGCATTAAACCTTTATTTCTTTAGGTCCCTAATGAAATTGGTTTTGTGTACTTAATTAAAACCCGTAGAAAAATAAGGGATCGACCTTCGAGCAAGCCGTATCTAGTTATTCTATGATAATTGAATTTTCTTCCTGGAGTTTTGGTAATGATATGAGGTCGGACCTTTTTTGTTTTCCTGAACCAATCTTTCTGAATTGCGAAACAAAGAATAATCTTCGCTTGTGTGGGCTTATTAGTCGATTTGCACGAATTTACTCGCCCGAAACGGGCGAATCGTAACTTTTAAATAATATTATTTTTTCTATACGCGACTCTCACGAAGTTAATTTATTACATAAAATTCAAAATGTGCCAATTGCAATAATCTCGTGCGAGTCGCCTATAGAAAAATAAAAACTTAAAGAGGGGATTCGCCCGTTTCAGGCGAGTAAATTCGTGCGAATCGACTAATAAACCCGTGTATGTTATCAATATTAATGTTCAACATCAACATTCGACAACCGTGTAGACAATCAACATCATAACTAAAATTTATTCAGAATATTAATTAAAAACAACTAATTTCCCGCTTTTAATTGCCCCTTATTAATATTCCACAATCAAATTTTATTTTATTTTCCAAACTTTAACAGCTGGCCTCGAATGCGTTCGGTCGGGCGGCCATAAATTCTGTCGGACAAAATACCAAAATATGTATATTACTTATGCATGAGTCCGCTGGCTTTATCCACATACATGAGCCAAAATGATTTGTTATCCCATAAAACGCCTTTACTTACGTACCGAGATAGGAACTCGCGGCTACTGCACAGGAACAATCCACCCTACGAAGTTTTTATAGTCACCGTTCTTTGAAACGCAAGTGCGCTCGTTCAGGAGTAACTTTGTGATTTTCAAACCGTATACAGCGTTATTTTCATACAATAATACACAGTTTATGTTCGACAAATAGACGTTTTGATTTACTGCAAACGCCTCGTAAGTACTTGCACTCAATAAATAACAGCTCATTTTGTTCGGAACGAGATTGTATTGACTGGCAAATTGTATTCAGGTATTCTAGCACGAACTGGCTAAGATATTAGTATTGCGGCTCCGTGTTTAAGTATAGGTAATGATTATAGCTTACTTCCATTATCGTACAATTTTACGGTTTTGGGCCTCAGTTTTTCCTTATTAACGGCCGGAGATGTTATTATATGCGTAAATAGGCTCGCACAATTATATCTGTTACGAATAAAACCTATAATTATCTCTCATTTGGGTAGCTGCAATAAAAGTATCGTTAAAGTTAATACGCAGCTGTTTACTTGAGCTCGTGAATCAACTTGATGGCGTTAACTGGAATATTATGAACTAGTGTAATTGCCAAGTTGTGTTATTATTTGTAACTTTTGTATCTTTTAAGTAGGTACTGAAGAGAAGTGTTCCTCTTATAAAATGGTATTTAGTACTTACTTTTTAGGTACCTTAAGTCGTAACACCTCATTGGGAGTGAAATTATTATTACAGTGCAACCTTAATATAACTCTCAATATAACGAATTCCTCGATTTAAAGAATTCTTCGTAATCCCCTTGAATTGTCCATAAGAGTCAATGTAAAATATACCTTTACATTGTTTTGCGAACAACCTCTATATAACGAATTTTCAACTATCAAAAAAAATTGTAAACCTCATTTTAACGAATTTTGTCAACCCAAAACCTTTATATAACGTTCCCAATAGTATGTGATTTAGTCGCGACAATGTTTCGACACGTTTTTACTTCTTTATAACAAATTTTAGACCAACCTAACCTCAATATAATAAACCTCAGTTTAACGAATTACTTGATTTAACAAATATTTACTTGTTGCCTTCCGATTTGTTATATCGGGGTTGCACTGTATTAAAATAACATCAAGTCTATAATCCCCGAAGGGTCACGCAGAGGTGTACCTAAGTACACCCACGTTTCGCCAGTTATGTTTATGTCCCATGTAACAAGGGGCGAGCGTATACCTAAGCAGGTATATAGTAATTAGGTTTCTCAAACTATACCTTCTGTTGTATATTCTAGTTTATTTTCATTTAGATTCTACTTAATAATGACATTACAGTGTAGCATCTAAGATCCAACAATGAGAAGACACTTATAGATGTGCAAAAGTTTTATCTTCAAATAGGTATTCTATTTTTAAAATCCCATACCTATAAAACAAATGACAGTTACAGTAACGTAAAGAGTTATTCACGTGATTCTGTCGTTAAAAGTCTTAAAATAATAATATGAAAACGAGGGGAAATAATCAAAAAGCACAAATTCATCCTCATCGCTGCCAATAGGAAAAGTGCCTAAAAGACAGGTAGCATTACCACGTTGGATGGCAATGCTGATTCTCAGGCCAAAAATTAGGCCAGCCCTCTGGTCATGTGAAGAGTCGATCAACCGCTTGGCGATGTCTCGAAAAACTAAGTGGGCACTCGGACCGGCCCTAGTGCTTCAATCCCAAACGGCTCGAACATAAAACTTCCAACGAGATATTTATTTGCGCCGTTATCGTTAAAAGCACATCACTATTTATCATAGTTCATAGACTACATTACATATTCATTGTAAATATTTACTACACAAATACATAATAATGAATCCTTGCCTTCACGTCCAACAAGATGTCAAATTATTTGCTCTATCAAACAAATAACATCGGACATTATTCTTCGGAGTATCCTCGGTATCTGTCGGTGTACCTCGAGGTTCTATACGCGTGTGCGCAGGTCAAGTGCGCCGGCCATGTTTGTCGTCACAGCTGACTGGTCGCGGAGAATTTGACGCCCCACACACGTGAAATAGCGGTTGTTCACACATTGTTTTGGTTTTCAAATTATGTTAATGATGTATGTTTAGATGGGAAATTAATCATATAAAAAAGTTAAGGAGAATTTCCCAAATAATAAAAATTGATGTAAAAGTATGATATCTCGGCACAATGGGTGCTTGAAGATGGACGGCGCCGCCAAAGCCAGCCCAGAGAGATCGCCAGAGCTGGACGCGTACCGCGAGGGCTGGTTCGAGGTGGCGCGGGGAAAAAGTTCCTGGAAGGATTTGGGGAGGCCTTTGCCCAGAAGTAGGAAAGTATAGCCTAACAAAAAAAAATATATGATGACAACTTCGGTACATAAATGATAAATGATTTATTTTCTGTATTAGGTTTGTACAAACACTTTTACACGTAAATCATATTTTTCTTAAACTAGATGAGTTCGGCGTTTCCTATCTGACTACTCTGAGAAGAAAGGCCGAAACAAACTCAGAGGTCACAGTCTCTTTTAAAGTCCAGATAATCAAATCAAATCAAATCAATTTATTTGCTGTAAGCGTTGGTACAATTTAGGTCTTAACATATATAATACAGATCCATAACACTTAGTCATAATAATGTGACATGCAAATATTTGTGTTTAAAATTATCAGTAGGAGTAATTTAAAAATAATAATATAATTCAATTCATTAGTAGTAACGTATATATTAAATACATTCTCACCATAAAAGAAAAAAGATAAGACCAGAATTGAAAAATACTATTCTGAATGTCAGAGGGTTGACGGTTATTAATTCTTCTTCAACCTTTTATCAAATAAGTCATTAACTGAGTAGAAGTTGTTTTCCCTTAACCATACTTTAAGACACCTTGTAAATTTATTAAATGGTAAGACTTGAATACTATTAGGTATAGCATTAAATATGCGACAACACATTACATAGCTATTCTTGCTATACAATGCGGTCCTAGGAATTATGGGCAAAACTATTCTATTCCTGTGCCTATTACTTTTTGGAAATATTTCATGAGCTTTTTTAAATAACTCCGGGTGTATTTTAACAAATTTGGCGCATTCAAAGACATACAGACTTGGAAGGGGTAGTATCTTGAACTTTTTGAAGAAGGGTTTGCAGGATTCCCACGGGCGTATTCCCGCTATTGCGCGGATGCATTTTTTTTGTGCTATGAACGCTCTCTGCCTTTCTGTTGAGTAACCCCATGTGATTAGACCATATCTCAGCACAGAATCAACGTACCCATAGTATGCAGATAATACGGTTTCTAGTGCTGACGTTTTCGCGAGTTCGTATAGAACGTACACGAATTTATTTATTTTATTGCATACTTTATTGACGTGAGCCTTCCAGTTGCAGTGTTTATCAATTGTTATACCGAGAAATGTCGTTTCGTTTACTTATTTTACTTTAATTCCTCTATAGTTGATGTCTAAAGTTTTATTTTCTCGTCCATATGTACTAAATTGAATAAAATTCGTTTTTGATATGTTTACACGTAATATAAATAATCTTGGTCATTTTTTCAGGCATTAAAACTAGAGCTTTTATCTATGTCACGAGTACGGGCAAGCTTCATCATAATCACTAAGTATTATCTGCTTAGTTTTTTCCCAACTATGTTAAGATCGGCTTCCAGTCTAATCGGATTTTTTTTTGGTAATTTTTAATTATGAATGCCATCGATCCTTCAAACTATTATTATCGACCTTAGGTACAAGATTTATGGTTGACATTAGACTTTATGATACTAAAATGTCACTGTTAACAAATAACAAATAATCCAGCCCGTATAAACCCTATCTTTGCAAAACCCTCCGTCCTTCAAGGTCTGATACTTAGCAAAGTTTAACATTTAGTCGGCGAGCTAGCTTTTTACGAGACTTCTTACTTCTTGCCAGGACCAAAATCTCAGGCATTTGTTCAGATCACCTAGTTTTACAGCCTACAATCTTGCTAACTATAAATTCTGAGGATTTTGTGTTCATTTTATCACAGACGTTTTAATTATAACTAAAAGCCGGGTATTTGTAATCTTCGTACTTTATGAGTGAAGTTATTTTCGAAGCATTGTTGGGTTGTACTTAAATATGAAATATGTTGGCAGTAAACATGAGAACGTTAAACTTTCCTTCTTTTTATAGAAGTTCATTCAGAGGGAAAAGGGATACCAGCAGTCGTTCGAAAGTATACATTGATACAGCCGATCTTTTTCGTCAAAATGTCACCGTGAAAATTTAGGTGAAGTGAGCTGTCAATAGTGTCAAACGCTAGCGTCAGTTGATATGACAACTCACTTCACCTAAGTTTTCATGGTGAGGTTTTTACGGAATAGACCAGCTGCTAGCTGCTGCTTTTCTCAAGGCACTGGCGTCATAAGTGTAATTTTTGAGTGTCCGCTAAGAATTAGCGCCTGTGCTTAGCCCCAAATAGAAATATAAATAGAAAGAAAGAAATTAGAAATATTTACTGTCCAGGTACAGTAAGCAGGTTTACAGGTTAACAGTAAGTTAAGACGACATGAGTGGCTTAAAATATTACCTACAGCTAGGTTAAAATATGGTATTTGCTAGTGAGCGCCAATCTAGACAGTTAGTCTGTATGTCGGGGCTCGGACTACGAATTCCAGAGTGGAGGCTAGAGAGGTGATTTCAGGTATGGTATGGTACGTGTGTACGTGTGATGTTTGTGTGGTGTGTATGTGTGTGTGATGTGCGTGTGGTGCTGAGTGGAAGCTTTTTTTGTTACAGTTACATTACTTTTTTCCTTGCTTTTAATTACACCAGCGTTTCCCATTTGGTGGGTCGCGCCCCGGTACCAAAATATGGGGTCGCAGAATTTAGCCTTGTTTAAAATAATACTATCGATCGACGCATCGTAAGCGCCGCCGCCGCTGACGGACATAATACACAAGATTAGCTTATCAAGCAATAACTTTTGTAATGCCTTTTGTCACAACCTATAAATGTGAAGCTGGGTTTTCAACTCTAGTTTATCTTAAAAATAAATATAGACCAGACGTCAGGATAAAAATTTCATAATTTGCGGCGATCTTGGATTCTTTGGTAAAAAATAAGCAGCTCCATACTTCGCATTGAATAGCAGATACCGAAATATATTTGGAAAAGTTATAGTAAAAACATTTTTAATTCTAATACATATATGTCGTAATATATACATACTTCTAATAACAATAAATGTGTATTATTTTACTTAATGTAACCAGCGGGGGGGAGGGGGGTTAAAACTATTGAGTGAGTCACGAAGGGTCAGAATGAAAATTACCGGGCCGTGGCAGAACAATGTCTGGGAAAATTGAATTATACCTTTATTTATTTGTTTGCTTTACATAATGTTTCTTTTTGAAATAAAAACTTCTTAAGCGTACTTTTTGCTGTCTCTCTCTGGTCTGAACAGTGAACGAAACTGAACCATCACGCTCGAGTTGGTGACGAATCAGAGGGGCAATTCTCGTAATTTTAAGAACGTTCACAGTCTGATCTCAGTCTCAATCTGTCAGAAATACCTCTAATTTCCCTACATTTTGACATTTATTCGTCGCCGAGATGACACTGCGACTAGATTTTGAACGTTTTAAATTACGAGAATTGGCCTTCAGGCATACTTGGCTCCAGTCGGTCGATGACGTTGAATCGGGTATGCTCAGTACTGAATGACATAATTATATACGGATCCAGTCGTTATTTTTTTTTTCATGTAGGTATTTATTTATTTTATTATTTATGTACACACATGAGTACAAAGGTACTGCTTATTTCTTAAGAAATTTCTTCCAGCAGACCTGCGAAAGGAGAAGTAAAAAAGAAATGTAGACAACAGTGTGTGAGAACAAGAAGAGATGAGTGTGTGATGTGTATTTGATGATATGAGTATGTTGTTGTTTATAAGGGGATTTGCAAAATTCTTTTTTAATGGATAAGGTGTGCCTCAGGGGTCCCATATAAATTTTATTAACTTTGCGTGGGTAGTTTTTGAGTTAGCTTCAATAATACGATTTTTTTCCACTTAGTTTATGCTGATGATGTTTTAATTACTTCCTGTCACAGATGTTCAACTAGCAAAGGTACATAGCGTAAAAAATAAATACTTTTTACCACAAAAAAAAAAACACCAACTTTCATTCTTTCAAAAAAAAAAAAACACTACAAAATGAAAAATCATTTTAATTTCGGAACTCGGTGCCAAAAACCGAAAATGCGGAACCAACGACACCGACTTTGTCACTTCTATCTTGTGGTCATAAGCACATATCCTCTTGTTTATGAACGTGCATCTATGACAATAAAACAATTTTTCTTTTTGTTAGCAGTATCGTGTTTCAGATTTTCGATTCTTACTCGAGTATCGAGTACAAAATCGATAACAACTATTTCCAGATCCCTATTCGAGTGTATTTCTGTAACCAATGAACAAAGTCTCTTTGTTCCAGACAGAACTGTAAACAAATTCCTTTGCAGAATATTTTTAGGCTTCAATGGCTGCGCGTACGCGTGGAACGGGTATTGTAGCCAGTAGCGGCATAATGAAAGAAACTGTTGTTCTTACTAGCTGTACTGACACTAAAGTATTCGTTTCGCAAATGTAAATATAAATAAGTACCGAAACAAGAAGTGCCGAAGTGCTGAATGATTGTTTTCGTTTCAGTAGGTAATCATAAGCAGTGATAGGAATAGGTAGTGCCTAATTGCCTAAACTTCGAAGAACAGAGACAAGAAACGGAGACTTCCTTAGGACTAAATTTTTCACTCACTCACTAACACATTGTGTACGTCATATATATATACTAACACAATTTTTGATTTTGATTTTACTGTAAATTATTTAATTTAATGTAGGTAATGTTAGTATTGTTTAAATTGATTTTAATTCTATTCCAGTGTCTGTGGTCTACGTACCAATTGATTTTAATATAATTTAATGTATTGTATGGATTATTATTATCTGAAATAAATGAATTATTATTATTATTATTAAAAGTGTTGTCCCGAATTTCTGGACACATGTCCCGGAAAAAATTTAGTCCTAAGGAAGTCTCCGTTTCTTGTCTCTGTTCTTCGAAGTTTAGGCAAATAGGCACTACCTATTCCTATCACTGGTCATAAGTGAAGGGTTTACGGAGGAACACCAAAGGAAAGGCTGTTCTAAGGATTTCAATAATACATACGTTTATTACCCGTTTATATTTATATATTGGAAGGTGTGTTTACTAATATTACGTGAGACGTGTGATCTCACACAAGGCTAAAATTACAGTACAGTCGCTATGCGAAAGTAAGGATTTCGGTCAAGTGGTAAGGGCAGGCTTGGATAGAAAAAAAAACAATATTTATGAGTTAGAAAGAGAAAGACGATAGTGTTGAAGTAGGATCGATTTGTTTTTGCTATACTCCAACAATAAGTACTTCACCATTATCATCCACAGCCCGACTTCACCCACTGCTGAGCATACTACTCTCTTTTCATGTGTCAATCCCCACGGCCCTGTGCCAGCCTCATCCAGGTTCTACCCGCGATGGTAACAATGTCGTCCGCACATCTCGCCGTCGCACGACCGACACTTCATCTCGCAGTTCTTGGACGCCACTCGATCACTGACTCCACTAGCCATCACTGCGCCTTTCCAGGTGTCCTGCCCTGCCTGGTAGAACTGGTTGTCAGACTTTTAGGCTTCTGACTACTCGATTCCCAAAGATCTACGAATGACAGCCGGGGCGAGGCTTTCCGAGGCTTTCCGAGCAGGAGGTATCTCGATAAGTAATGGATGGTTATGGTTACTCATGAACTGACCGCGGCAAGCGTAGCTTAACCTTCGATAGAGCCATGCGGCTGTTATCATTTAGCCTGGAACCCCTGAATGTTCATGAGCATCAAATAAAAATGAAGCCCGAAATACGGCACCCAATAAAAGTAACAGGCGGGTTTATTTCTAGATAAAATCAAACAGCATTCTTACACTATACTTACGTACAACCATAATACGTTATCACACACATTAGCATAAGCTGCAGACTAAAAGGATAATCCAATCAAGGTACTGCGAGTTAATTAATTTGTGAAGGGGAGCGGATTCTGTAAGTTCACTTTGAATCTCATACAGTTGACCGTATGCAAATCGAAAACAAACACTCTTTGTTTTATGTGGTCCCGGTCTAGTAGTGGCCCAATGGTAACGAACCCAGCCAGGCACCCGCGTGGTGGATTTCGGCCCACTTCCTCCAAGAGAGGAGGCCTAAAGGCCAATTTCCGTAATTAAACGTTCAAAATCTAATCGCAATCTCATCTCAGCGACAATCAATTTCAAAAACTTGTCAAAAATGTAGGGATTTTAGAGATATTTTTGACAGATTGAGACAGATCAGAAGGCCAATTCTCGTAATTTAAAACGTTCAAAGTCTATGTAGTCGCAGTGTCACCTCGGCGACAAACAAATGTCAAAAACTTGTCAAAATGTAGAGGTATTTTTGACAGATTGAAACTGAGATCAGACTGTGAACGTTCTTAAAATTACGAGAATAGCTCCTCTGCTATTATGCTTTGAATTTTGAACAGCGTCGGAGATTGAATTTGCGATGATTTACTTTTAAAACAAATGACGAACGAACGAAAAGTTCGCTGTCAAATTGTGTGCGATCACTTGAGTGAGGTTCGAAGTGAAAATTAAAGAATAGCACTACTGGAAAGTACCTAGAAGAGGTTTGCTCAATTACCTACGAGCACCTAGTTGCTATGATGAGGGCTATGAGTAGGTACCGTACCATTACAACTGGTTTTCTTAATTGATTTGTACACGTCCGACCGTGAGAATAAAGGCAGCTGCTACATTCTTTTGTCTTTCATTCTTTTGAACACTGAAATGACTAAAATCTAATTTTCTTTATTTAATTGCTAAGTGTTTTTCCCGTTTTTCAGTGTGAATGGTGTTTTTTTTTCAGTCTTTTTGGGTTGTGCAAACAATGGCATGCATACAACTGACCCTCGTCAGTGCCAGTCCGTGCGGAGCCAGTTGCTTTCAATTCCTCCCTAAATGTAAATATCAAAATATGTTTTTTTTTTTTGCAATCGTAGGTTTTTGAAGGAAATTGCTAATCTATTGTTTCATATGATTGCAATTTTTTTTCTGCTCGACGAAGTGACAAACGCAATGAATGTTGTTTAAATGTCAAAATGAATGGCATTGCCATTGTAGGTATGTCATTTGTGTTGCGCAATCACCCCGCCAGTCTACCTTGTTACATATTCAAAATTATGAGGTGGATCACACACTACAACGCGCCACGCGACGGGGCAAGGGAATCGGAGATCGGAAAATACCCGGAAGAACGTTTTTATTGAATTTGTAAATAATAGAATCGCGCACAGGGGCGCGATATATTATTAATACTTCCAATCCAGCCTGTCCCTTGCTGCCCTTTCCTAGCGACGACGCCCTAAGCCGAGGTCCGTGTAGACGCTTGGTTTATAAGTTGTTTAATCTTTGGCTGGAGGCGTTAATTTATTAAGGCATAGCCAGGTATGCAGGAGATATTATAGCGCACAAGTGTGTGCGTAAACACAGGTGCACTCTCTGTTCCTTTACTCTCATAGTCCGATGGGACGGCAATCTGACACGACCGGGGAGAGATCAGAGGGGCAATTCTCGTAATTTTAAGAACGTTCACAGTCTGATCTCAGTCTCAATCTGTCAAAAAATACTTCAAATTTCCCTACATTTTGACAAGTTTTTGACATTTGTTTGTCGCCGAGATGAGACTGCGACCAGATTTTGAACGTTTTAAATTACGAGAATTGGCCTTCAGGTGTTGGACTAACGGTTTAACATGCTTTCCGAGGCACGGGGGTATTAAGCCGTCAACTTCCAAACTTCGGGCTGTTACTAAGAAATACCTAATGGAAATCCTACTAACGCTTTGTCCGATTCGGAAATCGAAACCAAGACCCCACGCTCAGCAGTCGCACTAGCAACCAAGAGACCAACGGGGCGTCTTTATGCATCCTTAGAAAGAATAAGCAGCTCATTTTATAAAAAATCCAACGTAAAAACGAAACTAATTATTTTTATTACCTACCTATTCAAAAACATGATGAAAATATTACGAAGACATCCCATAAAACCCTCAAAAAGCGGCTTAAGGTCATTAAGACCCATGAGCCGACAACATAATAAAACAAACTAGGGTCCATGGACCCCATGGAGTCCTACACTCATTAGTTCCACTCCAAGCGCATCGAAACATGAACTGATAACAACTGACTTTATCACCTTGTTAACTTTACTTATCTATGACTCTCCAGTAATTAGAATTACATTAAACTGACATCGCCTTATTTTAATAGCAATAAGGTTCAATTTGCGTAGGTAAAAGTGGTGTATTATGGGCCAGTAAGTGCGTATGGCAGTTGCGTGTGATGGCGATAAGTGGTCGACGTTGGCTTCCCGTCTTGTTGTAATTAACTGTGGGAATGGTGTGAAAATTATGGTTGAATAAAAAACTAGTATAAGCTAATTCTAGGGAAGTCCTAGAATTTGTGTACCTGTTTTGCTAGGATGCAAAATACGTAGGTGCGCATATTCAAGCATTTAAGTTTAAGGAGGCAGTCGCTCCATGTAAAATACTGGTATTCAGCTGCATCCGGTTAGACTGGAAGCCGACCCTAACATAGTTGGGAAAAGGCTAGGCAGATGATGTTTTGCTACGATGCAAAATATTCAACCATCTAAGTTTTTTTGCATCTTAACATACTGAACTGACAGACTCGATAGCCAACATAAACAACTCGTGCGCGTGCATGTCAAAAAGCAAATTAGTTTTTTTTTCTCAGAATCCTTATTCTTTTTCTAAAGTAAAAAGCCTAAGTTACTTCTTATAAGTAACATAAAATCGATCCAGCCGTTTCGGAGATTAGGCGGAACAAAGAGACAGACATACAGACAAAAAATATAAGATTTTTTGTTATAAGTACCGTATAATTACTTTAATATGCATTTAGTAAAATGCTGTTATTTTGACATTACAAACAAACAATTCAATTTTATTTATTCGGTATTCTATAAGAAGTTTATTCTGGTTTATTCACAAAGACACAACAATTAAGTACAATTTACAAGTTAACACTAAAATATATACAAGTACATAATAAAAAAAAAATAAGAAAAGGGCAGGAGCTCAATGGACATCAATTTTTTAAATTTATTTGTATAGATAGATTAATTAGTAAAGCATTTCTCCTATCTTATCTATGCATATCTTCGTCGATAACAGTCAAGAACTTAGTCAAAAAAAGTAAGCATCTTCTTAAAAGTTTCCATAGTAATCTGCCCAGTTAATTCCGATTCCCACCCTTTAAATATTCGGGGTCAAAAGCACTCCCTGACTGCTACTGTCTACGCGGCACAGCTCACTGTTTTCGTGGCCCATCCTATCGGCTAATAAAGCTCTTTTATAAAGTTCAAATTCCGGAAAACCAGTAGATTATCTGTAGAGGCTGGGAACACATACGGTGGCAGTTACTCGCATTTGTCGCTAGCTACAAGAATTTGTGTAAATTAAATAATAAGTTATGATTTGCATGCCCATGTGACGGTAGCATGGACTCTTAAAGTAATTAAAAAAAAAAAACACCTATGTACTAAGTACCGTTGTTTGCAAACCAATAAATGATTTGATTTGCCAGTATTTACAAAAACACCAAATTGGTGTTTTGTTACGGTATGTTTGTATCGGAGGATATATTTCAGCAAAACCTGCCGAAATTCATCCAAAGGGCACAAATAATAATTGATTTTATTTATAATAATTGCTATATTAGTAAGTAGGTTTATATCTCTTAATTTTACCTACGGCTTATTCATTTTTTTTTTTTGTAATGAGACATTGTGACTTATAACGTCGCGTTGGTTGAGTTTATATTTATATAGTAATAACTTGTGATTTAAATAAATAAATCTCTGTCGAAAAGAAACCAACTGAAATGAATAATGTACCCAGGAATATTGTAATATTTATTTATTTTAATTTTATTTTACCATTTATATACACACATATATAAACAAACAAGAAAAACAGAACAGAAAAAATAGGTACAGAGGTGATGCTTATTTCACAAGAAATCTCTTAAAATCTTCTTAAATATCTTGATTTAAAAGAGTGTTCTTGGAGTGTCTTGCCCGTTCTTCTCCATAGAGATTTACGTTTTGGAATGGGCAATTAGCTTCAACTTTCTGACTAACTGACCGACTTCTTGACAGTACAAAAGTGCCTGTAAATGTTTGAATTGAAATAAATGCTACGAGTTTTCAGTTCAGATTGGTATACTTACAAAGTATTAAGTAACAAAATAATACTTTCCCCATTGTGACAACCTGAAAAGCTTTTCAGAGCGTTAAACCTTTTACCTCGTTACGAGTCTTCGATGTTAACTTTAAAACCTCTCAACTGTATTATGAAATACCCTTACTGTAATATTTTATCAGCTGATACTTAAGTAGTGTATTTTGTGTTACTACCTCGTTGGTATAGTGGTCTCAAACGCTACTGCTGAGCATGAGGTCCTGGGTTTGATTCCCGGGTCAGATAAAGTGTTATTGGGGTATTTAGGAATTTGTCAGTAGCACCCTTTTTTTTTTTCAGGATGGGAAATCATGAAATGACTCCTCCCGCTCTGGGTGGAGCAGAAGGGTGTGTCAGACTCTTACTGACTAAAACCCACCCGTGTTCCTTCCTTAGCCCTTTATGTTCCAGGGCAGCGGTAACCCTTTCGGACGATCCCGCTACCCGTCAGTAGCACCCTGGAGTCTGGATTTGTGCCCGGTTGGTGGCTCGCCGCCGAAACGCAAGCGTGATTTTCTTTGTTTAAGTATTTAGGTTAATCAACAATTGTTTACACAAAACATTTAAAATAATTTGCTTACAGTACATTTATAAGTGCAACAATTACTTACAGGTTATGTTATGTTACTTAGTGTATTTGCCTGTTAGTAGCACATGTACGGCTATACAATGTGCTTACATGCCCATGATTTCCCAGCTACACAGCCATGTGTATACCCACCTTTAAGCCGTTTAATCCCTCTCTCCGCCCGGCCCTTAGCGGCGGCGGCGGCAGCAACGGACCCGATAATGAATTGCTCATCATATCATTGGAAATCATCCGTATATCGTAAAGCAGCTTCATTTTAGCAGTAATTGGGTAGCACATCGTTAATTATGTAATTAACATACCGCATTAAGTTTTCGTATTTATGGTACTTAATTGCAGTGATAAAAAGTAACTGGTGGTTTTACTGTCCTGTAGTATAGGCTCGTTTAGGCATGTTTAGGCTCGTGACTAATAACGCATGGAGCGATCTAAGGTTAAGCTTCACTTGCCACCGTCGGGTCGTGGATGGGTGACCATCCATTACATATCGGGACCCCTCCATGCCTCGGAAAGCGGTGATAAGCCGTTGGTTCCGGCTGTCATTCGTAGATCTTTGACAGTCGTTACGCGTAAGTCCGAAAGTCTGACAATTAGTCTTACCAAGGGGGTCTTATTAATTGGATTGTGGAGGTCAGACAGGCAGTCGCTCCATGTAAAATACTGGTACTCATATTCAGTTGCATCCGGTTAGACTCGAAGCTGGCCTTTACTTAGTTGGGAAAATCGGCCAAGTGCGTTTCGGACCACGTACAGTCAACAGCAAAAGTAGATGATCAAAATCAGAAATTCAATACTAATGAACGGAGTTCGCATTAGTAACAGTGACGTACTAGTAGTAAATGTTTGGTATAATTTACAATCACATACTTTTGAATCACTTCGACGCCACACAGTTCTGACGCGAACTCCGTTTATTGGTATTGAATTTCTGATTTTGATCATCTACTTTTGCTGTTGACTGTACAATGAAGGGTTCCATAGTTGGAATGAATTTATCCCAAGAACAAACGTAACATTGTAGTTGAAAAACATGTTCTCCCATACATTCCAACTGCAAATGTAAGTTGGTCGACTATTACTCGTTAACTTCTAAAGTTTATATAATTGTGATAGTTTTGTATTTTTGCGTTCCATTCCTTTACTAAGTACTAAACTATTGAACTGCCCCGTTGGTTTCGTGGTCGCAAGCGCGACTGCTGAGCGTAGTGTTCTGGGTTCGATTCCCGGGTGGGACAAAGTGTTATTGAGTTTTTCCATTAGGAATTTCTCAGTAACAGCCCGGAGTTAAGAAGTTGGCGGTGTGATACCCTCCTGCCTCGGAAAGCACGTTAAGCCGTTGGTCCTGCGCCTGATTTCTCTCCGGTCGTGTCAGATTGCCGTTCCATCGGACTATGAGAGTGAAGGAAGAGGGAATCCATCGCAGGTGGCTACAGAAGCACACCCAGGCAGAGAACTGGTGGTCCTCGTCACCGGGCTGCATTCAGTCCAAGGAAGCCATGCCATCATTACATGGCAAGCTAACCACAGGACAGGAAAGGCCTGCGCCTGGTGACGGGGACCATCACGGAACATTGCTCATTAAACAAACACTTCCACACGATATGCATAACGGACAGCCCCCTGTGCAGAGCTTGCATGGAGGTTGATGAAACCGTCGCGCATCTGCTCTTTGAGTGCACAGGCATCGCTCAGATTAGATCAGAAACCCTCGGGACACCCAGATCCTACGGGTAAAAATGTTAAACTCTCGTCAGGACACGTGACCTGATCGAAAATTCGTAAGACGGAGCTCGCGTCAGGACACGTGACCTGATCGAAAATTCGTAAGACGGAGCTCGCGTCAGGACACGTGACCTGCCGATCGATTCTGTAAAAATCCTGCTGAGCATTAGGCTTGCGACTACTAGACCAACAAGGTAGTCGAGTCAGTTGTATCACATTGGTTGAAAGATAATAAGGTAGTTTCCTGGGTAAAAAAATTATTATTATATTTAGTCCGTCAGTTAGATTATCGAAAAATAATGGACACGTATTTTTTCTTTTATCCATCAAACAAAAAATGACAAAGATAAAGCGCGTCAAAATTTGGGAATGGGAGGTCGTGAAGTCACGCCATGCTAAAAATTGTAGCAAGGCGTGACGTTATGCGGAACTTTAACGGGCGATATCTTCATCATTTTTTATATAATTGACAAAAGGAAAATGGCCCAATATTTTTTGATAATCTAACTGACAGACTAATTAGATTTTTTTAGGAAACTAGACTATTGCACGTAAATCTTTGCAGGGAAAGGTTTTTCTTATGCCATGTAAGTTTAGCAAGAGGTGGCAGGGCCGGATCTACCTAAGGGCTGCTTGGGCTGCAGCCCAGGGCCCCGAGGTTATAAGGGGGGCCCAGACCCCGCTAAAAACAATAGGCGATAATTTGAATTTAAAAAATGGTTGTCTGTAAAGTCGGTTTACGGACCATATTTTTACGTGATAACGTCATAAGAAAACATTGATGAAAAATTGCATACTTCTATGAATTGAGTTAAGGGGGAAATACGTGTAAAATGATGTTTTCATGCTGATTTTCATTAATTTTTTTAAGGTTTTTTATGGATTTAAATTATCCGAAATAAATTATTCTATTCTATTCTAAGGTATAAAAAAAGAATATTATTTACTGAAACTATTAGGTTATTTAATACATACATTCATGAGTTTTTTTTTTTCATATTTTACAGAAATATAACTTAAAAGTAGTCCCTAAGTAGTTTCAGCCCAGGGCCCCACAAATTCACGATCCGCCCCTGAGAGGTGGTCATGAATCCTGGCCAAACAAGTTAATATTATTATTAGCCTGTGATATCCCTCTGCAGAGCAACGGCCTCGGGAACCCCACTCTCTTTCCACTTCTCTCTATCCAAACCTGTTAAGGAACAGTTCGTGTTGAAGGAGTCCAGCTCATCCCGCCATCTCCGTCTGGATCTGTCGCTTGCCATTAAGAGGGAGCCCATTGGGTCGTAAGTTTGGCCTATTGTTCGTCTGACCTGCGACAGATGTTTCCATACCAGTTTCATTTAGCACAACAAGTAATTTACGTTAATTTAAAAAAAAAATGACATACATAAATAAACAGCTATTTACTGAGGAGCATCTTTTATGACGTTAAGTAAACAAACCTGTTGCGCACACGCAAAAAAACTTTGTTTTTCTGACAAGTTTTGCTCGTTTTTCTACTAGCGTAACAACGTTTTTGACACTGGCCTCCAGTAAATGGAGAAGTATCCACTAACCTAACCATATTACGATTTCGGCCAAATATAACATTTCTTTTACAAAGGCCACGGTTTTATTATAACTGGGCAAACAAAGCCCAAATAGAATCAATCCTTCGCGCGTCAGCATTATTTGAACTTATAGGTGCCCAGGGGGCGTAGAGGGATGAAGGGATCAAGGGGGTGTAGACAACACCCCTGAAATTCTGTTGAGGCGTAAAAAGTGTTGTATTTAATCATGAGCTTTATGGGACGCTGGGTTTCGTAAATATAACATGATTAGGGGAATGCAGAGAGTACGTTTTTTTAGAAGAGTTTTATCCACTTAAGTTTACATAGTAGACCGTACTTTCTTTATATGAGGTTCTTAGTTTTACTTTGGAAAAGACAATGACCAAAAGTCGTACCAAAAAGTCTCATGCATGCACCAAGATCAAAATATTATAGTAATTATTTTCATAGTTTTACGACATGCGCGTCGGTGATTTGATTTTTAAACAGGGAATTTAATTTGAAGTAAAAAAGTGTTGATATTTTTGTATTCTCTTTACATGATGTTCTGTTTCAAATGGTATAATTAATATAACCTTGAATTTTGAAAGCGTCATGATCACGTCTTTCAAAAACATGTAAAAAAATTATAATTTGCCGAGTCTACATTAATTAAAAATAACTAGAATAAAATAGAATAGAATTTTTATTTAAACGATTATCATTTTTTAGAGCAATAATGGCCGTTTGTGTATGACATGTCAAACAAAATAAAGTGACTAGGTTATTTAGATTTTTTTTTAAATCTCTGAAACCGGGGTTTGTTTACAAAAAGAACTTTTGTAGGAGTCAATATGCTATGTGTAGTCTATAAAAAACAAAGTTTGACTTTGATGTAGCATGGTACGGGATTCCATACATCCATGAGCATTGTCCTTTATAAAGCTTCCGAAAAAAAGGATAAAACTTTTGTTCGTCACTGCTGGGCTATGGCCTCCCTAATCTGTTTCCACCTCTCCTTATCCAGAGCTGCCAAGAACCAATCTTCATGAAAGGAGTCTAGCTTATTCCGCCATCTCCGTCTGGGCCTGCCGCGATGTCGCGTGGTAAGACTGGTTGTCAGACTTTCGGGCTTCTGACGACCCATAAGGACTGACCAAGATCAAAGAATGACACCAACAGCTTAGCGTACTTTCCGAGGCACGAAGGGGTCTCGGTATGTAAAGATGGTCACCCATCCACGGACCAACCGCGGCAGGCATAGCTTAACCTGATTGTACGACCCGTGCGGCTGTTTCACGAAACATTTCCACGCAATATAATGTCTATAAAAGTTTAATGGAATTACTTTATCTCTGCTAATATTGGTCGTGTCCTAGGTTTCTACTTCAGTTGTTTGAATGTTCGAGAAGTGTTCGTCACGCAGAAAGTTTGGGAAAATTGCTACTCGAATCTCTCTATGTTTTCAATTTGTTACACAGTAAAGTTTGCGGTACTTACCTAGGTATATTTTTAGCTACTGAAACGAGTATGCCTTGGTAACAATTCATTTTACATACCTTTAAATTATGTAATTGATATTAATAGTCAACTGTCAATAGCTATTTAGATTTTTCTTAGAGTTTGTTTGTTTGAACGCGCTAATCTCTGGAACAGTGACAGCCCAATGGTATCTTCTCCGACTTTCGAGTTGTAGGTCGCGAGTTCGAACCCAGGCAGGCGCTTCACTTTGTGTATTTAATTTCATCACCACTGCTCCCAAAACGGTGAAGGAAAACATCGTGAGGAAACCGGCATGTCCTAGACTAGAATAAAAATTGGAGACATGTGACATAGGTATCAACCCGCACTGGGCCCGCGTGGTGGATTGAGGCCCACTTCCTCTCACAGAGAGGAGGCCTGTGTCCCAGCAGTGGGAACATTATAGGCTGATTACTTAAGTAATCTCTGGAACTACCAGTTGGATTTTTTCATTCTTTTTTGCGTTCGATAGCCCAATTCTTGAGAAAGGTTATAGGCTAATACAAGTCCGGGGCAGTGGTTCAACTGCTCTGTCCAACTAGTTGGACCATAGGTCTTTACTAGGGGCAGTTGTCCAACTTTAAAAATATAATATATAATATAATAATATAATATCCCTGGACATTTCACACAGCGCCATTTAGTCCCAAGCTAAGCAACCTAATGCTTGTGTTATGGTAACAAGATGGCTGATAAACTACTTATATACATTTTTTTTTGTAAATATATACATATTATAGATAGAAAAACACCCAGACTCGGAACAAATACATGTAGGTCATACAAATATTTGTTCCGTGCGGGAATCGAACCCGCGACACGCAGCGCAGCAGTCAATCGCTTAACCACTGCGCCAACCGTGCCGTCAAATAGTTGGACCACAGCACCTTTTGAGAGTTCCGTGGTCCAATTCATTTAAAAAATAACTTGCCAACTCTAAAAACCTCAACTGCATCTTTATGTGTGTATGGTACCTACTGGTTTACGGTTATATTGAACCTACAACTTTACACTAGGCTAGGTTGGTCCCGGCTGCCATTCTTGGATCTTTAACAGTCGTTACAGGTTGACAGAAGCCTGAAAGTTTCTTTCTTTCTGTACGTTCAAAAGTCCGTCAACCAGCGTTGCCAAGGGGTATCGTGTTACCTAGTTATTGGGTTGTGGAGGTCAGATAGGCAGTCACTCCATGTAAAATACTGGTATCCAGATGAATCCGGTTAGACTGGAAGCCGACCCCAACATAATTGGGTTAACGCCAGGCAGATTGATATAAATATTCCCCTACTAATTACAGGACCACACACAACGCTACATAAACTCATATTAATCACGACTCAAAAAACAGTAAACAGAACGCGAGACATTATCATCCCACAGGCGCCAAGTAAATGAGCCTTTTTTATAATGAACTTTAAGACAGGATACGAAAAGAAATAAAACCTTCATGTACCCACATACTTAAGAAAAGGGCAAGAGGATGACGAAAACAACATCTAAAAGCTGACTGGGTAAACAACGGAAATAACAGAAATATTGTGTATTCACTTATCTACTCCCTCCTAATATGTTAGGTATACAGGCTGGCATCATCGACGCGCATGCTAAAACCATGTATTCGACGTTCATACTGCTGTTTCATCGACTTTTTTTTTATTGACAATGTGCTCACTCTTGACCTCAATCCAGCCCAGAGGCAGGGATGAGATCTACGGTGGAACGAGCTTGCCCAGAAGAAGCCTATTCACTCTCGCCTTCAAGAGATTCTGGTTGTATAACTTGGGAATGCAGACGCAGGCAGACGATTCTACTCCTTAGCTGTGCGTATCAGAAAAGATGACGAGAAGCGCTTAGTGCGTATATATGGTATATTAACCAAATAGGGGTGGTATCCCGCAGTGCGTCTGGACTCCCGATGGTAAAAAGGTGAAGGCGGGATGAGCTCATGTAGCTCTTGAGCACACTCCCCGAAGTACAGATTGATCAATCAATCAACTCAGCCTATCGCAGGCCTCTCCCAGGCTGCGCCACAATACCCTGTCCTCCGCCATCCATATCCAGTCCGTCCTAGCCACCTTCTTTAGGTCGTCCGTCCATCTAGCTGTTTCATAGAAAAATGCAATACTTACGCGGTAAAAGTATGGAACAGCTACTTTTTAGTTAGGGTTACATTCCGAATCTTGTACTGAATCCATGGTAACAGGTTGCACGTCGATGTCTCCGCCAACCTGTATAGCATAAGCATAACCAGCCAATAATATTTCCACTTTTGGTACACACATCTTCGAGATAGCCACTCACTCCCGGCTGTAATGTCAGTCATTGCCCAAATACATATATATTTATATTATACAAGGTGTTGTTTTGCATCCTTGTCAAATTCAAGGAGGTAACTATGCTACTGATTCTCGACACGAATCAATAATAAAATAAGTAAGTTTTTTTTTTCTAATTTTCTTAAATCGGCATGTGTGGGACACGCATTTTAAAACGCGGCACGCGTGACACCGCTCTGTAACTGCCCTTTTACACACACATAAAACACTGCTGCGTATTCTGTTCTTTGAAAGTGGTGTATTCTGAAATACTGTTAAACTTAAATAACTAAAAAAACAAGTAGGTATGTATTCATTATTTACCAGGGATCGTAATTTTATTTGATTATTTATGTCTTTCATAACAGCCTCCTGAAATTTGACCAGGATGCAAAACAACAGCCGGTATTGTATGTTATTATATTCTGTTCTTTAAAATTCTTGTGTTTCCGTCATAAAATGGTTTCTATGTAAACTTTTTTTTAATTGCTCTACCAGAATTGCGTCGCACCGTCGCGTCGCGCCTGTCTACTTTCATTTGACGTGGGGTCAGGGCAAAATGTTTTTTTTACTTCCAATTTCCCCTTATCATTTTCTTCATTATCATTCATCTATTCCCCTTATCTTTGGTGTGCCTCTTTCCCTCCTTGTCTCAACAATTTTAATCATCAGTTCGAAGTATGAAGAAAAAAACACTCTGGTGAAGTCTCCCACGCAAGTTTGTCCTCGTTATCGTTATTATAACACGATCACTTTATAATTTAAAATTTATATTTATATTTGTCTTTCTTTGAGTAAGTCCCTCGTTTAACCAGTCATATTGTACAAACAAGTACCTGTTGTAGATCCATAATTACGCAGACCAAGACAATCAAGTGCAATAAACGTAATAAATACAGCTGCGCGCGCGCTGCGATGCGAGCATATTATTATTACAGCAGATTGCGCTTATTTATGCCGCAGGAATCGCTAGATGTGTATCGTTATATGTCGAGCTCAAATGACTAGCAATGATGTATGTTCGAGTAAATGTTTAATCACAAAGTAAATTGTAGGGACTGGCTTGTACGATTTGTAGATCTGAAGGTGATTAGCAATGGTAAAGATTTATGCCCTCGGCTTGATGAACACAAACAACTACCTACCTACTACTACGGGTACTGTCTGATTCGTTGGTCTCGTGGCTGCTGGGCGTGGGAACTAGTAAAATAAAAGAAAAATATCATTTTATTTCTAAGCCTTCTATACATTTTGCCAGTCATGCTGTACCGTTTATTATTCGTCTAATAAACTTGGCAAATGTGGATCAAAGTTCCTTAAGGAAGGTTATGCAACTAATGACTTCGCTCGCCTTATCCATCTGCCTATTAACACTCATTGTAATTTCTCATCAGACAAATCTGCTCCACTAATAAAGGCCCCTTGCGATGAATTTACGAGTCCTCGAAGGATTACACGAAAAGTGAAGACGAGATAAAGGTAATTCAACTTCTTTCTTTCATTAATAATACCGTACTCTCGGAACTGAATCTGTACAAAAAGTAATTAGGTTTATTTCATCAAGTAAATACGACGTTATTTGTTCCAGATAACTTCGCAACTTCTTGTGTAATTGTTACCGAAGAGTAAATAAAATAGTTGCTAAATAAAACTATTTACTTAGGAACGCTTTCCTTCGGAAGTTACCGCGTCTAAATGTTTGATTTCTTGTTACAGGAACAAACCTGCGGGTAACGGATTCTGTCTATACACCGTTACATTTTGATCGTTTTAATCCTTAAAAGGAGTCATTGTACTCATCATCATGAACATCTTTTACTACGGGACCAACCCTGAAATGGTGAAAAAAAAATCAGTTGATCCATACATTATGTCGAGTTATGCGAATATAAATCTTTGGATAAACTGATTTTTTTTTTGCATAGCATTAAGCCTATAACGTTCCTACTGCTAGGACACAGGCATCCTCTCTGTTAGACGGACTGGGCCGTAATCCACCACGCGGGCCCAGTGCAGGCTTGTAGATGTCACATGTCTTCGAATTTTTGGTTCTAGGACATGCCGGTTTCCTCACGAAGTTTTCCTTCACAGTTTTGAGAGCAGTGGTGATGAAATAAGTTAAATAAAGTAAAGCGACAGCTTGGGTTCGAACCCACCACTTACAACTCGTAAGTTGGGGCCGCTTCCACTGAGCCACCACTACTCCACCACTGCTTCAAATAAGTGTAAGTGCATAATATGGATTTATTTGTGGGTAGTACGAATACGCGCTTTGCAGCCCACTTGGGGGGGGTAAGCGCAATGTTTAAAATTATCATTAATGTCTAATATGTAGCAGCGGGCGGTTGTGTGTGTGGCGCTCGTATAGAAATATGTGCCATATGTAAGTACAATGGGCGTAAAATATGTATAATAATGAAGTAGTTTGTTATGCACCAACTGTTGTGCGTGCCAATCTGTTTATTCGCAAAGTATTTTGTAATTAACTTTTGCTCATAACATGCCGCTGGCGTTGAATTTGTTGGCTGAATTGAATATTGTTTTTGTTTAGGATGATTACAAGCTGGGATGTTTCGTTTATGTTGCGTTAAAGTCTCAATTATTTAAAATAAGTGGGGCCTTATCCGATATACCTATTTTTATTACCCATTAATTTCCCACTGCCGGGCAAAAGCCTACCTACTCTCCTTCCACCTCTCTCTGTCCAGAGCCGCCAAGGACCAATCTTTATCAAAGGAGTCCAGCTCATCCCGCCATCTCCGATATACCTATGTCGGATAAATATAAAAAATCGGATATTTTGATATTTATTATAAATATCAGTTTTTTACGAAACCTGCACCCTAATTGCGTAACTTATTATCAATCTCAATCTGAATCATTTTGAAGGATATTGCTAATCCATTGCTTCACATGTTCGAAAACCAAATCTGCCCAATAATGTAAATAACGCAATGAATGTTGTTGAACTGTCAAAATGAAAGCCATGCCTACTGATAGTGTGTTAACTGTTAAATTATACAAAAAAAGAGATACACTTTTTCTTATTTAGCTATAACGTAAACGTAGATTCTCTACGAGACAGCACCCTAATAAGCTCAAAAAGCAATCTCCTAACACCATCACAATATGACGAAACCGACATCTCCAATGACGCTTAACCCTTATCTCGCGACATTACCTATAAGGGTGGAGAGCATGACGTAAGCGTTCTACAAAGGGTTGATTCCAACTTCCAGCCCAAGGGGATGATGTAAAGTAAGTGCTCACCACACCGTAGCTTCTAATTCATAAGTTACTTGTGGAATTATAAAGATTAATGTTCCTTCGGTTCCAACTTCGCTTATGGATAGGCAGGCGTCCATTATGCGTACACCTATAACGTGGAGCTTCTTGCTGGAGTCTATCATCATCGTCTTTTTTTCGTATCGATGTTACTTTTACGCGTTGTTTTTTTATGTTTTATATAGTTTGTGCCCAGTAGGAATTGTCCATCTCATGCGCTGCACACAACCACCGGCAGCGGGGACCCGGCTCGGGGCCGGATGGTCCCTTAGTCCCAAGCTCCCCGGTGGCCAGCCTCTTTCTTCCCGACGTACAGGTGTTGGCGACGTCGGCGTGAAAAATATTCGTCACTCGAGCACGACGCAACTGCTATGGCCTGTGTCACAGCACTCTTGATGGGGTTAGGTTCAGGCGTCGGCGGGGTGGGGTTGAGCGATGAGTCCGGAGGTGGTAGGTGTGCATGGTGAGCTGCTGATTTCGTCAACATTTGGCCACGTTGATTGCGGCGTCAGTGGCCATATTTAGGTCATCCAAGGTGCAGGTGAACGGGCACTTAGAACACTCCAGCAAGTGGGGCATGGGTGCGGGCGGTGAGTAATGGGTAACTCACCGTCCAATCAGGACCAGGCCCGTGCCGGACGGCGCGTATGTGTTCCACGCGCGCCTCAAAGAGATGTCAGCAGAAGTGACGGGGCCCGATAGGGCCGAAGCCTGTCAGGGTAACGGGATCGTCTGAAAGGGTTACCGCTGCCCTGGAAAATAAAGGGCCAAGGAAGGAACACAGAGTCTGACACTCCCTTCTGCTCCACCCAGAGCGGGAGGAGTCATTTGAGTGGGGCATGGTCTGTATCACCATACGCCTACAGCAGTCCACTGCTGGACCTAGGCCTCTCTAATTGCACGCCATTTAGCTCGATTTTCGGTAACTCTCATCCAGCTGCAACCAGCCCTACCCTGCGAAGAATATCCAGCGTCCGTTCCGTGTATCTGCTAGAGTCTATGTTTCCCGCTAATTAACACGCTCAGCGCCAAGCCCCATATGCCAATACCACTACACCAGGAAAATTCCCTAGGCCAGGGCAACATTTTTTGTATACAAAATGTATGGAAAGTGTGCGCGTTAGCGATACACGGCGGTGGCGCTTAGACTGGAATGGTGCTTGTGTATCAAAAAGGATACGCAAGTATTTAGACAGTGTGTATCGCAAAAGATACACATGGCGCTGAGCGTGTTAAAACGTGGAAGTCTTCAAGTCTCGAGTCAATAGATCTGCCGGTCTATTCTGTACAATTTCACCGTGAAAACTTAGGTGAACTTAGCTGTCATTCCTCTTGATGCACTATTTACACTATTGACAGCTCACATCACTTTACTTTTCTCGGTGGTATCCTGTAGATTCTCTCAAGATCAATGCTGGAACGCTTACAAAAATTTGGTCGTGTAAAAAATAATTAAGAGAAGAGAGATAAACAGAGAGGAGAAAAGAGAGGAGAGAGAGAGAAGAGAGAGAGGAGAGGAGAGAGAGAGGACGGGACAGCTAGAGATTTTTTTATGAAATAAGCATCACCTTTGTACAGACGCCAGCAGGTCAAGCTATCCCAAACTGTCAAGTTTTCCCAATTAACCTTGAACCTTAATCTTTTTGCAATAAAGTTGAAAATCTATTAAAAAAAATTGACAGATTGTAGTAGTTTGATGTGCTGGTACGTCTGTACCTATTTCTCTGTTCTGTTTTTATTCTTGTCTATTTACCTAATATGTGTGTACATAAATGATAAAATAAATAATTCCAGGACTTTAAAAACAACACGGAAATAACCCGAATCTGAATGCATACTGTTGCAGGTGTGACCAAAATTAAATATTCAATTAATATCGGTAAACACGGCTATTAAACAAACACCGTTAAATGTAATATTTCCAGCTGTAACTTTTGACCTATAAATGTTGAATATTGAACTGTTCTGGCAGATAGCGTAGATGACGTTGTGGTCATCTGTGCCATAGAATTATATATCTATGCCTTTAAAAATGCAGAGCTTCGTTTGTCACAAGATCACATCTATTTGGGACGTGCTCTACGATGTCTCAAAATGTGCCAGTCATCTGGAGACAGATCGAAAAGGCAAGAGGAAATGCAATTCTGAGGACTTCTTTAAACCATTTCTTCTTTTGAGCTTCTCCGAAGTAGTCTTTATTTCGTTAGTTCATTACTTTCGTCCTTCAAAAAGTGCCATTTTTTTTTTTTTTGTTTCCTTTACCAAGTGCAGTCAGCCTCAAAAAGATGAAAAATTCATTTGATTGTCAACAATTTTTTTTCCATAATACTTTTAAATAAATTCTTGTCGATGTATACATCTTTTTGAAGCTGACGTTACTTACGATTTGAACTTTTAAGAAATAATTTAGTACCTAGAACTGCGTTGCTTTTAACTTGTGTCCAATACATTTATTTTTATTTTTTTTATTTTCTTCTCCCATGACAGATCCATTTACAATGACTAAAGCTCAAGTATTAGGTAATTTATTGATTTATACATAATTTATTGTATACCACAATAATACATCATATTATATGCCTAGGCCTTTTTCCAACTATGTTGGGATCGGCTTCCAGTCTAACCGGATGCAGCTGAACACCAGTATTTTACATGGAGCGACTGCCTATCTGACCATAGCAAAAAAATAAAAAATTGATCGAACGATCCTATATGTTAATCCTAATTATAAGCCATCTGTGTGCTAAATTTCATCCAAATCTGTTCAGTAGTTTTTGTGTGAAAGAGTAACAAAAATCCATCCATCCATCCAACTTTCGCGTTTACAATATTAGTAGGATAGGATTTAATAACATTTTAACACAAATGCAGGTAATTATGTAGGTACCGTTAGGCCACCTGAAGCTTACCTACATAAATAAGCATCGATGGTGGCCGACACCAATGTTAATGTTCATATAAACTTATTAATTACGCAAAATTTATGTACAACATTGTAGCGTCAGTAAATTGATTAAAACAGCAATTAACAAGGACTTTGTAATACTTCGTTATTATTTTTGTAGCTGACTTTATTGAGTTACAAGTTTTACATATAACAGTAAGTTTACTGGGATTTTAACTAAAGGTTGTCTAACCTACATTGTTGAGACATGTTTTGTGATGATATAGTGTATTATGATAATATACAAGGTCAAATTAAATTAGCTAGCGAAACTGCAGACGTGGTGGGTACCGATATCTAAAGACGATAAAATTAAATAAAAAAGTTAATTAGATGTTTTTTTAGGGGTCAACGACCGCTGGTAATGTTTTAATTGTAGTACGAGTTAAGAAAATATGTTCTATCTGTTTAGATGTCGATACAAATCACTTCTGTGAAGTTTACACAATAAAAACAGATTTTTTTAAACTGATATTTCAAGACACTAACTGCAGTCGATGACCCCACTCAAACAAATCATCAAATTAATTACTTTTTTGTTTTATCGTGTTTAGATACCCATCAAGTCTGCGGAGTTTCGCTAGCTAATACAATTTGACCCTGTATATTATTACTACATAGATATTGGCAGTGCCCTTAGTGTGCTGGCGGCTGCATAACAACAAAATGCGATCACTAGTATCTGACCGAATTTCGTTTTCGGTTTTCGCAATATCCGGCTGAAGTACCTAGCTATCTATTTTCAGCAATTTTCCTTTACGGCAGGAAAAAGTATATTTTCCGCTGTGGCCGAAAACAATTAATTGTGGCAAATGATACTTTCAATTAGGTAAGTACCTCAATCAGAATACTAGCGCTACGATACTCTTTCGTCCTCGTACAGACGCCAGCACGTCAAGCTACTACAATCTGTCAAATTTCTTTAATAGATTTTCAACTTTATCGCTAAAGTACTAAGGTTCAAGGTTGATTGGGAAAATTTGACAGTTTCGGGTAGCTTGACCTGCTGGCGTCTGTACAAGACTTTCCGTTTTTATTTTCAATTTATTTTTTCTGTTTTTAAGAGTGATTTGGGAGTCTGAGGCCTCCCACAATATGGACCGATGACCTTGGGAAGGCCGCAGGAATCCGCTGGATGCGAGAAAACAAAACCGGTCGAAGTGGAGGTGGTTGGGAAGGCTTATGTTCAGCAGTGGACGTATTTCGGCTGAAATGATGAAGAGTGTGTTTAGTTTATATGGTGATTTTCCGGTGACAGTCTTAATAAATACTTTTTCTTTCTTTCAAAACAATTTAGATCATTTCAGCCGAGAGATGTCCACTGCTGCACCTAGGCCTCCCCTTAACGTCACCACATCGACCCTGCACACGCTGATGACTGCATTTGTTTAACTTATCATCATAATAAAAAAAATCCTTTCCGGCCGAAAAAATAATCATTTTTTTTTATTTGCAAAGCGAATTAGAATTAGAATTGTGTCAATGTCATTAATTGCAAGGTTCAGCAGAGAACACTAACGGCTCCTCATAATAACGAAACGAACGACTTTAAGTCTATCTAGAATCCAAACACGACGAACACGAAATCAAGTTTTATTTCAAGCTTAATTCGTCTTAATTTTTAATTCAATGCCTACGCAAGAGAAAAGCTGGTTACAACTGAAAGAAAATACTTTTTCACTTAAAATCCTACTTAGGATTTTATCATCTGACGGCACGGTTGGCGCAGTGGTTAAGCGATTGACTGCTGCGCTGTGTGTCGCGGGTTCGATTCCCGCACGGAACAAATATTTGTATGACCTACATGTATTTGTTCCGAGTCTGGGTGTTTTTCTATCTATAATATGTATGTATTTACAAAAAAAAAAATGTATATAAGTAGTTTATCAGCCATCTTGTTACCATAACACAAGCATTAGGTTGCTTAGCTTGGGACTAGATGGCGCTGTGTGAAATGTCCAGGGATATTATTATTATTATTATCTGCCTGGCCTTTTCCCTACTAAGTATGTTACCTTCACAAGTCAGTTACTGGGTAATGCGATACCCTTTGCTAAGGCTGGTTGTCAGACTTTCGGGCTTCTGACGAACCGTAACGACTGTTAAAGTTCCACGAATGACAGCCGGAACCAACGGCTTAACGTGCTTTCTGAGGCACGGAAGAATCTTGGTATGTAAAGATGGTCACCCATCCACGGCATGGCAAGCGATCGACCGGTGCGGCTGTTATTACTTAGCCACAAGCCCCTACTTAGGACTTTATTAAGTCACTACACGACACGCATCACACACTCAGCACACACATCACACACTCACACACACATCACATACTCTTACATTTCCTACATCACACGCACTTACTCACACACTACTGCTGCTGTTACACGTTTTAGCCTCTCGAATTATGTAAAATAATCTTATACGGACGAATGGATGGCCCCTATAACACAGGATTTTCCTAGCATCGGGGTCATTATTCACAAAAATTGAGCACAACTGTAATAACTTACTAATGTAACATGCATTGTATTTCTTCTTTTTGCCAAATAAAAATTATTATATTATTATTATTATTACTATAAAGTACTATAAAGCTGCCACGCTAAAATGGAATTGGGCTGGACACATCTGTCGCATGTTAGACGACCAATGGGCCAAACTTACGACCCAGTGGGTCCCTCTTCATATCAAGCGACATCGCGGCAGGCCCAGACGGAGATGGCGGGATGAGCTGGACTCCTTCAACAAGAACTGGTCCTTAGCAGCTTTGAACAGAGAGAGGTGGAAAGAGAGTAGGGAGGTATTTGCCCAACAGTGGGCCATCACGAGCTTTTAATCATATAAAGCAGGAATCTTGTAGGTTCTTGTAGGTTTTTTGACTTCCTGTAACGACTTACGAGATTTACGAATGAAAGCCAGGATCAAGTGCTTAACTTGCTTTCCGAGGCACGGAGCATATATACGGTCGTCACATGCCTAGCCTTTTAAAGTTGGGATCGGGTTCCTGTCCAACCGAATGCAGCAGCCAGTATTTTACATGGAGCGACTGCCTTTCTGACCTCCACAACCCATATACTTGGTAACACGATATCCCTTGGTAAGACTGGTGGTCAGACTTTCGGGCTTTTAATTTCCCGTAACGACTGTCAAAGATCTATAAATGACAGCCGGAATCAACTGCTTAACGTGCTTTCCGAGGCACGGACTGGTCTAGATATGTAATGGTCACCCATCAAATAAAATCAAAAGTTATTTATTCAAATTAGGCTGAGAATCAGCACTTTTCGAACGACAAAATTACAAAAGACAGTCCCCCAAAAATGCCCGCCCTTCACCACTCCTAGTGCTATCGCTGGGAAGAAGAAGTGGCGCAACAAACTCCCCAGCAGCACAGCTGTCTGTTCAGTTAGAAAATACTTGATTACTTGATTGAATACAATACTAGATGTTAAGTAATTTTCATTACAAGGCACAGAACATAAAATTAAATTATTTGCCATATGTCAGCTAGCCACGCCAATATACCAACAAATATAATAAAAACTATACGTAAGTACTCAAGTTAAAAAATAATTAATTAAAATTAAAATGTAAATAAAAACATACTACCTAAATAAAAGCCTCCAGGCATAAAGGGCGTGACAACTTACATATTTATGCATTGCTGGGTTTTTGTTCTCCTTTGAACAAAGGTTGGATTTTACTTGAGCTTTAAACGCATTCAAAGGCACGTCTAGCAAAGAAGAAGGTATCTTGTTATAAAAAGTTATACCAAGCCCAACAAATAAGTTATGAACCTTATAAAGCCGGTGAAAAGGGGCACGTAATAGTTTGTCTTTATTTCTAGTGTTAACACTGTGAATATCACTGTTTTTAGTGTACAAGTGTTACCTAATATATAAGATGTTGGCGAAGATGAATTGTGATGCAACCGTGAGAAGACCAATATCTTTAAAAAAATCTCTTAGAGAAACTCTGGCACCTAGCTGGTAAATTGCTCGAACAGCTCGTTTTTGAAGGACAAATATATTTTGTATATCAGCGGGTTTGCCCCACAGGAGAATACCGTAGGACATAACGCTGTGAAAATAACTAAAATAGACTAAACGAGCTGAATCAACGTCAGTGTATTGTCTTACTTTCCTGATGGCGTAGGCAGCCGAACTGAGCCTTCCTGCTAGACTTGATAATTATGAGGTCCCCCCCACTGAAATTTGGCATCTACTGTTAGTCCTAGAAAAATTGCCGAGCCTACTGTTTCAAGCATCTCTTTATCTAAGACGATGTTGGGTCCTAGTTTTCTGACATTCGGTGAGGCGAACTTAGCACATTTCGTTTTCTTGGCATTGAGAACTAGGTTATTTGACGTAAACCAATCTGTAACTATTGAGAGTGAGTGCACTCTCAATAATTACAGATTGGTTTACGTTACAGATTTTCACGACGTAAACAGTGGTTTACGTCGGCAAAATCTTGTCTATTCCTGTCTACTTTAAAAATAAGAGAGGTATCATCTGCAAACAGTACAACGTCACAGTTGCCCTTTAAATGGAATACTAACAACAAGAACACGAACCGACCGCGATAAAGCTTAACCTTTGATCGACCCGTATACGTGCGGCTGTTATTATTTAGCCACGAATCCCCTAATTTTTTTTTTTCAGGGTCGGAAATCGTCAAATAACCTCTCCCGCTCTGGGTGAAGCAGAAGGGAGTGTCAGACTCTTACTGACTAAAACCCACCCGTGTTCCTTCCTTAGCCCTTTATGTTCCAGGGCAGCGGTAACCCTTTCGGACGATCCCGCTACCCTGGCAGGCTTCGGCCCTATCGGGCCCCGTCAATCTTGCTGACATCTCTTTGAGGCGCGCGTGGAACACGCCACGACCCCCTTCAAGCACTAAATTTTACATGCAAACAAAGTATGCAAATATCAGATGGTCAGTGTATGCGAGTTAAAGCAAAGTCTGTGTAAATACTGCAGGAATAAAACAATTACGTAAAACAACTTTATTGCAATGTCGATTAACGACATTTGTAGCACATTATTATAGACTTCACTATGTAACATTGTTTGTACGACCTTAATAAATGCTGAGTTCAAAATAATCACTTTGCAGTACTGAGGCCAGCATAACAACGTATATAAATAACAGTTTAATAATACCTGCCTTTTAAATTGCTACGAAAATGTACGTAAACGGGTTATTTGAAAGCTATTTTCTTCTAAATATGTGTGAATATATTATTTTGATGATTCGTATGAATATACTAGCTGCGCCTGCGACTTCGTTCGCGGGGATGTTTGATGGGCTTTGTTTTTGTTTTTCTAAAATAAAAGTAGCCTAAGCTACTCCTTATAACATCAGTTATCTGCTAGTGAAATTCCCGCCAAAATCGGTCCACCCGTTTCAAATAGGTACCTAATAGCCGGAACGAACAGACAGGCAGACAGATAGACAAAAATTAAAAAATTGCTTTTTTTTTTATATCTTACCTTAAATACTGGTATTCAGCTGCATCCGGTTAGACTGGAAGCCGACCCCAACATAGTTGGGAAAAAGCTAGGCAGATGATGATGATGATGATGATCTTACCGTATACTAATCTGTTATTTTGACATTACAAACAGACACTTCAATTTTATTCATTTGTATAGATGTAGTGAACTATAAATAACAAACAAATGTGTTTCCCAAAGAAATCACCACAGTCTACTTACATGTTATAATAAAATCTTTTATTTAGCTATAAAAGAAAACTTTTTCTTAAAACAGACGAGACCGGTCCAATATTATGATAATTTTATTCAGAAAGTATTTGTTTCCACTGCATATTTCTGTTAGCCTATTAAGTATGGAATCTAAAAGCAAGTTGTTATCATGAAGATTAATATCTTGCTGAAAGTGAAAGATTGAGTATAGTCTGCGGGTTAATTGCGTAACACACTAACAGTACTTAGGAATGGCTTTCATTTTGACAGTTTAACAACATTCAATTCACGTTGTTGAGCAGACAAATTTTCCGAACATATACATAATCTGCATTCGCGATTTGTTTCCCAAAAATATAAACAAATATGAGTTTATGGAAAAATAACTTTATTTCTTACGCAATAAAGTTCAGTTTACGCTACAATTTCAAACCTTTTTATAACTTTTTCAATATTGCTAGTCACTCTGAACTCAACTTAATTACCATTATAATAAAGTTGATATTTGTTTAACTTGAAATAACATCAATTTGAAATATTCGTTTGAATAGACTTTATATATAGCAATGGATTAGCAATATCCTTTAAAATGATTCAGATTCAGATTAATAGTGTGTTACGCAATTATGGTGCTGTCCCAAAAGTATATGATGAAAGTGTAAACAAACAAACCCTGTTCATGTTAAATTCTTACGCAATTTCTCACTAATCTAAAAGCTGAAGAGTTTGTTTGTTTGTTTAAACTCGCTAATCTCTGGAGCTACCAGTCGGATTAGATTTTTTTTTGCATTTGTCAGATATAATATACACGTCGACATTAATTCATTATTTTACCGCGGGGCTTCAGGATATTATCACTTGTGCGGCTTTTCATCCACGTAAATTATATAAGGGCCACAGTCTTATATTGGTAGCAAATCTTATAAGTAGGTACCTATTTAGAGAAGGAAGAAAGATTTTAATGTGTTTTGGTATGGTTTTAGGGTCCGCCAAGTAGCAGTGCTGGCTTAGTAGTAACGGCCACGACTTACGAGTCGTATGTTCGATCCCAGTCAGGCACTTAGATAGTTAATTCTCCTTATTGTCTAATTGATCCTTAGGAGCCTAGCAACAAGAAAAAAGTCAGAAAGAACGCTAAGCGAAACCGAAGTATTAGCGATGGCAGGCGATGCGACGGGAACAGGAAATTAGTAGGTTACACATTCATCTGTATTTAGAAGCTTTAAATTTTTATCTTAAGTACCACTTTTTCCAATAATTATTGTTTGAATTATACCGGGTAGCAAGGACATCTGCGCGCAACCTGTAACCATGAATTCAGAACATGATTTTAGACCCCTTAGTGTCCTGCCAGGGTAGCGGGATCATCCGAAAGGGTTACCGCTGCCCTGGAACATAAAGGGCTAAGGAAGGAACACGGGTGGGTTTTAGTCAGTAAGAGTCTGTCACTCCCTTCCACTCCACCCAGAGCGGGAGGGGTCATTTGATGATTTCCCATCCTCAAAAAAGAAAAGACCCCTTAGTGTAAAAATTTTTTGTCGGTTATCAAAAAAAAAAATCTGCTGTTTCATAGGAAAATGCAATACCTACGCGGTCAAAATGTATAGAACAGCTATCTTTTTTTTTATTAACCAATGAAATCTATCGACGTGAGGGTGTTTAGAATCATGTGCTGAATCCATGATAACAGTTTGCGCGTCGATGTCCCTGCCACCCTGTATTATTCAATTGTCATTGAAAAATCATCGAGGAAGATTGAGATTACGAAGTTTATCTCACAGGTTTATCTCAATTGTCAAATGAAAGACATCTTTAAAGGTAATTTACAATTAGGAATTCGGGGTTAAGTATTTAAATAATCAAATCAAAATACTCAAAGACAAAGACATTTATTTGTCGCTTATGGTAGGTACAAAGTTGGTTAGTATAGTTATGTTTAGGACACATCCGCCGCTAAAAGATTACGAATATTTACTTTATTACACGTGGGTATACACCTAACTTATATACTATTTATATTAAGCAACAAAACACATAGACTTAAGTCATAAAGATACATTTTGTAATTTATTATACAACTAGCAGCGGTTAATCTTGGTTATAAACTATCTGCGTCCCAAAGGAGATGGGAAATCCTGGGCCCAGCAGTTAACTAGTTGAAATGTGTATTAAAAAAACCGTTATATTTTTCTAAAGGAAATCACAAAATACAGTAGGTACAGACGCCAGCAGGTCAACCTACCCGAAACTGTCAAACTTTCCCAATCAACCTTGAACCTTAATGCCTTAGCGATAAAGTTGAAATTTGATAGATTGTAGTAGCTTGATGTGCTGGCGTCTGTACCATGTTTCTATCTAGGAAGCGAGAAAAGTTAAATTATGAAACTAAATTATCGATTAAATACATGCCTGAATTCTTAGTAATCGATAATGAATAAATCGGTAAAATCTCAGAATATGTATGAAAATCAAGTGACAATAAAATTGCTTAACAATCGTTTCGTGGAATCGATTCATAGCGAATCGAGTTCCTTCAATTGGTAACACTGGTCACTAACTGACAAATGACAGGCAGAAAAAAACCGGCACTCGTTCGTTTTCTTTCGTTCTGAGTGCGCACGTATTTTCGATGTTTTTTGTATAACCCCACGACCTCGGCTTTGCATAAGGACTATTCGATGGATCTTTCTACTTTGAATTACCTGGCTCTCTTTTTTGGCCAACTGATTACGCTTATCAATCGGATATTAACGACATGGATCGATGTGTGAATTGTTCCATTGCGACTGGTCGCAGAACATGTCAGATCTTCGACACGTCACACATGGAGGCTCTCTACTTGCACTCCATGCATAAAACCATTACACAACCAAAACCATTCAAAAATATTTCGCAAATAACATCAGAAAACTACAATGTTATAATATAACCTCACTTTTACTATACTTCATATAACTTGATTCCTGGATAGCCAAATTTCACCAAATTTTCAGTGAGGTCTTGTTATTATATCCTCATATAAATAAGGCTAGTTTGATTCAGTTAACACCTGGGCTCAGGAAACTATGGAGGCCTTCCCTTTTCCTTTCATCCTAATCCGTTCAGTAGTTTTTGCGTGTAAGACTAACAAACGTCTAACCATCCATCCATCCTCACAAACTTACGCGTTTATAACATTAACAGGATAGAAAGTACAAATTAGATTTTTTGTAAGTTTGTTACGCTTTCACGCTAAAACAGCAGCACGGATTTGGATGAAATCTGGCACAAGAGAAGACCCGGACCTGGATTAGGAAATAGAATACTTTTTATCCGGATATTCCCACGGGATAGAGACTTATGCGGAAGAAACCGCGGGGTTCAGTTCATAGGAAATAAAGAACTAACAATATAAAAATCAACTAAATTCACGTCAACGTAAATAAAGTGGGCAATGCTGCACTTCTCTGCTTACCCGGTCAGGCAGCTTTAGATAGTTATCGGCAATAATATATCGTCCGATTTTATCGCAATGGGATCCGACGATGCACTGAACCGATATTATTGTCAGTATTGGTCTTGCGATTGCTTTTTTATTGGCTCTCGCGACCAATATTACTTACTGTGCATGAATTATTTTTTATTGCAATAATATATAGTCCACCAGACCGTATTTTGGGGATGGCGGACTATCTCAATGGAGACTAGGTAGACTTCGGCGTGGGAGATATTAAGTAAAGTGCACAAGTGTGTGCGCAGACACATGTGAGCTCACTATTCCCTCACTCTCATAGTCCGTTGAGACGGCAATCCGACACGACCGGAGAGAGATCAGGCGCAGGACCAACGGCTTAAGCTTTCCGAGGCGCGAGGGTATGACACCACCAACTTCCAAACTCCGGGCTGTTACTAAGAAATTCTTAATGGAAAAACCCAATAACACTTTGCCCGACCTGGCAATGGAACCCAGGACCCCACACTCAGCAGTCGCGCTCGCGTCCAATAGACCAACGGGGCTGTTAATCTCAATAATGTAGTGTGATTGTAATACTTTTCTTATATCTATGGTAATACTCGTCTCGACTATAGTTTGACCAAAACCGCTGTACCGCGCATTCGGCATGTGCGCGGCGAGACGGGGGGGCAGTGCAGGCTGCTCATTCGTCATCGCTCACGGCGTCCCGCCTCCCGCCTCGCCGCCCATTCCTCCCGCCTCGCCGCGCATTCCTATGGCGCGGTACAGCAGTTTCGGTCAAACTATAGCTACAATAATCGCCACTAGAACAAGATCGTCAGACCCTATTAGAATACCAGCGCTGCGACATTTATTTTTTAAATGTCGCAACATCTTGCTGAGGTAGGAGCCTTTTGGACTCGTATAGGGCTTTCTGTTTCATTTAGTTATTTAAAAAAGAAATATATATTTTGGTTTTTTGTTTTTGACTGTGTTAGTTTTTGACGGTTCTATCGATCAGGTTAAGGTACGCTTGCCATGGTTGGTCCGTGGGTCACCATCACCATCTTTACATACCAAGACCCCTCCGTGCCTCGGAAAGCACGTTAACCCGTTGGTCCCGGCTGTCATTTGTGAATCTTTGACAGTCGTTACGGGTCGTCAGAAGCCCGAAAGTCTGACAACCAGTCTTACCAAGGGGTATCCTATTACCTAATAACTAGGTTGTGCAGGTCAGATAGGCAGTCGCTCCATGTCAAATACTGATATTCAGCTGCATCCAGTTAGACTGGAAGCCGACCCCAACATAGTTGGGAAAAGGCTAGGCAGATGATGTTTTTGACTGTGTTCAGTTTAGTCTGTGATCTTCCGTACAAGTCGCAATAAATACTTCTTCTTTCTTTCATATTGTAGGTACTAGATGAGTCTGTCTATTCTGTAATACCTAAACTCACCGTGAAAGCTTACGTGAAGTGGGCTGTCGTCCCATATTATGCTAGGGATTAACACTATTGACAGCTCACTTCAAGCTAACTTGACTAGCAGTGAGATTCTGTAACCAAATCACCGTGAAAACTTAGGTGAAGTGAGCGTGGAGTGAGTTGTCATTCCAACTAATGATGGGATTGACACTATTGACAGATCACTCTGAGCTCACTTCACGTAACTTTTCACGGTGAGTTTTTTACAGAATCGATCGGCTGAATTTTCACGATGAGATTTTTCTTAACTAATATTATAAAGACAAAATATTAGATTTTTTTAAAATTTTTTGTTACGCTTTCACGGTAAAACGGCTTAACGGATTTGGACGGATTTATTTTATCTATATTTATTACTTATCGGATTTCTTTTTATCGCGATATTCCCACGGGATCGAGAGTTATGCGGGTGAAACCGCGTGGCGCAGCTACTACAGAATATCGACTGATATTGTAATTTGTCGCGTTAAATGTTGTGGAGTAATATATCGTTCTAGATACAGTTTTGGAGTAACTACTACTATTACGATTCTACGGATTTACCGAAAAAACGACTGTAGAATAATACAGAGTTCAAAAAATATCGTAGTGTATTAAAATTTGTCGGCAAGAAAGAAAGAAAGAAAAAGTATCTATTGCGACTCGTACAGGAAGATCATAAAACTAAACTAAACTAACCACAGTCAAAAATAAAAAAAAACCAAATTATATAAAAAAAGTAACAAAAAGAAAAATGAATCAGAAAGTCATAGACAAGGCCAAAAGACTCCTACCTCAGCATGATGCTGCGACATTTAAAAAATATTTAAAAAATAAATGTCGCAACGCTGGTATTCTGATAGGGCCCGCTGTGATATCACGGGCAATTACAAGAAGCATTGAATGAATGAAAATCAATCCCACTGTGAAAAAATAAAATTAAATGTAAAAATTCATTGATCCTGTTAAATAACAGGATCGACAATAATATAGTAGCATTTAAAACATACTAATTATAATACGTATGTAATTAATTACTAGATAATAATTGGATTTTATGATCTGGAAAATAAATGGTTATGATTATGATTGCTGTCTGGCAGTGACGTGGGTTCTTTCAAATTGTCTGAGTATAACTTAAACGGCAAACACGTCAGCCGTATTCAAATATGCACGAGCTTTTTTTTGGTACCTACAAAAATTAATTCAAGCCAGACTAAAAAGATTAACCCTTCATCGACTATAGTAGGTACCAAAGCTACCTGCTAAAGAGTCACCACTTGTGCAAGCTCTTAAAATGTCCTCAAATATCTCAAAGAGAAAGAAGTATCGTACCAGGATCAATATCACAAGTACTCCCTTGTATCTCTCCAGCCGATATTTCACCTGAACGAGGACACGGAGAAGTGATAACGGTTCTAATTAAGGCTAAGAGCTTTTTACGAACACTGTTACAAAGACTAATTTACATAGTTTTACTTACAAAGCTAATTAGTAAGGGTAGGGATTTTTTGTTAAAGAGGACGCGCTGAGGGGAAGAAATCAAAGTGAATGTTCAAAGTTTAGTGTTGAAAGTCAAAGGATTTTTGGTGGTCGTTTGTACACAAATCGAGGTACCTGTCTAAGATTGCGTTTGTCAAAACTAATTACAAAGAGAAAGAATCGATTTTTTGTGTTTGTTTGTTACGGTAAAACGGTTGAACAGATTTGGATGAAATTTGGCACATAAGTAGGTAGACCATGACCTTTTTATCCTAAAGTTCCCACTGGATAAGACTTATGATCCCGAAATTCCTACTGGATCGAGACTTATTATCCCGAAATTCCCACTGGATCGAGACGTATTATCCCGAAATTCCCACTTATTATCCCGAAATTCCCACTTGATCGAGACTTATGCGGGTGAAACTGCTGGGAACAGCTAAGTAGTGGAATAAACGGGTGGCCGCTTTTTCTATAGGTAGCCTAGTCTTTTCACAACTATGCTATGGTCGGTTTTATCCAGTAACTGGGTAAAACGATACCAATCGGTAAGACTGGTTGTCAGACTTTCGTGCATTCTGACAAACCGTAACGACTGTCAAAGATCTACAAATGACAGCCGGTACCAACGGCTTAGCGTGCTTTCAGAAGTACGGAGGGGTCTCTTTAAGTAATGGATGATTACCCATCCACGGACCAACCTAGGCAAGCGAACTTTAACCTGATCAATCAAACCGTACGGCTACTTACACAGCCACAAGCCCCTGATTTCTGAGAGCATATTCAACTCAATTCCGTTATAAAATCTATGTGAACAAAACAATACTTCGTTCAATCCATCACAATTCACAAAAGAAGATTTACAAATCAAAGGGTTCCTCAAGCCTACAGAAAGCAGGGGTTGGAGATTGCACCGTTATCACTACTGATGGAAAGGGTTCAACTTTTCCACCAAAAACTACTTTAAAAAAACCGGTCAAGTGCGAGTCGGACTCGGACACCGAGGGTTCCGTACAAATTTGTAGGTACGAGTATGTAAATACGAGTAGTTCATCACAGGAATCGTGTCTCGAATATTTTTCCCATTTTTTTTGTAATGTTATTACAAATTTACGGTTTTCGGATTGTTTCCTTTACTTGTGCTACATAACATTGCTTCTTGCCAAATTTCATAATCCTAGGTCAACGTGAAGGTACGCTAATAGGTATTTATTCTCTTGCGATTGGTCCAAATATGCGGCAGAAACGGAACATAAACGCCCGTATGTTTTGATTGCGTTGACTGAGAAGTTTGATTTTTTCACTGCTTCAAGGGATTGCAGCCCTGAGTATTTGATATTCATTTCAACTTGATAACAACACGCGTTCCTGAGAAAAAGGGTCTTGACAGACGGACAACGAAGTGATCTTATAAGGGTTCCGTTTTTCCTTTTGAGGTTAAAGAAAGAATATAATTTATTTGGACACAGTTCGTGAAACACAAAATAAAAATAATGTTTAAAACTAAACTACAATAGTGCCTCGCGGCTACGCCAAAAATGTTTATTTCAACATAATTGCCGGCGCTGGTTAGGTACGGAACCCTAAAAACATGTTCAAGATACTTTAGCTTTCATGCTTACTTTACATGGCATAGCAAACTAGCACAAGGCACTAAGACACTTCTCGCTATGATATACGATTGTATGTTAATTTTTAATTCCATAATGTGTCACTCCGTATTTATAACCTACGCATGCATTGGCATTTCTTTTTGATTAATAGTTACATTCATAATGGACGTTTATGGTTCCATTGTCAATTAATCACTGTGACTGCAGTGCTGTTTTTTTCATTAAATAACTTTCCTTTTCTGATTTGGTTGTGGTTTCACTATTCGCTCGGCTCGCTTATTTGGTCACAGTTCTAACCTAACCTAACCTAGCTCTTTTGATTTAAAGAAGATATATGCGTGTTACGTTGCAAATTTCACTAAACTATAACTTTTCGGAAACTTAGTATTTTTGTCGGAAGTTTAGTATTTTTTTTAGTTTATTATTTGAAAGTACAGAATATATTTCGTAGAATTATAATTTAAATAAGCTTCATGTTTGTTTGTTAAATACAACATTTTTTGTCGGTTAATTTTGTATTAACTTTTCGGTAATTCATTTTAACACAGCTTAGTTAGTATTACTTACAGTCAACCACAGATCGCTGGAAATTAATTTGTTTTTCGGAAGCTTTATAATTTTCTAAAGAAAATTATTATTATTGTAGGTGTAACTAGGTTGACTATAAAAGACTGAAAGAGAGAGCTGAAGATTAGAGAAAAGACCAACCGTAGTCAAGTTATCCAAGTGCAAATAATCTCATTGTGTTTTATAAACGTACACAGAGTCTAATCGAATTCTAATTTACTTTAACACAACCAAAACAACGGCACAATCTTCCAATACAAACACAAATTTGATTTAAAAGATGTCCCAAATAATTCCCTCTATACCAACAAATTCCAATTCCAATTAAAACTAAAAATAAATTATTCCTAAACCAAAACACTCACGACCGGAACATAAATATAAAAACACAGCAATTCCCTTAATTGTGCGCGTGGTCATAACATTTAAAAACATAATGAAATGGTTCAAGAAACAATATTAATGTTTGTATAACGAGCTATCATTGGGGATTACATAACTATAATTACAAGTAATTTATAGTTAAACAAATATTTTGTTGGTAATATTTTAATTGGAAACGTTGCTAGTTGTGGTTGTGGTAAGTAGTATTAATAAGAGGGAACGTACTCGTAGTTAAGACGTTTTAGGATTTCGTAAAAATTCTGTGCATTTGGCAGTAGGCGAGTGTCAATCTGCGTAGCCTTAGCTGGTATTTAGCTGCCAGCTTTACATGGAGCACATTATACCAGCATTTGACATGGAGTGACAGCCTATTTGACCTCCACAACCCAGTTACTGGGTAACACGATCCCTTATTAAGACTGGTTGTCAGACTTTCGTGCTTTAGATTAGATTAGATTAGATTCTTTATTTGCCTGAAATATGGTATTTTACAGATTTTATAACACACACAATAGTTCTTCATATTCCGCCTACTAAATTCGGCATGCAAATATTGTGACAATAATAATAATTCTAATTAATTAAATCAATTTAAACTAAATGATTGAATTCCAATGTCAAAAAAAAAAATGTATTAAATCAAGGATCGTCTACAAATCAAATCAAAAATGTCAAATAAAGTTCCAATTAATTAAATCAATTTAAACTACATGATTGAATTCCAATGTCAAAAAAAAAAAAAAAAATGTATTAAATCAAGGATCGTCTACAAATCAAATAAAAAATGTCAAATAAAAATAATTAAATTACAAAATAAGTGTATAAATAATAGCTTTCAAAAGACAACCAAAGAAACTAAGTTACAAATTGTTAAATAGCTTAAAATCAAAATGTCAATTTAATTTTATGTCATGCAACTTTACCATTTGTCCTAGAATTCATAAATTCCTTAATAGTATAAAAACAATTTTCGATAAGCCATGCTCTGAGATGCTTTTGAAATAAGCTAGTTCTCAGCTCTCTAATAACCTTTGGTATATTATTATATATGTCTATTGCCATTCTACTAGTGTTTTTATGGCAGTACGCTGTTCTACATCTTGACATTGCCAATTTTGTTGGATCCCTTGAGATTTTGCCCACTTTATAAACATTGACGCTATCGGCTGTACGAAATAGGTGAGGATGTTTTTTTACAAATACTCCCATTTCCAGTATGTATAAGCATGCTAATGTTAATAATTTATGTTTTTTAAAAATAGGTCTGCAGGATTCTAATGGGTCTACACCAAACACAGCTCGTAAACACTTTTTTTGCACAATAAATGCCTTAATGCTGTTAGTGGAATTGCCCCATATGATCAAGCCGTATCTTAGCACAGATGAGACATATCCATGATAAGCCAATAGAGCGGCATCACGTCCAACAGTTTTCCTGAGATTTCTTAGTGCAAATGTAAAGCTGTTTAGCCTATTACATATATTTTCGATATGTTGTTTCCAATTACAATTTTTGTCAATTACTATGCCTAAAAATTTCGTATGGTCAACTTCTTCAATTTCATTATCACCCCCAATAATTTTCATCGCTTCATTTGTCATTTTGTAATTAGAGAAATTAATATATTTTGTTTTGGAAACATTCACACATAAATTATTTTGTTCAAGCCATTCTATTATAGCTTCTACAGCAGCATTTATTTTATCCTCAAATTGATCATTTTTACTGTCATTTTTTACTATCAATGAGATGTCGTCTGCAAACAACACGCACTCATTCTTCGTCACTATTGGCAAATCATTGATGTATAGAAGAAAAAGCAATGGCCCCAAAATACTACCTTGAGGCACGCCATATCTATTCGTCCTGTATTGAGATTTATACTTTATCACTTCCCTGTCTTCATTAACGCCTAATATTTCAACCCGTTGTTGTCTATTAGTTAGATAATCTTTTAGCCAGTTCAACGCTTTTCCTCTTATCCCGTACCTCTCACATTTATCTAACAGTATATTATGTTTTACGAAGTCAAATGCTTTGGTCATGTCGAAAAATATTGCAGTGACCGGTATCTTCTTATCTATATTCTCAGTAACCGATTTTATTAATTGATAACAAGCTAGTGCGGTTGACTTTCCTTTTTGAAAACCATTTTGTTCTATACTTATTATATTGTATTTGGATATGAATGAGACAATTCGATTATACATTGCTTTTTCGTATAATTTTGAAATGATAGGTATCAAGGTCACTGGACGATAATTGTTTAAATCATGTTTATTATTTTTTTTATGTAATGGTTTTACAACCGAGAACTTTAGTTTATTCGGGTACTTTTCTGCTTGTGACTATCTTTAATGACTGTCCAAGATCTATAAATGACATCCGGGATCAACGGCTTAACGTCATTTCCGATGCACGGAGGGGTCATGATATATAATGTATAGTCACCCATCCACGAAGTGTCCGTGACAAACGTAACTTTTTCCGCCACACGCGGCTGTTACTATTTAAAGTATGGCCATTTTAATAGGTAACATTTGACGTCTGTCAGTTTTATCTTCATAGTGAGGTGACCTGCTTAAAAACATCGATTAAAGTGAATGAATCGATTCGGACTTAAACATATGTGAATTTTAAAAATCATCAGGCGAATCCCTGTCCGATTATTATTTTTTCTTTCGTAAATTTAAGGAGCAAAATAAGACAAGTACATAATTTAACAAAAAAAAAAAAATGCATTTATTCAATTGAACTATCAGAACTGTTATTAGTATTGTCATCTTCATCACTGCTGTCAGCACTCAGAGATATTATTAATTCATTTTCAATAATATTGTCTATTCTCACATCTCGTTCAAAATCTTGTAAAATTATTTTCTTTGTTTTCTCTACGACTTTTCTCCAGTCTTCTGTAGTGACTTCTGCACACGCAGTTTGTAGCAGAGTCATCATTTTAGCAGTACTGAAGGGTGGTTCTGGACTTTAATTATTATAATTCTGTAAAAACATATTTGTTACGGCGGCGAATCATATTTTAATTAACGTACAACTTAGTACTGACCAGCAAACTGCAAAAAACGTAAGAAAATTTGAATTTCGCGGGCTACCGTGGAGCATCCACCTTAAGCAATCAGAGTTTAGTTATTCTTTGTATTTTTATAGTTAGTTAAAAGAATAATAAATATAATTTCATGGTGATATTTCTTCACAAGTAATTCGATTCAACTTATCAGCTTTCGATTTTTAGAGTAACATCCCTAGTGTTTAAAAAGAAAAAGGGTTAACTGACGCAACATTGTAACGACGTTCAGTTCTTTAGATCAGAAATTGTTTATTATGTTTAGAATGGTTTATTAGTGAAAGAAAATCGTAAAATTACTCGTATCGGTCATTATTACAATAAATATGCAATCGTAATTGAAAAAAGTTAAGCAATTGTGCAGTTCTAACAAAACGAAAAAATATATTATTTTATGCCCGCTGTTATAAGGTTACGTTGTTGAATTTTTATGAATTGTCAAATGTTACCTATTAAAATGGCCATACTGTAGTCACGATCCCACCAGTAGGCGAGTGTGTAGCATAGTTATGCTAGATCCTTACATCCCGTAAACTAGGTTTCGCAAGTAATGCTCAAAGTAGGGTACAAAAAATAGCAGGTAGGTACAGACGCCAGCATATCAAGCTACTACAATCTGTCAAATTTCTTTAATAGATTTTCAACTTTATTGCTAAAGCATTAAGGTTCAAGGTTGATTGGGAAAATTTGACAGTTTCGGGTAGCTTGACCTGCTGGCGTCTGTACTTACTGTCCGTAGGTACCTACTTATCAACTCTTCCAATGCAGACTAGCCCTAGAATGTTGGCTTTAAATGGGTGTTTCATAGCGTGGAGAGTGATACTTGACATAAAATAAACATAACATCACACCTGTATACCCAGAAGGGTTAGGCAGAACTGTAGACACCTATAGTACGGCAAAGGTTGTACACTACAATCAACCTTATGTAGTGCAGGCTGGCTATATTTAGCGCGGTTTCCATTCGAACATTTAAGCAGGTTTGGAACGGGGTGTCAAATATTTTATTAGATTTGGAAAAGACAGTGCTAGCTTAATCGGCACTATGTAAAGACGCTCAGTTAATATAAACTTATAGAAATCGTATCGTTGTTTGATTCCTTAGAAAGGGCTTATTAGCCTTTCACAGTATCTACACCTATATTTCGCCACTTATGTTTAAGTCTCATGTATTAACGGGCGAGGCGATTGCCGTCAACCGGGCACAAATCCGAATTATGGGTTGCTAGTGAGAAATTCCAGGTGGAAAAACCAAATAACACTTAGCTCGACCTAGGAACCGTCGACCCAGGAACCGTCGACCCAGGAATCGTACCTTTGCTCAGCAGTAGCGCTTGCGACTAATAGACCAACAAAGTATTTTTTTTTAATGGCATCTCTCTGGTCTACCTATGAGGTTGTGGTCTGCTTAACCGGGTGTGCCTGTGGCTGCCTCAATAAATTAAGGCCTCCAGCCATACTATGCGACTACTCTCTAAGGGCACGGACGGACGGGTACGGACCTCGGCTTAGGGCGTGGCTGGGAGAGGAAAGCAAGGGACAGGCTGGATCGGAATTATTTAGGGACGAATTACAGGCTCAGCGGCGCGGGCTGGCTCGAGCACGGCTCAGGGCGGATCCAATAACGCGATACCTATAATTTATATACATATTTTAAACAGTCTATAAGTATATTTTAATTAGGTATGCATCTGAGGGACAATTCTCTATTTTTCAGAACGTTTGCATTCTAATCTCAGTACCAATCTGTCAGAAATACAATCAAGATTTGACAAGTTTTTGACATTGATTGTCAGTGAGATGAGGTTGCGACTTGAATTTAAACGTTTTTTAAGTACGAGAACAATCCTTGTTAGTCCGTTTTGCAAGAGCTGTAATTAAGCGTACCCAGAACTGGAACAAAAAAGTTTTCAGAAACTGAAAAAGCCACAGATTGACTTAGTTATTTGGTAAATAACTTTATACAAATTGTACAAAGAGTTCCTTACAACAAACAGGGGTACCTAATGGAATAATAATTTCAGATATTCAGATTTTTATTAGTTAATTCGCACGAATTTACTTACCAGAAAAAGGCGAATCGTCGCTTTAAAATAATATTATTTTTCGCGATACGCACGAATTGGCTTATTTTGAATTTTATGCAATGAAGTTAAGAAAAACCGGCCAAGTGCGAGTCGGACTCGCCCATGAAGGGTTCCGTTACGTTACGATTTATGACGTATTAAAAAAAAACTACTCACTAGATCTCGTTCAAACCAATTTTCGGTGGAAGTTTATATGGTAATGTACATCATATATTTTTTTTAGTTTTATCATTCTCTTATTTTAGAAGTTACAGGGGGGGGGGGACACACATTTTACCACTTTGGAAGTGTCTCTCGCGCAAACTATTCAGTTTAGAAAAAAATGATATTAGAAACCTCAATATCATTTTTGAAGACCTATCCATAAATACCCCACACGTATGGGTTTGATGAAAAAAAAAATTTTGAGTTTCAGTTCTAAGTATGGGGACCCCCAAAATTTATTGTTTTTTTTCTATTTTTGTGTGAAAATCTTAATGCGGTTCACAGAATACATCTACTTACCAAGTTTCAACAGTATAGCTCTTATAGTTTCGGAAAAAAGCAGCTGTGACATACGGACGGACAGACAGACAGACAGACAGACAGACATGACGAATCCATAAGGGTTCCGTTGCCATTTGGCTACGGAACCCTAAAAAGTACACGTTTCATAAAATATAACTCTTATCACTTCTGTACGCTAGTGTTCTTTTTTAGGGTTCCGTAGCCAAATGGCAACGGAACCCTTATGGATTCGTCATGTCTGTCTGTCTGTCTGTCCGTCCGTATGTCACAGCCGCTTTTTTCCGAAACTATAAGAGCTATACTGTTGAAACTTGGTAAGTAGATGTATTCTGTGAACCGCATTAAGATTTTCACACAAAAATAGAAAAAAAACAATAAATTTTGGGGGTCCCCACACTTAGAACTGAAACTCAATTTTTTTTTTCCATCAAACCCATACGTGTGGGGTATCTATGAATAGGTCTTCAAAAATGATATTGAGGTTTCTAATATCATTTTTTTCTAAACTGAATAGTTTGCGCGAGAGACACTTCCAAAGTGGTAAAATGTGTGTCCCCCCCCTGTAACTTCTAAAATAAGAGAATGATAAAACTAAAAAAAATATATGATGTACATTACCATATAAACTTCCACCGAAAATTGGTTTGAACGAGATCTAGTGAGTAGTTTTTTTTTAATACGTCATAAATCGTAACGTAACGGAACCCTTCATGGGCGAGTCCGACTCGCACTTGGCCGGTTTTTTTCTATACTTAAATGCATAAAATTCAAAATGTGCCAATGTGTTTTATTACGCACATTGGCACATTTTTGGCGACTCGCATTCATTATAATTAATGCGAGTCGCCTATAGAAAAAATAACAAATTACCGCCACATTGCCACCGCATTGTCGCCTATTTAAAACTGACGATTCGCCCGTTTCGGGCGAGTAAATTCGTGAGATTCAACTAATAAGCCTTCAGCATATTCTACGTACTATTGTCTGCATACTTTGCATAATACCTACCCGCATCACTGACGAGACTCATTGGAAATACGTCATGGCTAATTGGATATCAATATAGTCACGGCTGATGATTGGTATGGCATTGGCACTTGTTATTGATACTGATCCATTATGATTGATATTCCTGGAATATACAACCCTCCCCCTGTTCCCCCCTCCTCCTGTTTAAGTACACAATACAGTGTATTGTGTAACTACTTGATTTTACATATTATTAATAATAATCCTCATTGTTACAGTGTACGCCGCAGTCGCTGTACGGCCGGCACGTAACTTGGCAAGGTTTTGGCGTAGTGGGAGTTAGCGCATGTACAGACTCCAGCACAACAAGCTACTAAAATCTGTCAAATTCGTTTAATAGATTTTCAACTTTATCTCTAAAGCGTTAATGTTCAAGGTTGATTTGGAAACTTTGACAGTTTCGGGTAGCTTGACCTACTGGCGTCTGTACACTTTTTTTATTTAGCCTGCATTGTCCCATGTGGGTTCCAAGAAAGCGTCCGAAGGGCGGGCGTTTTTGGGGGACTGTCTTTTGTAATTTTGACGTTCGAAAAGTGCTGATTCTCAGCCTAATTTGAATAAATGACTTTTGATTTTGATTTTTGATTTCGTCCGGCGACATCGAGGCTGACCCAGGAGAAGATGGCGGAAAGAGCTTGACGCCTACAGACAGGATTGGTCTACACTAGCTTAAAATAAATCATAGATTATCGGTTTCAGTTACTTGCATTAATCGTACCTAATGTTTACATAATATACTTTGAGTGCAGTAAAACCAAGAGATTGAGATTGCGATTGACCTCCACAACCCAGTTACTGAGTAACACGATACCCCTTGGTAGGACTGGTTGTCAGACTTTTGGGTTTCTGACAACCCGTAACGACTGTCAAAGATCTACGAATGACAGTGTGCTTTCCGAGGCACGGAGTCGTCTTGATATGTAATGGATGGTCACCACGAATCGACCGCGGCAAGCGTAGCTTACGAGTAAAACCTTCAATCAACACGGCCGGCTGTTATTATTTAGCCACGAGACCAAATGGTTAAAGTAGTATGTACCCTACCTAATAGTCAACTATAGTCATAGTTGAAAAGCATTAATAAACCTACCTGTAATATCACCGACAAGCTACGTTAAGTACCTTTCGAATTGGAAGTAGCGATCGATAACTATAGGTATCTAATCTGCTTTTGCTATTTATTTGCCAAACATGTAAACAAATAGGGGTTTATGGAAAAATAACTTTACTTCCCACACAATAAAGTTCAGTTTACGCTACAACTTCAAACATTTTTATAACTTTTTCAATAGCGCAAGTCACTCTGAAATCTACTTAATTGCCGCTAAAATAAATTTGATATTTGTTTAACTTGAAATAATAGAATAGACCTTGGTTCCCCGAAGAGATTAGAGCTGTACCTCCTTAGGTATTATCAAACTCAATATCTCAACAAGGGGGCCACTTCCACTAAAAGCAGACAATAATGTAGGTCCCACACAAGATTAATGGCTTCCCAAAATGGTTCCCACAATCACTCCTAATCCCTGTCATACGCTGTTAGTTTTTAATTTAATTACGTTAACATTCTAATACATTAGATGAAATGCTTCCTTTACCTCAAAACTGGACTGACCGACCAATTTCATTAAATTAATTCATACTTTAATTCCATTAGCTGCTCGCTCTTCGTCGTTTCTTTACGTACATAGTTTATCCAATCAAATTAAAGTGACGAATGATGGAAAATTACTTGTTTTTTTCTCGTAATGACATAAGTAAACCTTGGTTGCGAGGAACAGGGTGTAAAGTTCACTCATCCTCCATAGAAAAGGGAGGATAGGACTGGTATTGTGTCTAGTGGGCAACTGCCTAACGATTGATGATGGGAAGTTTGTATGTATGCTAGTTGCGCGGTAAACTCTGCTTGCGAGATGCAGGATTTGCGTGACGTCAGTATGACGCGTTGTTCGCATGTGGCGTTGTAGATACCGCTACAGTACTAACATAACATAACATTACGCCTGTATCCGGGAAGGGTAAGGCAGAGGTGTACCTTTAATACACCCACATTTCGCCAGTTGGGGGGCGAGCCAGACTCAGGACCGCTACTAAGAAATTCCTGATGAAAAAAAAACCCAATAACATTTCGCCCGACCTGGGGATCGAACTTGGGCTCGGCAGCAGCGCTGTCACCTCAAGATGTTATTAGGAAACTGTAAAGTCCTCTAGAAAGTATTTCGGCCAGGGCGGTGGAGACTAGCCTTCAGCACATGAGATATTTATAGTGCATAAGTGTATGTACTGACAGGTGCACTGTCTCTTCCCTCACTCTCATAGTCTGATCCAACACGACCGGAGAGTGATCAGGCGCAGGAACAACGGCGTAACGTGCTTTCCGAGGCACGGGGCTATTACACCGCCAACTTCCAAACTCCGGACTACTAAAACTAAAGGAAACTAGAAATGGTACTGATATACAACTCGTTATTGTAATTTTGGACCAACAGACTCTGCTTTTCTCAAGGGGGATGTGCTAGGTAACTACAATACAACCCTGTAAATTCATATGTATAGGTAACCCTATTGATTGATATTTGAAATAGTCTTTCAATAGGATTATACACAAGTTGGCAGGGACATCGACGCGCAAACTGTAACCATGGATTCAGCACATGAGTTTAGACCCCATAGCGTCGAAATTTTTCGTCGGTTATTAAAAAAAAAAAAATAGGCGTTAAGCCGTTGGTCCCGGCTGTCATTCATGGATCTTTGTCAGTCGTACCGTCAGAAGTCCGAAAGTCTGACAACCAGTCTTATCAAGGGGTATACGATACCCCTTGGTACATGTTACCCAGTCACTGGGTTGTGGAAATCAGATAGGCAGTCGCTCCATGTAAAATACTGGTTTGCGAGTAGCTAAGAAGCTTTTCACGAAGTTACTTGATTGATCATTAAAACTCGCTGCATTTTCTTTAGTCTTTCTGACTATTATGAGTAGAAACTTAGTATTATGAGTAGAAGCTGACCCCAACATAGTTGGAAAAAGGCGATGCTGATGATGATGACTCCGGGTTTTTGCTACTGGGGTAGGTAATCTGTTGTACCTTTGTTCTCATGTTGTGTAATTTTCTGTTTCTCAAACGTTTTGCTAATGACATTGGTTTAATTTCTTGTTGTTACGTATTTAGGTACTTTTCATTATAAAGTTTCTACTCATAATAGTCAGAAAGACTAAAGAAAATGCAGCGAGTTTTAATGATCAATCAAGTAACTTCGTGAAAAGCTTCTTAGCTACTCGCAAACTATGTGTGCAAATTGCCTAACAACCTAAATTGTACCCTATATTCAAATAAAGTAATAATAACAGCCGCAGGGGATTGATCAGGTTAAGCAACGCTTGCCGCGGTTGGTCCGTGGATGGGTGACCATCTTTACATACCAATACCGCTCCGTGCCTCGGAAAGCACGTTAAACTGTTGGTCCCGGCTGTCATTCGTGGATCTTTGACAGGCGTTATGGGTCGTCTGAAGCTCGAGAAAGTCTGATAACCAGTTTTACCAACGGGTTTCGTACTACCCAGTAACTGGGTTGTGGAGGTCAGTTAGGCAGTCAGTCCATGTAAAATATTGGTACTCAGCTGTATCCGGTTAGACTGGAAGCTGACCCCAACATAGTTGGGAAAAGGCTAGGCAGATGATGATGATTCAAATAATAATTGTCATTTTTTGACAGTTGTATGAAATGGGTATAAGACGGAAAATTGACGTAGTGTGTCAATTTCCTTAATAGGTAATTAATTTTGCACAGATCAGCACCCTAATTGCGTAACACACAATCAATGGTAATCTGACTCATTTTGAAGCAAATTGCTAACCCATTGCTTCATAAGTTCGAAAAATTTGTCTGCTCAACACGTAAATAACGCAATGAATGTTATTGAACTGTCAAAATGAAACCGATTCCGATTGATTGTGTGTTACGCAATTAGGGTGCGGTTCACAAACCAGGAACAATTGCTTTCAATTAAGATATCCAGATGCCCTGAATCTCTCATTTCTTGGGATGATCCGATAACATCATTCTCTATTAGGGCTAATTGACTGATGGGATAGTCATAGTACCTATCTAATGGTCTCGGTTTTTTATATATACAAGTACACATCTAGTCATTATGTTGTCTATACAATCTACACAGATAAATTAAATTGAAGTGCCTGTATGTAATGGCAAAATAACATCTTTTTATTAAATGCATAATTAGGAAATTAAATACGGCACTGAAAACAAAAAAAAAACATAATATATTTTAAAATTTTTATCTGTTTGCCTGTTTGTTCCGGCTAATCTCCGAAACAGCTGGACCGATTTTTATGAAATTTGATATGGAGATACTTTGAATCCTGGGGAAGGCTACTTTTTATCGATACACCACGCGGTAGAAGCCGCAGGCGGAAGCTAGTTTTAAATAAATTCGTTCATTGCATTGTTTTCGTTGTTGAGCAGACAAATTTTTCGAACACATGAAGCAATGGATTGGCAATATCCTTCAAAATGATTCAGAATGTGATTGAAAGTGTGTTACGCAATTTGGGTGCTGATGTATGAACGTAAACGAAGCAGAATGAGCATGTAAGGATCGTAGCAGGTGGTGTTACAAGTTTCTGCCTACCTTTATTTTTTGTTATCTGTATTATTATATTATCTGTATTATTATTATATTATAAAAAAAAGGAAGTTAAACTTTTTAGTTTAACTTCTTTTTTTTATTCGTAGGTCTTTGGCAGACGTACGTAGCAGGACTTCAGAAACCCGAAAGTCTGACAAAAAGTCTTATCAAGGGGTATCATCCCCCTTGATAAGACTTTTTGTCAGACTTTCGGGTACAACTCCACCACCCAGTTAATAGGTAATATGATAATATTACCTATTAACTGGGTGGTGGAGTTGTGACGGTCAGATACCATCTTTGGGTGACCATCTTTACATACCAATACCGCTCCGTGCCTCGGAAAGCACGTTAAGCTGTTGGTCCCAGCTGACATTCGTGGATCTTTGACAGGCGTTACGGGCCGTCAGATGCTCGAGAAAGTCTGATAACCAGTCTTACCAAGGGGTTTCGTACTACCCAGTAACTGGTTTGTGGAGGTCAGATAGACAGTCGCTTCTTGGAAAGTACTGGTATTCAGCTTCACCCGGTTAGACAGGAAGCCGATCCCAAAAAACGTAGTTAGGAATAGGCTAGGGAGATGATGAACTTTTTTATCGTTTTTGTTAATTTAGATGAAGAGCATATATAAGGTCCCACTAAAATAGGTGGACAAACTTTTAGAAATCATTCAGACCACCAAAATAAGGACAATGGTAAAAAATATATAAGAAAAAAGCATTAGATACTTACAATTAAAATAATCAGCTAACAAAAATACACTTATAAATGTTGGTTACCCAATGGATAGACACATCCCTCCATTGTCTTTGTAATTGTGATGCGAGCATGCGCGCAGCGGGGCGCGAGTGCAAGTACCTACCCATAATAGATGGATGTGTTTATTCTAGAATGCCAGGTATTTATTATTTTAGGTCAAAATAAAATCATTTTAATCAGTGTTTTTTTTTTTGCTTGGATATTTTTGGTTAGACGTACTGAGCACTGTGGTAAAATTTTTTCATCTATTTTAATTGGACCCTGTATGTATAATATAACGTATAATGGGTACTGAATATTTTATATATGAAGTTTGATGGCATAATATTATGGCATGGTATAATTAACGGATCGTTCGTTAATTTAACGTCTAGTATACTGCGCTCCATTGCTCTTCGGTAGACCTTGAGTTTGGACTTCTGGATGTTAGTTTGTGCACCATAGGTTAAGACGGGAAGAATACACAGTCATGTTCATGAGCCTGCGTTTCAGTGCCATAGGCAACTCATCCCTAAATAGTTCCTTCAAGGACCAGTAGCTCTTCCAGGCGCTTTCTGTTCATCTTAATATGATTTTTTATCTTGGCTCGCCTGAAATTTCCATATTATTTAGAAGATAAAAAAAGAATTGAGGGTCAGTTTAGAGATCTAACAGAGCGCGTCATCATGAAAAATTTTACTAGGTTGATTTGATTGAAATAATAATTGTTCGATAATAATACTCAATACGCCATTTATAGAATGACTCCGTTACAGGACCTATCTAGTAGGTATAGTATTAAGACATCCTTAGCCTAAATTGCACAGCTTATAAACTTGACCTATATATAAAATGAGGTGATGATTTTAAGCTGGTAGGTATTTTGATATTTTGGAATGAAACAATAGAACTCTTGACAACGTTATCATAATAAATTAATATTTAAAATTAACCTTCGTTGAATTAATTAAATAACTTTTAAAAGCCTCAGGGCTTGTTTCACAGCCTTGCCTTACAATTTTCAATGTTTGGTAATTATTTAAATTCCGTGGCTCGTTACGGCGTTGGTCCCGCCTGTCTTTCGTAGATCTTTGGCAGTCGTTAGCCCAAAAATCTGACAACCAGTCTTCATAATCAGCCTATAATGTTCCCACTGCTGGGACACAGACCTCCTCTCTATGAAAGGGAGTGGGCCATAATCCACCACGCGGGCCATAATCCACCACACGGCCCATAATTCACCACGCGAGCCATAATCCACCACACGGGCCATAATTCACCACGCGGGCCATAATCCACCACACGGGCCATAATTCACCACGCGGGCCCAGTGCGGGTTGGTGGATGTCACATGTCTTCGAATGTTTGGTTCTAGGGCATGCCGGTTTCCTCACGATGTTTTCCTTCACCGGTGGTGATGAAAATAAATACACAAAGTAAAGTGCCTGGGTTCGAACTCACGAACTAGGACTCGTAAGTCGGGGTACCGATACCACTGGCCCACCACTTCTTTGCCAGTCTTACCGAGGGGTATTGTGTTACCCAGTAACTGGGTTTTGGAGGTCAGTTAGGCAGTCGCTCCATTTAAAATACTGGTATTCAGCTGCATCCGGTTAGCCTGAAAGCCGAGCTCAATTTAGTTAGGAAAAGGTTTATCGGATTGATTTAAAAACATTTCAATTACTGTGCAGAAAAACGAGTATTCGATATTTTACATATTTCCTTTATGAAAATATCCTATTATTCATTACGTAACATGGCACAGACGCCAGCACAACATACAATCTGTCAAATTTCTTTAATAGATTATCAACTTTATCGCTATAGCATTAGATTCAAGGTTGATTGGGAAAATTTGACAGTTTCGAGTAGCTTGATGTGCTAGCGTCTGTACGGTCATAGATTAAGAAATAATTGGTGCGGCTCATAAGATTCCATGATTTGATTCTCAAGACGCAAAAAGGTAATTGAATTGTCCGCTAGAAAATAAATGTTAATTAATTTTATTGGGAATAGTCATTCCACCCAATTTCTTGGGAATTATCATACTGTAATTGGTAAATGGGAAAAACATAGATTGATATACCTACGGCATGTACAGTCAGGAGCACCAATATGTCAACACTTGGCCACTTTCGTGATATAACGAATGCAACGTTGAAAATACGACACATTACATAAACCTATGGATTTGAAAATGCGATATTCGCAACGACATAAAATTTCACTAAACAATAAAGGAAAAATCGCTTTTGAAAAAAACTTTTTTACAATTTCGGAAGTCGGTGTCTTTAATTTTTCTATTTTCTTTTTTTGCCACTGATTTCCGAAATTTTACACCTTGTAGTGTTTTTTGGGAAGTCGGTTGTTTTTTTTTTGTAAAAAAGTTTTTATCTTTCACTTTTTAGTTGTGAAAATTTATGATTTATATGGTTTTATCATGGATGCCACTGTCAGAAATGGACCAAAATTAAATGGGACTACACGGTAAGCACCAGCTTTCAAATAAAAGAAGAATCATCAAAATCGGTTCACCCAGTCAAAAGTTCTGAGGTATACAAAATAAAGCCAAGAGATAAATACTTTTACTCGTTACTGTATAAGAAAGGTGTCTTTAAAGGTGTTACTGACCATCAAACTGAACCACTTTCTCCATGGGACCAACATCGTAATCGCGAATAAATTATCAACTATCCCATACAAAACTTTAATAACTAAGTTAAAAATGTATGGGACGGCTGAAAATTTTTTCTCGATTATGCCGTCGATGTAGACCAAGGCGAAGGTGGTGTGACGATCTAATATCATTTGCAGGGCCCACGTGGGCAGAGATCACACAAGACAGGGAGGTTTGGAAGAAAAAAGGCCTTCGCCCAGCAGTGGGACACAGATTAGGTTAAAAAAAAGATGTTAATGCTATGGTGAAATTTGTATAGTTTGATGGCCCTTTTTTTTGGGTGGGAAATCATCAAATAACCTCTCCCGCTCTGGGCTGAGCAGAAGGGCGTGTCAGACTTTTACTGACTATAAAACCCACCCGTGTTCCTTCAGTTGCCTGTGCCAGGGGCCACGGTATCTCTTTCGAACAACCCGCAACCCTGGCAGGCATCGGCCCTAGCGGACCCCGTCAGTTCGTGCTGACATCTCTTTGAGGCGCGCGTGGAACACAACGCGCCGTCGACCCGGGCCTGGTCTTTGCCGGGGGGCAAGCTGCCCATTGCTCGCCACCCGCAAGCCCGCGCCTACGGTGGCTGGGAGTCGGCTGTTGACTCCCGTCCAGGGCGTCCCCTGCGACGACTAGGGGCGTGAGGGCGCAGAGATTGCCTCTCCCTCACGCGCTCCGCCTCCTCCTTTGCGAGCATTACTGCTTCAGTTGTTGCAGCAGTTTGATGGCCCTTAAATGTGACCACACCTTTCCAATACACGCTGTACAAATTTCAATTTAAAATATTTTCAAGGGAAAAACGGCGAACGGCGAACTTCTTTGTCTACTTGCAGTAGGTAAATTAATATTAAAAAAATCAGCTTTCTCGCAGCTTTACTCGCTAGCAACCTGATTTAAGAGCTTTACGATTCAGGGCTGATTTTACCTAAATATTTATGATAATATTTTATCCGTTGAATAACATTGACGGTAAACTGACTGTTCTAGTATGGAAATCTGTGAAAAACTTTTCTCATGGCTTACCATGAGAATACATTTTAAAGTTTTTCACAGATTCTTATTATAAGTATAAATGTTTGGTGAAAGCCCTTAGTATAATGATTTGTGTATAAAAAAAAAATAGTTTGCCCATATTATCATATTCTTCCACCTTTCCTTGTGCTGTGCCTTCTCCGTGTAATCGGTAAGGAACGAGTCCTTGTCTTATCTAAAGAACATTTTATGTTATTTAGCAAAATAATGTAGGTATTGTAATAAATAAATGTTATATAATCAAACAGTGTGTTATAATAGAAAGGTAGAGGCATAATATTTCTGTCTTTTTTCAATTTTCACAAGAGAAAAACAGAAAACGTTAAACCCATTAACTTTACTAAAAGATTTATGACATCATTATTTTCTTAACTAATATATTGTAATAAATTCAGTAGATTTAGTGGAAAGTTAATGCTGATGTTCAAGGCAATTAATAAACAAACTATTTCATAAATTGAGTCGATAACTGTCTGAGCGATGTCATGAATAGTTAACCTGTAGAAAGGCGTGACTAGCCGCCAAGTTTTCACATAACAAGTTTATGTGAATACAGACTCCGCTACAAAGCCTTTCTCAGGAATCTATACGGGTTATTACTCGATTCGCACGTATTTACTCACCCGATACGGGTGAATCATCACTTTAAATGATATCAATTATTTTTTCTATAACTCCAGAAATATGTATGTGGCTAAGTAAAAAAGCCGCACGGGTCGACCGATCTGGTTAAGCTACGCTTGCCGCGGTTGGTCCGTGGATGGGTGACCATCTACGTATAGCAAGACCCGTCCGTGCCTCGGAAAGCACGTTATGTCGTTGGTACCGGCTGTCCTTCGTGGATCTTTGACAGTCGTTACAGGTCGTCAGTAGCCCGAAAGTCTGACAAACAGTCTTACCAAGGGGTATTGTATTACCCAGTAACTGGGTTGTGGAAGTCAGATAGGCAGTCGCTCCATGTAAAACACTGGTATTCAACTGCATCCGGTTAGACTGGAAGCCGATCCCAACATAGTTGGGAAGAGGCTAGGCAGATGATGATGAACTCCAGAAATATGTATTGTTCGTGATATAAAATTGACAGACGTCAATCTTATTCCACGAATAAAAATGATCGGTCGATTGAAAAATCAGCCCTTATTGTGATATTTTTTCGCTATTATGGTATTGGTCCCATGGAGATAGTTGTTCAGTTTGATGGTCTATACAGACACGAGGAAAAGTTTGTATAATGTTACCGGCAATCTGTATAATCCGGTATTCTATACAATACCTAGGTAATGTATAGAATGCCTGAGGCGTCCAGGCAATGTATGAAATATTATTTATTTTATACTTTGCCTAGGCATTCTATACAGTACCGAATGCGCAGCCGGCAATGTTTGAAAAAGACGAAAGCGGGGAAAGGGAAGACGTGCGAGCAGCCAGTACTATAGAGGAAACTTACATCTGACCAATTTGAAAACAAAATATACGTGTCGAATTGAGAACCTCCCCCTTTATTTTCATCGGTTAAAAATCACATGCACACGATGAACACATCTGATTAATATAGCGGCCGTGTATTTCAAGCAAGACAGTCCTTACGGTGTATAGATGGTCGTTTCTCCCATGGTACTTACATAACATTGATAATTAAAGACCAAATCTATTTACTTTACACATTGCCGGTGAACCAGCAGGTATTCTATACAATCCCTAGGAAATGTATACATTACCTAGGCAAAGTATGTAACGGACAATAATATTCATAATATTTCATAAATTGCCTGGACGCCTCAGGTATTCTATACATTGCTTAGGTATTGTATAGAATACCTGAATTATACACATTGCCGGTAACATATACACTCGGCTTTATTCAAAAGCGATTTACTCTTTTATTTTTGAATGAAATTTTATTTTGTTACGAACATAGCATTTTCGAACCCATAGATTTATGTAATGTGTCGTATTTCAACGTTGCGTTCGTTATTTCATGAAAAAATCGCAATTGAAAGTTGCCAAGTGTTGACATATTGGTGCTCATGACTGTACCACACCCTTAAATATGACCACACCTTTCTGATACACGCTGTATATTGTAACACTAGCGACCTGCTGCTGCTTCGCACGGATTTTACTGACAAAACAACGAGATTCATTTATTATACAAGCCGTGTGCCCGATGGGTGTTCCCATTGAAAAAAGCGACGTATTTCCATACAAACTTTCATCTCCTATTTAACCCCACCAGGGGTTCTATTATGACGTAATAATGCCATCATTTTTCCAGTGTGAAAGAGAGAGACGGAGCTATAAAAGGCCGGTAGCACCATCGCTCTTTTGCAATGGAACAATAATGGCATTAATGCTTCATAATATGGCCCCTGACGATGAATAAAAAAAAATGCTTCCTTAGTGCTCACTTTCGTTACAAAAGGAACTCTTGAGCAGAATTTCATGCTTGTGGACTCAGCGGTTAAGGCTGTGCGTTGTCTCATCATCTGCCTAATATTTTTCCAACTATGTTGGATGCAGCCACATACCAGTATTTTACATGGAGCGACTGCCTATCTGACTTTGAAAACCCACTTACTGGGTAATACGATACCCTTTGGTAAGACTGGTTGTCAGACTTTCAAAGATCCAAGAAAGACAGCCGGGACCAAAGGCTTAATGCGCTTTCTAATGCACGGGGGGTCTTGCTATACGTAGATGGTCACCCATCCACAGCCTGACCGCGGCCAGCGAAGCTTAACCTGATCGATCGATCTGTGCGGTTGTTATTACTTAACCACGAGTTTTGCGTTGTATGTCAGTGAATTTAAGGCTTTATTCGGTTGACGGACAAGCTGAGCGAGACACAATAGAAATTCTATTGTTATTGCGTCCGGAGGCGTTTAGTGTCTCGCAACGTGTGTATGGTGTAGATTTATGGTATTTAGAATGTATTATACAATACAAATAAACCTTCCACAATAAATGTTTGAATGATGGTGAAAACTACATCAAAATCCGTTGCGCAGTTTAGTAGACGAACAACGTGGGTCACACATACAGACACGAAAAGCGACTTTAATTTATTATATGTATAGATACGTATAGAATAAATATTTAAGATCAAAAGGGGATAGGGATACCTCTTGCTGCTCATCCACAAGATCCTAACATATTCGTAACAGCTGTACCTTTGTACGGGTGTTACGAGTATGTGAGGATCTTGAAAAATGGATGCGGTAAGTCCATTTTATCTGCGAAACAATTCTAGGGTGGCTTTAGAAACAACACAGCCACTGAGCACAGGGCTCCATGCATCAGATGGCTTAGGGCCCAATGTCAGGGAATATTGGAAACTTTTGGAAACCTTGATGAATGAGCTCTGCTCTGGAGCTGACGCGTGTTAACAAATTATTTTTCACCCCAATACTTGCACGGGTTTGGGCTTTCATTCATACATTTCTTATATTCCTCAACACAGCTCAGAAGGCCAATTCTCGTAATTTAACACATTCAAAATCTAGTCGCAGTCTCATCTCAGCGACAAATAAATGTCAAAAACTTGTCAAAATGTAGGGAAATCAGAAGTATTTTTTGACAGATTGAGACAGATCAGACTGCGAACGTACAGTCAGGGCTAACCCCCACTGTACATAAAATTACGAGAATTGCCCCCCTCAGGTGTTGGGTTAAAGTAGCAAACTCTACCTCATATTGGAAAGTCAACCCAGAGCTTCAACCCTGTACAATTGTGGGGAAACTTGGGATGAATAAGCATTTGTAAAATTGGAGCGGACGGAGAAGCTACACGCTTTAAAAGTTCATGGAGGGGATTATTCCCGCCCTTGTCGCGCGGCAATGTTTGACCTGTCTGACTTTTTAGTCAGAAGGCCACAAGGTAATACCTACTCCTGCTATTGATTGTTAAGATTCGATCATGCGTTATCCTAAATCTGTCCCTAAATGGAAACCTTTTATTTCCAAACCGTTTCGATTTACTGATCACATCTGTATGAGAGAATACATTTTCGTATAAACACAAACCCATTATTCTTTACTTTCATAATTAATATGTAACTTGACGGTTGACAGTTGGTTATTACTCACGAATTGCCGTGAAAGGGCGTGACCATAACTAAACGTAAGGTGCGGACAAACCGACAGTTCAATAGCAGATAGTGGGTGTGATTACCAAAATAATTCACATTGAAAATAAAATAAATGTTCTACTATTAATAATTTTTGTAGTCAACAAGGAATTATGTAGTTAAAAGTGACATTGTGATTATACATATAGGGACGACAAACTTAATAAAGGCATGTATTTAATCGAACCTCAATGTCGTGAGCAGAGTTTTGAGTATGAATGTCGATGGCTATAAGAGTAGGGGAAGACCAAAGAAACGATGGATGGAATGTGTGAATGATGACATGGTTAGAAAGGGGGTGACTACCGAGATGACGACTAATAGAGAAGTATGGAAGAAAAAGACATGTTGCGCCGACCCGAAATAAATTGGGATAAGGGCAGGAGAATGATGATGATGATTTAATCAAACTTCAAATAATTCTCATTTTGCGCTCCTAAAAATATTATTTAACACTCTAATATAATGATAGCGTCTCTCTTTGTGAACCTCTAATTATTCTTACTTTGGGAGCCTAATATACTATATGGTAATTGTGACGAAATTGGATGTTGCGCTTGCTCTGCTTGCGCGCGGTAGTTCACAGTTCTAACTTAACGTAACCAACACCCTAATTGCGTAACACACGATCAATCGGAATCGGTTTCATTTTGACAGTTCAACAACATTCGTTGCGTATTATTTGCGTGTTGAGCAGACAAATTTTTCGAACATGAAGCAATGGATTAGCAATTGGCTTCAAAATGATTCAGATTCCGATTGATCGTGTGTTACGCAATTAGGGTGCTGTTTAGTCGCGGTATCCTAGCTACTACGACCAATTGTGAGCGAAAGGCAAGAAATTAAAAAAAGGCCTTTTTATGGAAAAAGGTGTGCATCATTAGAAGCCCAAAAAGTTTTTGGATAACATAACATACATAATCAGCCTATAATGTTCCCACTGCTGGGACACAGGCCTCCTCTCGGTGAGAGGGAGCGGGCCAAAATCTACCATTCGGTCCCAGTGCGGGTTGGTAGATGTCACATGTCTTCGAATTTTTGGTTCTAAGACATGCCGGTTTCCTCACGATGTTTTCCTTCACCGTTTTCAGAGCAGTAGTGATGAAATAATTTACATAAAATAAAACGCCTGACTGGGTTCGAATCTACGATCTACAAATCGTAAGTCGCGGCCGTTACCACTAGGCCGCCACTGCTCTCGAAAAGTTTTTAAAGGTTCATTAATTTTAAAAGTGTTCATTATTACAAGATCAATAAGTTTTAAGAGGATCAATTAAATATTTTCACTTAATAAATGATGGCAAGAATACGATGCGTTAAACGACCTTGAACAAAATGGTCGACGAGATGATAGTTAATTAAACCCATAGTAATCAAAGATACTCTCCAATCTAAACATCTGTGTTCACTGGAGTTGATAAGCTCTTAAGTGTTAATCCCAATCGATTAACAGAATCGATCCTCTTTAATGCTCAATTGAATTTAAATTAAACTCATGTCACATACAGGATGGTTTCAAAATAATACAAGATACGCTTATCAGTTTATATTTGAAGTATATTGTAACACAAGTTTACGTGATGATCTAAAAGGATAGACGTCAAAAAAGGCCCGTTTATTAAAAACCGGCCAAGTGCGAGTCGGACTCGCCCATGAAGGGTTCCGTTACGTTACGATTTATGACGTATTAAAAAAAAACTACTCACTAGATCTCGTTCAAACCAATTTTCGGTGGAAGTTTATATGGTAATGTACATCATATATTTTTTTTAGTTTTATCATTCTCTTATTTTAGAAGTTACAGGGGGGGGGGACACACATTTTACCACTTTGGAAGTGTCTCTCGCGCAAACTATTCAGTTTAGAAAAAAATGATATTAGAAACCTCAATATCATTTTTGAAGACCTATCCATAGATACCCCACACGTATGGGTTTGATGAAAAAAAAAATTTTGAGTTTCAGTTCTAAGTATGGGGACCTCCAAAATTTATTGTTTTTTTTCTATTTTTGTGTGAAAATCTTAATGCGGTTCACAGAATACATCTACTTACCAAGTTTCAACAGTATAGCTCTTATAGTTTCGGAAAAAAGCGGCTGTGACATACGGACGGACAGACAGACAGACAGACAGACAGACAGACAGACAGACAGACATGGCGAATCCATAAGGGTTCCGTTGCCATTTGGCTACGGAACCCTAAAAAGGTGACCATGTTTAGAAGGCCAAAAAGTTTTTAGAGGATCGAAAAAGGCAATCACCATCAAAAGATCAATAAGTTTTATAGAAATATTAGAAACAAATAAATATTTCCCCTTTGTAAATAAAAAATCGGTATCTATTATCGATAAAATTCCAACTTAAAATAAAAATAAAATAGACTTTTATTTGATAAAAACAGAAGCTAATATAAATTCCACGTATTTATTCTGCTATCAAAGCGATCAATCTCACAACAAAATCGAAAGTAGATACTATAAAAGCATTCTTAAAAAAATACTGTCACTCGATACACAATTACTTAAAAGCACAGTAGCAACATATTCATGCAACAATAACTTGGAGATTTATCATCCACTCTAAGTGAAAGTAACTTGAACTTGCGTGCTTAGTCCCAAGACGCTTGACACTGGCCCTTGTGTTACGACCATAACTGTATCTTTATTAATATTTATAGATACGCAAGCATATCTGTCTGTCTGTTATATATATATAGAAAGGTCTGTTATGTTTTTACGGCTGTGAAACGGTTGAGTAGATTTTGATGAGACTTACTATGTTATTAGGAACTGTGTTATTGTTTTGGCTCCTAAGATACAGGTACTCTAACTTAGCTTTGGAGCCAGGGAGTCATATTTTTCTGTAACCTGTTTTTACGGCAATAAAAAAATGTATTTATTTAATTTCATCTCATCTGCCTAGCCTTTTCCCAACTATGTTGGGGTCGGCTTCCGGTCTAACCGGATGCAGCTAAATACCAGTATTTTACATGCAGCGACTGCCTATCTGACCTCCACAACCCAGTTACAGAGTAATACGATACCCCTTGGTAACACTGGTTGCCAGACTTTCGGGTTTTCTATTTATTTATATTATGTTTAAAATGATTAATTACATGAAAGTGTATCTATCTGTTTGTGACCTTTGTACAGCTAAACCTTCAGTGGTATAATCTGTTCAGACAGATTATGAGATTGTTTTGTAAAATACTACCAATACTTCGAGTATTGGTAGTATTTTACAAAAAAATCTTCTTCTTAAAGGAGTATATTCCTCTTCTTCTCCGTGTCGCTGACACGACAGTATTTTACATCTTGTTTTCCCAAAACATTGCCACTTTCACGGCGTTGTCAGTGGCAACGCAGAGGTCACTTTGAAAGGAGTATTTAAATAGGTCACCATCATTCTAATGCCCTTATCCCAATTTATTCGGAGTCGTCACAACATGTCTTCTTCTTCCATACTTCTCTGTCAGTCGTCATCTCAGTCGTCACTCCCTTTTTAGCCATATTATTAAAGTAGGTGTACTTAAGAAAACAACTTTTTAAAGAGTTGAAATGGGCAATTTTAGTTTATAGAAGTATGAGGATAGTGATCAGTGGTGGCCCAATGGTAACGGCCGCGACTTACGAGTTGTAGGTCGTAGGTTCGAATCGAAGGAAGGAGAAAATTGTGAGGAAACCGGCGAGTCCTAGAACCAAAAATTCGAAAACATGTGACATCTAACAACCTGCACTGGGCCGTGGCCCACTCTCTCTCACCGAGAAGAGTCCCAGCAGTGGGAACATTATAGACTGATTATGAGGCAAGTCAAAATCCACACGGACGAAGTCGCGGGAAAAATACTAGTAACTAATAAAACTATGATGAAGGTCCACGATGAAAGTGGCCGTCGTTAATGTAGTAATAAAATATGATGTTACATTGTAAATAGGTAATTACATGGCAATTAATGTCCTGTTAGGTATCTCATTAGATATTGTTAGAAAACTCGTGAAGCCCACCTGATGAGCGGTGACCTTTCTTGTTTATAACGTACTGTATTACCTCGTAAGTCACGCCTATGTAGGAAATAACCTTTTATTAACGTGTGGAAAGCTTTATAGATACTCTTCGTTTTGGATACCCTTCGTCTTAGAAAAGCAGAGGGTTGAGTTGGATTTTTACCAAATAAACGGACCCATTGGGCTAAAGTAATCTAGTTAACTTGAAATAAATGAATGTTGCTGAATGAAAATGATGCTCATGGGGGTTACTTGGAGATTTCCGGGATGTTCCAAATAAAACAAATCGTTGATCATCATTTCTGCCGAAAAACGTTCACTGCTGGCCGAAGGGTGACCGGTCGAAGTAGTGGTGCTTGGGGGAAAAGCACCGCCACTTTGACCGGTTCTGTGCTTCGCGCATCCAGTGGATTCCTATGGCCTTCACAAGGCCATCGGTACACCTTGTGGGAGGCCATCCAACACTACGTCTTCCGGGACGGGGTCGCCACTCCAGAACCTTTCGGCCCCATCCACCATCTGTTCTGCGGGCAAAGTGCCTTACCCACTGCCCAGAATTGCTAAACAAATCGTTATTTAAACATAATAACAAAAAAATCTTTACTGCAGATCATAATTATGATCAGGATCGTAGCGTCCTGTAGTTTTTACCCACCCCCATGGAAAGAAGACGTTAGTGCATGATATACACATAAGGAATATAAACCTGAACACGTTTGAGGTACACGGCAGCACGGGAGAACTGCATACCTATAGGTACTGACTGATGATCTCGAGAATTGGGACAATTGAAACCATTGAACTTAAAAATACGATTGGACTACGATACAACGCGATAACAACAACTTCGGGCTCGAAATTGGAAGCCAAGATAAACTTGTTAACACGAAACAAGATGGCTAATCAATTCAATACTACCTACCCACATTCGAGATAAACAACTTAACTTTATCTCTCATAGTTATGTTATTTTTCACAACTTTTACGTTCTGGAAAATTGATCATCCAACGAATTAATGCGTATACTTATCTCAACAGCATCTGGTATTATATAACATGTTGGGACATGCTCGTTCGTTATATAAATAAGAAATATGCCTGCTAAGTGCGCGGAGCACAGTCACGCTGTGGGTGAAGTGTGGTTCCGTAGAGACATTGAAATTGATTAGCTTTTGAAAATACTGTTGGAGCTGCTGAAGATTTTAAAATACTATTTTTGCATATACATTCAATCTCCTAGTATTTTATAATTGTATAGCACATGTGTGAGTACTATGTAGGTACATACTATAAAGCTGACATTTACTGGGTACGTCTTTCATTGACTTGAATGTGCCTTGGCGGCTGAGAGTATGTCATGCTCACTCTAATGTCTCGCTGATGGTGGCGCATGTGGATCATTTAGCTCCCTTCAAAATGGTTGCGCAGAATGGTGCTAATTTATGCGTTATGTTCGTGAGCGGGCGCCGTCAGTAGGGACTTTGTCATCTCTTTGCGGCCATGGCTTATTTTAATTTAATATATATTTTTTTTAAATCTTTTCATTCGTTTTAACGTTCTACATCGTTCTCATATGCATAATTTTTATCATGAATGATATAACCAATATATTGAAACCATATTATTTTGATTTAAAAGAGTGTTCATGGAGTTTCTTGCCCGTTCTTCTCCATAGGTACTCGTACCTACTATGCTTTGGAATGGGCATCATAGCGTCATCTTTCTGACTGACCGACCCCTTGACAATTCAAAAGTGTCTGTAATTGGTTTATTTGAAATAAATGCTTTGAGTTTGATTGCCCATAAGGTTTATTATGTCACTACGGACCCCTAAAATATGGTAGTAATTTCCACTTGTCTCCAATATTATTCAATATCCAATATTATCCATAGATATTTCGAGTGGCACTCGAGACACGTGGCCGCGAGGGGTCCGATGTTAAACATGGTCACAAAACAAACAATCATTACCTATCATCTCAATTCTCTATTGTTTACCAGCATTGTGGTTGCTTAATCAAATAACTGCAGTCAAATGAATAAAGCATTCCATTATTTGATATCTACTTATCTTTTGACTTCGTAATATGTCATTTATTTTTTTGTATTTGTCTCTTCTTCCCCTTTTTAATCCATCCAAAGGTTGTCGTTAAAAGACCGCCTATTGTCAACCTTTGTAAAATTTCTATGTTTATGTCTGTAATTTATATAGTAAACATAATAAAACAGAATTCTATTCTACTCTATTTTTTATCGGTAAGAGACAGTGATTGATGGTCATGAAGGCACGGAGGTTATATCCGCTTGTCTAGCGCAAGGCTGCGGGTCCAAACCTGGTAACTTGACATTACACATCACTGACTTGCGCACAGGGTGAATGAAGGAAGCCATCTTGAGGAAGATTTGATATACGATCAATGGGCCAAATATACGACCCAGTGAGTCCCACTTAATGGCAAAAGACATCGCGGCAGGCGCAGACAGAGATAGCGGGATAAGCTGGACTTCTATGATAAAGATTGATCCTTGGCAGCTCTGGACAGAGAGAGCTGGAAATAGAGTAAAGACCTCCCGTCTTTGCTCAGCAGTGGGACATTAACGGCTAAAAATAAAGTAAATAACTATTGTGTCATCAGCTTTCCATTTCTAAAGAATAAATCGAACACATTTAGAAAGATTTCACGTTAAGCCGTTGGTCCCGGCTGTCATTCGTGGAGCTTTGACAGTCGTTACGGGTAGTCAGAAGCCCGAAAGTCTGACAACCAGTCTTACCAAGGGGTATCGTATTACCCAGTAACTGGGTTGTGGAGGTCAGATAGGCAGTCGCTCCATGTAAAATACTGGTATTCAGCTGCATCCGGTTAGACTGGAAGCCGATCCCAACATAGTTGGGAAAAGGCTAGGCAGATGATGATTTAGAAAGATTTCAACATAATTTCCAAGCCAACTTGTGACATCAGACACGTCACCCATCGCGGTTGGTTCAAAGCCAAGTTAACCCGTAAGCAGTGGGTTAACAGTTCCGAGATTTATTACCGAAGCTCTTATGGCACCGACTATCAATTTGTTTCAATCTCCAAACAACATCATTACTTACATTTTATTTCCTTCGAGACGAGTTGCGCGAAATCATTACTTTGGCGGAGCTTTTATGTGTTTTCCATGAAATCGGGAGAGTAATGTGTAAATACCTGAGGGAGAGGTTACCGCTTTGAATAGGTAATTGTCCAAATGAGATTTTGGCCTGAGATTCTGGGCCTTTTGGCGCAGTTGTAAGGCACAGTTTCCGGCTAATTTCTTACATCGCACTTTACACATTATTTTTATCTGATTTATACAGGGTGGCAGGGACATCGACGCGCAAACTGTAACCATGGATTCAGCATATGAGTTAAGACCCCATTGCGTTGCGTTGCATTTTGACCGCGTAGGTATTGCACTTTTCTATGAAACAGAAGATTTTTTTTTTATAACCGACAAAAAATTTTGACGCTATGGGGTTTAATATCATGTGCTGAATCCATGGTTACAGTTTGCGCGTCGATGTCCCTGCCACCCTGTATATGATAGTGTGTGCCTTTTAGTCTATGCTAAATACCTAAATGTATTTTTTTCTCTTGCTTTTCTTTTTTTTAAAGTCATTAGCCGCATGATAATTACATGTTGCATGTATATTGAGTTACTCTGTGCATGAGAGGATTGATATATTTCCGTGCAATCTGCGTGAATTCGCAAGAGTTTTGTTGAATTTTGTCAGTTAGGTATATTTAAATATTAATATTTTGTGTTGTCTTATTTTGTACTTTAGGTTAAGAATTATCGGTAGTAACAAACGCTAGGACACTGTTATTTATTTTATGTTATAATATATACTAAGTATAGTTAGCATATTATTGTGTTCAGCATTCTGTACATAAGGTATTGTGTTAAAGTTCCTATTACTTTTTAGATTAGTAGTTTTAGTTCTTTATATTATATTTAAATTATAAATAATAAGTAAGTATAGATTTGTAAAATGACCGCTCTGTCGCATTGGATACATACACCTGTAATGATAATTGTAAGGGAGATTTTAATAAATAAATAAATAAATGTTGAAAGACAAGAATTTCATCGCCAACTAAAGTTGGAAGCAGCTTGCGCTGCTCGGTTCACGGATCACGGTTTTAGGAAATCCGAACCTACAGCCCGTTCGCAGCTTTCCTGTGATAGCAGCGAGCTAACAGCAACCTTATTGTAAAGAGAAAAAAGATCACAATGATTTTGACAGACTTGTCAGTGGTAGCAACCTTATAAGAGTGAGAATAAAAATCAGTGTGATTTGGATATTGATGCAAAAAAAGTGAATCCTGGACCACATAAATGACACAGATAAACGTAGACGAGCTTTTGTTTCTCGCTTAAAGTGTGAACACATTCGTACTACACATTTTCTGCAGTTTTGCAGAACTTGACTTGTCTAACTAATATTTTAAAGAGAACAGATTTGATTTTTTGAATGTTTGTTTGTTACGCTAAAACGGCTAAACGGATTTCGATGAAATTTGGCACATGCGTAGACTATAAACTAGATTAAGGCACAGGATACTTTTTATCCCGATATACACACAGGATCGAGACTTATGTGGGTGACCGCGGGGTGCAGTTAGTAGTTAATAATTATAAGTCTGAAATCGACAACCCGTCTTGAGCATGCTTATCAATGCTGGGACAATAATAGGCTGGTATTATTAAGCAGCCTTGCTGCTCAGGGTGACATGTTTTTGGATGGGCCCGCTCCTGACCTCGATCACGCATGCTGGCAAGCGATGAATGAAGTCTATGATGGAACGAGCATGCCTAGAAGATGCCGACAATGAGTGACGAATCATCGTTATATTTCTCTGCGGCTCGAAATAGTTTTGAAACTTTTCTTTTACCTGATTTAAGGTGGCTTTGTCCATGTCCATATTGAAAGAATTGTAAATGTCCAAGCCCTTTTCACCAATTGTGTGCAATAATATGGCGATTTTTCTTTTCTCGGGTGCTGCTTCATAGTTTATTGCTAACCACCTTTTCCATATCAATGCATTGTTTTGATTATTACCTAAGTGAAGCTTGGGAATTTCGTTAAAATTTCTGTACGTTTGAGAGCACATGTCCGACATAGCCTTTTCATCGCTCGACATCTTCTTGATCTTTTGAGTTTTTGTAATTCTTCAATCTATATTTAATACTTCCTGGCTTTTACTTCTGACACCATGTTAAATAACTAGACAGACATTGGACTTGTTGTTTATTCATTACAATATATATAAGTAAATCACATCTTACTCTAAGCCTGCCTCCAGAACAAGTGTCAAAGCAATTCCCCTTCCACAGATAATACAATCTCACATTAAAGAGTAGATTATACTTGTAACCGACTACAATCTATAACACCTTTTAACTCTTGCTTTGAGACATATCAACTCAGTCTGTGGGATGACAGCGTTGCGTCTATTATTGCAAATGTCCGTAGGTGGCAGTGACCTCATCAATCAACATGCTTTGTTGTCGTTTTGTACCTTTCAATAACATAAACAAAATAAAATCGCCTGGCTATAATTGTCGCCTACGAGTCTTGCATAGCCATTCTCGCCTCTATACGGTAGCGAAAGTCTTTTCGTGTAAGTTATTAGCCTTATAGGTGCCGCAAAGACAGTTTAAAGTAGGCTTTATGTTTTATTGGTGTTGATCATAGGAGTGTTAAAAAAAAGATATGTCTGAGGCATCTGTCACACCACCGCCGGCGGCAAGTACAGCTAGCAACTGAAAATGAGTTGGCGAGCAACGAGCACCGAGTGCACGACGGTGACGAGCGATTACTCGCTGGTATGCGTATGTAGCAGCTTGAGTCTTTCAGCGAGTGTTCTGCTCGCCAAACCAGCGTCGCAATTTTTTTATTTTTCGTCATTCGTTTAAACCTATGAGGTTGTTGTCTGCTTAACCGGGTTTGCCTGTGGATACCTCAACAAATTAAGAATAGATTTTAGAATGGAATAGGTTTAATTTACAAATTATAGCTTAAAGTTAAATTAGTCTAGTTAGTTAGACAGATACAATTTTGTACTTAATAATAATAATAAGTACAAAATTGTATCTGTCTAACTAACTAGACTAATTTACTATTACTAGTACTACTTACTTACTTTTACTATTTACTTATTTTATTTATTTTTTTGTTTTAATTTGTGGAAGATTGGTGCCTAAACTAAGTTTTTTACAAAACATGTAGGTAAATCAGGTCACCAGGCCCCCTTTACAATGTATATACATATTTCAAGTATTGTACTGAAGAAGTTTTGTTTGAAATCACAGTAGTATTAAATCATTAAAAATTATATAATTTATTAAAAATTATTAAATTTATTAATAAAATTAAAATATGCAAAGGTTGTATGAGAGTGTAGGGTGTATGATGTGTATGTGGGAGTGAGAGTGAGGAGAGGAGGAGAGAGGCTGGCAAAAAAGCTATAGGTAGTATATATAGCTATAGGTAGTGTAGTTATTAACACAGCGTCGATCTCCAATCTTGTGAATAGGATGGATTAGTGCTTTTTTAAATGCAATTCGAAAGGTGCCGGATTCTATTGCCAAGTTGCAAACATGGGTGATGGGAGTTACTAACAGATTAATATGAGCATGAGCAATGAGAAAATTTGAGGAAATTTTGTCCCACCCGACGCACGGCACAATCGCGTTTTAGAGAAAAGATTACCTATGGAAGTTATTTCATTTTCATCAGTGGGAAAAATAATCATGGAATGAGGGAAAGTTGAATTGGGAGGAGGGGTATACGTGGGTTTGTTGTTGGGTCGGTATTTTTTGAGCTTACATTGTACCAATGCTGGCAAAAAAATGGTTTACCTTATTCAGGGCATCTACGGGGCCAGGTCATCCTGTGGGCTTATTAAGTCTGACGGAGATAACTATGATTTTGATCGGGTTGAAACTTTATTTATCACCTTCTAGAGGCATCCTCGGTTATCCTTTCCCACCTTCCGCACTTCCTCCCTTTCAAATTTTTTTTTGAATTTTCTTAACATTTTGTTGCAATAGTTTCTGTATCTTCTGTAAGTTGTTTTTAGTATTGCATTATCTAGAAGTTTTTTAGATTTTTTGTGAAGATTGTCTCTGTTCCTTATACACCTCAAGAGACCTGGGGTTATCCAAGGTTTTGTTTTCTGTTTAGAGACAGTAATGATTTTAGTATTTGACTCAATTACAGTTTTTAGTATGTGGACCAAATTGTCAGCAGCTACGTTAGCTTCATGAGAATCGAGAACAGAAGGAAAATTTTCCTTTTTTAAGTCGGAAAGTAATCCATCTGAATTTATACGTGCGATCGTTCTTTTGAAGGGCAAAGGTAAACTAAGATTTAGTGTTAGGATAACAGTATAATGATCTGTGAGAGTTGTTTGAGCCACATAAACATTTGCCGTCAATTTGGTTTTAAGAATGAAAAGGTCTAGACATGTTCTATCATGTGTTGGAATAACGTGAGAAGGTAGTAATCCGTGTGGGTCGAGGTAAGATGGAGCATTTTGATCATGATTAGAAGTACAGCAGTGCGACTCTGTAACCATCTCACCGTGATAAGTTAGGTGAAGTGAGCGTGGAGTGAGCTGTCATTCCAACTAATGCTAGGGATTGATAGGTACTATTGACAGCTCACTCTAAGCTCACTTCACCTAACTTTTCACGGTGATACTTTTTGCAGAATCGATCGGCTGATATCTTTGTTAATATTACCGGTGAGAATTATGTTTCTACACGAGGAATAGTTGGCCAAGACTTCATTAAGAGATTTAAGGAAGTTGGTTATATTTTTATAGAATGGCGGACGATAAATAGGAGAAACAACGATTAATGCCTCCAGCCAGGGCGTAAAAAACTTAAAAACTAAGCGAATACACGCTAAGGACACCCCCTGTGGGATACGGACCTCAGCTTAGGACGTCTCTGGGAGAGGGCACCAAGGGACAGGCTGGATCGGAATTATTTAGGGACGAATTTAAAACTACTGGTTCAGCGGCGCGGCCTGGCTCGAGCAAAGTTTGGGGGCGAGCGTCGCTAAACCAGAACAGTCAGCGCTCAACGATTAATATTTGTATCTCTTTCACTTACACGGGACCTACAATCGTTTGTACGTTTTTTGAGCGAGGAAATGATAGCTAGTCGCTTCCTCGTCGGCGTAGAGGCAGGTGCCTCATTCCATGGTAAGTTAACTATGAGGCAGCCCTGTACGAAGATACGCAGGAGACAGTAGCAGTCGGTTTCTCATTTACATGAGCGAGTTAAAGTTAATGGTCTAATGGGTCGTTAAACACGGGATATAATTAAGATTTTTCTATCGGTTAACCTCAATCGCTCTATAGTTGGGATTTAATGAAGACGAGAAGTCTTTGATGGTTACTTTTTGTTAGGTAAGTGTTAATTTGCTATAAACTACCGTGTTGGGCTAGTGGTCGCAAGCGGCGACTAAGTACTGAGGGCCATCCTGGGTTAGATCCCCGATTTTTTCAGTAAGAATTTCTTATTAGCTGCTCGGAATTTGTTTATGGCCAGGTAATGGCGTTAGGCTTGCTACAGCAGATCTATTCTGTAAAAATCTCACCATGAAAACATAGGTGAAGTGACCTAAGTTTTCACGGTGAGCTTTTGCAGAATAGACCGGCAGAGCATGACAGTCTAGATGTGGATGTACTCTACACGTGTAGGTCTTAACGTTCAATGTATTGTTCAAGCATGGTAAGCATAATCAGCCTATAATGTTCCCACTGCTGGGACACAGGTATCCTCTCAGTGAGAGGGAGCGAACCCTAATCCATCACGCGGGCCCAATGCGGGTTGCTAGATATCACATGTCTTAGAATTTTTAGTTCTAGGACATGCCGATTTCCTCACGATATTTTCCTTCCACCGTTTCTGAGAGCAGTGGTAATGAAATAATTTACTTAAAGTAAAGCGCCTTTCTGGGTTCGAACCTACGACCTCGTATGTACTCGTAAATCGCAGCCGTTACCACTGGGCCATTGTCTAGCATGGTAAACACAGACCGACTATAAAAAGTCTAAAGCCCAGACTTTGTGTAAAATAAACCAAATTTTACAGCTATATATAAACCCATATTTCAGAACCAAGCCAATAAAACAGTAGTTTGTTAAAAACATAGTTCTTTTTAACATCGTTTTACAGTGGAACTGTGCCAAAATTGACTTTTATTATGGCCAACAATTTGTCATGTTATAAAGCGGGCCGCAAGTTATATGATGGGTGGGTGCGATCTGAGATAGCACTTTGATTGAACCCCTCCTAAACTTTTGTTTTAAATGTTAAGTGTGTCCTACATAATTTCTGGGCTATGTTTTAATTGAATAGTTTACTTTTGGGTTACTCAGGTGTTTATAATTATTTGCATACTGAAGTGATGTGACAGGGGAGAATGGAAGAAGGAAACGTGCCGACTCCAAATAACATGGGACAAGGGTAGGAAGGTGATAATGAATGTTTAAAGGTTTTGCAATGGCTTAAAGCTAAGGTACAATATTGATAAATCCTTTACTGTCCAGGACGCTCGTTTGTGGAATGCATTGCCAGTTGAAATAAAACGCGCGCAGTCGTTACAGGTGTTCAAAAGCCTTGTAAAGGAGCACTACTTGTCGTTGTGATCCTGTTCTTCTAACTGTAATAATCTACAGTCTTCTTTTATTTTTCGTTGCTTGTATATATAGTATGTATGTATTTATGTATCTATAATTTTGGATATGGATATATTTGTGTATCTATTTTAGTTTATTGTATATACATAATGTTTGCACCACCGACAGTCCCATTTTATGTTAAGGAGAATCACTGTCCATTCTAAGGTTGCCAGCATACAAAAAACAATTTAATCTATACTAAAGTTCCTTTTTTAAACCCAGATACTAATTTGACAGGTGTTATGTCAAATTTCTATACTAAAAACCGCAATCACAAAAGACTTCAAGGTCGAATTTAAAAAATGAAATATTAAAACTGAAAAGTTTAAGTTTGTTTGATCGCGCTTATCTATGAAACTACCTGTCGGATTTGAAAAAATATTTTTGCACTTGATAGCCCGTCTCTTACGGCTAGGCTAAACATTAAACTAGGGCCGGACAAAAAAAAAATCACGAAAAGAAATTTCACCCGGACGAAGCTAGTTAAAGTTATGAGGTATGATGCGTCATACCATATCTAACAATTACTTACCTATGTATTTACTACTACCATTTGCTACTTATAACGTGGCAGCAAATTTAGATATTATTAACCTCGTAAATCATTATGTTATAACATCAAATAAATCAACCAACCCATCAATAGATTAAAAGAAACCCTTACAAAATCGAATAAGACGTCAATTAAGTACTCAATTCGGCTTCAAACAAACGGAACTTACGTGAAAGCTAACGAAGTAAACTAAGTTGTATTTGAAGTAAATTAGAAATCAATTACAAGTTCTATTCAAAACGAGTTAATGATGCTTCTGCATGTAATGCTTGGCTGTCGGTGATGTACAAATGGAAAGTGGTGTCCCATGCCACAGTCAACGTCAAACAGTAGCGCAACTTAGGATCAACGCACGTGCATCAAGAACCGATGGGGTCAAGATCTTGACAGCTATAAATGCGTGCTATCTTCAATCGACATTAAGGGTTTTACAACAATGTGAGCACGTTCGTATTCTTTTACATTATCATTCTATTATGTTCCCACAGCTGGGAAATATGGCTTTTCTCTGTGAGAGGGAGTAGGCCGTAATCCACTATGCGGGCCCAGTGCGGGTTGGCGGATGTCACATGTCTACGAATTATCCTTTACATGCTTGCAATCAAGATTGAGGCCTCCAATCGGACGCCGATATTTCAAGGTTCCTCCCGAGTTGAGCTGCTGTATAAAGACACAGAGACTACTAATATTCGGTACGACGACCATGTTAATACCGATTTAAGTTTGTTTGGTCTGTCTCGGCTATTGGAATAGCCGACGGGCGTTAAAAAACTTGAAACAGCGCCCGAGTCATTAAAATGTCATTAGGTACAAAGCTCCGTGAAATAAAAGTGTTGTACTGTGACATACAGACGGACAGTGATGGAGACTTTTTTAAATATTTTCTACCATTTTTATAAGAGTGTATGGAAATCCAAATTTCATCATTTGCTTAGTCTTTTTCCCAACTATCTTGGGGTCGGTTTCCAGTCTTACCGGATGCAGCTGAATACCAGTATTTTACATGAAGCGACTGCCTATCTGACCTCCACAACCCAGTTACTATGTAATACGATACCTCTAGGTAAGACTTGTTGTCAGACTTTCGGGTCTCTGACGACCCGTAACGACTGCCAAAAATCTACGAATGACAGCCGGGACTACATTGAACTTTTTTTTGTAGGTCCATTTTGACCTTGTATAATGTTGGCTTTAGTCTGGTGACTATAGAGTGGGGAGACGAGAACACGACAATAAGTGAAAACACTGACAATACTAATGCATAGGAGTATTTTGAGATTTTCAAATAAATCTTAACATCAAAATACATAACGTGTTTTTTCAAACTAACAAACTAAATAGTAGTGATGCGACTACTATGGGTTTTGCTAATCTTTAACTGGCTATAGTGACTAGCTGGTTGAATTCTTATACACAGACTGAAAACGGCATTAGATTTTCTTTTGTTTGCCTAATTTGTGTCCCAAGCTGAGCAAAGGCCTGGGACTTTTTCCTTCCTCCCGTCTTGTGCGATCTCTAGCCATGTTGTTCTGCAGACATTACCAGATCGTTAAACCACCTTCACCTCGACGGCGATGTCCTTCCTCCGTCCCCCCGTGAAGATCTTTGCCCATCTTTCGTGGTGCATTCGCGAGACGTGTTCAGCCTACTCCCAGTTCAGCCTGGCTGGCTGTTATACGAAATTTAATTTATTGTCGTGTTGTCGTCTCCTTCTTTCTTGTAATGAGAAAGTAGAGTGTGAGTTTTTGGATCAGTAAAATCAAATGAGTACGAGTACCACTACAAGTTAACTAAACACACGTAAACGTAAATAAAAGTGCCAAACAATGATTTTACAAAAACGTGACACCGCAAATTGGTAACCACTAACAATAAAAACGGATTGTCCATTTCGATTAAATAAATACGCGATTGTTTTAACACCGAATGATAGGTTTTGTAAAAAGTTCGAGTAACCTGCCGAATAATTTAAAAAAACAGACACACAGAAGTGAAAACTTTAAACTAGTGTACTCGTAAAAAATAAAAGATTTTTTATTTTGGAACAAAAACAAATGGACATAATTACAAAAGTTAAAAACTGTGTCGTTGCTATCAACGCCCGTCTAAACATAAGATACACATTGCTCCAGACTTTTGACAACAGGTTCGCTAAAATAAAGGTTGTAAACATGCAAAAGTATAAACATGCAAACTGTGTATGTTGAGGTGTGGTGCAGTGTGGACTGGTAGTTTGAGTAAGGGTGTGTGAGTGAAGGTGTGTGTGCGCGAGGGTGTGTTTGAGTGGGGGTATGTCTGAGTGATGATGTTTGTGAGTCATGTTGTGAGTGACGGTATGTGTGAGTGCTTGGAGTAAGTTTGAACTATGAAATAATGTTGCACAAAACACAACCCTTATAGCTAGAGAATAGCAGCACAATTATTTAATAGCATATATTAAATAATAGTGCTGCTATTACAACCTATAAGATTTTGTTCTACTAAAAATCTAAACACGAAATAAAAAGAAGAAAAGAAAAAAGTAAAGAAGTTTTCACCTAAAAAAATGCGATATTATCTGTTCTGTGGAAGTACTGTGCAAAAACGTATCTACACATGAACTAACCTACTTATAATAAGTCTGGCTAAGTACTACTTCTCGTAGGTACACGATAGGCTGTTTTCCTTGAGTTCTAACCACAAAGGTCCCAGAGTGGCCATCATCGATATTGCTACTTACACTAACATACAAAACAATATAAAAAGTACTACCTACTTACCTACCATTAACCTACTAATAATATTATAAACGTGAAAGTTTGTATGGATGGATAGATGGATGGATGTTTGTTACTCTTTCACGCAAAAACTACTGAACGGATTTGGATGAACTTTGGCACACATATGGTTTATAACCAGAATTAACATATAGGATAGATTTTAACCCGATATTCCCACGGGATCGAAACTTATGCGGGTGTAACAGCGGGGCGCAGCTAGTAAGACATAAATACAACGGTTAAATAAATAGTTGCCATTTACGCAGTATACACATATCTAGAGAGAAGAATCGGTTCAAATACACACATAACATCACGCCTGTAGTTCCCGAAGGGTTAGGCAGCGGTGTATCTATAGTACACCTATGTATCTATAGTACACCTATAGTACAGTTACGAGCAAAAGTATGTATACACTCGGCTTTATTCAAAAGCGATTTACTCCTTTATTTTTTAATTAAATTTTATGTTGTTACGAACATAGCATCTTCGAACCCATAGGTTTATGTAATGTGTCGTATTTCAACAAAAATCGAAAAGAAATGCGAAAAAATCGCAATTTAAAGTTGCCAAGTGTTGACATATTGGTGTTCGTGACTGTACACGAACCACATTTCGCCAGATATGTTTAAGACTTATGTAATAGAGGACGAGCCTATTCCCATCAACCAGACTCCGAATCCAGGGCCCGGGCTGCTACTGAGCAATTCCTGATAGAATAACCCAATAACACATTGACCGACCAGGACCTAGGAGCTTATGAACAGCAATATCGCTTGCGACAGCACAGTCCAACCGACCTATGTATGTAGATACAGTCAGTCACGTCAGTCGCCGAGGGAACGTGAAAATTAATGCAGTCCGAATTTGGAGCACTAAATTTAGGTGAATATTTCATTCAGCCTAAATCTGGCTGTCACTTGATACCATAGCCAATGGCCACTTATCCAGCGTAGTTTTTGCCGCCTGTCATGCTATCTGACATGACATCCGCCTGTTTTAGTTCCCCAGGACCTCATGCTCGGCAGTAGCGCTCGGACAACATTCACTTAATAGCGGAAGTTTCTTATACTATCTAATAAGGTGTTTTGTTACTTGTATCACAAGTAAACGACTATACTTTTAGTACAAACCATCCAGATTATTTAAACACCTCATGCCCGCGCTGCTTGCTTTGACAGCTGTCAAACAAGTCAAAAAGAGTGCATTTGAATTTAATTCGTTTTTTCGCCACATGTAAAGTTATATTGGTGACGTCATAAATTGTAATTATATTTGGCATCGTTACTATGAGCTTAACATCTGAAAGGCAAATCTCGTAATTTTAAGAACGTTCACAGTCTGATCTCAGTCTGAATCTGTCAAAAATACCTCTAATTTCTCATTTATTTTTTAAATTGATGTCGCTAACTGAGGTGCCAATTCTCGTAATTTAAAACGTTCTAAATCTAGTTGCAGTTTCATCTCGGCGACAAACAAATGTCAAAAACTTATTAAAAATTTAGGGTAATGCCTTTCCAATTCATCTTTGACATTGGCAGAATAGTTGGCATCGGCTTTACTTGCCAAATTTAATAAAAACTTTTTGCAAAAAAACACCGACGAAAAAAAAAAACAACCGACTTCATTTTTATTTTTCACTTTTAAGTTGTTATTTTTACCAGTAATTTTGGTTTAAAAACCAAACTACTGAAGCGTTTTTGATGAAATTTATATGGAACCAATCTGAAAAATAATTTTGCAAATCGGCTTATAAATAACGGAGTTCTGAGGTAACAAACATAAAAAGTACAGTCGAATTGAGAACCTCTTCCTTTTTTGAAGTCGGTTAAAAATAGAATAGAATACAGGTATTTTTGACAGATTAAGACTTAGATCAGACTGTGAACGTTCTTAAAATTACGAGAATTGCCCCTCTGGTTTACCAACAAAATACCTTCGTTTAAACCCAATTAAACATGAGTTAATCGACTAAAATCAATTACTATGGGAAATATTCATGAAATGCTGCTCATTAACGGTACATGTAACGTGAATTCAGAGATATTTGATACAGATAATTAAACGAACTAATGCGGAGCACGATATGAGAATGCCACTCATTATGTGAAGGTACCATAAAAGCGATCATGCTACTATGAACTGGTACATCGGTATCTGAATGGACCATAAAAAAGTTAAGATACGAGAAAAAAATTCAGACCCAAGAAACTATTTCAGATGGGTTTGGAGATTGCCTTACTTAAGAGGAGGCTCCCTAATTTCATGTAAATTTGAACTAATATTCTGGGACAGTCACACATGCAATCAAAATTGAACTTTATTAGATAATATAATGGATATTTTATCTTTGCATGTATAAGACAGAAACGTAATTGTAACATTTTCGCCCGATTCATTATTTATTCGAAAATCATGTGTTTTTTAAGGATTATTGCACGTTTTTTCAAGATGGCTCAGCCTTTATGTCTAAAATAAATGTTCACAGTAAGAAAATATACTTTACTATCGACCCATAAGACATTTTTTCTCTAAATCAATTATTACTTTAGTTATAAACGAAATAAGAATTGAGACTTACGACATTTAGTTTCGAGCTCCAACACGATCAAGGAGTGCACGCGGTATTCAACTTTATTACTGATGTGTTAGCGGCCTAACCCGCCTAACGGCCAGCCGGTTCGTCAGTGCCGCGCTGTGCGCCATCGTGAGAGGGTGTATCGCTCGCGCGCGCGTTCAATACGTATTTTATTTGGGAGTTATTTTAATAAAATTCACATTATAACGCTACCTATACAATGGGAAACAAACACAATAAAAGACGTCATGAACAGAAGAGAAAGAAAGACGAAAGCTTAAAAAATATTGCAAGAATCATGAGAAGCAAAGCAGTATTTTTTTATTAGTATTTTTTTTTAAATACGTATATATTATTTTGACGAAACGTCTAATCTAAAGTATAAAATTGTATGACAGTCGATCGATATTCATACAATTTTATACTTTAGGCTATGGTAATACGGTCCTATTTTCAATGGAGCCAGTAAATTCCGCGAAGATTTTTCCGCTGTCTGAACTTCGCCAAAAATGTAAACAAATATGAGTTTATGGAAAAATAATTTTAATTTCTACACAATAAAGTTAAGTTTACGCTACAACTTCACACATTTTTATAACTTTTTCAATAGTGCTAGTCACTCTGAAATGAACTTAATTACCATTACAATAAAGTTGATATTCCTTTAACTTGAAATAACGTCAATTTGAAACAAATAAAATTTAAATATAGATATCTCTATGATGATCAGATAAATTTGATTTGATTGCAGCCGCCCTATATAATAACTACTGCTAATAATTATTATTGCATGCAACTACAACCTAGCGCGTGGGTTCAAGGCCAGATTGTTACAGTTGTGTTGGAGATTGTGAGAACATAGGAAGCTATGGAGGCGATTTGATTGTATTAAGTACCTATATAACAATATTATAAGTAGTATAACAATTATGTTGTTTATGCTTATATATAAATTGTTGAAGATGTTTTATCCGAATAATGACTAATAAGTATATACTCTCTTAGGAAAAAAAAATTAAGGCAAATTTCCCAAATTTGAATGTCATCCGGAACAAGGAAACTTATTGGAGACGCCTTCTCAGTTGCATAATTTAGTTTCTGTTCCTGCGAAATCATGATGCAAGTTGTAGCAGTTTTTGTCTGGCTTGTTAATTCTGATGGCGTCACAGATGTATTTGCGAGCTGATAAAATTTTTATTTTACAAAAAAGCTTTCTGTCTTTTATAGGGTAACGTGTGTCGGTCATGAGTTTCTGCATGTTATTACAAAATCGGCGCAAAATATGATTTCTACAGTTAATCTTTTCGACTGTAATGTTTGCGTAGGGCCGTGACTCAATAATTTTTGTGTAGGTACTGCTATCGCCATCTGCTATAAATCGTCCATAAATAATGTTGTGCATTTCAATCGATTTTTTTAAACCTGCTATGATTGTTGCTTCCATGCCTGTAGATGGGACGTCATAATTTTTGTAACATACGAGGGCGACACTGAAAGTTTTTAGAACCGGCCACTTGTAAAGGATATAATAAAGAAATAAGTTCAAATTTTGAAAATGGAACTCTGCCAATTTTATTGTGTATGTATTTTATATAATAATAATAACGTTTATTTATAAACATGCTGCAGATTTACTATAACTTATCTTAAAAAAAATATAGAGGACACAGTTGCTCATTTGCCTGAACTAGGTGGAACCTGTTTAAATTGCAGTAAGCCTAAGTAAAAATTGCAGAATAACCTTTTTACAGTCGCAATTATTTAATTTATAAATACTTTTTTTCCTATTTAATTTATTGTATAGAAATGGACCTAAAAATGTATAAAATCTGTTTACAAAGAAATATTTAGAGGATGCATTGGACTTACATGCAATTTACAGACAGAATTTTATTCATTTGTCATTTGTTTACAATTTGGCGGCAAATTGAAAATTGTCTGCGTCACGTCAGCATGAATTTAACGCGAGAAAAATTTCGTACAATGATTTTTTATGACTTTCGATGTCATTTAAGTCAACAAGAAAGTTATGATTGACTTCGATTGGCCTTTTACGATGAAATGCCATCTCGCGCCACTGTTTACAACTTGTTTAATGCGTTTAAACGTGGTCGCACTAATCTCACCAATGATCTGCGTGAGGGACGGCCTTTTACGGTGACGACTGAAGATAACATCAGTTTTGTGCGGCGTATGATAGATACTGACAAAAGAGTGACTTATCAGCAGATTCGGACAAGCTTAGGCATCGGTATGAGTCAAGTGCACAACATCATCCATGAACATTTAGCGGCCAGAAAGCTTTGTGCCCGGTGGATACCTCATAATTATTTCCGAAAATAAAAGAAAAACTTCGAGGAAAACGTTTTATGGACGCCGAGGAAGCAGTGGCTGCATTTCAAAATGCCGTCAAAGAGACCCCTACGGACGAGTGGGCAAATTGCTTTTCTCAGTGGTTCCATCGGATGCAGCGATGTATTGATGTAAATGGACACTATTTTGAAAAGATATAATTTTCAGTGTCACCCTCGTATATGGTCTTTTATAGCATTTCCACTTTTTTGACAAATGCATCATTACTTTTTTTTACTAAATTGTTTCAACTGAGCATGACTACCACCACTTGCTTGTATTCCAGCTACAGCGTCTTTATGTTCTGTTCCGATGCCTCTTTTGAATTTCTTATTGCACATCATGCACTGCAAATTTAGCCGAGAAAAAAGTCAAATTTTGGTGTTCAGAAACCAATTGAATCGAGTTTAATCCCCAGTTAAAAAAGAGATTTATGATCAGCAACCACTTGCAACTTATCATAAAAAATCGTATATCAATAATACGTCTTCCAGTTGAAAAGAATGAAGTTTCAGCCGTAAAAGTAAGTAGATATCTGAACTATTCCGATAAGCTGTTTTTGACTTTAAGCATCTCGAGCTGGCAACGAATACTTCTGTATCAAATATGAGCCTTATTCTTACCTCGTTACTTTTATTATTGGAAATGTTGTTTTTGTACCAGTTTAAAAAACATTTTGTTTTGTGTTGTTTAACAGACGTGATGGATATTGATATCTAAACACGATAAAAAAAAACAGATTTCTCAATTCATACTTCAAGTAACACCACCAGTGGTCATTGACTCCAAAAAACAAACAATCATCAATTCCAATCTTTTTAATTTGTCGATTTTAGACTGCGGAGTTTCTCTAGCTAATTTAATTTGACCATGTTTTGAGTAATGTAGTAGTTAGTATTAAATAAACTATTATATTTCATAAAATAAAATATATATAATAATATAAAGGTGTTTCTATTCCATCCATGTTCGCTATTCTAAAATCAAAATACGTAAAGTTAGAATTTTGCGTCGACGGGGCGACCTTCGGCTCGCTCGCGGAAGCGAAGCGCGGCGTGGCGGGGCGCATGGGGCGGAGCTTGCGTGGAAATTATTTCAGAGTGCCTGGTCTTAAAACTAATGTTGTATATTGTTTTTCTTACCAATAGTAAGACGATTCCCCGGCTTGTGACTAAGTAATAACAGCCGCGCGGGACGATCAGCTATGCTTGGCGCGGTTGGTACGTGGATGGGTGACCATCTTTACATATCAAGACCCTCCGTGCCTCGGAAAGCACGTTAAGCCTTTGGTCCCGACTATCATTGGTGGATCTTTGGCAATCATCGTCAGAAACCCGAAAGTCTGACAACCAGTCTTACCAAGAGTTGTCGTATTATCCAGTAACTGGGTTGTGGAGGTCAGATAGGTAGTCGCTTCATGTAAAATACTGGTATTTAGCTGCATCCGGTTAGACTGGAAGCCGACCCCAACATAGTTGGGAAAAGGTTAGGCAGATGATGATGAGTTTTCGATTGTCTACCTCGTTGGTCCAGTAGCCCGGTTCGATTTCCAGATCGGGCAAAGTGTTATTGGATTTTCAGAAAGAAAGAAAATGCATTTATTTGCGGCAAACATGACATGACCCAACAAAAAGAACATAACACACACAAAAAAAAAAAACAAGTTGGGGGCAAACATGCGTCACATTCACGCAAAACGGCCATCGCTCAGTATAATGCTAAGACCCTATAGGAGACAGAGCCCCAGCGCTGGTTTTTGATTGGGTATTTCTCAGTAGCAGCCCGCAATCTGAATTTGTGCCCGTTTGATGGCAATAACAGTTTGCGCGTCAATGTCTCAAGCACCCTGTATAGTTCAAGACTGCTCAACAGTTTTGAACTATATAAATTCACAGTGCGCTACAAAACCATTGTGACAGAAAACAAATAAATTCATTATTATATCCTGTGAAGGTAGGGAGACGTGCCTAACCATTTTAATCTGGCATTTAACCCAATCACAATTATTATAATTAAGCTAAAACCTAAAATAGTTAGCACAAACTGTTTATTAAAGCACTTGATCACTTAACTGTCCGGTCAGATTTAATTAAACACATGACGTTTCAACGCAGCCACAGAAATATATTATTTATTTATATATACTTTATTGTACACCACAAAATACATAGCATAAAAAATACATGGCACACTACAAAATATACAATGGGCGGCCTTATCGCATTACTGCGATCTCTTCTAGGCAACCTTAGAATGGACAGTGAACCACCACAACACACACACACACACACACCCCCCCCCACACACACACACTACTTACACACTACCCACCCACACCTACCTAACCACACTATTTACTGTGGTATTTACCACAGTAAATAGTCTAAATACTAAATAACGAGCACATTTCACGGAATCAAATTATTTGCTGAACGGCAAATTAGTGAAATTAAATTCCGGGTATGTTTGAGCGTACCTGAGTACCAACCTGACATACCGGAAAGTAATTAGTCGGTGAATATGATCAAGTTATATGTGGAGAGGCTTCTTTTAGACAGTTATAACATAAAACGACTATGTGCGTTTGTCCACCGCGGTCGTCACTGGGTCGTCCGTCACCGAGAACATACAAAATCAAAAGCTGAGAATCGGCACTTTTCGAACGTCAAAATTATGTACAGACGCCAGCAGGTCAAGCTACCCGAAACTATCAAATTTTCCCAATCAACCTTGAACCTTAATGCTTTAGCGATAAGTTGAAAATCTATTAAAGAAATTTGACAGACAGATTTGTAGTAGCTTGATGTGCTGGCGTCTGTACATAAGACAGTTCCCCAAAAAGCCTACCTAGCGCTTTCGCTGGGAAGAAGAAGTGGTGCAACAAACTCCCCAGCAGCAGCTGTCTGTTCAGTTAGAGATACATGTGCTATGGTCGCGTGGCCATCGCACGTCCTTCACTCGCCGCTTTTGTTTGTCTTTAATAACATACTGAACCGCCGCTGAGTGCGGTCGCTTTAGATAAAAGATCGCCCTCACCGGAACGTCACGTTCCGTTCGAATAATCTCGTTTCTCGGTGACGTCCGCGTCCCAGTGACGGCTGCGGTGGACCAACGCCTTAATGAGTAAATACCCAAACCACGTTTTATATAAAATTAACGGCTCGTAAACGTCTTGATTCAAGAACCTTCCTGCTACCAAATAATATATCATGTGTAATAATATCTGTAATGTTTATTGTGGTGAGAAAATAAATACTTATTTTTATCACGATTCTGAAGCAGTACTCATTATTACTAAACTTGACAATCATCAGATGGAATCTGTGACCACTCTTTTTGCTAAGAAACCGTTTACGACACTGAACAACTGCGAATGGGAACAAGAACAACCTTCACGGGGAAACTTGCTCGTGAACCTTATTGACGCACAGTGGGGCAACAACTGAATAGAATATCATTATTTTGCATAAAATATGTTACGTACATAAAAGGTCTTAAATAATAAATGGTTCCTCATATTTTGCTTACTTACACACGGCATGCAGCAATACCTTAAAATTAAATGATTAAAAACTACTTTTTATTAATGAGATAATTTGATCAAAATATAGTTTAAAATAATATTACAATTATTACTACTGTGATAAAAAAAGCTTAAAATTAAGTTGCACTCTTACAGTTTGATACATAATTACAATATACAGTTTGCTGTAGATTTTCAGATTTGCTCTGAACTGACGATTTTTTAATTTTTAACCCCCGACAAAAACAGAGGGTCGTTATAAGCTTAACGTGTGTATCTGTGTATGATTCTTACTCATTCATAGCTAAAATAAAACTTGTTCTCGTGACCCGTTGAAGAGATAAGTACATACTCGTACCTAGAGGCAAATTCCTATCATTACAAGAATGATCATTATCGCCTATAAAACCTCAAAAATTTTGTTGGAGGTGCCAATTATGTGATTGGATGCAATGTGGTTGATTGAATAAACTTGCTTAATGCAATCATAAATTGATTTCATGGCGTCAGTGAATACCTATGAACGTACGCGTGTATTTATCTTCGTACAGTATTTTTATCTCACGAAGCAACACGCACTTTACATGTGGTAACTAAGTGTTTCAATACGCTGTGAATGTATGCGTTAAGAGGGCCCTTCCCGGTGCATCTATCGTCAACGTGGGCACAGTCGAAAAGCTTGTGTTTCATCCAGCGCAATGTTTGAAAAAGAGGCAAACTGAAAAGAGAGAGATAGCGCCTAACGCACGGTTGTCATTCGGTAACTTTTGCACCTTATACCGCTTTGTTGACTACGAATAAGTAATATAACATTGAACGAAAAATAGTGTTCGAAAATTTCATAAAACTTGTTCCAGGAAATACGTGTTTTTGAATATCCCTTACAAGTTTTTGGAAAAAATATTTGTCATTTAGAATCTCCATTACATGTGCAAGGCTTCTATCGATATGATTTCTTTACTTTTACAATTTGTGAGTACATTATGAACGGCCAAAGTTCAGGTAAAATTTGTGCAAAAAAGCAGATTTTTGGAGGCTCGTACTGAATTTGTTTTTTCAAATTTTTTATTTTTGCTTTGATAGAAGCCTCGATATAGTGCACAAGATTCCTATTAGTTCAAAAAATTCAAAGATAGATGCCTTACAACGACATAATCACGCACGAGCGTTTGTATGAAAAGTACGGCGGGTTGGCCGCTCTTAAGACGAGTAGCGTCAGCACATAACTAACACGCGCAGACTCACACACGCACTTCCGATTTCGCCATTATCTCGGACCGTATCGAGAGATTCTGCAATTATACACACATTCACACCTTGTTTTTACACTTTATACACACAAGTAAAGCGCGTCTCGCTTCGTGAGATAAAAACAGTGTATTATTTTTTATAAGACAAACTTCAAACCAATCCTACTTAGGTAAATTTGGTTTTTATGTTTGTATGTATGTCATTCAAAAACGCTCTAACGGCTGAACGAATTTTGATGAAATTCGGCACATTTTTAGACTGTATTAAAATATAGGAACCCTTTTATCCGGGTAGATTAAGTGTTGGTCTAGGACGCGAGTGAAACCTTGGGCAACAGCTAGTTCTAATATTCAATATGTCAAGGTTCAAAACATCATGAATGTTTGGTAAGCTTTCTTAGCGTGGGTAGTTACCTTGGTTTTTACTTCAGTGACGATTCTTCAATAGCCTAGGACCTCTTTGTCTGGGGAATCAGTTTCATTTTATTATTAACTTTAATAAAAAAAAAGTAAGCACACTTGGTGATTCCTTTGTAAAAAGTTATTTTGTTAGACGTTTGGAAATAAACCTACGCTTTGTGTACATTATATTTTCAAAGCTAGCTTCTGCCTGTGACTTCATCCGCGTGAAATTCTTTGTTCCCACATCGCATCACCTGCTCGAGCTATCACTTCGTTTTCGCTTAGCGTTCCTTCTGACTTTATTGCTTGGCTCCTAAGGGTCATAGCATGATGTTAATAGCCTATAACTTTCCTCAAGAATTGGGCTATCAAATGCAAAAAGATTTTTTCAAATCCAACTGGTACTTCTAAAGATTACCCCCTACATACAAACAAACAAATTTTTACCTCATTATAAGTATAGATTCAGCTCAACTGTGAGGGTTTTTATGTACAAAAAATTAGGTCATACCTCGGTAGCATCTAATATAAATTAAGCAATTTAAAACACATCAGTGCTCATCTAAATTACACTATTCTAGCGCACACATGCAATACCTAATAATAAATTGACAAGAAAATGACAGACACCTCTCAAATCCTTGAGGAGACCGCTAAGGCGCTAGGCCCGTGTGTCCCAACAGCTTAAACTCGTTAATGATACAACAAAACAACTCAGAATTAAGTGTCACGAATGTCCTGAAAGGTTGTAAAGTCAAGCACTTTAATTAGACCCCTGTATTCTGAAGCGCTTTTATGAGTCGCCGGTAGCGCTTTATCGCTTTCCGATTACGATTGCCTTCCGAGTAGAAGTTATGTCTATAAATTTTGATCCTCTAAATGGTTTTGAGCCTTGTGAGTAGTGTTATAAAGCTTATATTTAATTGTGTGTGTGTTATTATAGAGTGAAAATGGTCGTTTTGACAAAGCAGCAGATTGTGCTAAGATCATGTGTGGTCTTAATATTATAGTGTTGCGACATCGTTGTCTAATTTGAATTGAATGTCTCCATCGGGTGTGCTTGAATGGCAGCTCAGCATGGTTCATTAGGTGATTAGATTTTGAATATAGGCCAATTCGTGTTTAGGCCCTTTACATACATACGACTGAAGGCCAATTCCGGTAATTAAAACGTTCAATATCTAATTTGCTCACTTTCCAATGACCAAACCCAACCAACCCAACCAACCAACCAACCAACCAACCAACCAACCAACCAACCACCAACCACCAACCAACCAACCAACCACCAACCAACCAACCAACCAACCACCACCAACCAACCAACCAACCAACCAACCGACCAATGTCAGGAAAGCGAGGAAACTGGCGTGTCCTAGAACCAAAAATTCGAAGATATATTATGATATCCATCAACCCGCACTGGGCACGCGTGGTGGATTACGGCCGACTCCCTCTCACTGAGAGGAGGCCAGCATCTCACCAGTGGGAACATTACAGGCTAATTACGTTGTGTAATATGTAGTGGAATGGTTGTAGGCTCGCTGAGCTATTAAAAACGCGTTATTTTTACATGGCTGGCTGGATCATAAGACCTGGAAGTCATAGGGAAAGGCCTTTGCCCAGCGCTGGGATGATATAGATAGGCTAACAGTAACTTTCATGGTTAAAGTCTGTGGTAATATACAGGGTGCTGTAGGGGTGACTCAAGGCAGTAAGGGCAGCTGCTTAGTGCTTATAAAAAAAAGGGTTGTACTCCGGGAGTGCCGGCAGAAGTGAAAACTTGAATATTAACGTTGTGCATTTTTTATATTTTGGAATGCGGTCTATTCTCCCTCCGTCTTACGAATTTTCGATCAGGTCACGTGTCCTGATGCGAGCTCCGTCTCACGAATTTTCGATCAGGTCACGTGTCCTGACGCGAGTTTAACATTTTTTACCCATCACAAAAAAAGTGCACAACGCCGCTAAAGAAGTTTTTACTTCAAAAATAGTACTAATTGGTAACTGCCCCGTTGGACTCGCAAGCGCGACTGCTGAGCGTGGGGACCTGGGTTTGATTTTCAGCTCGTGAAAAGTGTTATTGTGGTTTTCCATTAGAAAATTTATAGTAACAGCCTGGAGTTTAGAAGTTGGCGGTGTGTTACCCCGTGCGTCGGAAAGCACGTTAAATCGTTGGTCCTGCACCTGATCTCTCTCCGGTCGTGTCAGATTGCGTGTCCGATCGGAGAGTAAAGGGGGCGTAGTGCAGTTGTTTCTGCGCATTATATCCCGCGCCGAAAGCTAGTCTTGGTTGTGATTGGCCACCGAGGTCAAAATACTATTCGGAGGATTATATAAAAATTATTATTATTATTACTATAAAACTATTATTATAAAAAGGTAGAAGCTAAGATGACAAGTAAGATTTGAAAACTGGGAACTGCACTATTACAAAAATGGGTACCTACCTACTGCAGACTAGAAAAGGTCACATGTGACAGAATTGTTAAAAAGATTAAACTGGGGTGTGTGGCTAACCCACACACCCCAGTTTAATCTTTTTAACAATTCTTTATTGGAGACGTCAGAAATTGTAAGAAACCGCACCCTTAGTGCGTCATACACCAATCTCAACCTGATAATTTAGAAGGACTTTGCTAAACCATTACTTCATATGTTCGAAAAATATGTCTGTTCAACAACGTAAATAACGCAATGAATGTTGTTGAACTGTCAAAATGAAAGCCATTGCTACTGAGTGTGTTACGCAACTACCCCGCCATTTCCATTCCTTTCACAAGGAAAATTAACTTAACTTTTTATACCCACAAAACATTACATCGACTTATATTGTTTCGCACACACTTACTTCCCATATCCTAATATCCACTGACCTTCACGGAAAACGTCATACGTAGTAATACATCGAAGCGAAGAAATAAAAGCCCATCTATGCTGTATATTATAGACTATACTACAACCCCTTCAGTTTTTTTTATTTCTGACAGCAGCAACCTTATTGTAACGAGAATAAAGATCACAATGATTTTGACAGACCTGTCAGTGGCAGCAACCCAACAGCAACCTTATGAGAATGAAAATAAAGATCACTGTGAATTGGACAGTGACGCAAAATCAGAGGTACTATGGATGAAGTGTAACATAATAAAGCTGAAGAGTTTGTTTGTTTGAACGCGCTAATCTCCGTCGAATTGAAAAATTCTAAAAGATATTTCGTTTGATAGCCCTATTCTTGAGGAAGGTTATAGGCTTAACATCACGCTACGACTCCCCAGGAGCCGCACTAAAAGAAAATAACGTCATAAAGAACGCTAAGGGAAATCAAAATAACAACTCGGGTGGGCGATGCGATGCAACATAACCAATCAAAAGGAGTTTAAAAAAATGTGGCTATTATATTAGTAGTTAAATTGTGGTATCCTACAAGGCACATCTATAGGACATGTTTTATGTTAAAACAAAAAAAATCACGCGGACGAAGTCGTGAGCAAATGCTAGTTATAAATAATATGTAAAACTAAGATAAACATAACCATCAGTTATTCGTATCTTTTGCTTCAAGAAACAACGTATTTTCGATGTGACCCTTTAAGATTATTCGTCAAAGTGGCCGTTATTTTACGACTGTGTATATCTTAGATACGATGGCTGATATTTTAAGAAATAGTTTTGATTAGAAAGTCGTTCGATACCTCGTTGAATGGTTCTTGGATGGTTGGCATATCGATGTGTTGGGGTGACCATGCTTATTGTGTGTTTGTGTTTGATTGGATAAAAGTTTTGATCGCATACTTCTTTGCAAACCTAGTATTGTATAGAAGCAAGTTTTTTAACTGAACAGACAGTTGTGCTGCTGGGGAGATTGTTACGCTAGTTCTTCTTCGAAACGAAAGCACTAGGAAGTGGTGAAGTAGAAACTCAGTATTTATACTAATTTAAGGATCGAAGGTAAAGAATAATGTGTATCAGGGTTTTTCGAAAATCTACCCCTGACGGGGTGAAAAGGGGTAGTCAATTTAACAAGGGAGGATTTTAGTGCGTGCCTTGATTTGCTTGAAAATTGTTATAAATAACGTATAAGACAAATAATGGAAAGGTCACAAAAATTATCGCTTTTGGAGGTTAATGGGGGGATACAGTTATATGAAAAAAAAAAACTCATTTCATTGATCTAAAAACTTGAAACTTGGCTCAAATACCTATCTAAATTACCTAATCATAACTTTTCAAAAACTTCCCTTTGTAGTAAACAATAAAGTAATAGTAAACAATAAAGTTTGTACGCATAAGTTTTTTTAAGCTACCCCTCAAAAATGGTTTAGGGGGTGTCAGTTTCTATAGAAATATTTTAACAAGTTGTCGATGTCAAAATTACTTAAAACAAAAGATAAAGAATCATGTGTTTTAGGGTTTACCTTTTGAAGGCTGGGGGGGGGGGGGGGGGGTCTTAAAAAATTAGGAGAAAGTATGAAATCCGCACGGACGAAGTCGCAAGCGAAGTGCTCTATGAGTATGTATAAAAAAATATTTAACTTTTCCCATGTATATTGGGGTCGGCTTCCAGTTCAACCGGATGCTAATTTTTAAATAGGTACCTATCTACGATATGAATTTTTCGACGCTGTATTTTAGTTTGTAAATAGTTTTAGTTAATTTAGGCTATAATTTTGTTATTTTAGTGTTATCTTATAAATGAAAATTAAATAAATAAATGAATATTAGTCTCTATACCAATAAATAAAATTGAAGTGTCTGTTTGTAATATCAAAATAACTAATTTTACTAAATGCGTATGAAAATTAAAATACCTACCAACTTACTCACTTATAAAATAAAGTGTTTTTTAAAATTTTTGTCTGTCTGTTTGTTTGTTCCGGCTAATCTTTGAAACGGCTGGATCGGTTCCGACGAGACTTTCACTGGCAGATAGCTAACTAATGTTATGGAGTAACATATGTTTAATATAAAATACATAAACAAAAAGGCTTGGGATTGAGCTGCTTCTAAGTTTTATAGATTGAGTGATTATTTTTCTTTTGTTTTTTTTATGTTACATTGACATTAATGAATTTTATATATACAATGACTTTTGCTATTTAATTTTATTTTTCTCTGTTCCGTTAGTTTTGTCATGGTTTGGCAGTTTGAGTAATTTATGCGGCCTACCCAAATGTCCTTTCTTTGGTATTGTTCGTTGAGTCATTGAGCTCATTAAGTTTTGAGTTGAGCTGCACGATTTATGAAAAATGCGTGCACTGACTGGACAAGTCCTCTCAATCTGTGTGGTTCTTTCCTCAAAAGACTTTAAAATACGTAATGTAGAACTTGGTTTCCTAATAAATTTATCGCATCAGCACATCAAGCTACCCGAAACTGCCAAGTTTTTCCAATCAACCTTGAACCTAATGCTTTAGCGATAAAGTCGAAAATCTATTAAAGAAATTTGACAGATTGTAGTAGCTTGATGTGCTGGCGACTGTACATACACTCACAATTCACCAAAATTATGTAAGGCCCATATAACAAGGAGCCTATTGCCTTCAGCCGGGCACGAAACCAGTCTCCGGGCTGCATTAGGTAGGTCTGGTCTGGTCTAGGTAGGAATGTCGCCATTAAAGCGCCACGCTGTATGTAGGTACATACAGCGTGGCGCTTTAATGGCGACATTAATTTAACACACGTATACGGTTTCGCATTTTAGTTTTATGAATATATTTTAATTTAAGTAAATATTAATATTTATTTATTTATTAACAATTTTCTAAAATAGCATCTTAGAGCAACCCGACTTAAAGAACTGTAGCGCAGGGGTCATTTGCCGGGGTCACGGATCATAACATCGCATCAATGTAATTAAAACAATTATCGTGCAAAGAGAAGGCGAATTGAAGGAAAGAGAGAGAACCGAGCCGTCGGCGAGCGGCGCAGGTAGAAGTTTTCAAGTTACGATTTTTTTTATGTTGTTATAATTTTTATGATTACTGGCCACTAGCCCTACCCGTGTGTTGAATTAATGTCGCCATTGTAGCGCCACGTTGTATATTGTGTCGCAGTTTCCCTGAAAAAGAAATGTGTCCAGCTTGGAAATAGCACTGCAGTGCTGATTTTCATCGGCGCCAATAACTCTTTATGCCTCCAGCATTTTGTGTTAGTCCTCTTCGAAATCCCATTCGATAGCTTTATAGTGCAATAGGACACATTTAACAGTTGAATTTTTCAATAATAGCCAGCAGATTACTGCATATTTTCCGTATACACATATATAAATTCACATACATACATAGACTTCACAGCTTCTTCCCATGTGGGTGGCAGAAACCACAGAACAATCCTTACACCTATCTAATTCCATTAAATAAAATATTTAAATACAGAAATTCATCAAGTATTTTCAACTCTTAAATACAGAAATTGAAAGAAAGAAAATACATTTATTTAACAGAGACTAAAAATATACATCAGATAAAAAACAAAAACGAATAAAAAGTAAAAAGTGCGGAGTAGGGTAGCAGGAAAGTGTGCCTCGCGGCTGCGCCAAAAATATCCAATTCGGCAAAATATATATATATATATATTTACAATAGTTTTTATTATTTTCCTCAACCATTGCGAGGTTTTTTGATACACGAAAATTAATGACGAGTTTTCAGCGCAAAGCATTTACTGTATATTCAGGACCTTACGAAAAGCTGAATTTGGTTACTACAGCGGCGTAATTGCGTAATACATTTAAAATTAATGGTAATCGATCGCAGGCCTTTCATTTTGACAACCCAGCCACGTATATTGCGTTAATTACCTTGTCGAGCAGACGAATTTTTCAAACCCTTGAAAGGTTTGAGAAATTCGTCTCAATGGATTAGGAATTTCTTTCAAAACCCTCGGATTGTATATCGTAAGTGTATTACGCAATTAGGGTGTTCATATGATGTATGTACCAAAAATTCGAAGACATGTGACCAACCCGCATTGGGCACGCGTGGTGGATTACGGCCCACTCCGTCTCATAGAAAGGAGGTCTGTGTTCCAGCAGTGGAAACATTATAGGCTGATTATGTATGTTATGCATGATGTATTAAGGCTTCTGATATATTATCTCAAAGAAAGAGAAAATTTGAGAGAATTTATAATGAGTCAATCACTTTTTGGGGCTTACAAGCGGAAACTGTGTTGTGAGGTAATGCAACCTAACATTAACAATGTAAGAGACACCATACAAAGTATCAAACGCAGGATAGACCAGAAGTGGTCATCTTATGGCCGATTCCTATAATTTACGGACCGTTTTTGGTTAAAATGAAGACTCTTGTATCTTTACCAATAATGAAGCAAAGACCTCATAGCTTTGAATAGTAGACCCTCCCATATAGAAGTAGCTACCACACGTAAAATTAGCTTACGATTCGAATTATATGCCCAGTTTGGCAATAAAAAATGCTACCATTGGTAAGCAAAACGATTCGTTTTTGTTTATAGGAACCGAGCATTATAGAATAGAATACTCTTTATTGTACACCATACAAATTACAGAACATAAATATATAACATTTTATAAAGGGTGACACAATGGGCGGTCTTATCGCTAAGAGCGATCTTTTAAAGACAACCTTTGGATGGATTAAAAATTAAGGAGAGACAAATATAGTAGGTAGTCTGTGGTGTACCATTTACATTATACTATTAATATAATACATAAAGTATTTATTTTTAAATTTTACTCACCTAAATAAATATATAATTTACTCACCTAAATAAATCTATAAATCTATACTTATAATAAATCTGTAGAAGTGAAAATTCTGTACATTGAAAATATCAAAAAATAAATGGCAGGGGTGTTACTAGACCGACACCGAACCCAAAAATGTGATTAAAAAATTTTTTGTCTGTCTGTCTGTCTGTCTGTTTGTTCAGGCATCACGCAAAAACTACCGGTTCGATTACGTTGAAACTTGGTATAATTATTCTTTAATATCCTGGGCACCACACTGGGTACTTTTTATCCCGGAAAAGTATATACAATAAAAAACAAACTTAATTTTGCGGTTCGATCCCTAGACCCGATTACGGCACCAACCGCAAATAATAAGTTTGTCGTAGGTTAAGTCACCCGCAATGGAGTTCATTTTTATTCCTTTTAGTTTTTAGAGTTATTTAGGTTTATTTTTATATAAGTTGTAGGTATAGATTTTAATTTTAAAGTATAGGTAGTATATTTGATAGTGTACGTAGTGACCGTAGGTTATTTTATAATACTGTTAGGTAGGATTAGTCATTCGTATAGATATTAGTTTTTAGGGATTTTGCTTATTTATTGAGTTTAGATTAGTTATCATCAGAAATAGGTTTATTTAGGTAGGTAGGTATTTAATTTTCTGTTATTGAGTTTTTTTTTTAATTAGGTAGGTACTTAGGTAAAGATATCATATAGGTACCCTCTTAATCACCACTAATGAGACACAATTAGTTTTCTATTGTAATTAGCCACAAAGGGCCCGCGAGATGGATGGCATCCTGGGGAAGCACATACATTTTATCCTGTTAGCACGTTCCCGTGGCATATTTCCGACATCCACGCGGGCGAAGCCGCGGGCAGAAGCTAGTATATAAATATAATAATAAACATGAAACAAGAGCAAGGAAAATAATCTTATTATCAGTTCAACAGCTTCAAAATCATTAGGTTGACATCATCTATCATCAGAAGACAGCCACCACGCAACCTTCGATGCGACGGTGCGCTAGACTGACGGTAACCAGCCGATACCGCTCGAGAGGCCTTACCACGAGCTCTTAACGCGATCCAGTTTAGGCTGTTGGAAAGAGACAGAGCTATACAAGTCGTCTAGCGCCATCTCGATCCCTGAGCGTAAATTGAATCGCGTTAAGAGCTCGTGGTAAGGACTCTGGTTCCTAGTTACTTAGTAACAAAACTAGTCAACACCACTACCTACGCCGTCATATCCAAAACAAAACAAATGCACATCTTTTAACATTCCCTTGTTCTCAAGAAACTGTAGTGCGATTCTGTAACCATCTCAGCGTGAAAACTTAGGTGAAGTGAGCGTGGAGTGAGCTCTCATTCCAAATAATGCTAGGGATTGACACTACTGACAACTCACATCAAGCTCACGTCACTTGAGTTTTCACGGTGAGATTTTTTACAGAATCGATCGGCAGATCGGTTAACTAGTAATTCTACTATAGGTAAACTGTCCCAAGAAAACACTTAAAAATCATGGACATTCCCCGTTGGAAGTCATCCAAACTTAATAGCTCTATCCGATACAACTGTGTGACCAGTACAACGTTCGTGTTTAACTATTAGCATCATAATGTATCGCCGGCTATGGGAGCACAGCACGCCGGTGTTAGGCTCATAGGTGCCGTTGTCACCCGCCGTAGGTGACGGTGTTATCAACTATTTCATTATACCGTTGTGAGATATTAACCATTGGGTTCATTGATAAGAGAAGTATTCCTTCTAAATTAAACGCGGCAACGTTTAGTTTTTGATTGATATTTAATTTGGTTTTATTTCTCTTTTAGATAAAAGTTTCAAATGGGCGCACAGTATGGTGATTTTGTAAGAGTTCTGAATAAAATTAAGTGGAATAAAAGCCTCAATGAATATAATTAAAACTTTTGGTGAAGCTGAAAAGTAATTTAATAATAATTTCCGGTAGGAACAAATATTGGTGCGGCTTACAGATTCTTCCTGCTCTTTTTCTGGATATTTATTTGCTCATGTACGTGTTTACCTTTCTCAGTAAACACTCCAACGATACGGGATAAATTCGTGTGTGTATTTTGACATTCAATAGTAAGTAGGGTACCTAATGTACATAATGCCATGTATTTAATCGAACCTCAAATAGTTCAAATATAGCTCTCCTAAAATTGTTATTGAACACTCTAATATCATTATTGCGCGTCTTTTAGTGAATCTCAAATAATTCCTATTTTGCTCTCCTAAAATTATTTTTGAACACTCTAATATAATTATTGCGCCTCTTTTAGTGAACATCAAATAATTCCTATTTTGCTCTCCTAAAATTATTTTTGAACACTTATAATAATGATTGCGCCTCTTTTAGTGAACCTAAAATAATTCCTACTTTGAGATCCTACGAATCTAAGCAACCAGGTGTGGATAACTTGGATGCAACGGTTGGTCACAGTTCTAACTTAACCTTACCCGTTTGGTCGGGGTGCTCTGGCTTGGTAGTTCCAAGCTACGCGCGAGCCGAATCGGTTGCACTAGCGACAAATTCGGCTCGCTATTGGTTGGCCACTGTTCCAACCTAACCCGTTTAGTCGGGGTACCCTAGGTTACTTACTGCGACCAAATACAAGAAAAAACAGAAAGTTAAAAAGGGGCTCAATAATTGATAAAAGTGTGCATCATTAGAAGCGCAAAAAGTTTTTTTGAGGTTCATTAATTTAAAAATGCGTCCATCATCAGAAGTTCAATAAGTTTTTAGAGGATTAATTAAATATTTGCCCTAAATAATTATACCAAAATAAATGGAACAGCGTCACCATTTTAAAAGTAGGTACAGTCACGAGCACCAATATGTCAACACTAGGCAACTTTCGATTACGATTTTTTCGTAAAATAACGAATGCAACGTTGAAATACGATACATTACATAAACATATGGGTTCGAAAAAGCTATGTTCGTAACAACATAAAATTTAATTAAAAAATAAAGGAGTAAATCGCTTTTGAATAAAGCCGAGTATATACATACTTTTACTCGTGGCTGTACCTACAATTTTCAAGTCCCGTCCCTCAGCAGCCAAATTCTATTACGTATTACATACAATATCATCCAATTCCTCCATCTAATTTCGTTGGAATCATTATAAGACTTAGGCCGCATTTCACAGTTAACGGTAGGCAGAAAAATACTCTTTTACGATATTACTCTCATTAACCAAATACCGTAATAAAAGCGGAAAATGGAAACGTATCAAAACCCTAGTCAAATTACGGGTAAAGTAAAATATGACACGTAAAAATAAAAAGGGTGCCAGGGCATCGAAGCGCAACCTGTTACCATAGACATGATTCCGAACCCCCCTGCGTCGAAATTTATCGTCGGTTATTAAAAAAATAAATTACCTGTTCCGTTAATTTTGACCGCGTAGGTTCACTTTTCTACGAAAAATTTCTACGCTAGGGGGGTTTACAACCATGTGCGGAATTAATAGTTACAGTTTGCGCGTCGATGTCATTGCCATCCTGTATAATAATTATATCTATCGTCTATTCAAACTTTTGTTTCAAATTGATGTTATTTCAAGTTAAAACAAATTTCAACTTTATTCAAATGACCTTTAAGTTGATTTTTACTGAACTGAACTTTATTGTTTCGGATTTAAAGTTATTTTTCCATAAACTCATATTTGTTTACATTTTTGGCAAATAAATCGTGAATGCAGATTATGTAGACTGCCTCGTTGGTCCAGTGGTCGCAGGTGCTACTGCTGAGCATAAGGTCCTGGATTCGATTCCCGGGTCGGGCAGTGTTATTGGATTTTTCATCTGGAATTTCTCAGTAACAATCTCGCCCCCCTTTTCATGGGATTCAAATGCTGGGGAGTTTGTTCCGCCACTTCTTCTTCCCAGCGATAGCACTAGGAAGTGGTGAAGGGCGGGCGTTTTTGGGGGACTGTCTTTTGTAATTTTGACGTTCGAAAAGTGCTGATTCTCAGCCTAATTTGAATAAATGACTTTTGATTTTGATTTTCAAACATAACTGACGAAATGAGGGTGTGTGCACCTCTGCCTAACCTTTCAGAGAATGCAGGCGCCATGATATGCTGTTATATCTACTAACCATTTAATGCAGATTCTTTTACAACTTCTCGTTGAGTTGAAGCCATTAAAACCTTAATGATGACGTTTAGTGACATAATTTTTATAAGACCGCTATCTTTTACATTAATTGCAATTAACTATCATAAATCCAACTAATCGTACAGATATTAAAGTTAATAAACCTACATTCATATTAAAATGTTTCTACAACTCGTGTACATTCTATCATACATATTTATTCTATATAATTGTATTCATTAGTTGAAGGATCCTCGCAACACGGCTGGGTTGCCAGTAAAAATAAATAAGACCACAAATTGAGATGACTCGGAGGTTCGATGTGCCCTTTAAACAGGGTTGCCAGGGTCGAAAAAATAAGAAAATATGTGCGTCCAGCCAGCCTTCTAAATAGAGTGAATAGGTAGTTAACATTTGAAAAAATGAGCCTCTGTAGGTTTGTGTAGAAAATAAACATTGTAATTTATTTTGTCGTATGCTCAAAATAAATTAGCAAGCGAAACTCCGCAGACGTAATGGGTCGATGTTTAAACATGATAAATACATAAAACAAACCTTTTTAAATAATTTTTTTTAGAGGTAGTTAAGTTACTAGTATATTTTTGTTTGTTCGAGCTTTCACGCTAAAAAGCTGAACGGATTTGGATGAAATTTGGCATGTGGGTAGACCATAACCTGGAGAAAGACATAGGCTACTTTTCATCCTGGATCGCAGACGAAGTCGCGGGCAACAGCTATCGATATGTATCATATATCAAGTAACTACACAATCAAAGGTCGTAGACCCACCCAAAACCAAATATCTTGAAAACATTTTTTTTTCGTGTTTAATAATGACAGCCGAAACCCATCACGTCTGCAGGGTTTAGCTAACGAATTTAATTTGACCCCGTATACATTGACAACCTAATAGCCATTTTATTTTCTACTACTAATCTTATGCAAAAATATGCAGCCTTTTTACACAAGTATTTTTATTTTCTTTTACACTTTCTTTACCGTGCAATACAGTAATCAAGTAACACCTGCCAGCCCTGCGTGCAAGCATCCATAATTACAGCGTTCGTCTACAGAGGCCTTTATAATTAAATTCCGAAGCATCTGCACTTATCGTCACTTATAATAATTAAAAATTAATTATGACCCATCGGTGGGAGAGTGTAAGCTTCTTCTTAAAATTATTTGCTTCACCTGCGACCTGCGATTACTTATATTAACTTACTCTCCTGTTAGCTCGATGTTAGTTTAAAAAAAAGTGTTTGATTAGATTTTTTTATCCTAGGTGGGTCTATTGTAGGGCTGCCATAAATGTTGTAACGCTAACTGAGATGTTTGGAATAGAAACAAGGTAAACCATAATTAAAAAGCTTGATAAAAATTCAGTGGCGGGGCAAGACGATGTGAGATAAATTTAGGATAAAAAAAAAATCGCCGCTTTTTAAAGATTTTCAAAATAAATAGCAATTGCGCCAAAAAAATCAGGATTAAAAAAAATCTCTACACAGAGGGTCCTCTGTGTAGAGTTTAACACACAATCAATCTTAATCTGAATCATTTTGAAGCAAATTGCTAACCCATTGCTTCATAAGCTCGAAAAATTTGTCTGCTCAACACGTAAATAACGCAATGAATGTTGTTGAACTGTCAAAATGAAACCAATTCCGATTGATTGTGTGTTACGCAATTAGGGTGCAGGCCTTCTCAGTTGTTTTTAGTAAAATCGCCGCTTTTTAAAGATTTTCAAAATAAATTGCAATTGCGCCAAAAATTGCAAAATTGCAATTGATTGTGTGTTACGCAATTAGGGTGCAGGATACAACAGCGAGCGAAGCAAGTCCAAAAATTTTATCAACTCGGTTAGTTTAGATATATTTTTGAACATTCAATTAATAGTTACTTAGACGACTTATGTAGAAAAGCGAACAGAGCGAGACAGAGGCGAGCGAAGCGAGCTCGAACATTATAGCATCTCGTTTTGTGTCATTGTCCACGCTTGATACCACCTACTTAGTTATAGATATGTTGTAACATCGATAAAACAAAAAGGAGCGTGGGTAGGAACTTTTAAGTTTAAATAAAACGAGAAAAGTCAAAAATATTCAATTAAATAGGGTAAGGATATAATAATTAATAATACAAACCTATATTTAATTTTTTTTTGTTACAAACGTGTCTCAAGTCATTCTTTTTCCACAGCAAGTTGATATAAGTTAAGACAAGAGTCTCTCGTGTAAGTCCAACTAAGTAATCCAATTGCTACAATTTACTTAGGTACAACTTGGCGCCGATAAGTGGCTGTTTTTCTTCCATCTAGGCTAGTTGAATCACATTAAAGTTGACTTAATGGAATTCCGTTAGCTCCTTGGATACCTATACAGTACTTACCTGGTAACAGGGTTATTTTGCAATGACTAATCGAAATTTTAGCACTCGCAAAAGACAGAGTTGTGTGGAAAAGGGAGAGGGTGGATGGCCTTTGCCCTCATCACCATCATTTCAGCCGAAAGGCGTCCACTGTTGGACATAGGCCTCCCCCAAGCACATCCACTTCGACCGGTACTGTGCTTCTCGCATATAACCTTTTGCCTTGCAGTGAGACAACACAGGCTAACTAGCCTAAAAAACAAAGCGTAAAGAAAGCGCAAAAAAAAAGAAAAAAAAAAATTAACGAATAATTTTTTTTAAGGTGGCTAACTACTACTTACACGACTTATAAAACAATCTGCCTAGCCTTTTCCCAACTATGTTGGGGTCGGCTGCCAGTCTAACTGGATGGAGCTATCTGACCTCCACAGTTACTGGATACGATCCCCCTTGGTAAGACTGGTTGACCAAGCTTCTGACGACGCGTAAGTAATGACTGTCAAAGATCAATGAATAACAGCCGGGACCAACGGCTTACCGTACTTTCCGAGGCACGGAGCGGTCTCGATATGTAATGGATAGCCTCCCATGTACCGACCACGGCAAGCGTAGCTTAACCTTTGATCATAAATATCCGTGCATTTGATCGACCCGTGTGGCTGTTATTATTTAGCCATGAGCCCTTAAGCGACGAAAGTGAAACTTTTCAGTTTACTGAAACGCTAAAATACTTTGAAGTTGGATGTTCTTTGTAACAAATTAATTTTAAATTTTTTAGCTTTTTCTAGGTACTCGAGTCCGAGTACATACTTTTATAAATTCACCACACAAAATCCTCTTTTGATCTTCCCCTTATTTAGGGTGGGGAAGATCACGTGGCGGGTCTAAGTTGGTTTACAAGCAATAATCTATACTTATAATAAATCTGTAGAAGTGAAAATTCTGTACATTGAAAATATCAAAAAAATAAATGGCAGGGGGTGTTACTAGACCGACACCGAACCCAAAAATGTGATTAAAAAAATTTTTGTCTGTCTGTCTGTCGGTCTGTCTGTCTGTCTGTCTGTCTGTCTGTCTGTCTGTCTGTTTGTTCAGGCATCACGCAAAAACTACCGGTTCGATTACGTTGAAACTTGGTATAATTATTCTTTAATATCCTGGGCACCACACTGGGTACTTTTTATCCCGGAAAAGTATATACAATAAAAAACAAACTTAATTTTGCGGTTCGATCCCTAGACTCGATTACTGCACCAAACGCAAATAATAAGTTTGTCGTAGGTTAAGTCACCCGCAATGGAGTTCATTTTTATTCCTTTTAGTGTTTAGAGTTATTTAGGTTTATTTTTATATAAGTCGTAGGTAGGTATAGATTTTAATTTTAAAGTATAGGTAGTATATTTGATAGTGTACGTAGTGACCGTAGGTTATTTTATAATACTGTTAGGTAGGATTAGTCATTCGTATAGATATTAGTTTTTAGGGATTTTGCTTATTTATTGAGTTTAGATTAGTTATCATCAGAAATAGGTTTATTTAGGTAGGTAGGTATTTAATTTTCTGTTATTGAGTTTTTTTTTTTAATTAGGTAGGTACTTAGGTAAAGATATCATATAGGTACCACCACTAATAAGACACAATTAGTTTTCTATTGTAATTAGCCACAAAGGGCCCGCGATATAGATGGCATTCTGGGGAAGCACATAGGTACATTTTATCCTGTTAGCACGTTCCCGTGGGATAATTTCCGACATCTACGCGGGCGAAGCCGCGGGCAGAAGCTAGTAAAGAAATAAACCAAAGCAGGCACTTTGAACAAAAATCGGGATTGGTGAACCTCGTTTTTTTTTTTACGAATGAATTTATCTCCACAATGAAGAAAGATAGAAATACAAGAGTTCGTTTGGCAGAAAGAGAAAAAAAACTTTACTCTTGTGATGTTAAAGAGAGTCATTTTGGGTGGATCTTTAGATCTGACCATATGCTTTTCATGTCAGAAATATGTCTTAGGTACCTATTATTAGATGTCTAATAATATCATTGAAATGAATATTTGATTTCAACTGAACCTGATAGTTCCTTAGCAACGAACTAATAACAAGGACTGGAATTTAAATTGTTATAATAATATATTTGGTAGGTAACTACTAAAATTAAACATTCGAGGCCTCTAATTAAGTTTAAATCAAATACTTTCGTAGACAGGAATTTAATTATAGCTTCTTTGTTTACTATTTAAAAAATAAAAGCGAGTGTAGCTACTAAGTACAATTGGTAATAAAATGTTCCAAATTAAATATTTAAGTACTCAACAAAGAAAATTAAGTTCTATTTTTTATATTTCCCTATAGCCAAAAGAATTCCAGAGCAGTTGTGGCCCAGTGGTAACAGCCGCGACTTACGAGTTGTAGGTCGTAGGTTCGAAACCAGTCAGGCGTTTTACTTTGTGTAAATTATTTCATCATCACTCTCTAAAAGGTGAAGGAAAACATCGTGAGGAAACCGGCATGTCCTAGAACCAAAAAGTTCGAAGACATGTGACCTCTGTTAACCCGCACTGGGCCCGCGTGGTAGCTTACGGCCCACTCCCTCTCACATAGAGGAGGCCTGTGTCCCACCAGTGGGAACATTATAGGTTGATTATGTAAAAGAATTCCTGTAAATTTTCTACTAGCAGCGGTCCGTGGTTCTACCCGCATAAGTCGCGACCCCGTAGGATTTAGGAATATCGAGATAAAAAGATCTTATTTCCTAGTCTAGGTTAGGTTTTACCCATATGTCAAATTTCATCTATATCCGTTCAGCCGTTTTAAGGTGGAAGCCTTACAAACAAACATAGAAAACATATTTTCTCTTTATAATATTAGTTTAGATAGATTAGACAAAGAAAGATCATTTTAATAAAATGTAGGTAAGCAAGCATCAACAACGGTTTGATTAGAAGTCGACATCAAAACAGGTAGGTATTGTCTGGAAAATAGGTTATCGTATTTTACTTTTGCGAGGTGGGGGAGGAGGAGGGGCTCGTGGCCAAACAATAACAGCCACCACACCAGTCGATCGCAGATTAAGCAATGTTTGCCGTTCGTGGATGGGTGACAATCTATCTTCTATATATATAAAATTCAAAGTCCTGACTGGCTGTTACATCAACGCACAGCCTAAACCGCAGGTCTTGGAGACATGAAATTTGGAGGATGTGTTCTTCGTGAAGAGTAGGCATCTACTAGGAAAGGATTTTCCGAAATCCCACCCCTAAGAGGGTGAAATGGGGCGATTTCGTTTGTATGAAAAATCTTATTTCTTGAGTTAATAAACTTGAAACTTGGCACGAATACTTATCTAAATAAATTATGAAGACTGCCAGTTTTTTGTTTTCTAAACTACCTCCTAACATGGGATTGTGGAGTTTCAAAGTTTGTATGGAAGAATTTTAGCGCGCGGTCCGACTTACTCGAAACTCAGTAGGTATTTATACCTAGGATCGAAAGTAAACAATAATGTTCTCGTGGGATTCCAACATCCACGCGGGCGAAGCCGCGGGCAGAAGCTAGTCCCTTACATATTGAGAGGGTCTCCGTGCCTCAAAAAACACGTTAAGCCGTTGGTCTCGGCTGCCATTCGTAGATCTTTCACAGTCGTTACTGCTAGTGAAAAGCCCAAAGTCGACAACTAGTCTTACCAAGGGGTATCGTGTTAACCAGTAACTGGGTTGTGTAGGTCAGATAGGCAGTCCATGTAATATACTGGTATTCAGCTGCATCCGGTTAGACCGGAAACTGACCCTGTAGTTACAAAAAGGCTAGCTACATTGATTGTACTTATAACCGTAACATCACGCCCTGTTTCCCCGAAGGGTTAGGCAGAAGTGTACCTATAGTACACCAACAGTAATCTATACTAATAATAAAACTGAAGAGTTTGTTTGAATGCACTATCTGTTTAGATAACTAGGGGATCCGACCGGAATAAAACAAAAAGAAGAAGGGGATCAGAACGGAATGACAAGTTTATTGTGGGTCAGAATTAAAACGTAATAACAACCAGCAAGGGATCAGATCAGATCCGACCGGTATAAATCTCTAGAACTTACCGGTCGGATTTGAAAAGTTATTTGCGCATTCGATAGCCCAGTTCTAGAAGTAGGCTATAAGCTATTTAACATCACGCTATGATCTCTAGGAGCCGAGCAAAAAGAAAAAAGTCAGGAAAAATGGTAAGTTAAAACGAAGTAATAGTGCGGCCAAGTGATGCTATGCGATGGGGTCGGTCAAAAAGCTAGTTGATTATAACAGCAATTGATTGTAGTTTTGCGATATAATCCTGGCTGATTGCTTTCGTAATACCTACATAATTATGTTCATACATTCGACCGCTAACTCATTATTTTGATCAAAGGAACATTTCACTTCCCACGCTTAGCCAAACCACAACAATGACGGAATTCCCAAAACAGTCCGGTCCAATTTATATGTACCGAGGTCACACCCAATCTACTGTCAGATCTTGTGGGAACCCCTTGTTGGTAAAAGGGGGAACTTAAACATCGCTGTTATAAAAATTTGCAAAAAAATGTTGAGCTTTTACGAAAAAGTTTGGCGAAAATTGTTTATGGTGCTGACGTTTTATATTTTAACACTTTCACTGTGCACAAAGTAAAAAGAAGAATGGGTTAAATTACTTTTCTTGTGACTGACTTCTTATGACTGTGTGATACGAATATCAACTCTCCTCCAACAGGGTAGTTTCCTGGGTAAAAAATATATTATTATTTAGTCCGTCAGTTAGATTATCGAAAAATAATGGACACGTATTTTTTCTTTTGTCAATCAAACAAAAACTGACAAAGATAAAGCGCGTCAAAATTTGGGAGTGGGGGGTTGTGACGTCACGCCATGCTAAAAAGTGTAGCAAGGCGTGACGTCACGTGGAACTTTAACGGGCGATATCTTCATCATTTTTTATATAATTGACAAAAGAAAAAGTACGGGTCCAATATTTTTTGATAATCTAATGACGGACTAATTAGTTTTTTTTAGGAAACTAGCCTATTCCAATTATAGGTATTATTATTACTAGCTTTGGCCTTTGGCTTCGCCCGCGTGGATATCGGAAAGTAGTCTAAGTTACTCTTTATAACATCAGCCAGTGAAAGTCCCGTCAAAATCGGTTCAGTCGTTTCGGAGATTAGCCGGAACAAACAGACAGACAGACATACATTTAAAAAATAGTTTTTTGTTATAAGTACCGCGTATACTTTCATATGCATTAGGTAAGCTGTTAGTTTGACTTTTCAAACAGATGCTTTAATTTTGATTAAAATTACATAGTGTTAGTTCTCTTTTCATTTCCTAACAAAGTTGCAGAAAGCTTTTAACTGACCACCTACAAGTATTAGCCAAATGTACTCACAGAGTTTAAACTATCAAAACCCAATTTCTAGGTAGAGGTACTGTGAGAGCTTTACGACCTTTCAGTAGTTACGAGTAAATTAAACCACAGTTTGTCATATTACTTCAATACTTACGCCTAGGAGATGGTTCTACGTTGTTTATTTTGTCATCTTTGCTTGTCAGCTCATCTAGTCCTACCGTTTTTTGTTTTTTTCTTTTTTTTAACCGACTTCTAAAAAAGGAGGAGGTTCTCAATTCGGATGTTTGTATTTTTTTATTTTTTTTATGTTTGTCGCGTATAACTCCATCGCTTGCCAACCGATTTGAAAAATTCTTTTCATCCCACCATCTCGGAAAGAGTATTTTTAATCTTCAATATCTGAGTGGAAAAGCCGTTTTTATTCTCTAGAGGATAAAGTAAATTGAATTTAGAACATCGTGTGCACTAAGTTTGTGAATTAAAAAAAACATTAAACCTATTTACTGCTACCTCTATGGTGCCGAATATATCATACAACTTTTTTTTAATTTGTTAAAAACTCAGACTCGGAACCTTCTTGGTGTTCTTTTTTCAATTTGCTTTGTACGCGGTTCTTTACGCGGCATTTTTTCACGTCATTGTTAAACCTTATATTAAAAACAAGAAACTTGAAAACAAGTGAAAAAACTAAAATGAGTGATTCTAGCGACGAGGAAGTTTGCTTGACGCCAACAGAATTGACTGAAACAAAGTGTACCTATCTTGTGATTGTAAACGTTTTCTTTTTGCATTTAGTCATTTCCTCGCTGAGGTGGAATGAAAAGTTACGTGTTGCACTCGAGTGCAAAGATTTTTCACCTCGTGCTCTTTTGATTCCCTCGCTAACGCTCAGGATTCTAATTTTGAATCACTCGCTGCGCTCGTGATTCAATTCTAGAATCCTTCGCTTGCTCGGTCATCAAAATTGAACACGCGGTTAAAAAGCAACTTTGCACTCTTGTATAACAAATAACTATTTTTTGTTGGAAAGGGTATACTTCCCAAATGGTCCCATAGAAATTTCATCAAAAACGGTTGAGTAGTTTGGTTTTTAAACCAAAATTACTGGTAAATATTACAACTTAAAAGTGAAAAACAATAACTTTTTTGCAAAAAAAAAAACAACCGACTTCCAAAAACGACAGTACAAAGTGAAAAATAACTTTAATTTCGGAAGTCGGTGTCAAAAAACGAAAATGCGGAACCAGCGACACCGACTTCCAAAATTAAAGTTATTTTTCTCTTTGTAGTGTTGTTTTTTGGAAGTCGGTTGATTTTTTTTTTTTTTGTAAAAAAGTTTTTTGTCATCTTCGCTTGTCAGCTCATCTAGTCCTACCGTTTTTTTTTTCTTTATTTTTTATAAGTCAATGTTTGTCTTGAGCTCTACCATCTACTTTTCAAAGTATTCGTAAAGGTTGTATTTGAGCACCAAATAGACTATAATCTGTACAGTAGACCTTCAGGCTTAGGCTCAATTTACACTGCTGCGGAACGGAGTGAATGCGAGTTTTCGTACATAGCAAAATGAACTTTATGTCAATTGTATAACGTACAAACTAGACACGAGCTTATTACTGCCGGAATTCTTGCGCGATAATTCTCCAGAAGATGCGCGACCTGTGCGTATTTGTGTATCTAATATTTGCATTACACTTTTAACATAAAGTTCATTATGCTTTGTACAAAAAAAAAACCGCTTCCACCCCATTCCGCGGCAATATAAATTGAGCTTTATGCTAGTCTAATCTGCAAAACTCTCACAGTGAAAACTTAGGTGGAGTGATCTTGAAGTGAGTTGTCAATAGTAACAATAAACCCTGGCATCAAAGGGGCAATTCTCTAATTTTATGAACAGTCAAAAGTACCTCTAATTTCCCTAAACTTTTGACAAGTTTTTGACATTAATTGTCGCTGAGATGAGATTGCGACTTGAATGAATTGAACGTTTTTAATTACGGGATTAGTTCTACTGGTATCAGAACAGCTCATTTCAAGATCAATTTGCCTAAGTTTTCACGGTGAGATTTTTACAGAAAAGACCGGCTGATTAATACCTATAGATATTCTTAGGACAACCCACATCTATGGTTAAGAATGGTCACTGATCCACCAACCATTTTAGATTCTTCAGCTCAACCTTGCGGCATTGATCCGCAAGGTTGAGCGGCAGTACCTAAGATCTCCGCACTGTATCAGGGCTGTTTAGCATACACGATACTATAACAGCATCGGCCACCAGTAATATAGTCGCTTTTCAGAATCTCGATACAGCGATTGACAAAACGCTATGTAGGTCGAATAGAAATCGTCCAATTTTGATACAGTGTTCAAAGCGACTGAAGGCAGAGAGTCCTGAAAACACGATACAAAATTGGTGTAGCTGCGAAATTGCCGATGCTAAAAGTAATAGTCCTCCAAATCGAATTTCGGCTATGGCGGCCAATTTACGCGGGAGATATTATAGTGCACAAGTGTTTGCTCAGACACAGGTGCACTTTCTGTTCCTTTACTCTCATAGTCCAATCGGACGGCAATCCGACACGACCGGAGAGAGATCAGGCGCAGGACCCATTATGGCTTAACGTGCTTTCCGAGCCACGGGAACACACCGCCAACATCCAAACTCCGGGCTGTTTCCGATTTTCTTATGAAAAACCTAATGACACTGCCCGACCTGGGAATCGAACCCAGGACTCCACGCTCAGCAGTCGCGCGTCCACGAGACCAACGGGGCTGTTATACCAAATCCTACTAATATTATAAACGAGAAAGTTTGTGAGGATGGATGAATGGATGTTTGTTACTCCTTCACGCAAAAACTACTGAACGGATTTTGAAAAAACTTTAGAATAATATAGCTTATACATCAGATTAACACATAGGATACCTTTTATCTCGATATTCTCATGAGATCGACGCTTATGCGGGTGAAACGGCGGGGCACTGCTAGTGTCTGCCAAAGCCCTTAGGTATTATGCCACCAGCTTTACCAATTACTATTCTGTAATTAACATAACAGCTCAGTAATAGAATATTAATAGATATTCTACTCCTGAGGTGACGTATATGATTTGTGCTGTCTGTTACTGTAATGCAAGAGGAACCCGGCCATGATTTATGTTTCCCGCAAGCTGAGTTGAATGCGGAAGAAATAACTATTAACGTTAATATCGTTTAAAATATTAATATTTGACAGTAGTGATGGACTTTCTTGCTTTCTCTTGCTTAACGTAATTTTATTCCACTCGAAACTATGAAAAAATATTATGTTCCACGTTAAATATATTCTTCAATTCGTACTATCTCGTTGAAATGATTTAATTTCATTAAGTGCTGATTTTTCAATCATCTGATAACTTTATTCGAGGAATAATTTTGAAAGAAGAATGACCAAAAGTCGTACCAAAAAGTCTCATGCATCAAGATCAAAATATTATAGTAATCATTTTCATATTTTTTTACGACATTCACATTACGCGCCGGGGATTTGATTTTTGAACAGGGAATCCAATTTAAAGTAAAAAAGTGCTGATATTGTATTATTCCCTTTACATGACGTTCCGTTTCAAATGATGTGATTAATATGTATAACTTTGAATTTTAAAAGTGTCATGACCACGGCTTTCAAAAAACATGTAAAAATATTACACTTTTCCGATTCTACACTAATTAAAAATAACTAGAATATAATAGAATAGAAATTTAACTTAAACGATTATCATTTATTTTAGAGCAATAATGGCCGTTCGCTTTATAAACAACAACTTAAAGTACCTAGTGTTCAGGTTATTTAGATTTTCCTGGACACTTGCAAGCCGAAAAAGTTTCCTTAGGTGCGTGAGCAATCAGATGGTAACCTCACCTTGGTTGGAAAGATGTGATATTTGGCATGAGAAACTGGCAGGAGGTCGTTACCGTAGCCGAATCGGAAATCTTTAAACTTTCCCTGTCGGCCGCAGCAAAGACACTTCCACAGGTTTCTCGGATGGTTCCGGTCCCCAATAAATATGCGGCGACTCCCGCCACAGAACAGATAAAAGAGGTTAGAAGGGCCTTGTGGGCGGGGCAGGCGCGCCGCAAGGTTGATCAGACGCTCAAAGTCAACAGAAATTTGAATCACCGCTCAACAATCGCGCTCTTGTTGTAACAGCGTTCGAAACTCCGCGGAAAAAAATAATTATGCCGTCTTGCGCTATCATAACGTGTCGGAAAAGAAGTCAGGAGTGTAATGTGGCCCGAGGAGGGATTTCTTATCACCGGTAAGTCCAAAAACCTTAAAATACGAGTGATATTTGTAATTAATGCAAAAGTATTATGTAGTTTGTAGACAAAAACGATAAAATCGCATTCAGATGCAAAATTATACATTGCTTGCAATACATGGGTACGATCTTGTACGACGTGAGCGGTCGCGCAATGTATTACGTTCACTGCGAACGCCGCGCGTGTCGAGCCAAAGCATCTATTCAGGGAAATCTATGCGCATCGATAGTGTTGTACCAAATTGTAAACAATGTCGATATTAAGTATGTGTATTATACGAATGATTATTTTCAGTAATGTTACAATTAATACAACTTCGTTTTTATTAACACTAATTTTATTATTGTATAATGTAGATTATTATTATTAATTTAGTTTCTTAGTTCGTTTTTCGTCTAAAATTTGGTTTGAGGTTAGTAGTTTACGATGAAATTTTTTTTTAGTTTCCCAAATTTGCGTTAAAATTGAGTCTAAATTATTGTTCAATATTTAAATATTCTTGTATTTATACTTGTGTCATTTATTTGCTTACTTACTAACTTTAGCCCATATCTTTGTACGCTTGAATGACGTTAATCCCGGACACAGAGCCTATAAGGCCAATTCTTGTAATTAAAAACGTTCAAAATCTAGTCGCAGTTTCATTTCAGCGACAAAAAAAATACAAAAACTGGTCAGAAATGTAGGGAAATTAAAGGTGTTCTTGACAGATTGAGACAGAAAAGACTGTGAACATTCTTAAAATAAAGAGAATTGCCCCTCTTAATTAATCCTCATCCAAATAAATACGTTACTCATCGTATTTAATTTTGAACAAAATTGTCCTTGATTGGATTTTGGATTTCAATGAATGTCTTAGGAGATATCATGGTTTTAAAATAACTCCGCAAGGCGGCCGGTCATTAGCTTTCTATATTAATGTACTAAGTGATAATCGTAAGTAATACTCTTAAAGTAATGGAATATATTATTTTAGTAGGCTTTTTCCTCAAATTAACGCGGGTGAAACCGGCGGGCACTGCTATTATTCATAAATTAACATGATACAGTTAATAAATACATTTTTCACAGAGTAATTCACAATACATTAATTAGATTATATTATGTTATTAATTCGACTTAGCATTGGATATGGCCGTGAAATTTAAAATTTCGTTTTAGTTTTTTTGCATATTGTAGCTTTGTTTTACGTTTTATGTTATTCAAAATGCTATTTTTCTTTCTTTCTATTATTATGACGTAAAACAGAGCTGCAACTAGCATAAAATGAAAAAAAAAATAAATTTCGCGGCAGTATCGGATGTTCCCCCTTAAATTGACTTTGATTTAATTTTATTTATATGTAATTAGGATGTCCACATTATTCGTACCGTACCCGCAACTAAAAAAATTGCAAAACTTTAATTAACAAAATTACAGTAATTTTATCGATATGATTAATCGACCTTTTGGTCGCCGTAACTATTTGCTTTTACACGTGTGTGAGTGTACGTCCAGAGCAGTATCTGCGTTAGTGTGAGAACCAATAGCAAACACGCGATCTAAGTGCATGTGGTTTATTTGTGTGCGTAATTCGCGTACGTATTGATGTCTTGCTTGTAGTGGAGACACAGGAGTGGGAGACAGGCGGCGACACGCGTTTTAATACAAATCAGGAACTATTTCCTTTCTAACCTCTTTTATCTGTTCTGTGACTCCCGCACACTATGCCATCCACCAACCAGCTTTCATCTTGCACGCCGCCCTGTCACCTGTAGGTGTACACGTGAGAATGTAATGTCAGTGAATGGTGTGCATGAGCCAAACAAATAAAATCTTTTCAATCAATATCACGCTAAGAAGAAGAATAATTAAATAATATTTTCAAATTACCTTTTGTATCGGCATGAACTATAATTATGAGAAAAACTAAATAAAAATAGTTAATAGCTGATCAGCAAGCAGGGTTATTACGTACATTTAACGATCACAACATTGGCTACTCGTGTACGCTATTTTTGACCGACTTCAAAAAACGGAGGGAGGTTCTCAATTTTTTTTTGTTTGTTACCTCAGAACTCCGTTATTTATAAGCCGATTTGCATTAAGTACACATTTTTATTTGAAAGATCAGATTGATCCCATAGAAATTTCATCAAAAACGGTTCAGAAGTTTGGTTTTTAAACCAAAATTACTGGTAAAAATTACAACTAAAATGTGAAAAATAAAAATTTTAACAAAATAAAACCGACTTCCAAAAATGACACTACAAAGTGAAAAATAACTTTTCGTTTCGGAAGTAATAGTAAAGATAATGCACTCGATATAAAATAATGTAGTTATGCGGTGAGACCAATCTCAAAATCTTCACCTCTAAATAAACACACTTATCGAACATACCAGAACGTTAAACAAACAAAAATGGAAACTATCAACTCCTGGGTGTAACTCCTGTGAGTCATAATTATTATTTAATTACACCATGGTTGATAAGTGTTGATTGTTTTGAACATAATTACGGGCCCCTGTGGGCCGATGAGCATTATAATTATATGGTATTTGGTTGTAAGCGGTAAACTTGATGATTTTTCGAGATCCCCCAACGTTAAAAGTGAAATTGTAATAATATGATAAAAATTTATATAAGTTTACTTGGAAACATGAAGGTGATTATTTTTATCCTCGAATAATATTATGAATAAAGGATTTATTATGAAGCTCCAAAACCCCATGGACACTCTTTTAAATCAAAATAATATGTTTACAAAATATTGGTTACATCATCGTGAGAACATTATAGGTTGATTATGTACACACCTTTTAAGTACCTACCCGAGTTAGTACATCAATGAATTTATTTCTCAATCGGTCGTGACTATGGCCCACGAAGGTAACGGGTTGAGCCGTAATCCCTCCAAATATTATTCCAGATTAATTTATCTAATTCACTTTGACTCCATTATTCAATAATTAAAGCAATCACGATTGATGTCTATGGCTGGATTTAACTCTAAGCCGCTATCTCTAAACATTTTGACGTTTCATTCATTACTTTGTGACAGGTTTACTTTTGGTATTTATAGTTTGGAGCACAAGTATATGAAATCAGAAGGCCAATTCCTGTAATATTAAAAACGTCCAAAATCTACTCTCAAAAACTTGTCAAAAATGTAGGTAAATTAGAGGTATTTTTGACAGATTGAGACTGTGAACGTGCTTTAAATTACGTGAATTGCCCCTCTGATATATTTTGTCGGTGAATCTTGAATTAGGTTACATAGTTGGTTCTTGATTTTCAACTTGTATGCTAATTTGATTGGAAACATCTTACTTAAGTATTCGAATATTAAGTCCCAAGATCGTTGAAAATAGACATGTTTCTAAGAAGAGATAGGCACTGAATTGTGGACTACGTAAATAAATGCGTAGCATACTCTTAAGGCGTGTATGAACTATAGCGAATATGTCCAGTTGATCGATTCTGTAAAAGTCTCATCGTGAAAAGTTAGGTGAAGTGAGCTTAGAGTGAGCTGTCAATAGTACCAATCCCTAGCATTAGTTGGAATGACAGCTCACTCCACGCTCCCTTCACCTAAGTTTTGACGGTGAGACGGTTACAAAATCGCACTGCAGGTCCCTAATTCACTATGACTATTCAAAACCACGTCAATTCCTTAGCAAATTCCGCCAATTTCGCGCGGTTTCGTTCATTGTGTCATAGAGAATAAGGCCCCAGGTGCCAAATCTCAACTCATTCAACGAATGATTTGCTCGAAAATCGAACTCAACAGTCAAATTATAGTCCGTATATTGCATAAACACCTTTTACATTATAATAATAATAGGTGCACTTACATAGTGCATCTTATTCGATCATCAATAATTGATCGAATAATCGTCTGTTGTAGGTTTTGGTGTGATGTGTGACTGTGGACGTAAATGAGTCCAAAGTATTGTGTAAGGAGATGTCAGCACGAGTGACGGGGCCCGATAGGGCCGAAGCCTGCCAGGGTAGCGGGATCGTCCGAAAGGGTTACCGCTGCCCTGGAACATAAAGGGCTATGGAAGGAACACGGGTGGGTTTTAGTCAGTAAGAGTCTGACACTCCCTCCTGCTCCACCCAGAGCGGGAGGAGTCATTTGATGATTTCCCATCCTCAAAAAAAAAAAAAAAAATGTATACTTACATCTATAACTAATTATAAACAACGCTTTCCTTGTGAATTCACTCACAGATTGTCTAAGAGGTTGGCTTCGGAGTTGGACCCTCGTACACCTTCTAAAGGTCCGGGACCCCATGGACCTGAGATAATGTAAACAAAATAAATAATAATATTATATTGTCGGACGGACGATCGGTAGGCTCGTAATCACTAAAAAACAAGTGCGAGTCGGACTCGCGTACCGAGGGTTCCGTACAAATTTGTAGGTATGTAACTAAAAATGTACGGTTTTCGCAATGTTTCCTTTATCTGTGCTATAAGACGTTGCTTCGTACTAAATTTCAAGATTCTGAGTTCACGGGAAGTACCCTGTAGGTTTTGATTCCCTTGCGAGTGTCGAAAATTTGCGGCATAAACGGCTGTATCTTTTGATTGCGTTGGCTTAGAAGTTTGATTTATTCACAGCTCTAAGGATCAGTAGAACTGAGTATTTGATATAAATTCCAGGTTGATACCTTCACGCGTTCCTGAGAAAAAGGGTCTTGACAGACAGACGGACGGACGGACAACCAAGTGATCCTATAAGGGTTCCTTTTTTCCTTTCGAGGTACGGAACCCTAAAAAGGCGAATATAATATGTGATATTGACGTAGCGCTGCGATATTAAGATTTCAAATACATATTCTGCTGATTTCCATGTACAATGAGTACCTACTACCTACTACATATATATATATATATATATATACTACATAATATATACGTCGCAGCCAACTGGTTTAATTAGCCGTTTAGTTAACCGCCTAGCCTTTTAACTAAATGGCAGCCGTCCAACTAATGGCCTGAATGATATTCAATAAATTATAGTTTAGGTTGGATTTGTAACCAGCCACGTGCAACCCGAATTGGTCGCAGTAACTAGGGCACCTCGACGAAATGGGTTAGGTTAGAACTGCGATCAACCGCATGGGAGCCGAGAGAGCGAAGCGAGTCGAGCATTACTTCCAAAGGCCAGGCGGTTGACTAAACAGCTAATTTAATCAGTTGGCTGCGATATATATACTATAGATACATATACATATACCTACTGGAATATACTTTGCATCGAATAAGACAAACAAAAGAAATATCAGTGGCGAGTACTACGCACCTGACCTTCCTGAAGAACATCACCAATGAGTTCACTATAAATGTCTAGGGTGACCCCTCTAAACAGACTGTGACCTCTGAGTTGGTTTCGGCCGTTCTTTTCAGAGTAGACAGATAGGAAACGCCGACCGCATCGAGCTTTTTTATTTTATTTTATAATACCTATGACGTGTAAAAGTGATTCTGATATCCTACGAGTATGTACAGAATAAACCATTTAATTTCTCTCCACGCTTCCATTTTTTCATTTAAAATCCAGTAATATCTGCTATTCAATACGACAGTAGAATTAAAACAAAAGCTGCACTTTCAATTAATATCTCACAGACTAGTCTTTTCTATTATAACAGAGGTAGCTATTGAACAGAAACGTTATTTATCAGCAATTATGCCAGTAAGGCATTTGTTTGAATTATTATTATAGTACGCTTTGATAATGTTTTAATTAGATTTGATGTTACGTGGTAATTAAACGTAGCTGGCAGAGCATTGTTCTAATAATTATGACTAACTTCAGAGAAATCAATTGAATTGTTTGTAAATTGTGTTAATCTCTGCCTATTATTGAAGGCTGTGGAGTTTCTTGCCCGTTCTTCTCCATAGGTACCTAAGTACTACGCTTTGGAATGGGCAACTAGCTTCATTTTTTGACTGACAGACCCTTTGACAATTCAAAAGTGCCTGTAACTGGTTTATACTACTATCCTATCCTATTAATGGATGGAAACTTATGTGGGTGAAATCGTGGGGCGCAGCTAGTTTGAAATAAATGCTTTGAGTTGAGTTTGAGTTTGTATAGCATCTGAATTGAATTGATAAAACTATTTTAGTACCTATTTGGAATCAGCAGCAACAGCCTATAATGTTCCCACTGCTGGGAGCCAGGCCTCCTCTATGTGGGAGGGGGTGGACCACAACGCGGGCCCAGTGCCAGTTGGCGGATGTCACATGTCTTCGATTTCATTTGGTTCTAGGACATGCCGTTTCCAGACGATGTTTTCCTTCACCGTTTTGAGAGCGCATTTGTAAAAAATAGTACTAATTACTAGATTAATTAATGGAACAGTGGGAACGTTATAGGCTGATTATGTACTAGATTAATACGTGATCAAAACATTATTATTATGTTTTTTACAAAAATAAGTTTTAAAAAAAAAAAATATTACAAACTCATTTGTCTAGTGGTCGCAAGCGCTACTGGTGAGCCTGAGGTCCTGGGTTCGAATCCCGGGAAATAAGGTTCGCTTCCTATTACACGGGACTTAAACATAACTGACGAAATGTATCTGTACTATACGTACTACACCTCTGCCTGTGAATTACCCTTCGGTGAATACAGGGTGTGATGTTAAATTAACATTCAAAACAACCCTAATTTATTTGCACCCAATCTTAATTAAAAAAAATTACAAAATCAAACACCGCTTATACCCTGACCATTAGATTAATCGTTTTTTGACAGCTGTCTTAGAACGTACATATTCCAGCTTACGTAATAATAAAATAAATATATAAACTGCCTTATCTTATTGAATTATCTTATTTATGGCTTCTTACTTAAATTATATTACCGTACGTGTATTAATCAATGTATTGTGTGTTGCTGCAATAACTAGTTCCATCTGTCAAAAAACGGTTTACCTAATGGCCAAGGTATAGTTCAATTCCACATACAAAACAAATTGTCCCTAACAATAGCGTTAAAATTGCCCTCAGCTGTTGTCGGATTCTCCGAATGCATTCTGCAGCCGGCTAAAATCCCGTCCAGACTAAGGAAGATGTCATTCCTGCGGGTAACGTCCGACGTCGGCTCCGGTTCCCGGCGGCATCTGGCCGGATAATCTGGAAACCAACTAACCACCAAGTTAGGCTGGCACTAAGATCTTCGTATTAGCCATATAGACAGTTAGCCGCATGCGTTTATTCCAGGGTGTAAGGACGCTTACATGTAGTGTTGGCGGGTCGTGAAGTGGTGGCGTTTTGGTTCTAAAGCTACGATTTCCTATAGCAGTGTTCATAATCTTAATCTGAAGGCCGTCCGGTAGTTTAAAACGTTTAAAAGAAAAACTTTATTATGTAGGATTTAAAGTTATTTTTCAATTAACTCATATTTGTTTACATTTTTGGCAATTAAATCGCGAATGCAGTATAAATATTTACATGATATTATACATAAATACCTAAGTAGGCACTCCAACGGGTGCATGTGTGGTCGCTAAAACATTTCCGATATCATAGAGACCTAGATATCGGCAAAATAAACCTGAATTAATTGCTAGTCGACCACGCTGATAATAGACACTCTGTTCCACAGTTCCTATTCTTTTTTGAACACATAATAAAATCATAATACCTACATTTTTGCATAATGGCCATTGGGATTTCTTACACTTGGTAGTCCTTATCGACGTGGCATAAGTGTCATCCACTTCAAAATAAAACATCGTCGCGCGTCGTCTTCAAAACGCCAACGGCTATGTGCTTAATGGAAAGGGGCCTTAAGAGATCTCGGCTCAGTACCTACTACAAAATGAATGTAGGTATCGTGTTTTATTTACCTCAGAATAGGAAATATTGAACTGATCCCCTAAATAATTTATTGGCCGTCTAATGATGGACACTTTTTATATTTTTGATTCTCTATAATCTAAAGAAAGAAAGAAAGAAAAAAAGTTTATTTGGACACAGTTCGTGAAACACAAAATACAAAATTAATAAAAATAAATAATAATGTCTCTGAGTCTCTTTTTAACTATCTGGCGATATCTCACTGTTGGTCACAGTTCGTAGTAGCCGCCTGAAAGCACTGCATCAAACTCAAACTCAAAGCATTTATTACAAGTAAACCATTTACAGGCACTTTTAAATTGTGAAAATTAATTAGTTGGTCAGTTAGTCAGAAAGTTGATGCTAGTTGCTCATTTCAAAACTTAGATCTCTATGGAGAAGAGCGGGCAAGAAACTCCAAGGACACTTTTTTAAATCAAGATATTACAAAATCATGGGTACATTATTCTTGTTGCTTCTATATGTGAGAACAATGTAAAACAAGAAACAATACAAAATATAAGATTAAAAATAAGCCATTTTTGTTGTTGGTCGCAGTTGCTTGGCTATTTAGTATTTTAAGACCTCAACATAGAAATGATTAGAGGCGCAATCATTTTATTAGATGTTCAATCATATTTTTAGGTGCGCAAAATGAGAATTATTAGAGGTTCAATTAATTACATGCCCTTCAGAAATTTATTTCTAACAAACAAAAGAACGGCGAAAGAACAAGCATTAATTTATCTGTGCATCGTGATCATTAATCTGCCTCATTTGTGGATGATCATTCCTCTGTCAATTACGAAACTCTGTCAGAGGTTTCGTTACGATTTCCTGACCATTTCTTTTTTCTTACGGCTTCCAAATGAAGAGTCCTCTTTGTGAACGTAATTCTCTTGTTTCCAAGTTCGTGTTTTATTTACATTTTTAGTAGGCGTCGGAGAGCTGCATATTTTTTTTTGTTTTATTTGACTTTACGTGACAAATTACTTTCGATTTTTTTTTTTGTTTATGAGGAAGAACAAAATATGTAAAAGTGTCGTGTAAAAACATATAAGACTATGAATGTTTTATAAAGCCGAATAGCATATAGATTATCGTTATTTTTCATAGTCAACGGATAAGGTTAATTTTTTAACAGACTTTAAAAGGTATTGCGCCGATGTATCATCTAAAGACAGTTACAATCTGAACATTACAAAACAAATAAAAATACATTACATTACCTAAACTAAATAAATATTACATAAAGATTTGACATACAAAATATAGTAAGCGATTAATATAAATCCTACAACACGACATCATCTTAATCGAGTGCCATTTATGTGTCAGAACAAAAACATATATGGTAATATTACGCAAGACAAATATTTTCTCTCCGCAATCATTTCATACATTATGATAAAACATACATTATTTATGTACGTATGATAAAACAACCTACGAATAAGGTACAAGAAGGGTTTTAGAAATACTCTCATAAATGTCAAAAAGCGACTAAGCCAAACACCGCTAAAGTAATTGCCGAAAACGGAAGATACTTTTTGTACGCAAACGATTGTGGATCATGTTTACATTTCCGTTTGTGTTTTACTAACGATCCAAGCATACATAACATCACGCCCTGTTTTCATGTAGGCTTGGCCACAGGTGTACTACCTATAGTACACCCACAATTTGCCTTTTAAGTTTTTAAGTTCCATGTAGGTACCTAATAGGGAGCGAGTCAGGCATAATTCCAAACTCCGGGCTACTGAGAAATTCCAGACAGAAAAACACAATAACACTGCATTTTTTTGTACTGGACCATACCTGGGAACTTGCGGGGTAATTGGTAACACTAAAGTTGTCAAAATATAAAAGACCCGTTTTGATGTTTGAGAATGCGTTCTTGACACCTGTCAGTTTCATACAAACGAATACGTGTTTTGCGAATTTGATCTTTATTAACTACTAGGTACTCCACACGTTTTCTCATATCACATCTGGCAGAATTGTCGACATCGGCACCATTGCCATAGAGAATAGAACTGTCAATGTCGAAACGGGCCTTTTATTTTTTTGACAGTTCAACAACAATCATTGCGTTATTTACGTTGTTGAGCAACAATTTTTTCTAACATGAAATAATGGATTAGCAATATCCTTCAAAATGATTCAGGTTGATAGTGAGTTACGCAATTAGGGTGCTGGAGGGTGAGTATTGTTGTTAAAACATTATTTTTACTTTTTATTTTGTTAAGGTTTTTTTTTTGTTCAAAGTTTTCTGAGTCAAAGTAAACGTTAGGCTCAATTTACCCGCGAAACGGAGTGGAAGCGTTTTTTTTTTTGTACAAAGCATCATGAACTTTATGTCAAAAGTGTAACGCACATATTAGATAAGTACACAAAAATACGCACAGGTCTCACATCTTCTGGAGAATTATCGCGCATTCTCGGGAATTCCGGCAGTAATAAGCTCGTATCTAGTTTGAACGTTAGACAGTTGCCATAAAGTTCATTTTGCTATGTACGAAAACTCGTTTCCACTCCGTTCCGCGGCGTTGTAAATTGAGATTATTCTTTCTTTCGACTATTTTTTACAACTACAGGGCAGTAGGCTGTTAGGAACTACCACGGTTACTTAGGTCTTAAAAGTGGTTCTTTCCCCCACCTTTTCCGAATGTACGATAGCATAATTAGGCAATGAAACTACTCATTACTCTTCCAATGCAAATAAGCTCTCATTAGTAGACCGATTCATTAGTAGTTAAAACGCGTGTCGGTCGAGCTGAGAAGTCTTTAAAAATATTTACCATCTTGAAGTATCTACTGTCAACAAATTAGTGAGTTTCACCGTGGCATAATGATGGACGGGTTCCAAAAATACTTGGTTAGAACACATCGACCCGTTTGTCTGACCTCGTCTCGTCCTCGTAATGGAGAGGCTCGTGGCTAAGTAATAACAGCCGCACGGGTCGGTCGATCAGGTTAAGCTCCGGTTGCCGGGGTCGGTCAGTGGATGGGTATATCTTTACATACCGAGACGCTGGCCCGTGATTTGGAAAGCATATTAAGCCGTTGGTCCCGTCTGTCGTTCATGGATTTTTGACAGTCGTTACGGGTAGTCAGAAGCAGTCTCCCGAAAGTCTGACAACCAGACTTAGCTTGGCTTATTAACTAGCATTGTGGAGGCCAGATAGGCAGTCGCTCCATGTAAAGTACATGCATCCGGTTTGACTGGAAGCTGACCCCAAAATAATTGCGAAAAGGCTAGGCAGTGACAGATGATGAGCTCAAAATATAACTGTTTAGAATAACATCGCCCCATTTGTTTGACCTAAACATAGTAATTAATCAATTATTCCATTTCTAATTTATTAGAAATGTACTTGACATACTGACAGAAAGTTTGTAGCGTACACGTGGGGGCTTTTAACCTAAAATATTGTCGCTGTTTCGGAAATAATGTGATATCAAGAAAAGTTTTTTAATTTTATCTGTCAAAAGTTTTGATTGTTCTTACTATGTACTGGGGTTTATATACATAATCAGCCTATCCCCCCAAAAGCCTAGCCTATGTTCCCACTGCTGAGACACAGGCCTCCTCCCTTCGAGAGGGAGTGGGCTGCAATCTACCACGCGGGCCCAGTGCGGGTTGATAGATGCCATAATGTCTTTAAATTTTTGGTTCAAGGACATGCCGGTTTCCGCACGTTTTCCTTCACCGTTTTCAGAGCAATGGTGATGAAATCTATACTAATAATAAAGCTGAAGAGTTTGTTTGTTTGTTTGAACGTGATTATCTGAAACTACCAGTCGGTTTAGAAAAAATATTTTTGCAATTTTGTAGCCCAATTCTTGAGGAAGGAGGAAGGAGCAAAAACAAAAAAAAAAACGTTAGAAAGAACGCTAAGTGAACGAAAGGAAGTAATAGCGCCGGAAGGTGATGCGGTGCAATGGGGTGAGTCAGGCGTACAAAAAATTTCACGCAGACGAAGTCGCGAGCAGAAACTAGTAAGTTCTACTAATTATTATAAACGTGTAAGTTTGTATGGATAGATGGAGGTTTGTTCCTCTTTCACGCAAAAACTCCTGAACGGATCTGTATGATATTTGGCACACAGATGGTTTATAACCAGGATTAACATATAGGATATTATTATCTCAATATTCCCACGGGATCGAAACTTATGCGGGTAAACCGCGGGGCAGCTAGTAATTTACAAAAGTAAACCGCCTGTCTGGGTTCGAACCTACGACCTACAACTCGTAAGTAAGTAGCAGGTGGGTAGCACTGTACTGGGATTACCAACTTATATTTTTATAAGATTTATTAGTTAGTTTGACGAATAGCTTCTAACTTACCCAGGCTCAATAAAAAAATCACTGTCTCAAAGAAAATCGTGAACGGTGAAACTAAGTAGGTATAAACGTTTTATTGGCATTCCGTTCAATCCGAGGGCACCCTCTTCTTGATACGTCACTGATACAAAACCCTACAGGGTGGATTTTTGAGACGGGGCAGTAAAGCTGCCTTAATCGTGGAAGCCACAGGAAAATAATGTTAAGAGACTTTCCTTAACCTTTTGAGAAATTTTGATTTGCATTCTTGCAGATTTTGAAAAAAAATTACAGTCAGCAGAAAAATGGGCAGTTTTCACAAAACCTTTTTTATGCCAATCGATCCTGTTTCTTATATGGAGCAAAAACCTCTATGGAACCAACTGAGGTTTTGGGTAGGTACTAGAAAATTCAGAAATTGTATAAAACTTTCCCATGCAATTCGTAGGGATTTCGAACGTTTTTGATTAGGGGAATTGGACTTCTGATCACTACGCTTTCCAAATCTCTTAGCATACCTATACTAGTTTTAGCATTGAGTTGTTTGCTTTCGATTTTGGCGTTTCAGAGACTGATTCGATGCTGCTTCGTATTTTGGCTACTCGCTACGTTTCAGCGTAGTATAGAAATTAAACGTTTTCTGTAAGTAGATTGCTTTTCTATCATTCGATGTAACAAATTTTTGAAAAAGGACTAAATCGTTCATTGCTTATGGTATCTACTACTACCTACTTCATATTAATTAAATAATGCTATTAAATAAAATTGATGGCCATCACCCTAATTGCGTAACACACATTTTGAAGGATACTACGCTTGCCGCGGTTGGTCTATGGATGGATGACCATCTTTACATACCGAGACCCCTCCGTGTCTCGGAAAGCACGTTAGGCCGTTGGTCTCGGCTGTCATTCGTAGATCTTTGACAGTCGTTACGGGTAGTCAGAAGCCCGAAAGTCTGACAACCAGTCTTACCAAGGAGTATCGTATTACCCAGTACCTGGGTTGTGGAGGTCAGATAAGCAGTCGCTCCATGTAAAATACTGGTATTTATTCATCTGAATCCGGTTAGGCTGAAAACCGACCCCGACATAGTTGAGAAAAGGCTAGGTAGATGATGATGTTTGCTAATCCATTGCTTCACATGTTCGAAAAAATTGTCTGCTCAACAACGTAAATAACGCAATGAATGTTGTTGGATTGTCAAAATGAAAGCCATTGCTACTGTTAGCTTGTTACGCAATTACCGCGCTGGTAGCTTCTTTGTGGATCTAGCCTTAACTTTTCATTGTCCACCGTTGACTTAGGCCTATCCCAAATTACATCACAATGGCCTAATGATCAAGTGCTTGTACCTACCGATTGTCGGCATAACAAACACAGCAGGGTTACCACAAGTAATTAATGTAATGTTACCAGGTTAATTAATGATACTATGTTTATTGGTTGTCTGCTTGACATTGGCTTTTGTTTTTATTACTTTGTATTTTTATAATGTAACTTTTGTTTGTTAGTGTTCTTTAAAGTTGCTAACCCTACAGACGTCCGGTCCAAATTGCAATCATTCGTGCAACAATCCCATGGAAAAAAGGACGTTCAGTTTTTTTCCGAATAAAAAAAAATCCGGTACACTTTTCCAATTTTTCTATCCCTAAAAACCTAATTGGGACTATTACGAATATTTTAAAACCAAAATAGCCAAATCGGTCCATCCCTTCTCAAGTGATGCGCTTATACCAAGGAACAGCTTTTCATTTTTATTTAATGTTGTAAAAAGTCATAGAACAAAAAATATTGTTTATGATGTTAGTAATATAGTCCTGTAATATAATATAGTACCGGAAAACGTAGCATTGGAAGGCCTCCCACAAGGTGGACCGACGACCTTGTGAAGGCCGCAGGAACCCGTTGGATGCGAGAAGCACAGAACCGGTCGAAGTGGAGGTGCTTGGGGGAGGCCTATGTCCAGCAGTGGACGTCTTTCGGCTGAAATGATGATGATAATCATGAATATGGTCCTGAGAGGTTTTTGATGTTTTACCAATAACTCTGTATAGATTCGGAAACTCGAAACAAATTATTACAAAGAAAATAATGATATATAAGTAATAATAATATTATAAGTATATATTATAGTAATAATATGCATGTGTATATAACCTATTTATGTATTTGTTTACCTAGTTTTAAGAAGTTTTTATTATTATCCCTCTCAACCAAAGCACCTGCCATCTAATCTCTTCACCACCCTTGGTTGACTGGTAGAGAATGCCTAAGGCATTAAGTCCGCCTTTGTACCTTTTTGTGCGAAAAGTTTAAATAAATAAATAAAACATGTTGAATTGAAAAGTATTATCTTTCAGTTAAGAATAGACTACTTACCTATTTCATGTGTTTACGGCCGGTAGCAAAGACTAAAATCGACATAATAACTGAACTTTACACAAAAGATCTCAAAATCTATTTGATTAGCATGGATTTGCGATTTTCATTCGATTAAAAAGTTTCAACTCGTTAATCAATCGTAGATACGTTTTTTCGGCTACCGTTAAAGAAACGTTGTTAATTTCTTATAAAGTTGTACACACACACATAATATAACATTCACGCCTGCAATTCCCGAAGGCTTAGGCAGATTTCCCCAACAGGCGACGAGCCTTTGGCCATCAACCGGGCATAAATGCAGACTCTGGGGGCCTAAAAAAGCCACTTTGGCAGAGTCATAATAGGATAACAATATGAATCAAAAGAAATAAAAAATAAAAACCAATTTGACTAATAAAAACTGTAATGAAAAATTTACCGATAAAATTAAGGTTTTTATTTTTTCATGCGGCAATGTTTACACCAAATATGAAATGAAATTTTACGAAAATTAGAGGAATTGCTAATGATCTGCTGGGAATTCAGGAAATGAATAGCTTTTAGAGGTATTGCTTAAAGTGGCCTTTTTAGGCCCCCTGGGCTGCTACTGAGGAATTCCAGATGGAATAACACTTTACCCTATAAGTACCCTATGTACAGCTTCAGACCTTATGGCGGCTCGGAACATGAGGCCTGTTGCTGCGCAGTAACAAATTCACCTGTCAGCGAGTGTGAGGGGTTAGGTACTGGGCAGCGAGGAGCGCACTTCAGAGACGCTATAAAATTTGAATCGGGCTGTAACAGGGGGCGAGCTATTGCCATCAACTGGACACAAATCCAGACTTTGAGCTGCTACTGAGTAACTTCTGGTAGTATAAAGATATAATACTAACACAATGTCTTCATCACAAGATGTGAAAGGTTAATCATGAACAATTTAAATACAAACAGACGAACACACATTTATAATAACATGAATAGAGATATTTTCAAAGACATTCTTGTATCTTCTTTATCATTCAAGATACAAAGTGCTTCTCCAAGCAACATTTGTCACTACGCCAATGTTACCTTAGTGTTGCACCACAACATCTCGGTATCGATTATCGATGGAACGTCGCAACGAGTCGATAATATATCGCAGGTCAGACTCCCAGCATTAACCTATCAGTTCCGAGCCGCGACTGAGTTAAGGTTGAGTTCTACCGAAAGCTGAGGTATCTGTTGCTAAGCTATATTTAGATTTAAATATCTTTGATTTAAAAAATCAGTTTTTTTTAAATGTTATACACACATCAAAAGTGTCTAGGGATCAAGTACGTTTTAGAGTATCGCCGCAATTGAGGAATATTATTTTAACTTTTTTGGGTCGTTATTGATTCTTTTTAATTAATTTCACTATTTGAATAAAAGATTTTCTTTAAATTTTTATTAAAAATAGAAAATCAACTGTCAATCAGGATTCCTATAAAGTGTGTAATAGCGTTTTTATAAAACCATTACAAATTCTACATCGGCACTGCAAAAATTGCATTGTTATGGAGCGACGACATCATTTGGCACGAGTAGAGATGATGGGAGCCGTCGGAATGTTGCAAGCTGGTTCCAGGCGTACTGTGGCTGTCGCTCTTGGCACTACACAGAGCGTCATAAACCGCCTCTGGATACGCTATCGTATCATGGGCAGTGTGGCCGAGCGACATGGAGGACGATCTCGCATCACCACTCGCAGACAAGACCGGTACATCCAAAATGCTGCTCGATAGAATCGTACCATGACCGACATGATGTTGGCTACGAGGCTCCACAGCTCTTCAGGCGTGCTAATAAGCTCCCAAACCATCCGAAATCGTTTACGTGAAGTGGACAAGACAGTGGTGCATCCCGCAATCCTAGGGCCCGGCTCGCGAACATAGAAATTGGGAGAAAGAAGACTGGCGTTGTGTTTGCTTTTCCGATGAATCTCGTTTCAGTATGAGGCCGAATACAAGACGTACTCGAGTTTGAAGGACCTCTGGACGTCAAGCACGTTTGAAATTTTGTGAAGGGTGAGGGGGAATAATAACGGTTTGGGCCGGTATTTGGAACGGTGAAAAAACCGATCTCATTTGGATCAGGGGCAACCTCAATGCTCAGATTTATGCGAAAAGGATTGTTTCGAGACGTGATCATCCGTTTGTGAAGCCGGTTGGGTGATGCTTTTCGACTAATGCACGACTAGAGTCGTGACACACACTCTTGTCGATGCTCGCATCAACGTTCTGAAATGGCCTGCTCAATCGCCAGTCCTCAACCCAATTGAGCACGCATGGGATATACTCCGAAAAAGAGCTCTGCCAAGTATGGATGCCGTGCATGACGAGTATTATACACAATGTGAAAAATTTGCAATTTTGTAAAAATTTTACTAAATATAGGGGTAAGTTGTTGTCTTAAATATAGGAATTAAAGTAAGAAGCCAGCCTGGAAGACTAGATTTGGTAAATATTAATTGGATAATTTTTTATAGTTAAAAATGTACCTGATCTCTAGACACTTTTGATGTGTGTTACCTTCACTAACCTTTATTAAAAAACTCGCTAGTAATTTTAAAACGTCGTACATAAATTGAAATCAACAGCAAGTAGTTTGTTGATTATTTTTAATATAATTGTTTTTTTTTTATGTTTTATCATTATTCCCAAAAATACATAATTATTTGTTCTTACAATTTTACCGCCAAACTTTCTATATAGTTTGATGGCGAGAGAGCCCTTTAACTATTTTTTTTTATCTAGTACATAAAACTAACCTTAAAACTACTATGTTATGTTAAGGGCTGATTTTTCAATTGACAGACAATTTTATTCGTGGAATAAAATTGACGTCTGACAGATTTTGTATGTGTCGGAAGAACTGTCAAAAATTCAAAATTATTCCGCGGACAAAATTACCTGGCGTTGGAAAAATCGGCCCTAAAATGTGAATTTATTTATCGGTAAAGACTGAATACTCATAAATATGCAATCATCAATCTTGTACTATTTTTCTAGACTTCTTCTTTTCTAGAAAAAATAAGAGCTAAGCAAAAAGAAGTATAGCTACGCTTTGCTTACAGTGGTAAAATACCTAACAGGAGTAGTTTATTATGGCTCATACATGCAACGTAATTTGAATGGGGGCTGTGTGCGAGTTATTTATAGCTTTATTTTATCCTCCATTCAGCTCTATTTGTTACGTACTTACAGTAGTATTTTAAGCTGTACTAACTGCTGGAGGTAATATACAGGTCTTAATTTGTCGCGGGGAAGTTACTATGCTTTAGTGGACGTTTATTTGATTTTAACGACTACTTTGTTGGGGCAGTTTGCTTTTATATAATAAATTTTATGAGTAAAGTGCCTCATTATTTACAAGAAAACCAGTTCATAAAAATGGCATCATCATCTGCCTAGCCTTTTCCCAACTATTTTGGGGTCGGCTTCCAGTCTAACCGGATGCAACTGAATATCAGTATTTTACATGGGGCGACTGCTTATCTGACCTCCAAAAACAGTTACTGATTGACACGATTTCACTTGGTAAGATTTCGGAGCTTCTAACTAGGCTTTCGATATGTAATGGAGTTTCCAAAACTAATTAATTAATGCTCCTAATATAAAGCTTCGTTTTGTAAGGAACAGAAAATTCTACTTCTATTTTGTGATCAGAAGGAATTCAAACATTTATTTTCCATTTTCCACAGCTGCATCTGCAACAACTCAAGTACATTTAATGTGCAGAAAACACGGCAACGTCTTAGAGCTCACATTTTCCAGCCATTTTAAAGGATTATAAAAACCATCTGTAGCTTACTTCAATAAAATACAAACTTTCACACTTTTAGTGAACTGAAAATAGCTGGATAAAGTTCCAAATAAGTATTTGTAAAGGTTAAATATAGCAGTGTATTATTATCTCCATTATTTCAATATACATACATTCAAATTATATTTTTAAATATTATAATATAAAAAATATAAAACATTTAAAAATATTAAAAAAATAGTAGCCTACTGTTATCGGGAACAGGGTCCAAGCTCCAGAGAGAGGAATTTCCTGACAATGCGAGTGTTGTCCAGAAGTACTTACCGCTTATTATTATTATTCTACCCCGCACCCTAATTGAGTAACACTACCAATCACAATCCGAACCATTTTGACAGATATTGCGAATCCATTGCTTCATCTGTTCGAAAAATTTGTCTGCTCAACAATGTGAATAACGCAATGAATATTGTTGAACTGTCAAAATGAAAGTCATTACTTCTGATAATGTGTTACGCAATCACCCCGCTGCCGCGCTGGTTTTGTTACCATAGACCTACTGTAGGTACCTAAACAATAGGTTATCTTAGATACAAAACGTTTCCTGTCAACCAAATCCCGCATAGTGCATCCCAATCCAGTATTTAGCCTGTCAGTTAGCAAAACCTCGCGTTCTCTTATCTTTGTCACAATGTTTGATGCCGATAGAGGCACGATAGCTTTGTTGAGGTTTTAGCCAATCCAGACCGCCTTTGTCTCGTAGCTTTAGATTACCTGGATTTTGATCTGGATAACTGCGCAATAGTTACACGTGCCTAAAATTGAGACAGTGACGGCTGATGTGTTAAATTGTAGCAAAATTCTTGAGGTAAAACCTCAAGAATGTATTATATTAATTTTAGACAGTGAAGGTATAGCTTGACACACAAAGTTTAATCTTCTACTTATGTAATAAAAATCTTAAATTGATTTTATTTCATTTACTGACAAACAACGCTCAGCCTAAACGGCTGGGTGTAGAAGCTTGAAAACTTCTGGAAAATTGAGTAGTCATATAACTGTACGAGCAGTGGTGGTAACGGCCCCGACTCATGGGTTCTAGGTCGTGGGTTCCATCCCAGTCAGGCGCTTTACTTTGTGTAAAATAATCTCATCACCACTGCTCTCAAAACGGTGGAGGAAAACATCGTGAGGAAACCGGCATGTCCTAGAATCAAAACTTCAAAGACATGTGACATCTACCAACCCGCACTGGGACCACTTGGTGGATTACAGTCCACTCCCTCTCGAAGAAAGGAGGCCTGTGTCCCAGCAGTGGGAACATTATAGGCTTACTTATGCTATGCTATAGCTGTTTAATTAGTGTTCCATCACTAACAATACCTTCACTCACTTTACAATGGATTACAAAACTAAGTACTCACGTAGATATTAACCCAACCCCACCTACACTTACCTCCGTCACACGTGGGTGGTGTTAGCTAACCCGCTCGCTACTTAGCATCAATCCGCGATCGATATTCAAAGTTTAACCGTTCCATTAACAATCCGGCAAGTTGGCCATACTGCCAATATGACGTCACAAATACGTTCACAGTTAACAAACTTCCATCATAGATTATGAACACTGTAGAAGCGAAAGTCGTGTTCTGTTCTACTTATGAGTAGTAGTTGTAAGTAGTCTTTTTGATTGCTCCGTTGGTCTCCTGGTCGTAAGCACGACTGCAGAGCGTGAGGTCCTAAGTTCGATTCTAGGATGGGTCGGGCAAAGTGTTATTGGGTTATTCCATTGGGAATTTCTTACTAACAGCTCGGAGTTTGGAAGTTGGCAGTGTGATAACCCCGTGCCTCGTAAAGCACGTTAAGCCGTTGACCCTGCGCCTGATCTCTCTCAGTCGTGTCGGTTTCCGTTCCATCGGACAATGAGAGTGAGGGAATAGATAGTGCACCTGTATCTATGTACACACTTGTGCACTATAATACCTCCCGCGCCGAAGGCTAGTCTCTACTGACATTGGTCGCCATGGCCGAAATTCGGTCTGGCGGACTTTATGGGCGGGAATGAAAAAAATAAGAACTTTTATGGCCATTTTTAAGTACAAAAAGCATGAGCTTTATTATCTTTCCAACTGCCAGTTTTAATAGGTGATAAATTTGGGTAAGGAATGTACCTATTTGAAAATTGCTTGTCCAATCCGTTTTGCTAATGTAAAGAGATTTTTTTTTATAATCTTATTTTATTTTGGGGTTTTTATCAGAGATATGACAACTCCATCATACCCTTTTACAAAGTAACTGCAGTTTTACAATATCATTCTGCTTAATCAACTTAGGTACTATCTATTAAAATAACTTAGCATCAAGGCGAATCACTCACTTGTAAAAGATTCTGTGGGTTAGTGATAGTTCATTATCTCACAAAACCTTCTAGTTAATTCCGAACATGGTGCAGATAAAATTGTTTGTACGAGTATTAATCCCACATCCGTCACATTCAGATTCAGCTCAAACATGAGTGATTCACGTTCACTCTTATTTCGGACACAATCCATCAGCAAATGCTGTTACATCCTCGACTTTATTGCACACTGTGCAGTTTGGAGAATCACTCTTCTTCATAAGAAATGCAAACTTTGCATGTAAAGCGATGTCACCGAAATAATCACCTGCGGCTTTCCATGAGCCTGTTGCGAACCGCACTCGCCCAAGCTAAATCAGGGTTGACAAGTTTGCTGCGCGTGGCGTATTCGTAAGCGACGTCAAACCCTGAATGTGTAGGATATCCTACAGGCCCTTAACTGGCATTTAGGACGAATTACACTAATGAAACTGAACGCAGTCTAAACCGCGTTAAAGAACAGTTTCAATATTTCACAACAATGATGACACCTGTCAGTGTCTTATGTGAACTGTGTGTTCAACGTCATTGGTGCATTCCGCCCTTCGGCGGCCCTACACGATCAATAATATTGCACAATATCATGAATTGCGCAATGTTTTTCACCGTTTTTGGGTTAATTTAATATGAACATTTCGCAATGATTGAACAGAAGTTTGAGCGAGTTTAATTTTTATTGCACGATAGTTTAATTGGACTGTGTAGGATGAGTATTGCGCAGGCAATATTTATTGGTATTGTATTGATTGGTGTTCAGTGTCACGTGAAAACATTTAAGCTTAGGGGCCGTCAATATTATTGCGTGAAAATAATGGATCGTTTAAGTGCAAAGGCGATTGCGCAAACTTATTGTAGGTGTAGGGGCCGCCTTAGACTCACGTTCGGAACAGGTTGTCTATTTTGAATAAATCTCACGGTGAAAATTTAGGTGAAGTGAGCTGTCAATAGTGTCAATCCCTAATCTGTAATCATAATGGGTGTGTAATCTTAATTTTTTTTTCTTATGTATGTATCTGGTGTATTGTGTGCCTTTTAGTCTGTGCTAAATAAATGTATTTTTTTTCTTTCTTTAAAAATCTCACGGTAAAAACTTAGGTGAAATGAGCATGAAGGGAGCTGCCATTCCACCAGACCAGGAGGCAATTCTCGTAATTTTAAGAACGTTCAGTCTGATCTCAGTCTCAATCTGTCAAAAAATATTTCTAGTTTCCCTACATTTTGACAAGTTTTTGACATTTGTTTATCACCGAGATGAGACTGCGACTAGATTTTTAATGTTTTAAATTACGAGAATTGGCCTTCTGATGCTAGGGATTGACACTATTGATAGCTCACTTCATCTAAGTCTTCACGGTAAAAAGTTTTACAGAATAGTTTTACAGGAGTTTCACATCTGAACGAAGTATTTTTTCATAATCTATGCTTCAGTTTCCTGAACTTTTACATTGTTTAAGTTTACGTTGTAAGATTGAGTCGGTGAGTTTGAACTCAAGCCTTTTGACATTCTTTGTGATTGTAATTACAATTAGGATTGGCAAGCGAAACAGGTTGGAATATTCGGAGAAACAAAAGTCTGCTAAATTATATTGAGAATTGGGGATAAACCTTCCCAAGTTATGCTAATTTTACGGCTGATTTTGTTATAATTGAGGAGAACCTTTTCAAAAGCTGTAAGTAGCAGTTGTTGATTTTTCTTTAATACCTATATATTTTTGGATGCTTAATGAAGTCATCTGTCATACGTAATACCAATAATAATAATGCAGGCAAAATGGGTATACATAAAAAAAAATATATAGGAAAAGTGTTACAATTCTAAACATGGAGGTATTAAGGTACAGACGCCAGCAGGTCAACCTACCCGAAACTGTCACATTTTCCCAATCAACCTTGAACCTTAATACTTTAGCGATAAAGTTGAAAATCTATTAAAGAAATTTGACAGATTGTAGTAGCTTGATGTGCTGGCGTCTGTACCCAGATTATTCTTAAAACATTATAATTGTCCATCGTTAAGTTTTATAATGAAGGTTCTCCGTATTTTTTTGTGATAAGTGATGATGTCGTCGAAAACAGTGCACGATTGCCTAGATGTAATTGTTATATAAACCGATAAACACCGACTTCGGCAAGCCATATATATTTACACACACATACATTATAGCCATTTTAACCCCCGACGCAAAACTGACGGGGTGTTATAAGTTTGGCGGGTGGTGTGTGTGTGTGTGTCTGTGGCATCGTAGGTCCCGAACGGATGAACCGATTTTGATTTTGTTTTTTTTTTTGTTTTATACAAATGTTTTAAAGAATAACAATTGTGATTTGAACATTTGACGGCACGGTTGGCGCAGTGGTTAAGCGATTGACTGCTGCGCTGCGTGTCGCGGGTTCGATTCCCGCACGGAACAAATATTTGTATGACCTACCTGTATTTGTTCCGAGTCTGGGTGTTTTTCTATCTATAATATGTATGCATTTACAAAAAAAAAAAAATGTATATAAGTAGTTTATCAGCCATCTTGTTACCATAACACAAGCATTAGGTTGCTTAGCTTGGGACTAGATGGCGCTGTGTGAAATGTCCAGGGATATTATTATTATTATTATTTTTATTTATTTTTTTATATTTTTCTTATAGTCGTTAAAGTCTGCTGGACAGAGGCCTCCCTACCCTCTTTTCACCTCTCTCTGTCCAGAGCTGCCAAGGACCAATCTTTATGAAAGGAGTCCAGTTCATCTCGCCATCTCCGTCTGCCGCGATGTCGTGTGCTTCTCTGTCGTTTGATTTGAATATACGGACAATTTTTAACTTGGTAGTCCATTTTATTTGATGATTAATTTACTCGACTCGGCTTGACGAAATTCCGCAAACGTGATGAATATACAGGGCATCGACGCGCAAACTGTAATCATGGATTCAGCACATGAGTTAAGACCCCATAGTGCCGAAATTTAAAACAAAAAAAAATCTTCTGTTTCATAGAAAAGTGCATTTACCTACGCGGTCAAAACGTGTGGAACAGCAATATTTTTTTTTAATAACCGACGAAAAATTTCGACGCTGTGGGGTCTAACTCATGTGCTGAATCCATGGTTACAGTTTGCGCGTCGATGCCCCTGCCACCGTGTATATCGATATCTAAACATTATAAAATAAAATAAATTTGATGTTTATTTTTTCGGGGTCAACGGCCGCTGGTAGTGTTGTTACTTGAAGTACCTATATTTTTTTTAAAAGCCTGTCTGTCCCACTGCTGGGCAAAGGCCTTCTACTCGCCTTCCACATCTCTCACCTACAATATAACTTGAAAAAATCTTATTTCTTTTTTTTACTGTGTTGAGATATCAATATTTTGACGGCACGGTTGGCGCGTTGGGTTAAGCGATTGACTGCTGCGCTGCGTGTCGCGGGTTCGATTCCCGCACGGAACAAATATTTGTATGACCTACATGTATTTGTTCCGAGTCTGGGTGTTTTTCTATCTATAATATGTATGTATTTACAAAAAAAAAAAAAAATGTATATAAGTAGTTTATCAGCCATCTTGTTACCATAACACAAGCATTAGGTTGCTTAGCTTGGGACTAGATGGCGCTGTGTGAAATGTCCAGGGATATTATTATTATTATTCGATATCCATCACGCCTGCGGAGTTTCGCTAGCTAATCTAATTTGACCCTGTAAAAGCAACTTATTGCCAAAGTACCTACCTATAAGTGACAGTTCTCATTAGCAAAAAACCAATAATTCAAGTCTAACTTGACAGATGGAACTAACAGTCCCCTTTCCGAGTCATTACACAATTTACTTTAGAATTCATTACGAAGCGTGCTGTTCGCGATGTTTTCCTTGCTCGCTTACCAGACTGCTTTATTGTCACCCTGTGGCATTTAAATTGTATTGGAAATATAGGTCAGGAGGTAACTAGTTGTATTTAGGTCGGTACACTTTTATTAAGTGCTGTATACCATCACACCTGTAATCCTCGAAGGGTTGGGCAGAGGTGTACCTATAGGCACCCACATTTGGCCAGTTATGTTTAATGACTTAAGTGAGACGGTGGCCTCCAAAAGTTAGTTGACTTTTTTGTAGTTCAGCTGTGATGCCACATTATGATTACTTACTTGATATTTTTTTTAATGATAAGTCAAAGGTAGTTTTTTAGAATTAGTCAATAACAACGTTATAGCAGTTCAAACATGTGGGTCTGGCCTATTGCAGTCCACTACTGGACATAGGCCTCTCCCAGGCTGCGCCACAACACCTTGTCCTCCACCTTCCGCATCCAGTCTGTCTTAGCCACCTTCTTTAGGTCGTTCAACATTTGGGTCACTAGAACTTCCTACTATCCTACTAATATTATAAACGCGAAAGTTTGTATGGATGGATGGATGGATGGATGGATGGATGTTTGTTACTCTTTCACGCAAAAGCTACAGAACAGATTTGGTTGAAATTTGGCACTCAGATAGTTTTTAACACATAGAATACTTATTATCCCGATGTTCTCACGGGATCGAAACTTATGCGGGTGAAATTGCGGGGCGCAGCTAGTTAAATTATAATGTAGTGTGTCACAGCTGAAGTGGAAAAATATCACACAACATTAAGTTAAGCTTATAAAGCTTGTGTCTAACATACAAAAAAAAACAAAACACAGTCCCGATGTTCACAGACAATAAAAAAAAAAAAAAAACAGAATTAAGTAGCTCTGCCCGCGTTAGGTGGTCACAGAGTAAAAAAATAATGAAACACGGTCTTACTTCCGTCGGCTCCCCAAATCTAATGGGCATTAACTTTATGAGTACGTTTTGAGCATGTCGTTTTAATGTGAGCCCCTAGGGCCAGCGTTGTTTTCAAAGTGATAAGTTTCAAAATTAATTTTAATTTTGAAGTAGAGGCATGGCTTGTCGATGTAAGTTTTTTTTTTAAATCATTTAATTACATTTATAAATAAACCATTTTACTACCGGTCGGCCGACGAGAGAATGCGTTCTTGACAACTGTCAGTTTCATACAAACGAATACGTGTTTTGCGAATTTGATCTTTATTAGCTACTAGAATTGTGCACTGACAGGTGACAGGAACGCTTTCTCTGGACGGCCGGATTATAATAGCGATTTTCCTTTATAGAGAGGTCATTGACATGAACCCTTTGGGATTGTTGAGCAATTAAATTTCACGAGCTAATATTGTCCATTACCGGAGGAAACTGTAAACTAAACCAATAGTTTAATAATAGTCCTGTTGTTCTTGTTGAATTCCGTCATTTATCAATGAAAGTGGTTGAATCTATATTATTGGACACCGGCTTCTGCCTGCGACTTCAACAATCGTGAAAAAAAAAATCAGTTGATCTATAGATTTATGTTCGCATAACTCGACATAATGTATGGATCGACTGATTTTTCTTTCACGATTTCAGGGTTGGTCCCGTAGTAAAAGTTTAAGGATTAAAACAACAGAAAAACGGTGTACGAGTCTATGCCTCTTTCTTCTTTGTCCCGGTAGCATGTTCCATTTGGGATAATTTCCAACATCTATGTAACAGATTATATCAGCATTCTGCAGACCAAAGCCTCCCATGGTATCCCAATGTGTGCGATCTACCGTTCAGTCGCTGTATCGAATTTTAAAACTCTTACAATCTTATAAATCCTAGCAGTGCACGGCAGACTTCTGACACCTATTTAAGAAGATGGTGCCCAAGTTAACGACGCTCACCTAACTTTATCGTCGATAATCGCGTGGCCGACGCACGTCCGAACCGACCGATTTCAGGGAATATAAAATAAATTGACCACGGGTACTGTGGGATAATTTATGAACTGAATACCTATGCTTAAAGGTCAGGAGATGTAATGATTTCGTGGGAATATTGATGGCAAATAATGTGGGCAATAAGGCATTTATAAATGTGTCCTACTAATGCTCGGTTCCTATAAACAAAAACGAATCGATTTGCTTACTAATGGTAGCACTTTTTATTGCCAAACTGGGCATTTAAATAGATTTGCAAGATAATTTTACCTGTGATAGCTACTTCCATATGGGAGGGTCTACTATGCAAAGCTATGAGGTCTTTGCTTCATTATTGGTAAAGATACAAGAGTCTTCATTTTAACTAATATCATCTGCATAGCCTTTTCCCAACTATGTTGGGGTCGGCTTCCAGTCTAACCGGATGCAGCTTCTGTGATGTCACGGGCAATTACAGTAATAACTAGTACTCCTGTTACTCAATGATAATGAATAATGGTGGACTGTGCTGGGGCGGCTGCTGCAAGTGCAGAAAACCTCAAACGGCGAAGATATTCCAATCTGATTGGGACTTACAGTGGCCTCCAAAAGTTAGTTGAAATTTTTCCACATCAGCTGTGATGCCACTTTATGTATACATATTAAGGGTGTTATAAAGGTGTTATAAATATTATAATAATAATAATATCCCTGGACATTTCACACAGCGCCATCTAGTCCCAAGCTAAGCAACCTAATGCTTGTGTTATGGTAACAAAATGGCTGATAAACTACTTATATACATTTTTTTTTTGTAAATACATACATATTATAGATAGAAAAACACCCAGACTCGGAACAAATACATGTAGGTCATACAAATATTTGTTCCGTGCGGGAATCGAACCCGCGACACGCAGCGCAGCAGTCAATCGCTTAACCACTGCGCCAACCGTGCCGTCACATATATCAGGTACTCCTGAGATAACTTGACATTTTTGTTATGATAAGTCAAAGGTATTTGTGATTAGTCAATATAAACGTTATAGCAGTTTAAGATTTGGAATTTTAAATCATAATGTGGTGTGTCAAAGCATAATTGGAAAAATGTCTACTAACTTTTAGGGGCCACTGTATATATAATAATGATCATTTATTTATTCAGACTACAAATGCGATCCATTGTGTTAGTAACAATCTTACTTAGCCTATGTTAGTACTTAGTAACTAAAACAGATCTGGTTCGATCCGCTAACGCCCACACAAGCGGACTATCTGCCCGGGCGGCGATCGCGTGCAGAATGATGTTGGGACTGTCACGCAACCTGCGAAGTAACGAGGCTGATTTCATTCGCTATACTGCGTCAAAGCTGTCAGCGCGCGCGTCGGCAAACATCGCCGACGCACTGCAGAAGCGCGGCAGTCGCAAAAGCACCCTGAATGCATTGTTATATTGGATACGCAGAGCGTTGTAACCCCTTTGGGTATGTTCGAGCCGTTTGAGGTTGAAACACAAGGGCCGTGGGATACGAGTGCCCACTTGGTTTTCCAAGTGGTTGATTGACTCTTTACGTGACCAGAGGGCTGGCCTTTGTTTTGACCAAAGAATCACCATCGCCATACAATGGCAGCCTTTTGGGGACTTTTCCTGTTAACAGTGCGAACGATTTTTTTCTATGTCCTATCATTCATTTCCCTCTTTTTTATATACATGTACCTACACATTATTTTAAGTTTGTACTAATTTCAATCAACCTGCCTAGCCTTTTACCAACTAAATTGGGGTCGGCCTCCAGTCTAACCGCATGCAGCTGAATACCAGAACTTTACACAGAGGGACTGCTTATCTGACCTCCACAACCCAGTTAATGGGTAACACGATACCCCTTGGTAAAACTGGTTGTCAGACTTTCGGGTTTCTGACGACCCGTAACGACTGTCAAAGATCCCAGAATGACAGCCGGAACCAACGGCTTAACGTGCTTTCTGAGGCACGGAAGGTTCTCGGTATGTAAAGATGGTATGTAAGTTTGTACTTTAATAACACAATAAGTATCTAATAATGGTGTGGGGAATTCTAGCGAAAATGAAAAAGCCATTTATTTTGCAGCCGACAGCTACACATTAAACCCGTTGCTATATATCACTGTATGTAGGTAAATCTCAGCAGTTAATAGCATTAGGTCTACACCAAGCTCAGGCATAATAAAAAACCCACAAAACTACGCAAAAAATCACTTCATGTAACGTCCACAGCCGGCCACAAATTCAATTACGGTACGAAAATAAAATTGTAACAAAAGTTTATAGGTCTCCATTACTCGTCATAGGTCAGCCCCAGATTACTTGGTTATTACTAAACTATGACTACATGACCACTGGAGACATCGCTTAACATTTCAACATACAGAGGGGTACATGACTCACGACACTGGGGACATTGACATGAAACCTGTTACCATGGATTCAGTACATGATTCTGAACCATGACGTTGACAATTAAAGTGGGTTATCAAAAAAAAAAATTGCTGTTCCATACAATTTTTCTATGAAACAACAGATTTTTTTTTTAATTCCTGACGAAAAATTTTTAGAATCATGCGCTGAATTCATGGTTAGAGTTTGCGCGTCGATGTCCCAGCCACCCTGTATAACTATCTCACGAATTCCGGCCGAGATCAATATGAAGCATTTGTAAAATGTAGTTTTTCTCCGGTTGGAGTCTGATATAAATGGCTGGCTTTAGCATCCCTTTTCCCTGGGCTGGTAAAAAAAAGATGGCGTGGTGCGGAAAAACGGGGTAGGAATAAGTAATTGGTAGACTTCCGTAGTTTTATGAGACCTACCAACTTTTTTTACTTGCAACTTTGGACCTTACACAAAATATCCATTTTAATAATTTAGGTGCCAATGTCCTTCCCCAAGATTCAAGCTGACTCCTTATTATATAGCTATATAAACAGGGTTATTGGTAAAACATGCAGAACTGGATTACATAAACAACCACTTTTGTTCTCTAACTTTTATTAATTTATCAGATTTTAACTCACCAGACTTTCATACTTACAAAAAAAAAAAACAATTCAACGAATTGAAATATTCGATTTTCTGTTACGAACTCTATGCGAATCAAAAGAAAGCGCTAGTTGGGTAAACAAACTGCCGTAGCTAGTACAAAATTTAGCGGAGGAAAGCGGGGGTTAGATAGAACAACGAAATCTTAAGTTTGTTTTTGCTAAATGTTTTGTAAAAAGTCATAGAACAAAAGTTGTTGTTTATGATGTTAATAATATAGTCCTGAGAAGTTGTTAATGTTTTACTAATAACCCTGTATATATGATTTATTGCTGAAAATTAAATACCAAAAGTACGTAGTTACAACTCGCGCCCATAAGAAACAATGGAATGCCACGTGGCACGAGCTACGATACTTATATACTCAGTTTCCTTCGTCCACATTCATACATCAGCACCCCATTTCCGTAACACAATCCTAATGACAACCTTCATTTTGACATTACAGCAAAATCCATTGCTTCATTTGTTTGAAACATTCGCATGCTCGACTTCAAAAATAACGAAATGGATATTGCTGTATTGTCACAATAAAAGGGGTTATCATTCCGAGTAAGTAGGTGCTGGTCTTACACGTCTCGGTTGTAAGTACAGTGGACATCGTAATTGCTTTATCACCCTAAATTTGAATGTCACTTGAGCGTCATAAAGCAACAAGGTCCATTTGTCTATGTTACGGTGAGTAAAACACGGCGCGCATTATGCGACATGTGACTGCGACAGTTTGGCGACTAGACGCAACGATAGGCTGTGGCCGGAAGTTTTCATATATTTTTTTAAAAGCTCTTGAACTCTTGGCATCGAGTCAAATGGGCTAAAGAAGTCGCACGCTCTCGCTACTTGTCGCAGCGACAAGAAGCACGGCCCACGCGTACACCCAATGACTGTCAGATGCGCTTCATCTTCGCATAATACGCACCAAGGCAAGTGCAACTAGAGGCTCTATATTCACTCACAAGATGAACAACGCGACCGTCTCTCTCGAATACTTAAAGAAAATGATCGCTTTCTTCACGATGTCTGTCGTAACGACTAGACGCAGGCGTAAACGATAGTTCTGCGTCTTTTTGCAGCGTTTAGACGCTTAGTTTGCACATGCACTTAATACTCGAAACTATAGCGTCCGCTAAAAATGATATACTTACGCCCAATCTCCAAACCAAAACCGAGTTCAACCTTAGTGTACCTTCGTAGTGGGAATAGTTATCAAAAGTGTTAAGGAAATTAAGAGTTTGACTATACTACGCACCTGACCTTTGTGGAGGACATCACTATAAGGTCAGCCTTAATTACACAGCACACATGCGATGCTCGTTATAAATAATAATTAATTCGTAAATAAAATAAAGGTAAAGCTACTAATAGTTGAAGCCTGACTTTGATGATGATTTGGAGGCCGCTGAACCACTAAATGCTCATCACCATTATCATCTAGAAAGAAAGAAAGAAAATGCATTTATTTGCGGCAAACATGACGCATAAAAAAAGGACATAAACACACAAAAAATAACAAGTCTCATCATCTCATCATCATGATTTGACCAAGATTATGTCTGCACTTTAAAAGAGACTGTGACCTCTGAGTTTGTTTCGACCTTTCTTCTCAGACTAGTCAGATAGGAAACGCCGACCTCATCTAGTTTTAAAAATACGAATGACGTGTAAAAGTATTTGTGGAAACCTACTTAGAGAAATAAAATCATTTATCATCATATTCATCTACACTCGGAGTCTCTTTGAAGGATAAAATCAGGAATGAAATTATCCGGAAAAGAACCGGAGTTACCGACATAGTTTGCAGAGTAAGCAAACTGAAGTCGCACTGGGCTGGTCATGTCTGTCGAAGGACCGATGGCCGTTGGAGCAGTCGTGTCCTGGAGTGGAGACCGCATATCGGCAAGCGTAGTCATGCGGGATGCCCCCCCCAGCTAGATAGACAGACGACCTAAAGAAGGTGGCTGGGGTAGACTGGATGCGGAAGGCGGAGGACAGGGTGTTGTGGCACATCCTGGGAGAGGCCTATGTCCAGCAGTGGACTGCGGCAGGCCGAGTTGATCAATTGATCATTTATCATACACAAGAGCGACACGCGCCAACGGTAGGCGCAGCTGCAGCCGTCGGCGTTGACGCGTTGGCCGCTGCCGTCGATCACATGCCGCTCCTGTATTTAAGCACCATACTCAAATATACGTGCGGCACGTTGTCGACGGCAGCAGTTGCCTCTGCCGTTGAAGCGTGCCGCTCGAGTGTATGCACACTAATACGAAGACCAATTCTGGTAATGGCTATCCTGCACCTTTAAGTAAAGGAGACTGAAACGCTTTACCCCCAACTACCACCCCAACCCCATGTACCCCATGTTTACCCCCTTGTTTCTTTTTTGTGTTTATGTCCTTTTTTATGCGTCATGTCTGCCGCAAATAAATGCATTTTATTTGTTTCTTTTCTTTCTTTCTTTCATATAATCTTGGGCCTGGATGTAAAAAGACGAAAGCATTTAAAAGCACACAAAACGCATCGGAAGACATCCCCATGACACAACTAGTCACTCTGAAATCAACTTAATTACCATTAAAATAAATTTGATATTTGTTTAACTTGAAATAACATCAATTTGAAACATAAGTTTGTATAGACTATTCAAGTCTATACAAACTTATGTTTCAAATTTTTCTTTGGCGAAGGTTTTCTTTATGTAATTGTGTAATCGAATACTCAATAATTTGATAATCTCATTAAAAATCTCTTTCTTATAATTCTCCGGCCGGCAATTCTCCGCTTAAACATTGAGAATTGAGCAGATTTTTGATATTCTAAGGTAAAAAAACATGACAATTTTTTTAAATCATACTTATCTCAACTTCTTACATTTGTGCCAGGGGCGTAGCTACCGCTGTATCAGCCGTATCAACGATACGGAGCCCCTGAGTTACAGGGGCCCCCGACGTGACGTGTATAAGCAAAAATTTTGAAAATAATATCCAGAACCTAAAATTCGTGTTGATAAATGATATTTATTTCGAATGAATCGAATGACACGGATGGCACGGAGGGGTCTCGGTATGTTAAGATAGTCACCCATCCACGGACCTACCGCGGCAAGCTTAGCTTAACCTTCAATCGACTCGTGAGGCTGTTATTACTTAGCCATGAGCCCCTCACCTTCTAAGTCAGTATGCTATATTCTTTATTTTGTAAAAACCCTCTGTAGCTTCACATTTGGATAAAAAGGGCCCCAAAAAAATTTGATACAAGGCCCCATTAGGATGCGCTACGCCACTGATTTGTGCCTTCCTTTTTCCATCTCCTTTTCAAATACAAACTTATAAAAATTCGTGACCTTGCTTTCTGATGATACTGTAAGTAAGACATATAATAATTATTATGTTATACCTATGTAGCACATGAAGATAATTGCTTCTTAAAGATACCGTAGAATACGTTTGTTCTGCAAATTGATAGGTGACCCCTATCAAGACACCTCATAAAAAAAGAGGAGGTGGAAACTGAAGACAAACCCCTTTTTTATAAATGTTGCCTAAAGTTAAATAATGATTAGCGACTGTGTAACGATATGTAGCAGTATCTACAACACCACAAGCGAAGTACGCATCATACTGACGTCACACATAATCCTGCATCCTGCAAGCAGAGTTTAGCGCGCAACTAGCAAATATGCAACGGCCTGATATGAATTATCGGGCAGTTGCCCGCCAGACACAACACCCGTCTGGTTGGAGGATCCTCCCTTTTCCATGGAGTATGAGTGAACCTTGCACCCTGTTCCTCATATCTCTATAGATACGTTTTTGACGTTTAAACGTCTCTTATCTTTCAGCAACGTTTATAAATAAACCGCAATAAGTTCAGCATTAAACTGTAAATGGCTTCTTGAATGTAAAATGGTTATTCCCTTCATAATAATAAGGTGTTTCAGGAGTTGGAATTACAACAAACTGCTGCTAAAATTACGTGAAACAACTGCCTCATGATATGTGATACCTTTAATGTTTGCTAAGACAGTTTAAAGTGCCTAGTTATGTTTTTATTAGTGTTTAGTTAGTTGCGATTGCTTGCTGGTATCCTATGAACTAAACGTGTTTATTGGTTTATTTGTCACGGAAACACGTGCATACAAAAAAAAAAAATTCTAATAATAAGGAAAAATAAAAACAATATACAGGTGACAGGGAAACTCGACGGATTCCTTGAAAGGTGTTATACTAGAGGTCATTAGCGACAAATTATTAATTCCAGTGAACTAGGGGTCAAAACTGGATGGTTACCGAGCTGTGTCGGTTCTTTGATTTTTTAGAAATTTTCTGACTTGTTACCAAAAAAAAATTAATTATGAAAAAAAAACTACTCCACTCCAAACGTTTAATTGATACTATTCTGAAAGTTGAAAAATGAGTGACATTTAAAAAAAATGCTTGCAAAACTTACATAATCTCAGAAATAAAAGCACTTTAATAGCAAAATTTTTATTTTGTGTCCATCCAGTTTTGACCCCTAGTTCACTGGACTTCATTTGTTGCAGATGACCTCTAGTATAACCCCTTTCTAGGAATACGTCGAGTTTCCCTGGCACTCTGTATATCTATAATCACGAGCACAAAGCAGAAATAGTCGACGGCTGCACGTCATGACTGTGACAAGAAGGCTTCCACTCAGCATTAGTCCTCGCCGATGAATACTCGCCGGGTGTAAACAGTCAGTGACCAAACATTAATATATGCATCTCTTCTTCTTCTTCTTCTCTCTCTATCATCTCTCTACTTACACGGGACCTACAATATTTTATACGTTTCTTAAGCGAAAAAATCGTTGATAGTCGCTTTCTCGTGGGCGGTGGGAACTGTCACAGAAAACCAGCGATGGAGCTCTGACTAGCATAGGGTAGTATAGCATTTTAAAAATAATAAGAAATTTATTTCAGACGAAGTCCATATACTGTTAGTAACCCCAAAAACTTTAAAAACTATTGTTAGCACATACAACAACAAATCCACAGAAAAAATAAAAAATCAAAACCACAAAGTGCCACCGCCCAGGAGTGCCAGTTTATGGCAAACCCTGGATGCGACCACCCACAGTGTGTAGTCGCATCCAGTGCCTTCACATCGGCGAGTCCCAGCGGCCCACAAACACGCTCACAAGGCTGTTCGAGCTGGCCCGCATGCGCCTCATAAGAGATGCACAACGCTTCCGCATGATGACATGAAAACCATCCACGCTTTTCACCGCAAACATTGCTGAAGCGACGCTGCAGTGGCGCGGCAGTCCGAACAGCACCCTGAACGCGTTATTATACTGTATTCGCAAAGCACTGTATGTACGCTGCTTGTACTTCCTCCACAGGCTGCGGGTGTAAAAAGATTGACATAAGGCCCTAAATAATGTCACTTTGACTTGCTCGGTACACCGTGCAAACCTGCGGGCCAGCATGTTACAGCGCACAGACAGCGCTCTGCGTTCCCTCTCCAAATCAATGTTGTCACACATATCCTCTGAGACCCAGTGACCAAAATACTTAAAATTAGACATTATGCTGAGCGATGGTCGTTTTGCGTGGAAGTGACGCATATTTTCCCTCTACTTATTCTTTTTTTGTGTTGTGTTCTTTCTCTGCGTCATGTTTACCGCAAATAGACTATTTCTTTTTTTTTATCTAAAAATTTCATCTGCTTACATTTCACAAGCACCCGTGTTTTTCAAATTGGAACATAGGAAATGTGCGAGGCAGATGAAATGGTATGGTGGAAAGTGTTTCCCCGAACTTGGACTTTTCGTAGTCCATTACCTAGACAGATAGTCATTTCAGCTTTCAAGCACATCTATATTCTGTAACTTAGGTTCTTGATATTGTTACACATTAACATTACCTACATACCTTATCAACCTGTCGAGCCTTTTCCCAACTATGTTGGAGTCGTCTTCTAGTCTAATTGGATGCAGCTGAATACCAGTATTTTACATGGAGCGACTGCCTACCTGACCTCCACAATCCAGTTTGTGGGTAATACGATACCTCTTGGAATGTCTGGTTGTCAGACTTTCGGGCTTCTGACTACCCGTAACGACTGTCAAAGATCTTAAAAAGGTTTAACATGCTAACATGCTTTCCGAGGCTAGGTATGCAAAGATGAACCACCCACATCAACCCACCCAAGGACCCATCTAAGGTTCAACCGCGGCAAGCGTAGCTTTACCTGATGAATCGACCCGTGCGGCTGTTATTACTTAGCCACAAGCCCCGCCATTATTAACATTAGTAAAATTACATACCTAATCCCAAAAAGAAACAAACAAGATAACTTATTCTTTTTATGGTCTATCCGTAAAAAGACTAGGGCACATGATGAATATTAAAAAACCCCTGTCTGTAATACCAGTGTGTTCAGCGGATTATTAATAATATATCATTTTATGAAAGGAATTTGTTGAAATAATGTTTTCCACATTAGATCATACTTTATATTCTGTTTCAGGTACTTGCTTATTAATATAACAAGCATGTTTCATTTCTGTTGTTCAAGCCGATTCGGGCTTAAGCTCTTTGCTTTAGTCAATTTATAATATTACTTAAATCTAAGTATATCTACATTATGTGCTTAGCCTTTTTGCCAAATACATATATTGGGGTCGTCTTTCAGTATAACCGGATAATTTATTAATTATTATCTTCTAATAATAGACATTTTATAAAATTAATAATACTCTAAAAACTTTTTGCGCTTCTGATGATGCACACTTTCTTTAATAAAAATAAAAGCCTCTTTTTAATTTCCTGACCTTTTCTTACGGTTGGTCGCAGTAACTAAGCTATGAGTACCCCGACCAAACGGGTTACGTTAAGTTGGAACTGTGAGCAACCGCGCGCGAGCCAAATTGGTCGCAGTAATTAAGCTAAGACAACCCGGCCAAATGGGTTAGGTTAGGATAGGACTGTGACCCCACCTGGGTCACAGTCCCCGCATTGTCGAGACGGGGGGGCTCAGTTGCCGTGGCTTGGAGAACCACGGTGAAGCCAAGAGGAACCCGAGGCGGGGCCGCTCGTCAGGGCTTTGTCACTAAGCCGACGACGTAGCGGCCAGCGGGTAGGTTCCGGCGCCGCTTAGGCGACATCGCAACTGAGGCGAGCCGCGATGTCGTATGGGAGACATTGCGGCTGAGGGTTGGAGGCCGCGGCGGGAGAGGAGTGCCGGTATTGCGGTGCGCCGCTCTCCCTACCTTCCGCGGCCTTGACGGGGTTGCCACCGTCTGATGGCGGACGCGGTGGGGCCGCAGGGGAAGAGGAGTGTCGGTATGACGTTGGCCGCTCTCCCTATCCTCTACAGCCGAAGCCCCCCCAGCGTGGGGAGCATGCGGGGCCTGCCAGCTAGGCGGGCGTGCGCCGGGAAGGTTGTGGACGTAAAGGCTATGCCGGTTTCCCATGGCCCTCCCTCATCACGGCGATGTGGGTGCACCGCTGGGTTTTAGTGGGTATACTGTCGGTGTAATTCCGACAGGAGTCCCATATACCCCGTCTCGCTCCGAGCGAGGAATGCGTTATGCAGGTCTCAGCGACAAAAAAAAAGGATAGGACTGTGACCTGTTTTATACATTTCTATGACTGTGACCAACCACACGTAAGACAAGCGAGCGCTACATTCAACTTGATCGCAGTTATGTACTTGTCTATTTAGTATTTTTAGGACCCCAAAATAGGAATTATTTGAGGTACACAAAAAGAGGCGCAATCATTTTATTAGAGTGTTTAATAATATTTTTAGGAGCACAAAATTGGAATTATTAGAGGTTCGATTAAATACATCCTTACATATTATAAAACCAAATCCCCCCGCCGCGTCTGTCTGTCTGTCGTAACGCGATAAACTCAAAAACTACCGAACAGATTTTCATATGGTTTTCACCAATGGACGGAGTGATTCATGAGGAAGGTTTGAGTGTATAATTTATTAAAGTTTTGTGTAAATTGACAGAAATATGATGATGTTTGTTAAAGATGTCGGAAAAAATAATGCCGACTGGGAGCCTTACTGGCGTGCACCGCGTAAACCAATAGAGTTATATGAAAACAATGTATTACGGAATTAATACATTGTTTACCTAGATTAACACATAGGGTACTTTTAATCCCGGAAGTACGTTCCCTTGGGATATTTTCCAACATCCACGCGGGCGAAGCCGCAGGCAAATGGTAGTGCCTCATAAAATAAATTCTATTAGTGACTGTTGTATGACTACATTAAATAATTTTTAAATTTTAAGGGCTAATTTTCCATCGCCAGATAACTTTTATTCGAGGAATAAAATTGACGTTTGACAGTTTTTGTATGAATTAACTGTCAAAATTTCAAAATTATTCCTCAAATAAAGTAATCAGATGATTGGAAAATCAGCCCTAAGAGTTATTTAATACAAAAACTGTTGTTTTGATGCTGTGTTCACTATCACTTAGAGAATTTATTCCGTAAGGTTTTTATGTATAAAACATTAATATACAACTTAAATAATTATAATAAATATATTTCGATGTTTAATAAAAAAAAACCATGTGAAGCAAGGGCGGGTCGCTAGTAATCTTAATAAACGGACGCTTTTTAATCAAAAATAATGTGATTGAACGTTTAAGTTCAATGAATTACTATCAATTAATTAAATGCACAGTCACATCTGCGTCAAATGTCCATTTAAAAAAAAACACGATTATCAAGACTCATTACGTACACGATTTGTTTACTTTCTTAATTAAACATTTACGCATCCGCTTGTCTGAGCGTTTTATTTGACTTTTTACGGTAACTCTGTAATTACGAGGGGTCCTCATTAAACATGTGTTTTTTTTAAAATAAATTGGTGGAAGCTCTGAGTATTGAGACACGTTATAAAAAAGTATCCAATAATGTAACGTGTGAATTGTGCTGTAAACTTCGTTCGAAGCAACTTTAATTAAGTCAAAACTTTGAGGAATTTACCTTATTAACGAAAGAGGAGAAATTAGGGTTGCCAACGAAATAAGGAAGTTTCATAGGACTTTTAAACTACGATTACATGGTGCATTCGTAATTTATTTTTCGACATTTTCTTGAGGGCAATTCTTAGGCTATGTCGGCAAACTTAACTGGCAGTAGGCAGGGCAAATTGCTCGCAAAACAGCATAGCTATTCACTACCACTCGATACGCTTCCGTACCATATCGAACATCAATCAATGTTATCGTAAGAGTCCTTTAAACGCTGTTCAAAACTCCAAAACACGAAAATTTTGTCAGTTTATATCAGATAGACGACCGCAGTATTCTTCCGACAGCTGTCTACTGTCCGAGGCAAGGCGATTCAGGTGGTCGAAATGTGTCATTTTCGATACGATGGCCTGTCGGATAGCTATACTGATGACCGATGGAGCCGATAGCTTCTGTAGTGGTGACCGCATACCGGAAGACTTAGTGTTGGAAAGCCTTCCACAAGTTGGACCGATGACCTGGGGAAGACCGCAGGAATACGTTGTATGCGAGAAGTACAGAACCAGGTGAAGTGGCAATGGTTGGGGGAGGCCTAGGTTCAGCAGTGGACGTCTTTCGGCTGTAATAATAATAATCATTTATTTAAGTGAATTAAAGGAGATAATAATTTATTTGCATCAAGTTTTACATTTTACATTAAATACATGGTAGTCAGACGCCAGCACATCAAGCTACTACAATGTGTCAAAATTCTTCAATAGATTTTCAACTTGATCGCTAAAGCATTAAGTTCAATGTTGATTGGGAATATTTGACAGTTTCGGGTAGCTGGATGTGCTGGCGTCTGTACATATAGTTTAAAGTAAATTATACAATAGTATGGCGGGGTGCTGGTGTCACCACACTATTGTATAATTTGCCAAGCTAAGTTGTCAAGACAACTTGTGTTAAAGATGCTGGGCCCGACCCTTTATTGAATGTTTCTTTATCGCATTTAGGTACATACAATAATGTAATGTATTTAACCGACTTCTAAAAAAGGAGGAGGTTCTCAATTCGACGGTATGTTTTTTTTTTTTTTGTGTGTTTGTTACGCGATTTCTCCGCTAATTGTGGACCGATTTTCAAAATTCTTTTTTTGTTCGAAAGGAGATACTTCTGAAGTTGTCCCATAGAAATTTCATCAAAAACGGTGCAGTAGTTTGGTTTTTAAACCTAAATTACTGGTAAAAATTACAACTTAAAAGTGAAAAATAAAAACTTTTTTGCAAAAAAAAAACAACCGACTTCCAAAAACGACACTACAAAGTAAAAAATAACTTTAATTTCGGAAGTCGGTGGCAAACAACGAAATTAAATTTAAATTTTTTTAAAATAATTTTTTCCTTTAGTAATATTTTTTCCTGTTCAATAAAACGAAACTTTCTTCACAAAACCAACTTGTAGTAAAGTTTATAACTCTAATAAATGGTTAAAACAAAGTTTCAAATTATTTTAACTAGTTCGATAATACTTGCTCGACGTAGGTACGTGTTTAAAACTTCTTGCAATGCTATTCAAGTCATGTTGGATTCCAGTAGAAGTTTTCTTCAGTTCGTATAGAAATGAAAAGTTTCTTATTAAACACGACTTTTGTTGAAGATCCTTTTTTTGTCTTAATTTTTGAGATATTATTTGAAATTAATACTCGACTGTGGCCGAAAGGAGGGTTATGTTATAAGGTATTATAAGTCGAATTGCAATAGCCACTAAGGCGGAGGACATCGTGGAGTACGTGCGCCAGAAGACGAGGTACTCGCCAAAGGTGCAGTTACTGGAGTCGCACCGCAACGTTAACATGAATGCGTTCGTGGTGCGCGTACCGAATTGTTATCTGCTCGTCGTTATGGAAGAAGACTTCTGGCCGCAGGACGTGGTGTTCCGTCGCTTCCGCGCACAGGTACCACAGGACAGCTCAAGAACAAGCTAGTGAAGTACTATTTTATCATAAAAATATGTATGTTTAGGTTAAAGTATTTATCTATGGGCCTGCATCGCCTAAAAAAATAAATAATTAGGCTCGCCCTCTATTAGATGGGACATCAACAAAGCTGGCGAAATGTGGGTACAGGTACATACCTCTGCCTAACCCTTCGAGGAATTCAGGCGTGATGGTATGTTAACACGAATTGATTGTTAACTACTTATACTAACTATTTACACTAGGTATTAAATTGTTACTTTTCATTTTGCTTTTTTTTTTAAACGTTGCCCCACACTAGGAATTTCTCATGTATCGTGGGTGCGTTTACAAACATTTAAACTCACATACACGAACAGCCAGACTCGGAACAACTACTAAATAAAAAATAAAAATTTAAATGACTAACTAACTACATATACAAACAAAAGGACACGTAGGCGTCGAAATAGTCGTCCACATCGCTGTCATGCGGAAACGTGCCCAGAAGACTGGTAGCATCTGCCAGGGTAGCGGGATCGTCCGAAAGGGTTACCGCTGCCCTGGAACATAAAGGGATAAGGAAGGAACACGGGTGGGTTTTAGTCAGTAAGAGTCTGACACTCCCTCCGCTCCACCCAGAGCGGGAGGAGTCATTTGATGATTTCCCATCCTCAAAAAAAAAAAGACTGGTAGCATTGGAACTTTTTATATGTAGACTCGACATAGTTACCTACGGTTTGCGAAAAAGACTTACGATTGCAAAAATTGCATAAAATATGGTATAAACAGTTGTTTTAAAAATACATTATAGAGCATACATGTTCTGCTTACATCATAGCATTCAAATAATATAGGTTACATTACAAAATGTTTCCCGTCAGCAAATTCTTTTATGCTGTAATAATTATTGGTATTCAACCATTTACATAGTTATTTTCTAAACAATCTAAGATCTAAAGTTTTTAAATCACTGGGAATTTTATTATATGTATATCCGACCGAACACACATGGCTAAACAGCTTTTACTATATTTAGCCAGTCTAGAAGAAAAAACGAAAAACTAGAGAAAAAACGTGACTTATGTGAACCTCGCCTTAAATTTCAATTATGTATGACCAATTCAAAACCGCAACCGTCGTCAATTTTGACTCAATCTATTTTATTTTAAACTGTAATTACCGAAATTCGTAAGTAAATAATGGCAGCCCTGAGATTGATTTTAGTAGGCGTCCCTAGTTTGGGTAAACTTGAAATGTGTGAAATAATCGAATCGTACCTTGATTACTTACAAAGTAATTTTAAGTACCTCGCTTTTGATTCTTGTGGGACCTTACAGGCATACTGTACCTACCTAAAGTGTATTTATTTATTTAAACTTTTCGCACAAAAGGTACAAAGGCGGACTTAATTTATTATTATTATTTTATTGTTTATTAGTTATCCGAAGAATAAAAATTCAACAACGACATCTACTCTACGCACACACAACACATGTAAACCTCTGCTGTTGTGTGACCTTACAATAAAACTTACAGGTGCATTGCCAATACATACGTAGGTATACTTAAGTGTAAATCTTGTATAGATAATGCCTTAGGCATTCTCTACCAGTCAACCAAGGGTGGTGAAGAGATTAGATGGCAGGTGCTTTGGTTGAGACGAACAATGACAAAAAAAAATATTAATACTAGGAATACAAATACATAAATAGGCTATATACACAATCATACTATTACTATAATATATACTTATAGTTCACATGGAAACCTTCGATAGTGAACTTGTCATACACACGTTTTTCTTGCCGTGAAAAACTACGGTTTATTCGTCGTGTGCATACACGGTCGTCAGTGTTGTATGGATCACTATGAAAGCTTGTTGACAGACACATTTTTTCTACGACGCGGTTTATACGCCGTGTGTAGGCACGGTTCGTAAGCAGTGTATGTATCTCCATGGAAGCTTGCTGTCAGGTCCGTTTTTTCTACGGCGCGGTTTACAAATCACTATCCATTCTAAGGTTGCCTGGAAGAGATCGCAGTAATGCGATAAGGCCGGCCATTGTATATTCTGTAGTTTCATGTATTTTATTTATGCTTTGTATTTTGGTGGTGTACAATAAAGTATATATAAATAAATACACGGCGTACGGTAAAGAAACCGTGCTGTGTACAAAGGGCCTTACCATTAACAATTTATTAGTGACTAGCTTCTGCCCGCGGCTTCGCCCGCGTGGATGTCGGAAATTATCCCACGGGAACGTGCTAACAGGATAAAATGTATGTGCTTCCCCAGGATGCCATCTATCTCGCGGGCCCTTTGTGGCTAATTACAATAGAAAACCAATTGTGTCTCATTAGTGGTGATTAAGAGGGTACCTATATGATATCTTTACCTAAGTACCTACCTAATTAAAAAAACTCAATAACAGAAAATTAAATACCTACCTACCTAAATAAACCTATTTCTGATGATAACTAATCTAAACTCAATAAATAAGCAAAATCCCTAAAAACTAATATCTATACGAATGACCAATCCTACCTAACAGTATTATAAAATAACCTACGGTCACTACGTACACTATCAAATATACTACCTATACTTTAAAATTAAAATCTATACCTACGACTTATAAAAATAAACCTAAATTACTCTAAAAACTAATAGAAATAAAAAAGGTCGCACTGAAAAACACGGTTTAGAATTGCAAGTAGCAGTTAAAATAAGAACGAACGCTCGCCACTCAAATTCCCGAATAAATTTTAGAATAGGTCCTAGAATCAATTGTATAATTTTATTACTTATCTTTAGTAACGGGTAAATAGGATTAGCTAGTCAGCAGATTTGTGGCGGATTTGTCTGGAAGCGACTTCTTCCGCGTGAATTTTCTTGTTTTAACATAAATATGTCCCTATGACACTCGGCATTACTGTAGCTTCTCATTTGTAAAAGAATTTTCAGAATCTGTGCAGTCTTTCCAAAGTTATCCCTCCCTACATACAAACTCACAAATTTTACCTCTTTATAATACACTAGCGACTCGTGAAATTTCTTGCTCCCTCGGGTTCAAGGGAGCAAGAAATTTCACGAGTCGAACGAATTAATAGGGCCGACGATGCGATGCAACGGGGTGGTTACCCCGTCGCATTGCATCGCCTGCCCTATTAATTTGTTTTCGCTTAGCGTTATTTCCGACCTTTTTTTCTTTTTGCTCGGCTTCTAAGAGTTATAGCGTGATGCTAATCGCCTATAGCCTTCCTCAAGAATCGGGTTATCAAATTCAAAAAGAATTTTTCAAATCCGACAGTTAGTTCCAGAGATTAGCGCTATAGCGTTATCTACAACGCCACATGCGAACAACGCGTCATACTGACGTCACGCAAATCCTGCATCTCGCAAGTAGAGTTTACCGCGCAATTAGCATAGATACAATTTCCCAACATCAATCGTTGGGCAATTGCCCGCCAGACAACACCCGTCTGGTCGGAGGATCCTCCCTTTTCTATGGAGGTTGAGTGAACTTTACACCCTGTTCCTCATGCCTCCATACTCATTTCCCGTTTTTTATTGTATATACTTTTCCGGGATAAAAAGTACCCAGTGTGGTGCCCAGGATATTAAAGAATAATTATACCAAGTTTCATCGTAATCGAACCGGTAGTTTTTGCGTGATGCCTGAACAAACAGACAGACAGACAGACAGACAGACAAAAATTTTTTTAATCACATTTTTGGGTTCGGTGTCGGTCTAGTAACACCCCCTGCCATTTATTTTTTTGATATTTTCAATGTACAGAATTTTCACTTCTACAGATTTATTATAAGTATAGAAGATTAGCTTCTGCCTTTTGTAGACGCTGCGTGCCATCGAGATCAAGAAGATGATCGTTCTGGAAATGTGGTGCTGGAGAAAAATGCTTGGGGTGTCGTGGACCGAGTTTCGTACCAACACCTCTATACGCCAAGAACTCGACATCAAAAAGCATCTATCTATTCTTGTCCAAACGCGTATACTCAAATACTTCGGACACCTCTCGAGGCGTGATGTGAAATAGCCTATAACCTGTCTCAAGAATTGCGCTATCAAAATGACAAAAGATTTTTTTAAATTCAACTCGTAGTTCCAGGTTTTAGTGCGTTCAAACAAATAAACAAACTCTTCAGCTGTATTATATTATATTACGTTAGATTAGCTAGTAGGGAGTATTCTCTCATCGAGAGGAGGCCTGTGTCCCAGCAGTGGGAACATTATAGACTGATTATGGTTATGCTAAGTATAAATTAATGACCTCTCAAGGTAACCTTGAGAGGTCATTAATTCAAATTAATTCAAATCAAAAAGAGCAAGACAACAAGCAAGAATCTAGTTAGAATACAGATAAATACAAAAACCAAAGGACATAAGTGCTGGTTTTTTGATCCGTAGTTAACTCAACCATAAAGATAAAGTAAAAATTGATCAAAAAACACATTTTGCAAAAATTTTACCATTATTTACTATTATTAACAATTGATTGAGTTTAACTACGGATCAAAAAACCGGCCCTTAGGGTTCGAACGATTAAAATTGTAATGTCGTAAAAAAAAAATTGAAATAAGGTGCTCTGGAAATCTAGTTTTATCCTTACAGGAGATATTTTTGAGACTCTTTACACTAAGACTTTCTGAAACAATCCACAAAGCCTTCAAGGGCTTGTGATAGTTCAGTTGAAATTCATATTTTGCCCCCACTTCCCCGCGCCATGTATCACTCTATTCCGCTCGCACTGTCGAACTAATTCAGTTAGGGTGAACTAAACTGTTGATGGACGTAGGCTTGGTAATAAGTGATTAAATTATGATTATATTATTATACGAAATCGATGTCTTCTTTATAGAATAAAATGGAAATATATTGAAAGTTAAATTATTCATTACTGCAATATCACCCAACATTATTATTATTACCCAATGGGATCTTTGTTGTCCAGAAAATAAATAAATAATTATAAATTAGCTAGCAAATTGTCAATTTATAATGTACTTATGAATAATATTTAGCTAATTTACCAAGATAACCTACGTACAGAGGGGCAATTCTCGTAATTTTAAGAACGTTCACAGTCAGCAGGCCAATTCTCGTAATTTAAAACGATCAAAATCTAGTCGCAGTCTCATCTCGGGGAAAAACAAATTTCAAAAACTTGTCAAAACTCAAAATGTAGGGAAATTAGAAGTATTTTTTGACAGATTGAGACTGAGATCAGACTGTGAACGTTCTTAAAATTACGAGAATTGCCCCTCTGATCTCAGTCTCCGTCTGCCAAAAATAACTCAAATTTCCATACATTTTTAACAAGTATTTGACATTGATTGTCGCTGAGATGAGATTGCGACTAGATTTTGAACGTTCTTAAAATTACGAGCTTATAAGCCTTCTGATGTCCAACAAAAGATAGGCGTTTCGGAAATCATCGACTATCTTGCAAAATACGAACGCGCGATGATGAGATCTAATATAGAGTTGTAACAACTCTCAAATTGATCGATCAGTTGACAACTCTCAAATTGGTTATCAAATAGACATGTACTTCTACAAGTACTTTTGACTCTATCGAGATCTGGTCTATTTTGGAGACCTAGTACAGAATGATAATTCCTCTCCTAATTTAAAAATAACTAACTACCCACCTACCCCAATCTCGTTCTGATTACCCTTCATATTTCGATCAGCGGGAATCACATTTTTCGCCAAAAGTCGAATAAATCGCAGAGAAAATGATATTACATTTTTGAGTGACACAAAATAACAAATAGGCAATCGGTAGGAATAAGAGCGAACACAGTCGAGCGTCTCAGGGGCCCCGGGGGCCGCGGGGCCCGGGGCGGGAAATCTTGAGGAAAAACACGTTTTTTTCGCGTTTGGGGGCCCATTAGTCGTCCGATGTGGTCTTCACATATTATTTGTCAGTAATTTTGTAGGCAAGATTGTGAATTTGTGGCCATTATTTCGACTGTCGAGACCTGTCTGGAAAATTGTTTAGTTTGTCTTCTTATTTGGGCCAGTGGGAATAGTTAAGTATTAGTTTAGCAATTGCTTTTTGTAGTTGTAAGCTTCTTTATTAGTTCGAGAAAGTACAAATTAGTAGAGCTTGGAAGTTCATTTCAGACGGCAATAAAGAAAAATATCAGAAATGAATTTCGCGCAAGTACTTGTATGACTTTTTTAATTTATATGTACTTTCTCGGCCTTATTACAAAATATGGTTTATCTTTAGACACAGGTTTCAACAACCCGTAAGGTAGGTATACTAGTAGCGGGATCGTCCGAAAGGGTTACCGCTGCCCTGGAACATAAAGGGCTAAGGAAGGAACACGGGTGGGTTTTAGTCAGTAAGAGTCTGACACTCCCTTCCGCTCCACGCAGAGCGGGAGGGATCAGTAGGTATACTAATCAATTTTAGTAGCGGCTGTTTGAGGTTTTGTGGGACAAATCTAGGTTATGTCTGTTCCAAAAGCATATAGATGAAACTATAAACAAACCCTAAAAATTCGCATCCGCAGGTACGTTTTCTGATCCATTTGTTTATATTTACATTTTCATCACACCGTTTTTGAACATACCACACTTGGCTATTCGTAGACTTTAGCCATCCCTAGCCATTTTTGCACCAAGAAAGAAAGAAAAATCCGTTAAATGGCATTACAGCAAAAAAAAAACCTTAGAACTAGAAATAACAGAAAACAATGCCTTTCGTGCTAAAAAGGGCCTCTGCTCTTATTCAATTATCATAATATGGCTGTAACTAGCAGCGCCCGCATAAGTTTCGATCCCGTGGGAATATCGGGATAACAGTATTCTATGTGTCAAAAATAGCTCTTAAAAATATAAAAAAAGAATACAAAAAAAGGAATAAGGAATAGGAATATAAAAAACAACCGACTTCCAAAAACGACACTACAAAGTGAAAAATAACTTTAATTTCGGAAGTCGGTGTCGTTGGGTTCGCATTTTTGTTGTTTGCCACCGACTTCCGAAATTAAAGTTATTTTTCACTTTGTAGTGTCGTTTTTGGAAGTCGGTTGTTTTTTTTTTGCAAAAAAGTTTTTATTTTTCACTTTTTAGTTGTAATTTTTACCAGTAATTTTGGTTTAAAAACCAAACTATTTAGTAGTTTGGTTTCCATTTTCGATGAAATTTCTATGGGACCATTTGGGAAGTATACCCTTTCCAACAAAAAAAGAATTTTTCAAATCAGTTGGCAAGCGACGGAGTTTTGCGCGAACAAACATTAAAAAAAAAAAATACAAACATCCGAATTGAGAACCTCCTCCTTTTTTAGAAGTCGGTTAATAAAAATAGGATATTTTAAACGTTTTTTTTTTTTAAATACGTTCCCGTAGGATTAATATTCGACCTCCATGCAGGCGAAGTCGCGTGCAAAAGCTATTTCGAAAATAATCGTTTCTAAAACTATACGGCCTTTTGAAGCTAATTTGATAAACAAACTTCAAATTCAATTATAAGATATTTTAATACTTCTGAATAATATTACTAGCTCTCTAGGTATTTAGTTTTATCAACATGCCAAAGAAAATCGTTTTTAGTCTCTATTCATAAAATCTTGATTAAAGGGGCGCTAAGCTCTAAGGGGCAATCCTCGTAATTTAAAGCACGTTTCCAGTCTGATCTCAGTCTCAATCTGACAAAAATAGCTCTTATATCCCTACATTTTTGACATTTGTTTGTCGCCGAGATGAGACTGCGACTAGATTATGAACGTTTTAAAAAAGCGAGGATTTGGCCTTCTTGATATTGGAAAAATTACGTTTGCTTCGTTACAGGAATCGAGCATTTACTTATTTAGCTTTAAAATACTAAGTGGAGACAATGGATGATGAGTCACAGAAAATATTCAAAAAGATTTGATTGATTTTTTTTTTTTTATATGGAAGGATCGTTTCCTCCCGATGTTTTCCTCTTTCATCACTGTTTAGAGAGCAGTGGTGATGAAACAGCGCCTGTATGGGTTCGAACCTATGATCTACAATTCTTCTTATATCCTAGAACCAAAAAAACGAAGACATGTGACATCTACCAAACCGCACTGGGCCCGCGTGGTGGATTACGGCCCACTCCCTCTCACAGAGAGGAGGCGTGTCCCAGCAGAGGGAACAAATCGTAGTACCCATAGAAAAAACGCGTGAATTTGTGTATATATGGAAATACTTATTAATAACTTCCAACAAATTGATATCATCATCACGCATCGTTGAGTCCATTTAAAAAGTACCCTGAAAACGAAAAAAGAACTCCGATAAAAATTTACACGCTCGCCGCTTCATATAAATGTAGGTTATAGGCATATAGTACTATGTGGTCGACCGAACGTGCGTTAATTCATATAACTTAGTCTAGAACGCCACATAAATATTCATTTAGTTCAATTGAGGAATTTATTATTTACAGCTAGCTAGTATATTTCGGCGGCGCTCAATTCGGCGAAATATGGCATCGGGGTAGCAAACTTTAGCTTACTGCTGCATCTGGTAATAACTTTGAATATGGATGAGATGGAACCTTGTCGAAGCAAGGCTCCTATATCTTACTTATTACTAGCAGTGGCTTCTGCTGGTACGCCCGAGGTAGTAAGACCAACCTATTATTGACCATTGCAGGGCAAAAACCTCTTCTCATATAAAAAGGCACGAAAATTGATCACCACGCTTGCTCAAACGGGTTGGCGTTTTTAGACTTATATTAACTATAAGTCCAGGTATCCTCACTGGCCGTCACTGGCTTGGATTTGAATCCACAACCTTATGTCTGAGAGGCGACTACTGGGGTTCTAGACCCCTCACGTAAAAATTGATCGTTGGTTATCAAAATCAACTGTTTCATAGAAAAGTGCTACCTACGCCGCCGTACGGTTGGAATTTTTTGGTGATTATTAATCGGCCCTTCTCAGAGTCAAATAATCCAGTGACAAACCAGCCTTACGTGTAATGTCGATAAGTATCGAATCGATAGTCTAAGAAGAAGAAGAACAACATTGTCATTGGCTTTGTTTTGACAAAAGAACGACACAGGCAACTACAACCTGCATACACACGAGTGACACGTTATCGACAGCAGCGCCGACACGTGTCAACGGCAGAGTCAACTACAACCAGCATACACACGAGGGACACGTTGTCGACGGCTGCCGCCGACACGTGTCGACGACAGCTGAGTCAACTACAATCAGCATACACACGAATGACACGTTGTCGACTACAACCAGTCAACTACAACCAGTATACACACGAGTGACACGTTGTCGACAGCAGCCACCGACACGTGTCAACGACAGAGTCAACTACAACCAACATACACACGAGTGACACGTTGTCGACTACAACCAGTATACACACGAGTGACACGTTGTCGACGGCAGCCGCCGACACGTGTCGACGACAGAGGCAATTACATTCAGCCTACACAAGCGTTGACGACTGTTGACGCGTGTCGGCGGCTGCCGTCGACAGCGTGTCGCTCGTGTGTATGCACACTTAGTGGGATCTGCAAAAATACATCTTTACCACACCTAACTTACTACTATTGGTTAAGAATAACGGTTCGTCTTTCACATAGTAACTGAGCGACACTGAGCTATATCGCATTAGGATTCTAAAATACACCATTAAAATACGATCAGTGCAGTTATGGCTAGGATTTTGTTTGACGACTACGATATAGGGACTGCTAGGGTTGTCAAACGGAAAAACTCACGAGGACTGAGAAAGAGACTCGCAACTAAAAGAGATAGGTACAGGTACAACATTAGAATCTTTAAAAAATAAAAGCAATTGTGTATTTAGGCTACAGAAGGTTCTTCATCACATCTTCTTAGCGTATCGATGGCAATCTACATGGACGAGGCCCAGATTCGTGTTTGACGCCATCACTAGCATCCATCAGTTTCCTCTATTTCGGCGTGCAAGTTTAGAGATATGACCGAACAGGGTGTAAAGTTCACTCATCCTCCATAGAAAAGGGAGGATCCTCCGACCAGACGGGTGCTGTGTCTGGCGGGCAACTGCCCCAAGATTGATGTTGGGAAGTTTGTATATATGCTAATTGCGCGGTAAACTCTGCTTGCGAGATGTAGGATTTACGTGACATCAGTATGACGCGTTGTTCGCATGTGACGTTGTACCTAGATACCGCTACACATACGTAAATATTATTTAGAGAAATTAATTAATGAACTCCCACAAGGTGGACGGACGACCTTGTGAAGGCTGCAGGAACCCGTTGGATGCGAGAAGCACAGAACCGGTCGAAGTGAAGGTGCTTGGGGGAGGCCTATGTCCAACAGTGGACGTCTTTCGGCTGAAATGATTATGTAATTAACTTGAACAATGCATGCGATTAGTAAATTATAATAATTTCAATCAAATTTGGTGTCTAACAATTAATTCATAAATCACATATAGATACCACAATTGGAATAGGTACTAATATCAGTGGTGGCCCAGTGCTAACGGCCGCGACTTACGGATTCTAGGTCGTAGGTTCGAACCCAAGCAGGCACTTTACTTTGTGTAAATTATTTCATCACTGTTGTTCTCAATAAGGGTGAAGGAAAACAACGCGAAGAAACAAGAGGCGGCATGTCCTAAAACCAAAAATTAGAAGACATGTGACATCTACCAACCCACACAGGGCCCGCGTGGTGGATTTCGGCCTACTCCCCTCACAAAGAGGAGGCCTGTGTAGCAGGGGGAACATATTATAGGCTGACTATGCTATTATTCTACGATTGGAAAAGATAAATATACAATCTGTAGTGAAATGGCCTTTTAAATACTTTGATAGTAGTAGTTCTGAATAATGACCTAAATGTAAAAATAGAAATAGAGTCAGTCTATTAAAATACTGGCGACTTTTTACAGAATCGATCGGCTGCCGATCGATTCTGTAAAAATCTCACCGTGAAAACTTAGGTGAAGTGAGCTTAGGGTGAGCTGTCAATAGTGTCAATCCCGAGCATTAGTTGGAATGACAGCTCACTCCACGCTCACTTTACCTAGGTTTTCACGGCGATATGGGTAGAGAATCGCACTGGGCCCTGGGCCGCACGGTTTTTATGACTTTAAAAAAACAACCCTTAAATCAACGGTTTGAGAAGTTTTGAAGTACAAAAATAAATATCATCATCACCTGTCTGCCTTTTCACAACTATGTTGGAGTCGACTTCCAGTCTAACCGGATGTAGCTGAATACCAGTATGGAGTGACTGCCTATCTGACCTCCACAACCCAGTTACTGGATAATACGATACCCCTTGGTAAGACTGGTTATCAGACTTTCGGGCACCTGACGACTCGTAACGACTGTCAAAGATCCAAGATCAACGTATTAACGTGCTTTCCGAGACACGGAGAGGTCTTGGTATGTGAAAATGAAAGCAAGAAAGAATTAAAAATAGTTTATTCCGGACCAACTGCAGCAAGCGTAGCTTAAACTGATCGATCGACCCGTGCGGCCGATATTACTTAGCCACAAGCCAAAATAATTTATATGAAATAAATATATACAGGTATAAAGATATTTCAGCTTACGCAAAAATCATTAAAAGTAGGTTTGTTGTCCACAATTTTTTCGTATAAGAAAATGTCAAAATCTTATGTTTTCCTTGTCCAACATGAAACATGGAAAAATAATTAAAAAACTTTTAATTATTTGCTTAGTTCACGAAAGTCCTAGATGAATAATGAACACGTAATAATTAATGAATGAATATTTGAATGTTACGAGCTAGTAAGAAATGTCAGTACATAATTAGGGCAGTCGCCAATACTTTGAAATATGTCTTCTTATACCTAGCCTTTTGCTAACTATACGAGTAGTTAGGTTGGGTACGAGTATGGAGTATGTAGTTCGGCTTCCACAGGTTTAGCGCATCAGGGATGTTCGCTGAAGCTCACGTGGACTGTTTTTACACCGTGATGCGGAAGCGGTGCGCATCCTTGGTCCGTAGAGTGCGGGGCAGCGCCAACAGCATCCTGTCTATGATAGCGAGCAGGCTTGATTGTGCGTTTGTGAACCACTGCTGCAGGGTTGCGGCTGGGCCTGTCACCGTGCAGCAGTGATGTCACAATCGGTTTTTATAATTTTTTTTTTTTTTAAGATGGGCCCGTAGCTAAATAATAACAGCCGGTCGATCGTCAGGTTGCCACGGTTGGTCTGTGGATGGGTGACCTACCGAGACCCCTCCGTGCCTCGGAAAGCACGTTAAGCTGTTGGTCCCGGCTGTCATTCGTAGATCTTTGACAGTCGTTACGGGTAGTCAGAAGCCCGAAAGTCTCACAACCAGTCTTACCAAGGGGTATCGTATTACCCAGTAACTGGGTTGTGGAGGTCAGATAGACAGTCGCTCCATGTAAAATACTGGTATTCAGCTGCATCCGGTTAGACTGGAAGCCGACCCCAACATAGTTGGGAAAAGGCTAGGCAGATGATGATTTTTGTTTTTTTAAATTTTTTATTTCATTTTTTTTTTTAGCTTCAAATCATATTTTAATAGAACTTTTTTATTTTATTAGAACTTCTTCTGCTTGAATAAAGCACAAAATTTTATAAAATAAAAAAAATACGCAAACTCAAAACTTTCCAGGTAGACAACACAACATCTACCTGGAATATCGTAAAAGGAGAAGATACTTAAATTCACGATACTAACCAAGAAACGAGATACACAATTAAACCATTTTCCTTAATAGAATTCCGTGTATAAATAATTTTAGATTGTTATTCCTCGAAATTAAGGGCCTGACCTGACCGCAAATTGCCTTCACACAGAAAATGAGATAAAGCCATTATATCAATTGAGCTTGTTATCGAAATTGTTAGAAGATATTGCACCAACAACCATGATAGATTATTGTGCAATGAGGTATGGGCTATTTTCATTGATATGTCATAACATCCTGTAAAAATGTGCTTAGTGGAAATGATCCTCCATCTATTAGGGTGCGTAAAGGCCTTTCGACCATTTAAGATAATTATGTACTTGAACAATTATACGGACAAAAAGTTACGACTTGGATGTCATTTATACGCTAGGGTCTCTAAAGACTGCAGTGGCTGCCAAATAGCATTCGCAATTTACTCACTGATACGTTTTTTCTAAAAGTAAGTTCATGTGTTTCTCTAGAGAACGTTTTTTGACACCGTAAAGTCAAACTCATCTCTCATCATTTTCAGGACGGCCTTTACCGCGGCGCATTAAGCCACAGACACGTTACTGTGTCGTGTTGTGTCGTAACTCCGGATACACCAATCAAACGAATCTATTCAGGACTACGTCAAATCACAACGAGTTTTGATTGGCTTACACTGCGTCAGAAGCCATCACCACACGACACAACAAAGTAATATGAATCCGGTTTTTCGCACAGTTTCCTTAGGACTGCTACACACAAGTCCAGCTTGACATAATTCGGCAAATCCAGGCGGAAAAATCGAATATACGTTCGTGAAAAAGCCGTTCGACTTAGCTCGAATTGTGTGTGTAAGCGAGGGTATATGCGGAACGAAGATTGCCGATCGACACGAGCCGAATATGTGCAGTAATTGCTTAGGGTCGTATTTGTTGTCCAATCTACTTCTGAATCGAATGTGAACATGTGTGTTGCCTATAACACATATAACCTGAATTCTTTGTGACAAATATATACAAGGTGGAGACCACTATTCAAAAATACAACACAGAACATAAAATTTTCATTCAATGAGTTTTTCATTTTTATTTTCTTTTCTGTCACAAAATTTTATTAGATTTTGTATGATCGTTTCTAATTAATTTAATTAATTCTCTCAATTTAATGTAACGGACACAAACTTCCCTATGTGTTTCTTATTCCAGCGCATGGCACTCGTGGGTTGCAGCTGAAAATCAGCGTCAGGTGGTGCACCTTGTGTTGTCATCTGACATTATGCTGAGCTGAGGCACTTTTCGCATTATAATCTTTGTTTTCTGTTTTTATAGTTTTAAGGTATATTTAATCGTTCAATAAAATAAACTACGTATTTCTAATGCCGTTCCCAGTCGTGAGTAGTGTTTAAAAAAAAACACTTTTAATTTCGAAGTGGACTGATTTTTTGTGTGTTTTCCAATTGGGACCCGTTCCTGACAGATTGAACGGAGAAGGCTCAGCACGAACAAATGTGGACGAATATGGGGGAGGCCTTTGCCCAGCAAAGGGCCAATACAGGTTAATAGGGGACGAAAGTTTGCCATTTTTACCGATGGGAAATCCTTTCGGGACACGGCTAGTTTAGAAATAAATTATCTATTTCTTACTTAAAAATAAATACTGTTTTCCTAACACTTTTTTCCGAAGCTGGCTTCGAAGGTCCTGAATAATTAAAAAGTTAAAATGGTTTACGTGTTTTGGAAACATAGTTAATGTTATTAAGCTTCCCTTAAAAATATCCTTTATTTTTAAGACCGAATGAATAATTAATGTTTGAAATAGCTGTAGTTTACTAATTAAGTATTTTAATTTCCGACTACAGACAATGTCCTGACTAAATAGCAATATCATAATAATGATTATAATGTCCCCACTGCTGGGACACAGGCCTCCTCTCTTTGAGATGGAGTGGTCTATAATCTACCACGGTACGTTACCGAGTGTGGGTTGGTACTTAATTATGTCACATATCTCCGATTTCTTTTTGCTTGTGGGACATGCCGGTATCCTCACGATGTTTTCCTTCACTTATTTATTTTTCAATAATTCATACAAATACCTTAGAAATAAGTACTTTCAGTATTCCCGAATTATCCAATTTCCGGACAACTTTTTAAATTTTCCTTTCCAAAAATACAAAGAAAATCGGTCCAGGGCCCCAATTCTGTATTATTCCCTGCGAAATCTTACCACGTACAAACCACGTCAATATCGTATCTTGTTATCGGCAACGAATCGAAATGTCAGCCGGACGGACAATATGTATTGTGACAGTTCAAACCACGCCATTGCGTCACAGATTACGTTAGATGTCGTGATTAACTAAGGAATTGACGTGGTTTTGAAGTGAGGAATCGTTAAGTGGTCATAATGAATTAGGGCCTGGTAGTTGCACTCTTGCACTCACCAACGAACAGCATTTCATTTTTATTTATACACCGTGACGATATACATAAACTTCGACCAGATGTTCAGACCATGGAAATAAGCATTTTTCATTGTGGTCACATTAATGAATTCTTATTTTTTGTTAACTTTGATACAAATTAAATACCTTGACGTAAATCACCCGATACGCATGCCTCTTTATCTCTCTATCCGAAGCATTTGATAGATTTATCATTTTAATTGCACTGAGCGGCAATATAGGCCAAATTAAGACCCTTTCTTACTGCATAGCTCAATTAAATTTCATTAAATGAAATACAAATATATTTGTAACGAAGCCGTTTTAAGTACTACTTCCTTGTTAGATTTAATTTGTAAAATGTTGACAACGATGCGGACGAATTTTTGATGCCCTATGATTATTTTGCTTATTTTTTCACATGTACATTTATTATTTTAAATGTTAGCTTTTATAATGTAAATTTGTTAAAGCTATAGAAGCGTGTGCCAAAGTTTATGGATAACGCGAAGAACACAGTGTACAGATTAGAATACAACAATTCAGAACAGTACACCTAATTCAACCTAAATTGAGTAATTACCTGCGGCAAGTGCAGGGCAGCAAGATCTTCCTTTTGTGGGAGCCAATCCGTCTGCAATGGAGGTGATTACGCTAATTTTCACAATACTCGCGCATTGTGGCGGTCATTGGAAGGTCATATCTTCAGCAGAAGTGCATTATCGCCTAATTATTTGAACGTAGAATGCTAATTAGCGGTAGTTCAGTATCGATTGTCTTGTAAAGTTTTGTAGAGCGGTAAGCTCAGGAAAATCTGTTCTCGGGAAAGCATGAACAGCGATATCCTTTGATATCTCCGTCAGTTTTCAAACTCGGTCCTTTGTCAATTCAGGACACATAACTTCGCAGGAGACGCCCTGGACGTCGGGAGTCACCAGCCGACTCCCGGCCATCGCAGGCGCGGGCTTGCGGGCGGCGAGCAAAGGGCAGCTCGCCGCCCGGCAAGGACTAGGCCCGGGTCGACGGCGCGCTGTGTTCCACGCGCACCTCAAAGAGATGTCAGCATGAACTGACGGGGTCCGCTAGGGTCGATGCCTGCTAGGGCCGCGGGTTGTTTGAAAGAGATACTGTGGCCCTTGGTATAGGCAACTGAAGGAACACGGGTGGGTTTTCTTTTTGCCGTCGATATGCTAAGAAAAATAATGAGTTGTCGAGGCTGCCAGAACCTACAGGTTTTCTAATTCTATGTAAGGCGAACTAAAAAACAAACTTCGTCCTGTGTTAATTGCAGTTGAGCACAAATTGTTTTCATCTTACCTCAAGGGCAATTCTCGTAATTTTAAGAACGTTCACAGTCAGTCTCAATCTATCAAAAATACTTCTACTCTTTTCCTACATTTTTCACAAGACATTTGATTGTCGCTGAAATGAGATTGCGACTAGATTTGGAACGTTTTTAATTGGCCTTCTGTTCAAGCCCAATCGTCTTTCTCAAACCCTAACAACCTTCAAAGAAAGTTCCAAAATCACTAAGAAAACGTGACAATGTTAGGGCACACAAACCAAGTTCAAGTACAAGCAACAAACTTAGTTCAGAATCACACGATTACAATGCGCAATCACGTCGTTTCGTCTTTATGCTCCGAAATGCCGCAGTTACTTATGTAAAACGCCTAGCCGTTTATGCCGCGGCCGAATTAAAATTCTGACTGCGACATAGATGTAATGTTTTAAAAAAGTATCTACGTTGCCTGCTGGCCGTTTTTAATATCCTAAATGTACGAAACTGCCACATTTGTAATGACTACTGCGTACTGTAAAAATTTATGACATATTACAGAGTTGCAATTTCATTTTTAGGGTTCCGTACCCGGGTGCCAGCGGGATCCTATTACTAAGGCCGTTTTCCCATCGCCACGTCTACGGGACGTCAACCGGACGTCAACGAGAACGAGATGACGGCGCCGAAGTAGCGATACTTACTACATTTACTATGGCCGCGTGTCCGCTGCACATCCGTTACGGTGACGTCACGCTCGGTACAAATAATCTCGTTTCTCGTTGACGTCCCGTTGCGTTGGCGTTGGCGGGTGGACAAACGGCGTAAAACTGCGCTAACCGTCCGTCTGTCACAGGACTGTATCTTTTGAACCGTTACCGTACTTATTTGAAATTTTCAGAGTATGTACAGTCACGAGCAAAAGTATGTATACACTTGGCTTTATTCAAAAGCGATTTACTCCTTTATTTTATAATGAAATTTTATGTTGTTACGAACATAGCATTTCCGAACCCATGGGTATTTTTTATTTCAACGTTGCATTCTTTATTTCACGAAAAATTGCAATTGAATGTTGCTGAGTGTTGACATATTGGTGCTCGTGACTGTACTATGGCCGCTATGACAGCAAATAACAAAAATAGACAAAGTTTAAAATTGAAGGAAAGAAAGAAACGTATTTTCTGGCGTTTTTTGCTCGATCTTTTACCAAAGTATTTTATTATTAATATGTAGCGTCAAATTGTACGATGGCACCTTTCGTGTGTGAGTCCGACTCGCTCTTGGCCTACTTACAACATATTTTGTGAGTTCAAGACGGAAAATAGTCTCTGAAATTTTCTTCAAAATGGTACTAACGTTTTATAGCTCCTTGACAAAGTCAGACATACTATAACCACAGATTTCTACGACAAAATTATTATAGCGAGAACCATTCGCTCGACTTAAAATAAAAACAACTTATCACCTATTATTGAGCAAATATAAATTCTTCGACAAAAATTCGAAGGCATGTGACTACCAACCCGCACTGGGCCTGCGTGGTGGATTACGGCCCACTCCTTCTCACAGAGAAGAGGCATATGTCCCAGCAGTAGGATGATTATAATCTGATTATGCTATGCAAGCTGCTGCTGCTGGGGAGTTGGCTGCGCCACTTCTTCGTTCCAGGTAAAACACTAGGAAATAATGAAGGGCGGGCGTTTTGGGGGACTGTCTTATATAATTTTTACGTTCGAAAGCTACATCTACAGATTTCTACCACAAAATTTTTATGGCGAGAACCATTTGCTCGACGTGAAATAAAAACAAATTATCACTTATTCCGATTACTCAGCCTTTATAAATTCTTCGACTGTACCGGTACTGTACGGGGCAAAATATGTGAAAAAAGAAGTCTATTTAACAATGAATGGAAATGGGCTGAATTGAGAGGTTGCGGAAGCCATCTTCTATATCTATACTAATCTTTACTAATAATAAAGCTGAAGAGTTTCTTTGTATGTTTGTTTGAACGCGCTTATCTCTGGAACTACCGGTCTGATTTGTAAAAATGTTTTTGAATTTGATAGCCCGATTCTTGGGGAAGGCTATGTACTATTTAACATCACGCTATAACCTTTAGGAGCCGTGCAAAATGATAGGAAGAACGCTAACCGAGAATGAACTGATTGCGAGGGATTTGACATTTTAAAAATAACTAGAAAGAAAGAAAGAAAAGAAACTGTTGAAAAAAATGATTTATGTACTAAATAAACAGGGTCAAATTAAATTAGCTAGCGAAACTCCGCAGCCATGATTGATAGGATCGGTATCTAAACATAATAAAACAAAAACAATAATTAATTTGATCAAACACTTTAAGTATTATTAACTTGAAAAATCAGTTTAAAAGATCAGTTATTTTGGGTAAACATCAAAGACGTGATATCGATATCTACGATAAAACACGTTTTTTCAATTCATACTTCAAGTAATAACACTACCTTCGGTCGTTGACCCCTAAGAAACAAACATCAAATCTTTTATATTTTTATTGGATCGTGTTTACAGTTTAGATATTAATGCAGGCAGGGACATCGACGCGCAAACTGTAACCATGGATTCAGCACATGAGTTTAGACCCCATAGTGTCGAAATTTTTCGTCGGTTATTAAAAAAAAAATTGCTGTTCCATACATTTTGACCGCGTAGGTATTGCACTTGTTTATGGAACAGAAGATTTTTTTATAATAACCGATGAAAAATTTCGACGCTATGGCTGGGAGAGCAATACTACTTTCGACCCTTTCGCAAGGATATGGGAATCTTTAGGAGTAATTAGGAATGATAGGTCAAGGTGGGGATTATACGGTCTAAACTCATGTGCTGAATCCATGGTTATAGTTTGCGCGTCGATGTCCCTGCCACCCTGTATAAAACTTATTGACATTCTAATGATGGACCCTTTTTTTAATTAACATAACATCACGACTGAATTCCCTGAAGGGTTAGGCACAGGTGCACCCACAATGCAGCAGTGAAGTGTATTTTTTTTTTTATGAATGCACCTCTAAAATCTTTTGCGTTTGTAATGTATTTTTTTTTATTATTTTTTTATTAGAGAGCCTCTTTTTTATGTGTTGCGATAGCGGCTGGCGAGTGCTGCATCCAAGTTGCGCACAGTTACATGGCTATTTAGTATTTTTAGGACTCTAAAGTACAATAAGAAGTTAGCTTATACCTACTGGTTATTATAGCTTGGTGTGTAGCCGTGTGTACTTAGTAGATGACTCTGACAAAAATACTTAGGTAAAGTCAGGGGAATTATTTTTTAAGAAAATTGACTACCAACTAAATGTATATTCAAATCACAACAGGCAAAATGGCGTAGTGATTCGATTTGCTTGATAATTAATTTACATGACAACGTACATATTTTAGAATTATTGAAAAATTTTATATAAGAATTGTAAAACAACGCCAGAATGAAAACAGTTATCTTTACATTCATTTTTACATTTAAAATCCCAAAGAAAAAAAACCTTCACACATTGATATCTATAAATTTTCAGGAAAATCTACCGCAAAACCCACAAAAACTAACAAGACAAGAATATTTCTCGCCAAAAAACAAGAGCAAAGCCCTCAGAGCAAAATGGCAATATACATAACAAAACAAGTACCCCATTCCAGAAACTTCTGACACAAATATTCCCGAACGAAATATTCTTTCGCGGAGTTCAAAGAAATTAGGTATTCTCTGTAAACTGCGCAAGATATATTTGTACTCATGTGTTCAGGGCATTAACATTCAGAAAACGCGCCTTCGCACAAAGTACTGCTGTCTTTTAAAAGGACTACACCTATTTATCACTCTTTATATTATGGACAGTCAACAAAAGAGATAAGTAACCAGGGTCGTCGGATATAGTTGAAATTTAGTAAGAAACCGATGGATATTTTCGAATAAAATTTAATTTAATTAATAGAAAACAAACAGTTCATTTATCAAATTAAATTTCATTCGAAAACATCCATCGGTTTCTTACCAAACTTTAAATATATCCGACGACCCTGATTACTTATCTCCTTTGGTGACTGTACCTAAGCCGCTTTAGGTACAAATGTGAAATACTAAAGCAATAAAAATTAAATTAGCTAGCGAAACTCCGCAGACGTGAGAGATATCGATATCTAAACACGATAAAACAAAAAAAAACTTTAAAAAATCTTTTTGTTGGATTTTGAAGTAGGAATGAGTTGAGAAAATTAGCTTCTTTTTTGTTTTTTCGCTGAATTTTGAACTAGACACGGCAGTTTATTTACCTAACTAGCGCTTTCTTTTGCTTCGAGTAGAGTTTGTAACATTTAGAGCGTTGGATTGAAATATTTTTATTTTTGTATGAAAGTCTAATGAATTATTAAAATTTATAAAATAAAAGTTGTTGTTTATGATGTTAGTAATAGATAAAAGAGATAAAATAGTCCTGAGAGGTTGTTAATGTTTTACCAATAACCCTGTATATAAAAACAAGGTGCCAATATACAAAATGAAATATAAAAGCAAAATATACTTAAAGAAATAAAGTGACACTATTACATACTTTAAATCAAATATCTAATGAAAAAAATGCGGTGTGGGTCTCCAGATTGCATTAAATGAGAGTCCAGCTCAGCATGTGTCAGTTAAATACACCTGACGCTGATATTCTGCTGGATCCCTGCAGTGACATACGATTTCATTACCACTGCTCTCAAAAACGGGGAAGGTAAGCATGTGATAAATATCTATTGAAGATAATTCATTTCTGTTCAGTTAGTATTTTGATATGAATATTTTTATTTAGAAGTTTGTGATCCAAGGGCGTTAAATGTTAGAATTTGTAGTTTAATGTCTCGAAGTCTGTACCGTGATAAATATAATATCTATTTATGGTCTATTATGCACGAAATACTTTAAGAGAAACATCTTTAGGTGCCAGAGAAGACATAGCTAGGATTAAAAAAATATATATATTATACTCGTATAAACGTTTTTTTTTTTTAATGTATTTTTTATAATTTTAAAATTGCTTGAGACATTTAGGTTAAATGCCTTTAATCCGCTCCAATGGCAGTAAGTCCTACGTAGAAGCTAGCGTAATGGATTTAAAAGAATAAGTAAGAGCCAGTATTTGTATGTCTTTAAAAATTATATATTTATAATTATTATATAATATATTTAATTTATTTTAAAAATATACTTGAATAATATTTTGTATCATTTTTATGGCTTCTTTACCCATCTATAGGTCGATCATCGGCCTAGCCTTTTCCCAATTATGTTGGGGTCAGCTTCCAATCTAACCGGATGCAGCTGAATACCAGTATTTTACATGGAGCGACTGCCTATCTGATCTCTACAACCCAGTTACTAGTTAGTTGGGTAATACGATACCTACCCCTTTACCCACCTACAGGTTAACTCTTAAAATATTTCGTGTACGACTACGATACACCTTATATTATATAAATATTTATATCTCGGAGCATTAAATAGTCAAATATAAAATGTTTTTCATTTGCCACTGGGCCGCTTTTATCTCTTTTGCTGGGTTTCAATTTCTATATATTCAATTTATTCAAAAAAGCTCGAAATATATTTGAAGTTTTATCTCTCTATACACGACTGGTGCTAAAAATTCAATCCGACTCGAAAATCTCGTAAAATCTGCGAGAGAAATAACTAGGGACCTTTTGGTGTACAGGTTGAGCTCGTGAAAATATTTGCTGAATATATACTTACATGAACTTACGCCTTCTTCCCATGGGGGGTAGGCAGAAACTAGAACGCCACCTGCTACGACCCTAACATACTCTTTTTGCTTTTTTTTTACGTTCATACATCTGCATAATAATTGCGTAACACACCACCAATCACAATCTGAATAATCAATTTGAAGGATATTGCTAATTTATCCTACTATACCTAAATGTTAAAGTTTGTATGGATGGATGTTCGTTACTCTTTCACGCAAAAATTTCTAGACGGATTTGGATGAAATTTGGCACACATATAGTTTATAACCAGGATTAACATATAAGATACTTTTTATCCCGATATTCCCACGGGATAGACACGTATGTGGATGAAACCGTGGGGCACAGCTAGTTGCTTCATATGTTCGAAAAACATGTCTGCTCAACAACGTAAATAACGCAATGAATGTTGTTGAACTGTCTAAATTAAAGCCATTCCTACTGTTAGTGTGTTACGCAATCATCCCACGTTGTTCATACACGCACCCCGGTTGTTAGTACTACACACCTGATATTACTGAATAAAATCACCAATAAGGTAAGTATTTGCGTTTCCACTCACATCTGCCTTGTACCTTTTGTTAATCGCCTTCCATTGATCCTCACAGCATGAGCGGGAATATTTGCAAAGCATTCGATATCTAGGTACAGACGCCAGCAGGTCAAGCTACCCAAAACTGTCAAATTTTCCCAATCAACCTTGAAGCTTAATGCGATAAAGCTGAAAATCGAATAAAGAAATTTGTTAAAAAGAAGTTTGTACTTTATTCCCAGGTTATTCTCAAAGCAATTTTACAATGAAGATAGTTCCAAGTCTTCTCATATTGTAAGTTAAACTGCCGGTACCGTAATAGAAAATATACCACGCAACAAACTTGTGGAGATTCAGTTAGCCCAGCATTGTGTGACTACAATACAGACTCCTACTAACAGAGAACCAGGTTTTATTATAAAACTTTTTTTCTGTTACACAAGTTGAAACATTAAAACAAAAACTTGTATAATAATACCCTGACAATAACTATTGCGCATCTCCTCCAGGTGGCGCATCATTAATTCAGATCTCGGAATCTAATAAAACCTGCTGCCTTTCCGGCATTAACTTACCGTTATATAGGTACTAGCTTCTGCACGCGACTTTGTCCGACACACCCCTTCGCATCATTTTCCACGCGCTATACCACTTCGTTTTCGCTTAACGTTCTTTCTGACTTTTTTCTCAGCTCCTTAAGGCCCTAGCGTGATGTTAAATAGACTATAGCCTTCCTTAAGAAATGGGCTATCAGATGCAAAAAGAATTTTTCAAAGACGTCAAAGTCATTTAGAATATGCTTCTCAAAGGAACCCGCGTTATGGCGTGCACATCGATCGCATAGAGGGTGTGCAAAAAAGATTTGTTAGGTTTCTGTGTTATCGTTTGCGGATACCATATTATCACAGTTGTGACTATTTGGATCTTTGCAGGAAATTTCACCTACAACCCCTTAGTAGCCGTCATCGATTAGTAGATTGCACATCTTTGCTCAAAATTGTATCCAATGAGGTGGATTGTCCGCAGCTTCTACGTAAGCTGTATTTTAATATTCCCCAGCGACTATTCAGGTTTAATACACCTATCGCTATTCCATTATCTTCTTCCAACTACAGGCAAAACTCATTTTTAGTGCGAGCGAGTAAAGACTTTAATGACATATGCAAGCAGTTCTCTTTTGACTTGTTTTTTTTCAACGAAAGGCTCAAGCGTACGCAATAGGCTGAACCTTGATTTCTTCAAAATTATTTTTTAGTGTTAATTTAGTTCTGGTACTTATTTTATTTAATTTTAGTGTAGTTTATTTCTTATGTTTTGGCGGTACCGATTTGATGGTTGGTGCGCTTATGTTCTTGATAATTTGTCGTGTATAAGATCTCTTACTGTATTATTGTATAGCTAGCCGTGAAAACCTATAATTGGCTTCATGTTTCTTATTCCAGTATATTTATTGTATTTATGTAAAGCTATTGGTTTTCCATGAGATAAATAAATAAATCCGATTGATAGTTCCAGATATTAGCGCGTTCAAACAATCACACAAAAAAACCAAGCAAACTCTTCAGCTTTGTTATAGTACATAGTATAGAAGATTAATATTAAACTCACATATTATAAAGAATAACATACATACCTGACTGAAAGCCGACTCCTACATAATTGGGTTTTTTTTTTTTTAATCGGACTGTATTTCCAAACATTAGCGCGTTCAAACAAACAGACTCATCATCATCATCTACCTAACCCTTTCCCAACTATGTTGGTGTCCAGTCTAACTGGATGCAGCTGAATACCAGTATTTTACATAAAGCGACTGCCTATATGACCTCCACAACCCAGTTACTGTGTAATACGATATCCCTTGGTAAGACCGGTTCTCAGATTTCCAGGCTTCTGACGACCCGTAACGACTGTCAATGATCCACGTATGACAGCTGGGACCAACGGCTTAACAAACATCACAAACAAACAAACTCTTCAGTTTTATTATTAGTATAGATAGATAAATTGGTAAAATAGGTTTGTAAAGCTGTCGGGGTCTCATTTTATCAGGGTATTCTTCCCAGATGTCCCCGTAGGAATTCCCGAAGACATCGTTACTATAGCACTTCATTCATTACCGCCACCCCTCTTTTGTTTTTGAGCTCCACACCGATGTATAGGATATAGAAGCGATAAAGTTCAGCAGTGTTCGGTCAGTTGGCAGTTGGAATATTAAATGAAGATAGAAGTTTGTTAACTTAAATGGGTTTCACATTATGAGCTAACTTACTACTGTTCTTCTTGAGTTGGTTCTAGAGAGAACTGCAACTTCTACCCGCTTTCTCACGAGTTTTTTTATGAGTGACTACGAAGTGAGTTTTTATGAAAGAATATCAAATCGCGATACCATATCTGGTAGTTTAGTTTTACTTGTGTATAACCAATATGATAAAGCTGAAGAGTTGGTTTGTTTTTTAGGGTTCCGTAGCTAAATGGCAAAAAACGGAACCCTTATGGATTCGTCATGTCTGTCTGTCTGTCCGTCCGTATGTCACAGCCACTTTTTTCCGAAACTATAAGAACTATACTGTTGAAAGTTGGTAAGTAGATGTATTCTGTGAACCGCATTAAGATTTTCACACAAAAATAGAAAAAAAAAAACAATAGATTTTGGGGGTTCCCCATACTTAGAACTGAAACTTTTTTTTTTTATCATACCCATACGTCTGGGGTATCTATGGATAGGTCTTCAAAACTGAATAGTTTGTGATGTACATTACCATGTAAACTTTCACCGAAAATTGGTTTGAACGAGATCTAGTAAGTAGTTTTTTTTAATACGTCATAAATCGTAAACCACAATTTACCTTTCATTCAATCAACTCAACGGAACCCTTCATGGGCGAGTCCGACTCGCACTTGGCCACTTTTTTTTTAAATTAAACCCACTTGTCTCTGGAACAGCAATGACAAATGACGATTGGCAATGGTTGGCTTAACATCACGCTATGACCCTTAAGCATAATCAGCCTGTAATGTTCCCACTGCTGGGACACAGGCCTCCTCTCGGTGAGAAAGAGTAGGCCGTAATCCACCACGCGGGCCCAGTGCGGATTGCCTCACATGTCTCCGAATTTTTGGGTCTAGGCCTTTCTCACGATGTTTTTCTTCACAGTTTAGAGAGCAGTGCTTGTTGGCACGAAATAACGCGACTAAATGTGCGAATAAATGTTGCGACGCTGTGGGTCGGGGGCCGATTATAAATTAAACGACGGGAGACAACCGCGGGGCTCAGCTAGTTTCATATAGAGACGAAGTTTTCAACCTTGAGTAAGTAAAACAAAGCATCATAAAGGCTATTACATACATTTCAGCTACTTTTACAGGCGAAGACACACGGTACACCACTTTGAATCGCGACAGACGATCGTAAATCGCAATCTTACAGTAAAAACATATTTTATTATATTTTTTATGAGTTTGTATTATTTTAAAAATTGCTGTACATAAATCTGAAAGAATACTGGCGACTTCTGGCGGAATATCGCACAGCTGATCGCCTGAAAATAAACTATATACTTTTTTTGGAACAAAGTTTCTTTCGATTTTGCACACTATAATTTTCCCAATGCTGGGACGCAGGGATATAATCTACCAAAAAGGCTCTTACGCTGAGATAGGAACCTTTTTGGCCTCACACCGGTCTTTTTTTTACTTTTTGTATATCTTTTTTGTGTCCCAAATAAAAAAGTTTTCTATCTTTCTTTTACCACGCGGGCCCAGTGCGGGTTGGTAGACGTCACATGTCTCCGAATGTTTGGTTCTAGGACATGCCGGTTTCCTCACGATGTTTTCCTTCACCGTTACTAGACTATTCTCAATAGTCTAGAAGGACATAATTATAACGTTTTATTACAAAACGAGTTCTAACTTTAGGCCTAGTCCAAACCTGCGAGACAGTTACTATATTTTAAACTTTATTTTGACAAATGTAAAGTTCTTAATGCCAAATTGACAAAGAAAACTCGGGTTTAACGTCAGTTTTTGTAATAAGAATGTATCATTCAATCATTTTTGACCGTATAAGGAACACGCCAAAACCAAGATCACAGACATTACCCAGAAAACTGCTTAACTTAAATGGGACTGGGCCGAACATGTCTACCGCATGTCAAATGACAATTGAGCTAAGAGAACCACCGATTGGGTCCCACTAAATGCACGACCAGCACTACAAGTTGCGTTACACACAAAAGTTGTGGATGTTTAATAAGAAATGCACACACTACGAAATCAATAAAATAATTCTAATAAGTCTTTAGCGATATAATTACAACTAAAAACAAAGGCCTATTTAAATAATATAATAATAATATTTTATATTTATTAAATACTCTGACTCCTAAACTATGTGTGAATAAGTTCTTGTGACTCAGGAGTCAGTAACTACATCCCTTTTACAATACTTATAGGCGCATCTAGGGTTGTCAACCCTACTATATAATATAATTTTTCCATACATATTAGATAACCTTAAAAGTTTTAACGTTCTTTTTTTTATTGTGTTCATGATTTTGTTAGATTTATAATATTCTTTTATATTGTTTGTATTTCCTGTGCGTGTCCCGAATTAAATATGTTTCTTGCTTTTTCTAGAGGCTTACTTAAATACTATATTTAAAAAAATATACAGAAGGTGAAACTACTATATTTTCATTTCAATACAAAATTACGGGATGTTTATGAATTTAAAAAAGTTATGAGATTTTATAAAAGATAAAAACCCGTTAATAAAGGCTCAATGTACCAAAATAATAAGCATATAAAATATATAATATTTTTAAAACATTTTTTTTTCTGCCGTCTACTATATTTTTACAAGCAATGGCGATAAAAAAAAAAGCTAACAACCCTAGGCACAACACACCCTAAGCCTCAGGGGAAAAGTAAGTGGACATGCAGTCACCCGAACATCATTAATAAAAGTATCCTTCCATGGCGAGAGGCCGAGGACTAAATTCCCATCAATCTTGGCATTGAGCAAGATATGAACGACCCTTAATCCAGGATCCGTTATCGAGTATTCTCTGGAGACTTATAGTTTAAACTTAGCTGGGAAAAGCGGATATAGACTGTCAGGATCTCCATCACTCTTCATAGTCAGGTTGTAGTACTAAGTATTTTTGTACAGGACAATTTAAAGGAGTATCAAATTTCTTGTATTCTTGTTAAGCTCAGGGGCTGTGGTGGTCTAGTAGAGCAGTGGTGGCCCCGACTTACGCGTCGACTTAGGTCGTGGTGATCGAACCCAGGCATGCACATTACTTTATGTAATTTATTTCTACACCACTGCTTTCAAATCGGTGAAGGAAAACATCGTGAGGAAACCGGCATGTGCTAGAACAAAAAATTGGAAGATATGTGACATCTACCAACCCGCACTGGGCCGCGTGGTGGATTACGGCCCACTTTGTTTCACAGAGAGGAGGCCTGTGTCCCAGCAGTGGGAACGTTATAGCGTTACCGCGGGCAATTTTTGTCGCGCAATGGATTTTCAACTCACTGCTTAGCACCGAGAGATGAAAATCCAATAGTGTATTTTTTGACGCGCTAGGATACACTTTGTTTGATTCTTAATGCTCGGTTTAACACCTAGAGTTGAAATTCCAGTACGCGATAAAAAGTCGCCGGGGTATAAAATTGCCCCGTGCGAATCTGGGCTAACTCGTTCAATAGCTTGTGTCAACTTGTGGGTAGGTAATAGAATTTGGAGTGTCTAACGTCACTAGTTCAACGGATGGGATTCGACCTCTTGACGTCTTACTTAAAGCGAAAGAGCCAGGGTTGCCTCCGAAATTACGAGTGTAAAAAGACGCTTAACGAAGCCGAGAGTCACTTGTACTCCCGGTCATTATAATCATTTTTTTTTGTACCTGACTATACCTGGGAACCTTCTGGTTACGGAGTTATTGAAGGTCAAAATTTCAACTTTTACTGATGTTTTTTTACGATAGCTAGTTTTTAATGTTATAACACAACTTTCAATTTAATAACCCCACGATTCCTGTACCGTTCCTTGCACCCATAAGCACAGTGTTTTGCGTGCGTTACATTGCGCACTACAAAAATAGAAGTCGTTTTCCAGCAATTATTTTTGTGCAATGTTATTTAGTTTGATGTACGGGATGCGTAGTTGACTTTTTACACCCTATATTTTTTTTACGTTTCTGCTTTTTGCACCCTGATTTCGTAACATACTATCAATCTCACGCGTTTTAGATCTAAGATTATAAATGAGGGGAAGTCTGCAGACATTAAAACCAAATAATATTTGGTAAATGTTAAAGTCGATGAGAGTATTCTTTCTACTACTTAGATTTTAGCTAGAGTTTTTGTTCTCTTGTTGCTTTTGTTTTCTTTTATTGTTGTTATTTTTATTATTTTTTTGTAGCGTGAATGCTGTGTTTTTTTTTTCTTCACTGTTGTTGTGAATGCTGTGCACGTCTATAATTGACGTAAACACTAGTTCATGTCTCTGTTCTATGTTATTTGTAAATGTTTGTGTTTGTGTTGTTGATGTGCCTTAATAAATAAATAAATCTCAATCTGTATCATTTTGAAAGATATTGCTAATCAATTGCTTCATAATGTTCGAAAAGTTTGTCTGCTCAGCAACGTAAATAACGCAACGAATGTGGTTGAACTGTCAAAATGAAACCCCATTGCTACTAATGGTGTGTTATGCAATTACCCCACAGGATGTAGTGAGACAAATGTAAAAGAGTATGCGTAGCCCGCGAAATTCAAGTTTTGTTACGTTTTTTGCAATTTGCTGGTCAGTACTAAGTTGTACGTTGATCAAAATACGATTCGCGACCGCAACAAATTCCTGTATATTTACAGAATTACGCGAAAACCAAACAGCAAATAAATAACTTATTTTTTTTATTGCTAAATGACTCTTGGCCTCGACCACGCCTGATGGAAAGCGATGGATGAGGTCTATGATGGTACGAGCGTGCCCAGAAGATGCCTGTTCGCTCTTGGTTTGAAGGCAAACGGATTAAATGTGGGGGGAACAGAGATGCCGGCAGAGAGTTCCACACTTTGGTTGTGCGCATAATAAACGTAAATTGACAGAATTAGTGCCTAGCTAATAACTAGTAGATTCATACGATAATCTTCTCTTAAAGTAATTAAAACTATCTAACTAAGAGAAACGTGTATTTAAGTTATTATACTGTAAATCTTGTAGGGGATTAACCTCTCGCCTGTAACGCTCAATAGGTAGATAGGTAAGGTCTATTCAAATTTACGTTTTCAATTGATGTTATTACAAGTTAAACAAATATCAACTTTATTTCTACAATTATTATGTTGATTTCAGAGTGACTACAATTATTTAAAAAGTCTTAAAAATGTTTGAAGTTGTATCGTAAACTGAACTTCATTGTGCAGGAATTAAAGTATTTTTTCTAATAACTCGTATTTGTTTACACGTTTGGCAAATAATTGGCGAACGCAGATTAGTCCAATTTTCTTGGCAAACTACAAGGGAAGGTAAGTTAGGGAACGGGAACAGTTTCAAATAAGATTAACTGAAAACTATGAAGGATTTATCTTGATAATCATGTGGGTATGATCTATGGCAGTGTTTCCCATAGTGTTTTTCCACGGTCCGGTAATTTTCATACTGCCCGTTCGTGACCCACTCAATAGTTTTAACCCCCTTCCGGGGGCTGGTTATTACGACACACGCGTTACAATTAAAAACGTTTTTACTATAACTTTTCTAACTATATTTCGGTATCGGCTATTTAGTCGGAAGTATGGAGATACTTATTTTACAAGCTTTTATTTAACTTGCGATGTACATAATTTATGTATGTTTGTTCGGGTGGACTCTTGCAACTCAATTTTGAAGCAGATATCTTTAACCGATTGAGCTGAAATTTTGCGTGCATGTTTAAATCGGATGACAATGCAAAATTATTATGACATGGAGCTGATCTGATGATGGTACCGGAAGGTGGCCATAGGAACTCGGTAGTTAAACAACACAACCCCATCGAATTTGGACTCGTTTGATCCGTCTTGACGAGTACAATAAAATAAATAAATAAAAGCGTGTTACATTGTGTTCTAAATGTTCTTTAATGTTCCATCAAAATTTAACACGCTTTTATTTATTTCTTATCAGGTTTAAATTATTTTTAACTTTTTAGTCCTTTTTATTAATAATAATAAAAGCTTGTTTTTAAAAAGTTTTTTTTTTCTTTTAACTTTTTACCAAAGGATTCAAATTCGCTGCAAATGATGAAAGTTTTATCCTGAGGTCTGGTTTCACTTCAAGACTGCTTCTATACCTATTTAATTTTAAGGTAAGTTTGAAAACCCAGCTTCACATCACATTAGGGGCTGATATTTCCAACGTCAGATAATTTTATGCGAATAATAATTTTGCATTTTTGACAGTTCTTCCATACAGAATCTGTCAGACGTCAATTTTATTGTTCAAATAAAAAAAATATCTGTCGATTGAAAAATCAGCAATAAGTCAGCAGTCAGCAGTAGACCGTGCGACAGATAAAAAGATTAAATACTTACACTCTTTTGTAGGTATACCAAAATAACACAGCACACACGCGTAACGCAGCTCTTTAATTCTCTTTACATCACTTAATTTAATAACCGACCAGCATACACTTAATATGTCAGCAAAATTATAATGTTCTCCATCAGTGAAATTATAATCAAATAGCACTAACTTCTGTCCGTGACTACGTCCGCGTGTAACTTATTTTAACACAAAATATGTCCTATGACACTCGGTAATACTGTAGCTTCCCATTAGTGAACTAATTTTCAGAATTGGATCAGTACTTCCGAAGATTACCACCTACATATAAACTCACAAATTTTTCCTCTATAAAATATTGGCTAGATGACCAAGACAGTACCACAAGGGTCGAGAGGAGGTATGTTCTTTAATGTTCCATCAAAATTTAACACGCTTTTATTTATTTCTTATCAAGTTTAAATTATTTTAAACTGTTTTAGACCTTTTTATTTATTAATAAGCTTGTTTTTAATTTTTTTTTCTTTTAATTTTTTTTTTAACTTTTTGTATTTATGATGCGAGATTGACTACGGCGTAGTTCGTAGCGCGTAGCAGTGTTCTTCCATTATATGCGTTTACTACACTTAAGCTACCTGTTCATCTTTAGTCCCTGTTTACCATGTAGCACGAAAGTACTCGTCAAGACGATACGAGCCCAAACTCGATGGGGTTATGTCGTTTAATTACCGAGTTCCTATGGCCATCTTCCAGCTCCATCATCAGACCCTGGTTACCATCTAGCATGAAAGTACTCGTCAAGACGAATCATACGAGCCCAAACTCGATGGGGTTATGTCGTTTAATTACCGAGTTCCTATGGCCATCTTCCAGCACCATCATCAGACCCTGATTACCATCTAGCACCAAAGTTCTCATCAAGACGGATCAAACGAGTCCAAACTCGATGGGGTTGTGTGGTTAAACTACCGAGTTCCTATGGCCACCTTCCGGTTCCATCATCAGATCAGCTCCATGTCATATTAATTTTGCATTGTCATCCGACTTACATATGCATGCAAAATTTCAGCTCAATCGGTTGAAGATATCTGCTTCAAAATTGAGTTGCAAGAGTCCACCTGAACAAACATACTGTTACGCGCCACAATTAATGCCTGATACACGGTGACATTAGTTACCACTGGCGACATCTATTGTGGATTGGCAGAACTAACTGGCGCCATCTATTATGGAATAGTAAAACTAATAGTCACGCCATCCGTCAGCGCCATCTATTGACGAGTAGATATGACGAAGCTAGAACTTACTAGAACTATCGACATGTAGTCTGTCGGGGCCGGTATGTACTCGAACATTCTAGACGGTTCTACAATAGAAGGTTCTGGAACTATCTGCGGCACTATATAAGGCCGGGAATAGCCGCGAGCAGTCAGACTTATTTCTGCTACAGATGCGAATACATCGAAAGCGATCTTCAAGTGCGATTTAAGAGCGATTGTGTTTTATAATTAGTGCGTTTCGAGTTGTTGTTAGTGTTGATTAATTAAAGTGTAACTTTTGGTAATTTTTATCGGCATTTTTAATTGTCACGAACCCGAAGCTCGTAACAATTGGTGTCAGAAGCAAGGATTAAAATCATGCCGATTTTACCTAAAGACGACACGGAGGGTATCCGTACCCGGAGTCAACGCCAACAGGAGACGGACCAGAGGCGTTTTGGTGGAGCTGCGCCGCAGAGGTCGGAGGGCCAGCTACCAACCACGGAGGCCGACCCGTCCGCAGCAGCTCCAGCATCATCAGCACCAGATTTTGCTGCTCTGATGATGATGCTGCAGGAGCAGGCCCGCCGACAGGAGGAACAGGCTCGCCGACAGGAGGAACAGGCTCGTCGGTTGGAAGAACAGCTCCAGCGGGACAAGGAGGAACAGGCCCGCCGACAGGAGGAACAGGCTCGCCGACAGGAGGAACAGGCTCGCCGACAGGAGGAACAGGGTCGTCGGTTGGAAGAACAGCTACAGCACGATAAGGAGGAGCAAGCGCGCCGCCAGGAGGAGCAAGCGCGCCGCCAGGAAGAGCAGATGCTCCTTATGAAGGACCTTCACGCTACCTTCGGGAAAGACATGAAGGAGATGAAGGATAAGGTTGCTCAATGTGACAACCGCCTGACGGAAGCTGAAATCCGGATCGACTAAGTGAATGACCGGGTTGACAACGTGGTGGCTGACGTGAAGAAAACCGTGATGGCTGACGTAAAGAAAACGCTGGATTACCTTAAACTTGGGGATGGAATCGCAGCTCCCGTAGCTACAACACCTTCGCTACGTGGATTCAAAGTGCCACCGTTCGACGGAACTTCTTCCTGGTCGGCCTACAAAATCCTGTTTGAGGCTGTCATGAAGGCGAATGGTTGGAATAATAGTCAGGCCATGACTGCCCTCACCCTAGGCCTGCGCGACCAGGCCTTAACTGTTCTGGAAGCTCTCGGTAAGGAAGTGACTTACGAGCAACTCCTTGAGGCATTGGAGGCTCGGTATGGCGACGCTCACCTTGAACACGTGTTTCGTGCGCAGCTCAAGGATCGCGTGCAACGCAGCAATGAAAACCTGCAGCAGTGGGCCCTTGAAGTGGAGAAGCTGGTGCGTAAAGCATACCAGTCCGTACCTGCGCTTATTAATGGGAACCTGGTGCAGGCATTCATCGACGGCATCCGTGACCTTGAAGTTAGAGCTGCTGTGAGGCTCGGGCACCACGGGACGCTTAAGGACGTCTTGGCCCATGCACTGGAGGTGGAAGCCGTGCGGCAGGATCATCGTTCCCATCGCGTCAGGGAGGTTACAGCGGCTACAGTTCGCGACCGCAATAAAGGGTACAGCCCTAGGTGCTACGGCTGTGGGGAAAGGGGCCACCTTCGATCCAGTTGCCCCAAGCGAACTGCAGATAGGGAAGACGGCCGATCTCCAGAGGGCAGTGCAGCTAACAGCACCACCCAGGACTTTCAGCACCAGCAGAAGGCGTTGCTTATGGCTCACCAGGAACAGCAAGCCCTTCTAGAACGTTCAGAAGAATTTGTAATAGCGTACTTCAGCAAGTCACTGTCGAAACCTGAAAGGAACTATTGCGTTACGAGACGAGAACTGCTTGCTGTGGTAAAGTCATTGCAGCACTTCAGCAAGTATCTTCTGGGGCGGAAATTCCACTTACGAACCGACCATGCTGCACTGAAATGGCTATTGCAGTTCAAGAATCCAGAAGGACAAGTTGCGAGATGGATTGAACTACTGCAGGAATATGACTTCGTGGTCGAACATCGCAGCGGAAAATCTCATGGCAACGCAGATGCATTGTCAAGAAGACCTTGTCCCGAAGACTGCAAGCATTGTACTAGGCAAGAAAGCAAAGGAGTCGTACCTGTGAGGATGCTCAAGACAGACCTCAGCATCGAGTGGAAGGAAAGCCTACAACGTGCACAGCAGGAAGATTCGGACATCAAGCCGATTCTGGAATGGATGATGGCCAGAGCTCCTAAACCCAGGTGGAGCGACGTCTCAGCGATGAGTTCGATCACAAAAAGCTATTGGGCCCAATGGGACAGCTTGGTGATTCAGGATGGAGTCCTGTGCCGTAAATGGGAAAATGCTCGGGGAGACAGCTGTCATTTGCAAATGGTTGTCCCTAAAACTCAAGTACCGGATGTTCTACAGCTGTACCATAATGGTTGTTCAGGAGGTCATCTGGGAGTAAAACGGACTCTACTGAAGATACGAGAACGGTTTTACTGGGTCCACTGTCGGGACGATGTCGAGGACTGGTGTCGCAAATGTACAAGTTGTGCAGCTGTAAAGGGACCTCAGACTCGTAGTAGAGGTGCATTGAAATTGTACAATGTTGGCGCACCATGGGAGAGGATAGCCCTCGACGTTGCGGGGCCGTTTCCGGAAAGTGAAAGTGGTAACAAGTATTTCATGGTTGTGATGGATTACTTCACTAAGTGGCCGGAAGTCTTCGCCATTCCAAACCAAGAAGCTTCGACAGTTGCAGATAAATTAGTTTATGAAGTCTTCTGTCGTTTTGGAGTTCCACTAGAGATTCACAGTGATCAAGGAAGGAATTTTGAGTCCCAAATATTCCAGGAAACTTGTCGAGTTATGGGTACTCATAAAACAAGAACAACTTCTTACCACCCGCAATCGGATGGAATGGTGGAAAGATTTAATCAGACACTGGAGAGGTACCTAGCAAAAGTTGTGGAAAATCGGCAACGAGATTGGGACAAGCACATACAACCGTTTTTGTTGTCATATCGAAGCGCTGTTCACGAAAGTACATCGGTGACACCAGCCTTCGCAAACTTTGGAAGAGAATTACGGCTGCCTGCAGACCTGATCACCGGAATACCACCTGATGCCCCATGCAGTATAACGGATTATGCGAATAACTTGCGGAATAAAATGAATGACATTTGTGAGCACGTCAGACAATCGGGCCAGCAAATGTCTGAAAAGATGAAAACCCGTTATGACCGCAAAATGAACAGTAAAGGGTTCGACGAAGGTTCACTAGTGTGGTTGCACAATCCAGTCCGCAGCAAGGGGAAATCTCCTAAGCTTCAAGCTAAATGGGATGGACCGTACCGGATTGTGACAAAAATCAATGATGTAACCTACCGGATACAGAAAGGTGCAAGAGGTACTCCTAAGATCGTCCATGTGGATCGATTGGCGCGTTATTATGGAGCCGATAATGCTCGGGACGAGCATGTCTTAGGAGGGGGCAGTGTTACGCGCCACAATTAATGCCTGATACACGGTGACATTAGTTACCACTGGCGACATCTATTGTGGATTGGCAGAACTAACTGGCGCCATCTATTATGGAATAGTAAAACTAATAGTCACGCCATCCGTCAGCGCCATCTATTGACGAGTAGATATGACGAAGCTAGAACTTACTAGAACTATCGACATGTAGTCTGTCGGGGCCGGTATGTACTCGAACATTCTAGACGGTTCTACAATAGAAGGTTCTGGAACTATCTGCGGCACTATATAAGGCCGGGAATAGCCGCGAGCAGTCAGACTTATTTCTGCTACAGATGCGAATACATCGAAAGCGATCTTCAAGTGCGATTTAAGAGCGATTGTGTTTTATAATTAGTGCGTTTCGAGTTGTTGTTAGTGTTGATTAATTAAAGTGTAACTTTTGGTAATTTTTATCGGCATTTTTAATTGTCACGAACCCGAAGCTCGTAACAATACATACATACATCGCAAGTTAAAATAAAAGCTTGTAAAAAAGAAATGTCGTACGGTATTTTGCTATGGGGACGGGCTGCAGACATCGAGTCTATTTTTATTCTGCAGAAAAGAGCCATCAGAGCCATATATAGCCTCCGCAGGCGTGATTCTCTAAGGGAATTGTTTAAAGATATTAACATCATGACGGTACCTTGTCAATATATCTATGAAAACATTATGTACGTAAGGAAAAATCTACATCTTTTTAGTAAAAGAGGTGAAAGACACAATTATATCACTAGAAATAGGGAGCAATTAGTTCAACCAGGTTTCAGGCTGGCTAAAGTAGATTCATCTTTCATGGGGTACTGTTTAAAATGTTACAATAAAATACCTCCCCACATAATAGAACAGAATGAAACGAAATTTAAATCTTGTATAAAACGCACACTATGCAGCCAGGCATATTATAAATTGGGGGATTACATCGCTGATAAAAATGCTTGGCTAAACGCTGGTCCTGCTCCATAAGGACGCATAAATAAATTGATTAGCATTTGAAAATACTGTTGGAGCTGCTGAAGATTTTAAAATACTTTTTTTTTGCATTATATAAACTCAATCTCCTAGTATTGTATAATTGTATAGCACATGTGTGAGTACTATGTACATACTATAAAGCTACCATTTACTGGGTACGTCTTTCATTGACTTGAATGTGCCCTGGCAGCAGAGAGTATGTCATGCTCACTCAAATGTCTCGCTGACGGTGGCGCATGTGTTGGATCATTTGGCTCCCTTCAAAATGGTTGAGCTGAATGGTGCTAATCCATGCGTCATGTTCGTGAACGGGCGCCGTCAGTAGGGACTGGTCATCTTTTTGCTGCCATGGCTTATTTTAATTTAATTTAATATTTGAATTGTTCTTATTTTTATTTTCCTAAACTTTTCATTACGGACGCTTTTAACGTTCTGCATCGTTCTCACATGCATAATTTCTAACATGAATGATGTAACCAATACTTTGTAACCATATTATATTGATTTAAAAGAGTGTCCATGGAGTTTCTTGCCCGTTCTTCTCCATAGGTACCTACGCTTTGGAATGGGCAACTAGCTTCATTTTTCTGACTGACCGACCCCTTGACAATTCAAAAGTGCCTGTAATGGTTTAATTGAAATAAATATTTTGAGTTTGAGTTTGAGTTTGAATGAATTATGGAACATAGCATGGCAAGTGTCAGACCAGCCCTCTCTTTGTGTGAGATGGGGGCGCGCATGAGTGAGTGTGAGAGTGTTTGTGAGATTGCGAAAAATTAGACTAGTGCTGTATTTTTTTGTTTTTAAATAATAGATAGATAATTTTATAAACGAGAACTTATTATTAAGTGAGGACCTGAAGCAATTTTTCTGTCTCTTCGTACGTGAGCTTTTGAAGGTTTAATTTTGCAGGATTTCTGAGTCAACAGGTATGTTGAGAATTTTGTACGGGTTGCAGTAACTCCGTACACCGATTTGTCGTGAAGGTTTGTAAGTTTAGTTAGTATATAGAGAAACCCGTTCGACTAAGATGCACTAAGTAGTTAAGTTTATTTAAGTTAAGAGTAAGTTATAGTACTAGAGTCGAAGGCGATTATTTCTCTTAGTTGTTGGTAGCTACACAGTTATAAGCTCGCTATGTTTTAATTCGTTAGTCATGTTGTTTTATTATGTTAAGTTATGACGCTATCGTTGGCCTAAAGTCGGTTACCGAGTAAACAGAAAAATGTACGACGATGAGACCGTACAAATTTTATTTAACTTGTTGTGGATGTAGGGGCCAATAAACGGACCAAATCGGGTCCGTGTACTGTCCAAAAGGCTGAAAATGTTGTATTTGTTTGTTCAACAGTGCACAGTGTAGGCTTACTTAAAATAACAATAGTATAGACATTAGATTAGTATAGCTTATTCAAATAACTTGTCAATGACCTACAGCTAATGATTGATTATTTTTATGTGACGTCTTTGAAGCTGATTAATATTTCACTTAGTAGTAGGTAGATATACTTTGTAATTTATTAGTCATCATTAACATTTGCGGCCTTGACCCGCCCACTGCTGAGTGTAGGGACCTCCTCTCTGTTGTGTCATGCTTCCCTGGTCTCTGCGACTCTCATCCAGCTCTTCCCCGTGACCGTCTACAGGATGGCGATTAGGTTATCATATTAATTTCATAATTAATTTTTAAATAATTTCTTTGGTATCCCACGGAAAACAAAAAGAAAAGGTTACTTATCACATGGGCTGATTTTTCAATAGAGAGATCATTTTTATTCGTTGAAATAAATTGACGTCTGATTTTGTGTAGGAGAACTGTCAAAAGTTCAAAATTATTCCTCGAATATTATCTGGCGTTGGAAAAATCAGGTACAGCGGTTAGTACAAGTTGTTAAAAAATAGAAAGCTGTTGTTTTCAATCAAAATAAATATCGTACAAATTGGTACGAAATATAACCCTCGATAATAAGGCACTAGACACGCTCGGGGCGATGGTATCAACAATTCAACACAAACTTTATGGTATTGTTATCAAATAATCACAAATTAATATTTTTAAATACTAAAACGTAAAAGAAAGGTCCCACGGCTAAAATGGTAATTGTTATTAATTATTTTAATCTTGTATGTTTAAAATCGACACGGTTGGCGCAGTGGCTGAGCGATCGACTGTGCTGCATGTCGCGGGTTCGATTCCCGCATGGAACAAATATTTGTATTGCCTACAGGTAGTTGTTCCGGGTCTGGCCGTTTGTGTATTTAAATTTTTGTAAACGCACCCACGATACAGGAGTAATTTCTAGTGTGGGGCAACGTTTTTAAGAAAAAAAATTAAAATACAAATACGTAAAAAACATCATAATCTGTCTTTCCTTTTCCCAACTATGTTAGGGTCGGCTTCCAATCTAACCGGATGCAGCTTAATACCAGTATTTTACATGGAGCGACCAGCTACCCAGTTACTGGGTTGTGGTACAATACCCCTTGGTAAGACTGGTTGTCAGACTTTCGGGCTTCTGACGACCCGTAACGACTGCCAAAGATCTACGAATGACAGCCGGGACCAACGGCTTAACTTGCTTTCCGAGGCACGGAGGGTCTTGGTATGTAAAGAAGGTCACCCATCCAAAGACCAACCGCGGCAAGCGTAGCTTAACCTAGCTTAACCTGATTGATCAACCCGTGCGGCTGTTATTACTTAGCCACCAGCCCCCGCATACCGTTATGTAGAAAACGTGGTTTCAATTAATGTGTTAACCTAATCGCCACACTGGTCGTCCGCCCACGGCTTTGGTCTGACAACGCTCCTTCCACCGTTTCTTGGTAATTTATTAATAGAACCTAGGAATAAATCGATCATGACTTGGCATACCGAAAAAGGGTGTTCATTCATTCGCGAACACTGAATTTAATGATCCGTTGCGAACTATAAAAAGTAAAAGTTGATCAGTCATCGTGAGTAAAGCCTTTCAAATCATACTGGCTTGCTGCGGCATGGTAACGCATTTTAGTCTGCGTAACTGGTAACATACATAGTCAGCCTATAAAGTTCCCACAGCTGGGACTCAGGCCTCCTCTCGGTGAGAGGGAGTGGGCCATAATCCAGCACGCGGGCCCAGTGCGTGTTGGTAGATGTCACATGTCATCGAATTTTTGGTTTTAAAACATGCCGGTTTCCTCACGATGTTTTCCTTCACCGTTTTGAGAGCAGTGGTGATTAAATAATTTACACAAAGTAAAGTGCCTGACTGGGTTCGAAGGCGACCTACAATTTCTAAATCGCGGCTGATACCACTTGGCCACCACTGCACTGGTACCATACAGAAACGTAAAAACACATTTGTGTTGCGGTGCAATATACAAAATGAGGGTTGGTCCTGGGTGTCATTCGTTTTGCAGCCGTTATGTGAAGTCAGAAGCTCGAAAGTCTGACAGACAGTCTTGCCAAGGAGTATCGTGTCACCCAATAACTAGGTTGTGGAGGTCAGATGGGAGTCTTTTCATGTAAAATTCTGGTATACAGCTGCATCCGATAAGACTGGAAACCAAACCCAACATACTTGGGACAAAGCTATGCAGATTCAAAGCTACACAGAAAAACATACCTACTTACAAAAAAAAAAAACACATACATGTATAATCACAAGCACAAAACAAAAATAGTGGGCAGCTGCGTCGTGACTGCGACACGAAGGCTTCACTCAGCATGATGCTCTGGCATGGGGGATCCACAGCACAGCGCTGATTTTCACTGGTCACACAAAATGAGCGTCATCGTGCTTTTCGCCACCATCTGTGACAGCATCTTTGCGAGCACACAACGCATTTGCTGCTAAAAGCTGACACAGATGGTGGCGAAAAGCACGATGACGCTCATTTTGTGTGACCAGTGAAAATAACACTGGCTTAACAACGCCCAAAATATAAAATTCTCGCCCTTAGTGCCACACATTTATTGCGCTACGACTTCGATATGACGACGTCTTAAGAAACTTCGGGTAACGTCGCCGATTCCTGCGATGCGACGTCGCAACATTTTTACTCGTGTCGGGTACTCGGGTCACACAGCATTTTTTGCGCTCAATTTTCAAGCCCTGTTGCGCATGACCATTCATTGATGAATGACACACTTGAGCGAAAGTCACTCGTGAAAATTGACCGATTTTTAATTGGTCTCGCTTAACACTGTGAACGTTGCATCTTTTATTTTCCCCTTAAAAAAGAAGCTGTGTTCTTGATCTATTGGAATAATGAGGAAAATGTTGTGAGGAAAGTTTTGGGTACGAATGTCGACGGCTATAAGAGTAGGTACCAAAGAAACGAGAAACGATGGATGGACTGTGTGACTGATGATGGTTAGAAAGGGGGTGACTACCGAGATAAAGTTGCTGATTGACGTTGTTGCTCAGGCTAGGTGGAGCGACGATTTTTGCAGGATGGCTGGTAGCAGCTGGATGAGAGTTGCCGAAAATCGAGTTGAATGGCGTGCAATAGGAGAGGCCTATGTCCAGCAGTGGACTGCTGTAGGCTTATGATGATGATGACCGAGATGACGACTAATAGAGAAGTATGGAAGACAAAAGAAAATCACTGTCCATTCTAATTCTAAGGTTGCCTGGAAGAGATCGCAGTAATGCGATAAGGCCGCCCATTGTATTTTTTGTAGTGTTTCATGTATTTTTTATGCTATTGTATTTTTGTGGTGTATAGTAATTTTAAGTCGGCGCCAAACAATCAATAAACAAAGATCACTAAATTGCCTTAAATTTAAACGGCGCCGACTCAAAATTATTTAGGTATACGTAAAAAGGTTTATTATTTTTTGCTATTCAGTTTATTCGGCGGTTTAATGTTTTTGTTAAAAAGTTGTAGCGGTATCTACAACGCCACATGCGAACAACGCGTCACACTGACGTCACGCAAATCCTGCATCTCGCAAGCAGAGTTTACCGCGCAGTTAGCATAGATACAATTTCCCAACATCAATCGTTGGGCAATTGCCCGCCAGACACAACACCCGTCTGGTCGGAGGATCCTCCCTTTTCAATGGAGGATGAGTGAACTTTACACCCTGTTCATCATGCCTCCAAACTGGTGACCCCGAGTATGAACGTCAGCGCAGCCTTCGTGCAAACACTTCAGCGTGACGTCATCATCATCACTCCCGCAAGCTTCAGCAGCGAGTCACCCAGCCAGCCAGCATCCACGGCTTCAACGGGTATCCTGACCACCAGGATGCAGCATCCGCGCATACCTGGTCATCACCCTCAGCCTCATCAGCAACCTTGGCACAGCACACTGCACCTTCGGCCGGTCAACAAGCAGAGCACCCTCTCCTGGTCGACGCAGCAGCCAGCCTCAACCCGGCGCTGTACGACATCCGACGCACTGGAGTATAACGCAGCGCCACCCCGACTCACTGGGGACATCTCCGCAGACAGTTCCGACTCACCGTGAACTATGCGACAACCGGTTCCGACTCACTGGAACCTCAGCTGGCCTGGCAAAGCATCGCAAGATACAAGACTCAGCCCACTATCGACCTCCGGTCTCCGGAGGGGAGTGATGTAGCGGTATCTACAACGCCACATGCGAACAACGCGTCACACTGACGTCACGCAAATCCTGCATCTCGCAAGCAGAGTTTACCGCGCAGTTAGCATAGATACAATTTCCCAACATCAATCGTTGGGCAAGTGCCCGCCAGACACAACACCCGTCTGGTCGGAGGATCCTCCCTTTTCTATGGAGGTTGAGTGAACTTTAACACCCTGTTCCTCAAACTTCCAAAAAGTTTTTATTTTATAATTTCTTGTGGCTATAATCTACTAATTGTTTGCCAAGCATAATATGTGACACTGAGTAGAGTAATAATACACAACACAGCATTCAAATCTGTGAGGGAACAATAAATCACCCCTATTTTCCCACCCTTAGGGTTGGATTTTTTTTTCCAACTTTGGGGTATACTCTTTCCAATAAAAAAAGAATTATCAAAATCGGACTACTCTGTAAAAAGTTATGCGTGGTCATACATAAAAAAAAATATACGCGTTGACTTGAGAACCTCCTCCGTTTTTTTCGTCGGTTAATAAATAAAGACATATTGCCAGATATTGACAATCTCAATGTGCAATATAACGGTAATAAAATTAATGAGGTAGTTAGTACTAAATTTTTAGGGCTAGAAATAGATAAAAAACTTAGCTGGAAACAACATATTGAGTTACTTTGCAAGAAACTAAGTACATCTGAATATGCTCTATATACCTTATCGACTATTGTAAATCTGGATGCATGCCTTACTGCGTACTATGGTATAGTTGAATGCCATCTGCGATACGGAGTCATCTTTTGGGGCATCTCAACAGAAAAAGAAACTGCATTTAAGGCACAAAAAAGATGCATACGGTTTATTTTTAAATTGAAAAGTACTGATAGCTGCGTGCCATATAAATTATTAACCCTACCGTGTTTGTACATTTTAGAAATGCCAGTGTTCGTAAAATTAAACCCGGATCGATTCGCACGAATGGCTGATGTATTTCTAGGGAATAGGCGTGACAATAGTAGTCTATGTATCCCTAGTGGTAGAACAACTCTAATGCGCAAGGGTGTCTGCTGCATGGCACCGGTGATATATAATAAAATACCAAGTTGTTGGAAGGACTATAATTTGACATTATTCAAAAAAAGACTTCGGAACATTTTAGTAGACAAAGTTTATTATAGTGTTGCAGATTTTTTATTGGAGAAAGAAATTGTTTGACTATTTTATGTATTGTATATAAATAACATTAAATTGTGACATTAATTATATTATTGAATGATGAATTAGAATTATTTTATTTATTGACGCGCCGACCCAAAATAATTGAGATAAGGGCAGGAGAATTCGTGATCTATTGGTTTGTACGAAATATAATCCTGAGAACCCTTAGTAGGCCGCTGCAAGCACAATCTAGCAATATGGGGAATTATAGATCCTAGCCATACCCATTGCGAATGCGGTGCTCCTGACCAAACCATTTATTTATTTTATTATTTATGTACACACAGTAAAACACATATTGATATGACATAATCATAATATGAGTACAAAGGTAATGCTTATTTCTTAAGAAATTTCTTCCAGCAGACCTGCGAAAGGAGAAGTAAAATAGAAATGTAGACAATAGTGTGTGACAACAAGAAGAGAAAAATACGAATGTGTGAAGTCTAAAACTAAAATAATTAATATACCTACACATCTAACGCAAAAAATAATAAATAAGTATACTTAAATAAATACATAATACAAAAATATATAAACCATGTCCCATGGAGTGTCCAAAGTGTCCATACACCAGCACTTCTGAAGACCTGAAAACGCCACTAATCCCGCGATTGGCTTAACCATCTACTGGCTGGTGCCCTTAGACCATATAGATTGATATCAATTGATGTCAATTGAAATCAATCAATTGTATTGATGATTTTAACGATTATAATTCTGTAAATACATACTAGTCGGTCGCGAATCATATTTTGTTCAACATTGCATACTTACAACAAACCACGGGCCACGACACGAACCACGTTGTCTCACCAAGGGGTTTCGTACTACTCAGTAACTGGGTTGTGGAGGTCAGATAGTCAGTCGCTCCAAGTAAATACTGGTACTCAGCTGCATCCGGTTAGACTGGAAGCAGACCCCAACAAAGTTGGGAAAAGTGTAGGTAGATAATGATACTTACAACCTCATGCTGATCTGTAAATTCGGCTACCCTGGCGCTTCCCCCTAAACATAATACACGTATTTACCATCGGCACGTAAAGAAGAGGAAAACCGGAAAGCTAAAGTAAAGCGTAGTAACGTTTTAACTTAGGTTGTAACCATTAGATTAATCTGTACTTCCTCGCGGCTGTCAAAACAACGTGGATCCGTGCTTGGAATGTATAATGGCAGATTAGAAGTTTCATATTTGTTGTGTTTAGTTGCTAGACCGTATGTGATGCAAAACTACGCTAGGTTTGGATCGTTAATCTGTCACTTGTCAAAATTATGAGTCCGCGTATCACAGCTCAGTTTCCCTCAGTCGTCAGTTTATTTAATTTAGTATCGTTGATAAGTCAGTTTTGCCGACTACACGGTTGCGTCATTCGACAGTTTCCATTATTCGCCAGTTTTCGTCGATTCTTCAGTTTTATTCATATCTGATTGTGCTTCCAGTCCCGCTGCAGAGGGGCTCGAGACTCGGGGGGTCTAGAGGGGCTTGTGGCTGAATGATAACAGCATAATTTTTGACATGTATAGGTGTTTTTTTTTACCAATTTACAGAAATAAATATAACTTATTATAATGAGCTGCAGAACAGAATACCCTTTTACAGATATAAATGTGGAAATTTACATAGGGTGACACAATGGGCGGTCTTATCGCTAAAAGCGACCTTTAAAGACAACCTTTGGAAAGATTTAAAGGGAGAAGAAGAGACAATACTGCAGGTAGTCGGTGGAGAACCATTTGTGTATATAATAAATACATACATAAAGCAAATGCGGAGCGGGCTATGCTCGGAGTTTCTTTGATAGATAAAATCAGGAATGAAGTTATCCGTCCGAAAAGAACCGGAGTATCCGACATACGAGTAGCTTGCAGAGTTAGCAAACTGAAGTGGCAGTGGGCTGGCTATTTATGTCGAAGGACTGATGGCCGGTGGAGCAGACGAGTCCTCGAGTGGAGACCGCGTAACGGCAAGCCTAGTGTGGGACGCGTCCCAGCTAGATGGACCGACGGCCTGAAGAATGTAGCTGGGACAGACTGGACGCGGAAGGCAGAGGACAGGGTGTTATGACGCAGCTTGGCAGAGGCTTATGTCCAGCAGTTGACTGCGATAAGCTGAGTCGCTAAAGCAAATACTTATCAGCAAGAGGCTATGCTTTGCACCGCAACAACCATTGTTAATCCTAAAATCAGCGCGACTACATTTAGTTCCAGTTAATCAATCACTTGAATAATACCAAATACCGCAACGAATACTAATCCTGTAATCCTATCGGCTAGCAATATCCTAAATACAATTTACCACTTCCAGTACGCATGAATCCACAACACCTGATTAGGGCGACAATGAGCCTTAGTGACAAGAGACAATTCCAGTTTCCGAACGATAAATAACTTTCGTAAATGGCTTATTAGTCGATATGCACGAATTTTCTCGCCCGAAACGTGCGAATCGTCACTTTACAACCCGACAAGTCCACTCAATCTGCGTGGTTCTTTCCTCAAAAGATCACCTCAGACATCGATCTACATGGTCTTCACATAATCTGACCAAGATTATGTCTGGACTTTAAAAGAGACTATGACCTCTGAGTTTGTTTCAGACTAGTCAGATAGTTAACGCCGACCTCATATAATGTTTAAAATATGATTGACGTGAAAAAGTGTTTGTGCAAATCTACTTACAGAAATAAAATGATAAATCATTTATTTATTTATTTATTTTTTCTATAGGGGGACTCGCACGAAGTTCGTTTATTTGTGAATTTTATGCAGTGAAGTTAAGAAAAAGTATACGTTGCTGTCGTCTCGCCTACAAATAAATCAACTTCGTGCGAGTCGCCTACACAAAAAAAATGAAATATTTAACACGATGACTGTCAGATAACAGACACAATAGAAAATCTATTGTTGCCGGCCACTGGTGAACGCGGTGGCAGTCAATGCCATAAAAGTGACGATTCGCACATTTCGGGCGAGTAAATTCGTGCGAATCGACTACCGATAAATAACTTTCGTAAATACATCGGCGCTACGTTCACGCCGCGAGTTTACTGTCACACCACGTCATCTATCGTCCAACACGACTTATTGGATGTTTATTTTAGTGCCATTATTTTGATTGTTATGTGATGTTGTGTAACAGAATGTGACATTATGTTAACTGTCACTTTGTAACCTCTGGGCGTGGACTTGCATAATAAGTAATCAGCATATTATGTTCCCACTGCTGGGACACAGACGTCCTCTCTGTGAGAAGGAGTGGGCTGTAATCCACCACGCGGGCTCAGTGCGGGTTGGTGGATGGCACATGTCATCAAATTTTCGGTTCTAGGACATATCCTAGAACGAAACGGTGAAGGAAAATATCGGGAGGAAACATTATCCTAGGAGGTATGCCTCCTAGGATATGTTTCTACAGGATATTTTCCTAGAGAGAAAATAGTGGTAACTAAATAAATTACACAAAGTACAGCGCCTGCAGTTCGAACCCATGACCTATAAACTCGTAAGTTGGGGCCGATACCACTTGGCCCCCACTGCTCTCGCACTAAACTTAATGCCTACCTATTACCTAATTTAAAGACATCTTGGACACTCTCACTCAAGTAAACGACAGCGAAGCCTCTCAACTTTAGGCGACCCAAGCATCATTTGTCGGGCACTGTTCCAATCTTGGCCAGCAACTTAGTTTTTTTCCACACAGAAACCTAATTAGCCACACTTCAGGAGATAAATCACGGACAATAGATAAATGAAGATAATCACAGTTAGCCGAATGAGGTGAACGAACGAAATGCTAATTGGAACTTGTTACTTTTTAATACCGTTCCCAATTTGGAGCAATTGGTTATTATTTGAATAGGACTTAAAGGTTGATTACTCTTTTAACAAACGGATCCCTAAGGGCTCCGTAAAGGGGTTTAGTGTAAGTATTTACGCTTTTCTGTGTACGGTTTATTTTGAATAGAACATTAAATACTCTTCGGATATTGTTCCAATTAATATAAAGTATCTAGTACTTTAAGTGCTTACCTAGTGAACGGAGGGAGAAAAAAATGTGATTCCATTTTATAATTGAATTCGAATTTCGAAGCTCGAACACTAACAACGCTTGGCACTTGATCACGTTTCCATTGCTTTTAAAAAGAGAAGCACTTTAATTAAATCTGACAGTTGACCATTTATGATTTCGTTCTAAGGAGTTAGTAATGTTAATCTACTTACCTTTGGCCCTCAGCTCCGCTCGCATTGAACAAGAAATTATGCAACCATGTAAGTATATTATGATGTAAATGATTTTAATTAATGGACATAAAGGGCACAGCATAAATTTGTATATTGATATTCCAATTAAGTAAACTATTGCTTTATGAACTATTTTTAGAATTGGATCATTAACTCCGGAGATTACCCTTTACAAACAAACAAACAAAAATTACCTCTTTATAATACTAGTATAGAAAAAACCTTTAATTATCATGGAAATTCGCATAATAATTAGGTACTTAAGCGTAAGACACTTTCAATAAAAACTGAATCATTTTGAAGGATATTGTTAATCCATTGCGTCATATCTGTCTGTCTGTGAAGATTGCATTGTTATAAGTATAAGGTTGTATTGTTTTAGTTATAAGTAATTGGTGTTAATGTATTGTGTAGTTATTTGTAATTGTTAGTAATAGTGTCATTTTGTCATTTAAAATAGTTAATATTATAAGTAGGCTTAGCTATCGCATTAGGTTTCTAAACCTGTAATGATAGTTTAAGAGTTTTAAATAAATAAATAATAAATAAATATTTTCGAAGTCTGACCAACAACGTAAATAATGCAATGTTTGTTGTTGATCTGTCAAAATGAAAGCTATTGCTACTTTTAGTGGATTACGCAATTACCGCGCTCTACCGAAGTGACTAACAACAGAAAAGAAGCTTTACTATAGAGAATAAGTATTACATTAAAGATTACCTTGAAAACCTATTAGCTGATTAATTTTAATGTGTAACCCTTCGATCCGCCCTTCAATTAGTACCTTTTAAAACAACTTAATTAAACATACATTTATCAATAGAAGAATCTTCGAACGATAATATTTTTATCTACATTTTTATGAATGGTGTCAAATGTCATCACCATATTCATAATTAATTCTTGTGATTAACATAAAAATGTGTTTTAAAAATGCAATAAAAAGTACAACGAAAACAGGGCTTAATTAGATCAAGCTTCTTATGTTTTACGAATGAGAATATAATAAAATAGCCGCACGAGTCGATCGTTCAGGTTAAGCTACGCTTACCGCGGTTATACCGTAGATGGGTGACCATCTTTACAAACCAAGACCTTAGTGCCTCGGAAAGCACGTTTTAAGCCATTGGTCCCGGCTGTCATTCGTGGATCTTTGGCAGTCGTCGTCAAAAGCCCGAAAGTCTGACAATTAATCATACCAAGGAATATCGTATTACCCAGTAACTGGGTTGTGGAGGTCAGATAAGCAGTCGCTCCATGTGAAGTACTGGTAGTCAGCTGTATCTATCCGGTTAGACTGGAAGCCGACCCCAAAATAGTTGGGAAAAAGGCTAGGTAGATGATGAATACACTTAATAAAATACAAAATAATTGATGACGCTATTTTTAGTCGTCACCATTCTCTCGTCTCTCATAATTTCGTGGATATCAAATTTGTTTAAAAAGTTAAGAAAATAAAACTTCCCTCGCTGAGAAAAGAAAATTGGATGAAAATTTTAAAATTAACATAGGATATTTTCTTTTGCCGTACCTAATAGCTTGTGGTTGCTCATACCCTGGATTATTGTAACATTATATTTGCTTCCATTTTCGCAAGCTTTTAGAGGACGTATATTCATACTGACGTCAGAAAAAAGGCTTTCACGTCATGAAGTGCTCATGCCTAAGAAGATTTATTTAAAAGATGCCTTGGGTAGCCTAGACCTATATTTTTAGGGCCTACGTGACAAAAATATTAAGACTTGAAATATTAACTCACTGAAACTGAAATACCTACTTTTGCAAAACATATATTTTACCCGCTGAAGTAGACACAATAAAACTCAATAAATATTCGCCAGATATTGTGTATCTGTGAATAACATTCGGCCAAACACAAATTCAAGTATATCACGAGACCCCTTGTTTCCGTACGATCGCGTTATTTACACCGCAGCCACTTTCCGGTATGCAAATAACTCACATAACTGACACGCCTGCGGACAGGTTTCCACCAGCCTACCCGTACACTCAGCTGGACCACAAATCTATTAAAATAATAGCCGTCTCATTCAATTCTCTAGCTCTCGTCCTGTAATGACTCAGTTGAACAAGCCACGCTTCAACGGCCGGACAGTCCAAATCCGACTGCGCAGTGAGACGCACGCGTGCCCCGCTGCGTGAATCCGAACGTGGTTTACGAAATTCGAACGCCGCGTTTTGAATTTATATTAAAAACAGATACAAAATATTTTCAGTGTGCCATTTGATGTGTATCCGAACAATTAAGTTTGTAGTGTTGTGAATAAATTTGAATAAAAACTTGTTTTTTATGGATGAATGAATTCTGTGCCCATATTTTTAATATTTTGAATAAACTGTGTGAATTATTGGTGTGGTTTACCTTGGTTCGTGTCAAATTTTTCAACGAACTGCTTTTGTAAGTTATTTGAATTTTAATTACCTTGTTTTTTGCCTTTGATTAATATTATTAAACAATGTAGTAATTATTATAATTATATCGATTTGTGTTCGGCATATTTTGTTTATGAAATTTGTTTCGGTAGATTAATATTACTTACCTACTAATGACATGCTTATTGATGATGCTCCATTGATGGACGTTTGATATTAATTAATTATCTTTTCTTATGTTACCATACTTATTTTTGGAGGGATAAATTACTAACGAAGTAACAATTACCTACGCGTTATTTTCGTCGAATATAAATATTGCGTATTATTACTAAGCGAAACCCGGGCTTTTCGCTTAGTAATAATACGCAATATTTTTATATTTAGTAAATAATTTAGTTATATTGTATTTTCTGGTGAACATACAATAAAAAATATATAAATAAATAAATATTGCAGCTAGAATCGGTGATTAAACGAACGTTCCCGCGTTAAAGTTTATGGGGTGAATGCAACTGAAAGCAAAATTAATTGCATCCCCGAACATCCCCGCTGATCTATGGACATTTACGCTGATCTAAATTATGGGAACGTTTATTAGGTCTGGTAACCTACATAGGTACAATCGCGGGTCGAAAACATTGTTCACTTTTGAACTTTTTTTTAACCTACATTGTGTCCCAGCGCTGGGCAAAGGCCCCTTGTTTCTTCTAAATCTCTCTGTCTTGTGCGATCTCTGGCCATGTTGGGCCATCGTCGCACCATCTTCGCCGTGGCCTTTATCTTATTGAAATCTTTACATTTCAATTGTCATTATTACTTGTGTTACGTAGTTGTCGCTTCATTTTTGTTATGGTTCTAAGTACGGTTAAGGTTTTCATTGGCCGACCGTACTAACCTAATTTATCCAACATACTATAGGTTTAAGCATAATGTTACTACACGCTGTTTATGTAGCACAAATTCTAACATATTTGTCAGGTCGTAAATAACAGTGTTGGGGCTACTGTTTTACTACAAGTAAAAACAATTTAACACCACTACCGATAAACATAAAGTAACTAACTTTTAGGTGTTAATTGTTCTTTTATTTTTACTACAATCGTAACTTCGATTAGTACCTAATATTATAAAAAATATGAGCACATTAAAATTTAAAAGGGCTAAACGAATTTTTAATTATGAAAACTTATTACACGACTGACGATTTTCTTTATGATGATTCACTAACTGATTGACATACTGTTACTTACTCTGATTGGCATAGTTATTGTGACCCTCTCACTGTCTTATTTTATTTTTTAACCACGCTGACATTTGTTATATTGTAATTCCAATGAAGACGACCCACTGACCCAATAATATGCCACTTATTTATGATTTGGATTTGTAAACCTCTGCATGCCCATGTGACGGTAAAGTATGGAGAATATATATATTATATATTATTTATATATTATTATAAAAACATCTATGTACAGACGCCAGCAGGTCAAGCTACCCGAAACTGTCAAATTTTCCCAATCAACCTTGAACCTGAACCTTAGCGATAAAGTTGAAAATCTATTAAAGAAATTTGACAGATTGTAGTAGCTTAAATTAATTATTTGATTTGATTGATTGGATTCTTATCGATGATGACGATTCCGAATATAACTATCTAATAATTATTAGATGACTGAGGGCGAGGAAAGTTAAAGAAAGATGGATGGATTGTGTGAGGAATGATTTGAAAGAGAAGGGAGTGAATGATAGTGTGACGGTTGAGAGGGGAGAGAGGAGAAGAACACGTGGTACAAGGGCTAGAAGATGATAAACGAATAGATGAACATAAGAAAAGATACTTTTTCATTGTTCTTAGTAGGAAAATAGTGCCTACTAGCTGCGCCCTGGTTTCACTCGCATAAGTACCACCCGTAGAGATAGCTCCGGTATTTAATGACCATTACGTAAACCTATCGCCTTTAACGACACAAAAAAGCGTCGACCCAAGCTGTAGGATAAATAATAGTGTTAACTCAATGTTTCTGAAACCAATGTTGGAAAGTGAGGTGAGCCGGGAAATAATGTCACTACGCAACACCAAAGCGGAAGGCTACGATGAAATTAACACGAAAATCATAAAGGCTTGCTGTAATGAACTGACTGGTATTTTAACTCACTTAATTAATATGTCGTTTTTGACCGGAGTTTTTCCCGAAAAATTAAAATTATCAATAGTAAAGCCCTTATTCAAAAAAGGTGATATATATGATATCAACAATTACCGACCCATTACTTTAATACCGATTCTATCAAAAATATATGAAAAATGTATGTTTAAAAGACTGATTGACTTCTGCAACAAATTCCAAATTATAAGTAGTTTGGCTTCCAAAAAGATAAATCCACTACTTTAGCTATTTATTCTCATGAAAATTATACTCACAAATGTTAATAATAACCATCTGACTACAGCTCTATTCTTTGATATGTCTAAAGCCTTCGATTTAGTGTCACATGATATACTGCTTCAAAAGGTGGAAACAATTGGGATTAGGGGACCTGCACTGCAGTGGATATCATCCTACTTAAGTAATAGGCAACAATGTGTTATCATCAGTAAAATGAATGAAACCAAAGACATCACATCATACTCATCGGAATATAAACATAATAAATATGGCGTCCCCCAAGGTAGCGTACTAGGCCCAATATTATTCCTATTATATATAAACGATATCATAAAAATAACCAATCATAAATGCATCTTATTCGCTGACGATATATCCATAATTGTGACATCTGATAAAAAACATAATACCGTTATAGATCACGAGACTGATATTAATAATACTATTGACATACTATTGCACTGGCTTGACATACACCATTTGAAAATAAATTTAGACAAATCCATATATATACAATTTAATCAATCTAGTAATAACAAATTTAATATCAAACTTAATATAAATAAAATTAAACAAGTACTACATACAAAATTTTTAGGAGTAATAATTGATCAAGATATAAACTGGAAGGAACACGTAAATAACGTCAGTGGTAGAATTAACAAATTCGTATACGCCTTGAAGCAAGTCAAAAATGTAACAAATATAAAAACTGCCATTATATCTTACCATGCATATGTTGAATCGTTACTACGCTATGGTCTTATAATGTGGGGTAATAGCACTGATCTAAATCGCGCGTTCATCGCTCAAAAGAAATGCCTAAGATCAATCTATGGGCTTCAGCCGGATGATACATGTCGGCTAATATTCAAAAAGCTTGGTTTGTTACCGCTTCCATCTCTCTATATCTATGAAATACGTGTGTTTGTGACTAAGAATAAACATTTATTCAAGACAGCGAGCGATGTATGTCCTCGGAGCAGACGTGATCCTTATGGACTGGTGTTAAATGATTTACCAAAGCTAACCAAATATAATAAAAGCTGTCTAGCAATGTGTGTGCGAATTTATAATAAAATACCAAACCATCTCAAACTATTAAATGTAAGATTATTTAAAAACAAATTACACAAATGGCTAAATGAATATAGTTTTTATACTTTGAAAGAATTTATGGATAAAAAATATTGACATTATATTCTAATATTAATGTACTTACCTACTTACTTATAATTACCCTATAACACTAAATTTTTGCATGCTATGTTTATTCTTAGCTAAACATGTTTGTGCCACTCTGATCTATACTTAACACTATTGTATACCATGTTTAACGCAAATAAATTATTTTATTTATTTATTTATTTATAAGTATCGATCCCGTGGGAATATCGGGATAAAAAGTATCCCATGTATTATTCTGATGTATAAGCTATATTATTGTAAAGTTTTATTTAAATCTGTTCAGTAGTTTTTGCGTAAAAGAGTAACAAATATCCAACCGCACAGCAGCGACACGGGACCGGGTCCCGTACGAGTTGCAATAAATACTTTTTCTTAGTTTCTTTCTTTCTTTTGTCCATCAATCCTCACAAACTTAGCGTTTATAATATTTGTAGGAAGTAGGATGTTTCCAAGATGCGACATGGTACGGTCAAGAAGCGAAAATTTGAAGCAATTTTCGAACAAATTCCTTTCACGCCATATCAAAAAATAAAGTCACCTTTACAATTTATCATTTAATTAAAAAATTGAAGGTGTTTATTCACTTCAGCATAGCTATTCACAACCATCCGACAGGCTATCGCATCGAAAATGACACATTTCGATAACCTGATTTGGCTTGCCCCCGACAGCAAACACCTGTCGATCGTCTATTTAATTTAAACTGACAACGTTTTCGGGTTGTGAACAGCGTTACGAGCCTACGATAAAATCGTTTGATGTTCGATACGGTACGGAAGCGTATCGAGTAGTTGTGTATAGCTACGCAGCCCCAGCAGTCTCGACATTCATAGCGATCGCTTTACGACCGAATTCGGTCGCAAAGTCCCGGATTGAAAGGTGTAATGTATGGAGTGACAGGACTTTGCGACCGAATCCCGTCGTAAAGCGATCGCTATGAATGTCGAGACTACAGCCCCGGGTCTCCTAAACCGAGCCAACGTGCATTTTCATGTGAGGTAATTAAGGTCTTAAACATGAAAATAACGTTGGACCAAAGAAGTTGACGACACGGTTGGCACAGTGACTGAGCGATCGAAAGCGCTGCGTGTCGTGGGTTCGAAAAAAAGAAAAAAGAAGTTTTCATGCAGTTTTGAAGCCACACTGGCCATCATTTTGCTGTCAGCAAAATGGTGGCTCATTGTTCCAATTTTGAATTCACGACCATTTCCAAAAGTGGAGACCAACACAAAAAATGTAAGATGGCTAGATTTAGAACCCCAGCACGCTAATTGCGTAACACAGTATCAATCACGATCTGAATCATTTTGAAGGATATTGCTAATCCATTGCTTCATATGTTCGAAAAATTTGTCTGCGTAACAACGTAAATAACGCAATGAATGTTGTTGAACTGTCAAAATGGAAGCCATTACTACTGATAGTGTATTACGCAACTACCCCGCGGGAGTGTATTTTCATTCGTTTACTGTAACATGATAATTTTAGTTGGGTATTGTACAGTTTCAGAGACATTTGTGTTATCTCATAGTTACAGAACTTGTAGACATGACGTTGTATTTCACCGAGTTACTAAAAGCTTTATTGTGTCAATACGTACCAAACTTGGTACGTACCAACTTACATGGTACGTATTCATACATACCTACATGGAAGTGATAAGCCTGTTCTACTGTTTTACAAGAAGATTTTGAAGCCAGGGTACAGTAGGGGACAAATGTCCCACGACATGTCAAGCGAAGCCGGCGATTTCGCTTGATATATCTGGCGACATCGCGCGACTTATGTCCGTAGCGACGTCAGGCGAAATCGAGCGACTTCGCGAAACTTCGCCTGACATTTCTGGCGACATCGCGCCACACTCGACGTCCTTAGCGACACATCGCGCCATGTTACCAGACATGTCGAGCGAAGTCTGGCAACGTCGCGCCTCTTCACTCGACGTGCGTCGTCGGCGACACATATCGCGCGATGTTGCCAGACATGTCGAGCGAAGTCTGGCAACGTCGCGCCTCTTCACTCGTCATCGTCGGCGACACGTATCGCAGGACATTTGTCCCCTAGTGTATCCCTGGCTTGATAACGCTTAGCATTTCTAGGTACAGTGGCCTCCAAAAGTTTGTTGTCATTTTTCCATTTCAGCTGTGACACACCACGTTATGATTTAAAATTCTTGTGATCCAAATTTTTGAACGTACAGTCGCCAGCACATCAAGCTACTACAAACTGTCAAATTTCTTTAATAGATTTTCAACTTTATCGCTGATGCATTAGGTTTTAAGGTTGATTGGGAGACAGTTTCGGGTAGCTTGATGTGCTGGCGTCTATACTTGTACCTATCGTACCTGCGGGGTAATTGCGTAACACACTATCAAGCACAATCTGTATAATTTTAAAGGGTATTGCTCCATTGCTTCTTATGTTCGAAAAATTGGTCTGCTCTCTAACGTAAATAACGTAATGAATGTTGTTGAACTGTCAAAATGAACGTCATTCCTACTGTTAGTGTGTTATTACCTTGTAAGTACTCATAAGGGATTACTTGATATTTTTTTAATGAAAAGGTAGTTAAATTAGTCAATAAAGACATTAAAGCAGTTCGAACATTTGGATCATTAGAATTTGAAATCATAATGTGATGTATCATAGCTGAAGTAGGAAAATGTTAAATAACTTTTGGAGGCTACTGTACATATATGTTGTAGATTTATCAGATGCCACGGAAAGCACGTTGATCTCAGCTGTCATTTGTAGATCTTTGATAGTCGTTACGGGTACTTAGAAACCGTAAAAGCTAACGACCAGGCTTGCCAAGAGGTACCATATTACCCTTAATTGGGCTGTGGAGGTCATGTAAAATAATGCTGCATCCGGTTAGACTGGAAGCCGACCCCAACATAGTTGGGAAAAGGCTAGGCAGGTGATGATAATGTTGTAGATGGGTCATTTGACCCATCTATTACATATACGACACGAAGAAAAATACACACATTATTATCATTTAAAGAAAATAAAGAAAGAAAAAAAAGTTTATTTAAACTTATTTTCTTTAGAAAGAAAAAAAAAGATGTTACTTGTTTTGTTACTTACAATATTTTTTTTGTAGATCTATCATCCCCAAGAGATCTATGTGGACTTTTGGACCTTTAACAGTTAATATGTTATAGTTATCTTATTGTATAAAACACATTAATATGCCAAGATGTGTGCCATAAAATTTTATCTCTTTATCAAATCTTAACTTATATGTCATCAAAAATATATCTCCTCAATAAATCTCGAATATATAATATACTTAAACTGGTATCTTAAATCACTTCGACGGTTTTCCTTAAATACCGAAAAAAATTTGATGGGTTGCTTCAAGGACATCCACTTTGTCTGCGATTTCCTTGGTTTTGCAGGTGTCCATTTCCATAAGCACCATAACTCATTAACATAGCGTTTGTCTTTTCCGAAGGTTTAGACAGAAGTGTATTGGAGGTGAGGTGTCCATATTATCTCAAATTATTGTTATTAATAATATTATAGCACTAATTCCAGGAACTCTGTTTTTTCTGGAAGACAGTGAAAAAAGTTCCTGGAAGGTTTTGAGGGAGCAGTGGGACAGTATAGGCTACACAAAAAAAGGACTAATTAACATTAATTAACAGTTTATAATTTGCAAAACACTACAGCCTAGGTTTACCAATATTTATGCTGTGGACGCATATAATGACACTACTGTTGAGTTATGTACCTATACAATATATTATGATGTATAAAAGAAGGACGAAATCTATACGAATATTCTAAAAAGGTAACAGATTTTTGGTTATAAGTTTGTATGTAGGGGGTAATTTCCGGAACTGCCAGTTGGATTTGAAAAAGTCCTTTTGCATTTGATAGCCGATTTCTTGAGGAAGGCTATATAATATCACGCTAGGACCCTAAGGAGCCGAACAAAAAGAAAAAAGTCAGAAAGAACGCAGAAAGCGCGGGCAGGTGACGCGATGCGACGCAGTGGGTCGGGGAACAACAAATTTCACGTAGACGAAGTTGCGGCTGAAGCTAGTAATATACAGGGTGTCCGGTAATTAATGGAGATATCCTTGAAATGGCTTATAGCAGAACTTATAGCTGTTCAGAAAAAAATACAAAAAAAATAACCTATGTATTATTTATATATATTTTTACCTTATTTTACATTATTGTACGCTACCATCACAAATGAATGGATTCCATCGATTTTTTATTGTTCTATTATTATACGCTAACTATGCCGATAGATAGGCAGTAAATTTTATCACGAGCTTTTGCAATTTGAAAAGAAAGGACTTTAATTAATTTATCAGTGAAAAATTTGCAAAAATATTTTTTTAAACAAAGTTTAGGCGTCTTGGATATTTAAAAAATGTAAGAAAACATGAGTGACCACTAATTTTAAAATAATGTAGGTATCAAGTACAATCTCTAATGGTATAATTCATTATTTTATCTAATGTAAATAGAGAATTATTGATATTATTGTAGAAAAGGAGTAAATTTGACTAAATAACAAAATTTGCGATATTGGAACATTTGTTAGATTAAATTGCAACTGACCATTAGGGTTCAATAAAAAACAACTATACTTTATTTGACATTAATTCGTAATACATGTTCAAATTGTTTGCATCTGCAGATAAATGCTCTTCTGAGCAGTCTCGTATAGCGTCGTTCACAGCCATTTCAAGGTTATCCATTAATTACCGGACACCCTTTTACTTAATTAAAGCATTAGTATTCTATAGGTACGCTATGTAGTCACTTGCCCTAAAGCTATTGTTAATACTTTGATGGCCAACCTCGAGGGCTTTCAAACCCTTAAAAAAAGAAACAAAAGCAAAGCGCCTTGTTTTTGTTTCATCCGAAGACTAAAAAAAAACTGTTGCCGATAAGTTGAAAAATATCCCAAAAAAACATTTTTATAAATTGTTATCAGCGTTCTTTTACTTTATTATAAAACTAGCGACCCGCCCCTGCTTCGCGTGTTTTTTACGACTTGGCTAAACATCGAGATTTCCTTAAGTTTAATAAGTAGATATACTAACTGTGCCCATGAATGTCTTATTAAGGGTCCCCGAAACAATCAGTGGTGACCCAGTAAGAAGAGTCGTGACCCAGTGGTAACAGCCGCGACTTACGAGTTGTAGGTCGTAGGTTCGAACGCAGATGCTTTACTTTGTGTTAATTATTTCATCACCTCTGCTCTATACTTAGCAGTGGGTGATTCCGGGCTGAAATGATAATGATGATGATCCAAAATTACTTAGAAATTAGACAGCTATGGGGGTCTCGTGGCAAAGTAATAACAGCCGCACGAGTCAATCGGTCAGGTTAAGCTACACTTGCCGCGCTTTGTCCGTGGATGGGTGACCATCAATACAAACGGAGACCTCTCCGTGTCTCGGCCCCTGTTGTCATTCGTGGATCTTTGACAGTCGTTAGGTACGGGTCGCCAGATGGCCAAAAGTCTGACAACCAGTTTTACCAAGGGGTATCGTATTACCGAGTAACCAGGTTGTGGAGGTCAGATAGTCAGTCACACCATGTAAAATACTGGTAGATTTTCAGCTACATCCGGTTAGACTAGAAGCCGACCCAAAATCGTTGGCAAAAGGCAGATGATTTTTATAGGTCTACGTCCGCAGAATAAAGCGCCAAAAATAATTTCACTTTCAGTAAAAATAAATGAAAATACATAGATCCGGGCGTATTTTATCAAATGTCGGATATTTTCACCATTTCAAGATAAAGTTTTATCTTTTATTCAGAGGGGCGGTATCTCTCTCCTGCTATGCCTCCATTCAGTCAGACAGACTATGCCCCACAGACTGGGGACGAACTTTGAAATTTTCCCCTTCATTATTTTTATCAACCGGCGAGCTTTTATTTTAAATATTTTACACCAGAGACCGGGTGCGGTTAATTACTTATTTTTTGTGTGCTCTGACTTTCATTTGATTTCAGGTCATTTTATTAATGAGTTGGACTTGAATTTTTGTATAGAGTTGGAGGCTTTTCAGGCTGCGGACTCCCGTTTTAATTTTCATTGCGGTTTTGCTTATCTACCGTAGTGCTGTTACATAGATTTGAATAATTTTAAGTATACGTTTTTGGGTTCCGTGCCCAAAGGGTGCTAACGTGACTCTTTTACTATAGATTGCTGTCCATCCGTCCGTCTGACACAGGGCTGTATCTTTTGAACCGTATTAGGTAAACACTTGAAATTTTCACACAGTGTGAACTACTATGGCCGCTATAACAATAAGTAAAAATACAATAAAGATAAAAATTTCAGGGGGTCTCTATACAAGACACTTGTTTTTATCGAAATCTTTTGCTAGATCTTAATAAGACTTTTTTTTTAAATATGTAGTGTAAATATAGATGGGCAATCCACCTGGGTGCTTTGGTAAACACCCAATTTTCTGGGTGTTTATGGGTGTTTACGGGTGTTTATCGGGTGTTTATCGGGTGTTTATCGGGTGTTTATTGGGTGTTTACCAAAGCACTGGGTTTAAACCCGGTGGATTGCCCATCATAGAGTGTAAAATATGGCAAGGTGGTACGGAATCCTTTATTTGCGGGAGTACTACCCTACCATAAGTCCAAGCCGGAATTTTACTGCTTTTTTTCTACCGAAGATTGTAATATTGAAAGCCGTTAATAGTGTTGGGCATTTTCATATTCTCTCGATATTCAGATAGGGGTGAGATTTAGGGGTGTATTACTTCCTCGCAAGGTCGGCGGGGGTGGGGTAAAAAGTCGGATGTATCAGCTGTCGTCTTCACTCGCTGTCGTAAAACAATTGCTGGAATTGGGTCACTGTCTGAAGGCAATGGCCTGTTGGCGCTGCAGTTTTGCATAATTTGTTATCTTTGCGGCTTATGATTGGAAGGGCTGAGTAAATTGGTATTGATTCGTTGAAGTTTTTTTATGTAAGAGTCGAGTTAGGCATTGCTTTCAGTACCCTTTATTCATGAACGTTGCTTACAGTTAAGTAGTGACTAGTGACTAACCATACCAGAGATGTATTATGTGGAAGGTACATTCCTTCAAAATAGAGATCCGCCGAACAACTGCATATCGAAGAAGGGTTCTGTTGAAGTAGTGTTTTTCGAAGGTGTGTGGTGTCGAAGTATGTTTTGTCGGACTAGTGCCAGTCGAATATACTGTCGAAGCAATGAGTAGTCGACCTATTGTTTTTCGAAATTGGGTCCGTGTCGAAATAATTGACTGTCGACACCCTTGACGTCACTTAACTGTAATCATCGTTTACAAATAAACCCCAATATCTTTTACTATATTACTGGGCCCGCGTGGTGGATTACGGCCTGTATCCCAGCAGTGGGAACATTATGGGCTGATTATGCTAGCTTCTGCCTGCGACTCCGTCCGCGTGGAAGCCAACTATACAATAAAATATACCCTATGGCACTCGGCAAATAGTAGCTGTGTATCAGAAAGAAGTTTTACAATCGGATGAGTAGTTTTGGAGATTACCTCCTATACTTATACGAACTTAGAGGGGCTGAGTAATAACAGCCGTACGGGTCGATCGATCAGGTTAAGCTACGCTTGCCGCGGTTGGTCCATCCTATCTGCGGGAGCGTTTTTCCTACGCCCGTCCTTCAGATACACCTTGCAGGTCGCATCTTAAAAACCTTCTGAAGTCCCCTCCCCACTCCGCCGAATTCTACTCCTACTCCTTCACAGTGCACGCGGTGCGATTGTGGAATTCACTACCGCCTGACATTAGGGACTGCCAAACTGTTGCAGTTTTTAAAAGAAGAGTGAAAGAGCACTATCTGTCCACTTCATCATAGTTGTGTATGTATTTATTATTTTGAGTATGATATAATATTAATATCATTCTAGTAACATTTATTTTAGAAGTATTTATGTATGTTTATGTATGTATGTTAGTATATTCTCGTAATATTTGTTAAGCTTTTAAGTGAATTGTTTTTTTGATTCTATGTATTATGTTTTGTCTCCTTTGCTCTATCACACGCTGTCTGCGTCTCTGTATCTATTGTCCTATCTCAGGTATGCTGGAAGAGATTTTTTATGAAATAAGTATCACCTCTTTACCTATTTTTTCTGTTCTGTTTTTCATTGTCTGTTTATATATGTGTTTTTTTATTTTATTTTACCATTTATGTACATAAATGGTAAAATAAAATAAAAAAATAAAAATATCTGGGAAAAGGTTGGGCAGATGATGACTTATTCGAACTTAAAAACTTCACCTCTTTATAATATCTATTGTGTAGTGTTGTCATAATTGTACAAACGCCAGCACATCAAGCTACTACAATCTGTCAAATTTCTTTAATAGATTTTCAACTTCATCGCTAAAGCATTAAGGTTCAAGGTTATTGGTAAAATTTGACAGTTTAGGGTAGCTTGACTGCTGTCGTCTGTACATTAGTCATATATAAGTACATCAAGAGCAGTGGTGACCCAGTGGTAATGGCCGCGACTTACGAGTTGTAGGTCATGGGTTTAAACCCGGTCAGGCGCTTTACTTTATGTAAATTAATTCATCACCACTGCTCTCAAAACGGACAAGGAAAACATCGTGCGGAAACTGGCTTATGTAATGTAATGAAAATAATATGTAAAGTAAATTTCCTAGAATCACAAACTCGAAGACACGTGGCATCTACCAACCCGCACTGGGCCCGCGTGGTTGATTACGGCCCACTCCCTCACACTGACAGAAGGCCTGTGTCCCAGCAGTGGGAACATTATAGGCTGATTTATTTACACTAAGGTCTCATAGACCAGAGAGGTAATCTCCTATCTAAAACAAATAAAAAAAAAAAAAAACAAATTCAGTTAGATTTTCGACGCGAACAACTCTACCTTTCAATCTAGAGAATATGTCGAAAAAAGTTCAAAGCTCTCAATTGACCAATATCCCGCGTAGTTTCAGTTATTCAAACGAAATCTGGCTGGTACCAGCCCACCATTCAAACACACGGAGTTTCTCATTCAAAACTATTAACTGAAAGTGCAGAATGCAGGGAATATCCTTTTAGCGACTGACTATAGCGACTATTCGCAACCGACTTTCACGCGAATCAAAAATTGAGTTCCTGGCTGAAAAATTTACCGAAGTGACAGTTAAAAATTGTTCTGCCGAGCGCTGTATCCAATTTCCTTACACTCGTTGTCAACAACTAAGTCGGCTTGTTACTTATAAGTTGTTATTTATGTACAGTTCATTTTAATAATAATAAAGCTGAAGAATTTATTTGTTTGTTTGAACGCACTAATCTCTGGAACTGCCAGTTGGATTAGAAAAATTCTTTTTGAATTTGATAGCCCAATTCTTGATGAAGGTTATAGGCTATTTTACATCAGGCTTGGACTCTTAGGAGCCGAACAAAGGGGAAAAAAGTCAGAAAGAACGCTAACCGAAATTGAAGTAATAGCGCGGGCAGGCGATGCGGACGAAGTCGCGAGCAGAAGCTAGTTCAATAACAAAAATATAGAGGATTTTTTAAGTGTACACACGAGACGTGTGTTGTCGACGACAGAGGCAACTGCAACCGCCGACGTGTCGGCAACTGCCGTCGACAACATACTACAGCCGCAGACACGCGTTAACGGCTGTTGCCATAAGAATTAAAATGAACTTTACATAAATAACCACTTATAAATTAGTACCTACCTAATAAAATAAAAATTTAAATCCTAACTTAAAGAAAGAAAGAAAATGTATTAATCGTGACTCGTACAGGAAGATCACACACTAAACTAAACACAATCATAAATAAAAAGAAAATACAATTATATAAAAAGAAAGTAACAAAAAAAAAACAGAACAAACTGAAATAAAACTATTAACAAACTAAAAGATGGCGTCGAATAAATCCTCCGCATCGCTGTCAACCGGTAATGTACTCAAGAGACTGGCGGCATTGCTGCGATGTATGGCAAGCTAGCCAAAATAAAAGTCAGCCCTTGGGTCACGGGTGTGTCAACAAGCCGTCAGAAAAACCGCTTAGATATTCTACTCGCTGTTAAAATCAACATGCAGACCATATACCCAATCCGTCATTCCTGACGTGACGTAACAAATTATGCGTAGTCCTGAATTTTTGTAGAACGTAAAGAAACTTTTAACTGATAAGTATCTAAATCTAGGTGCCGTGAACCCTATTATTACTGCACGTAACTATGGTACAATTCGACATGTAACTACATATATACGAGTACGTCAGACGTTCACACAATACTAGCTTCTTAAAAAATGTCTTGTTCCCCGACCCACCCCGTTCGTATTACGTCGTTTTTGCTCAGCTCCTAAAAGACCCAGCGATGATGTTAATAGCTTATAGCCTTCCTCAAGAATTTGCCTATCAAATGCAAAAACAATTTTTCAAATCCGACCAGTAGTTCTTTAGATAAGCGCCTTCAAACAAACATATTCTTCAGTTTTATCACAAGTATATACGTCGACATGTAACATGTGGTTACGTCAGTCGTTCATAAAATATGTAAGTTTAACGTTGTCGCTAGTTTGATTAACTAGGAACTCGCCGACGGAATAAATTATTCAATACAAATCGCTCTGTGCACCTAATTAACTAATTAAGGACAAAAGCTGGGACACAATAAACCGAAACTGTGCGTGTAAAACATTGATGTGAGTCCGCCCTTTCTGTTCGTTAGTTAGTAGCTTGTTTGCTCGCGGAACGAAAAGGGTAACCAATTATCAAATACATGGAAAATTTTACTCCCAAGATACAGGCAATTGCCTAGTTTGGTAGGCACCATCTATTCTGTTCTTGTAAAAATTGTGGTTAATAAATAAACAAATTAGAGCAGTTGTGGCCAAGTGGTACGGCCGCGACTTACGAGTTTTAGGTCGTAGGTTCCCGTACAGGCGCTTTACTTTGTGTAAATTATTTTAACACCGCAGCTCTCAAAATGTTGAAGGAAAAACATCGTGAGGAAACCGGCATGTCCTAGAACCAAAAAATCGAAGACATGTGACATCTACCAACCCGCACTGGGCTCGCGTGGTGGATTACGGCCCACTCCCCGTCGAAGAGAGGAGGCCTGTGTCCCAGCAGTGGAAACATTAAAAGGTTGATTATGTATTATGTAATTAATCGTAACAATAATAAGTCTCATGCCAGCAAGTGGTGCTTAACAATTATATTGGCCGACTGTACTCACATGCTCGGAATTAACAACAAGCTTAAATAATTTACTGTAAAACCAAAAGGTGTAAAAATACTCGGAAATGTTATTTATAGTAAGTACTTAAGGTGAAACGGTTCGTTACCATTGCAACGTTATCTTGAAATTGTTACACGTAACATAGCATCAGCTCCGTATTCCCCGAAGGGTTAGGCAGAAGGGCAATACACCAACACCCACACACCCACACCCACACCCCCACCACACCCACATTTCGCCAGTTATGTTTAAAAGTCCCATGTAACAGGGGGCGAGCCTATTGCCGTCAACCGGGCATAAATCAGACTCTTAGATATTCCAGATGGAGAAACCCACTAACACTTTGTGTCTTTTTTCTCGTACCCTAATTGCGTAACACAAGTATTAATCACAATCTGAATGATTTTGAAGAATATTGCTAATCCATTGCTTCATATATTATGTTCGAAAAATATGCCTGCTCAAACACGTAAATAACGCAATGAATATTGTTGAACTGTCAAAATGACAGTTACCTTTGCTACTGTTAGTGTGTTACGCAACTACCCCGGCGGTCTACTGCGATTGTGGGCCAATCAGCTATTCCTGCCATCTCTTTCTGGTCCTGCCGTAATAAACTGTTATAAATATCGAATCTCAGTGCACGGTTTCGAACATATTTCAGTAATAAAAGCTTATTGAATTCCAAATGCTTTATGAATAAATCGCTTACGAACATCAGTTATTATATTATTTTGAATGTAAAAAACATATTGGCGCATAAATGGAATACATTACTTTCAGTTATTCTGTGTGAGCGAATGGAATTCAATTACTGAGTATGAAAAGCCTTAAAGAATTTATATACTATTTATATACTATGATACAATGGGGGCTCTTGGCTAAGTAATAACAGCCGCACAGGTCGATCGATCAGGTTAAACTACGCTTGCCGCGATAGGTCCGTGGATGGGTGACCATCTTTACCTACATACCGAGATCCCTCCCGGCATCAGAAAGTACGTTAAGCTGTTGGTTCCGGCTGTCATTCCTAGATCTTTGACAGTCGTTATCGGCAGTCGGAAGCCAGAAAGTCCGACAACCAGACTTACCAAGGAGTATCGTGTTACCCAGTAGGCTGGGTTGTGGAGGTCAGACAGGCAGTCGCTCCATAAAAAATACTGGTACTCCGGTTAGACTTGAAGCCGACCCCAACATAGTTGGGAAAAAGCCAGGCAGATGATTCTACAGCTGAAGAGTTCGTTTGAACGCGCTAATCTCAGGAACTCCCTGCAGATTTGAAAAAAAAATTTTGCTTTTGCAATTTTTGTGGAAGGCTATAGGCTATTTAACATCACGCTAGAACCCTTAGAAGCCGAGCAAAAAGAAAAATACTATAATATAGTAGAGCTGAAGAAAGTCTTCATTTCCGGATCTAGCAGTCGGATTTGAAAAAATCTTTTTGCGTTTGATAGCTCAATTCTTGAGGAAGCCTATAGGCTATGTAACATCACGCAATATTTTTTTGTAAGTATCTTAAGACTTCCACGCGAACGAAATCACGGGCAGAAGCTGGTGTTGTGTGAAAATTAAAAAAAGTTTTAACAATATATACATAATTATACTAACGGAGTAGCCGCCTTAAGTAAGACTGCATTTACGAGAATGTGTTTTAAAAACTTGCCAGAGCGTGGCGTGATGCATTATAATAGCCCTACCCTCCCCCCCCCCCCCTTGCCGTTCTACTAAACTCCTTACAAAAGTACTCCTTGAAGTTAAGTCCGCACCGATCCAAGTCTCATACCCGTTTTCACTAACACTACACGACGCCTTAACAAAAGCCCTAATCAAATCGCGCTGTTGGATTTTCAACTTTCAATGCTGACCCGAGAGTTGAAAATCCAACAACGGAATAATATTAAGGGGTTTCCTAGTGTAGGTGAAAACAGGCAAAAGTTTCCGATCAAGATCACAATGAGGCTACTTTATCTTTAGAAGTTATATTGAAAATTTCTTCGTAATATTGCTCCATAGAAGCGCTTTAAAGAGCTACTTGTATGCTAGCAGGAAATATAAGATTATATTTTCCTCTAAAGGGCTCTTCTTTACTAGTTGGAGTATCGCACAGCTTGAAACGGTCTTGTTCAAGTGCGGTAGTAAATCTGCATAAATCCCTTGTTTTCAATAACGGAACGGGGTGCCGAAAATTGTAGAAACAATAGATTTATTCATTTGTTTTCGGCTCAGCACGGGGCTTACCGACTTTGTGTACGTGGTTACACTTCCATAGGCCCAATATTTTTGTTGACAATATTATTACGATCGTCATAGGCAGCTTTTACTATCTACTAATAATGATGGGAAATACTTATCGTTTTTTACGCACTTCGTACTAAGTACAGGCCATCATAGCATGACTTCTGGTCATCGTGGTGCGAATTTTATCCCTTACCGGCTGCTAAATAGCTTCATTCGACAGGCTTTTGAGTCAAATTTTAGACATTTTCAATTACTAATTTTCTTTAACCCCGATAGCAAGTAGGAACCTAGCTGTCGGAAGAATGGCGGTCGACTACCAGATTAGACTAAATTATCGGATTTTAGATTTGTGAACAGTCTTTAGAGGGCTCTTTTCATAAAATTGATTGATCACGATTTGGCACGGAAGCGAATCGAACGGTTGTGAAAAGCTATGCTGGTCTGCCAACACTTCGTCCTACCGTCTCCTGGGAAACTTTTAGTTACGGCTCTGTGTCACCTGCTGGCTGCTATCACCACGTCTAACAAAATATGATTGTATCAACGCAGTCAATATTGAATCTTGGTCACAGTAGTTGTACAGATTATCATAAAATCTAGAGGCCAATTGTTTACTCAGTAAACAACGATGAGTAGTTTTCTCTCAATACCCACATATACGTTATATTTGTCAAGCACTTTTCTCATCACCGACAAGGAAACGACTAGCTAATATCAACTATTTTCTCGCTCAAGAAACAAAAGATTGTAGGTCTGGTGTAAGTTAAAGTGATACATATATTAATAGTTGGTCGCTGACTGTTCACACCGGCGAGTAAGTACTCGTTTCTTGTAGCGACAAAAGCTGCTGGTATCAAAGAGAGTACTCGCTCAGCGACGCTCGCTTGGCAGGTAGAACACTCGCTGAGAGACGCAAACTTGGTACATACACATATCATAATCAGCCTTTAATGTACCCACTGCTGGGTTCTCTCTTGAAGGTGGGATCCACTGAGGAACAGCGGGGAGCGGCGAATGCTTTTGGGAATCCCGCACTCCCGGCTATGGCAGAGGTGGAACACTGCAGCCGGTAAGAGTGCGGTATGCTGTGACCCCCACGATGGAGGAAGTCCAAGAGGATTTCCACCGAGCACCAAAGAAACAAAAGCCCTCCTCTCTTCGAGAGGGAGTGGGCTATAATATACCAGTGGGCTATAACATACACACTCACTTCTCGTTACTCGCTGGCTGTGAGACAGGTGCCTTAATACTGTGAGTAATGACATTTACACGTACAAAGAATGAGCTCCTGCTACTCTGAATAAAATGTCATCCGTAACTTATTATACTATGTATGATGATACAATGTAATATTGTGATCTACTTATATAAGAGCCTTGGCACAAATCCGCCACAAAATAATTATGGGAAATCGCTTAACGAATTCCGGTAAGAAACATTACTACTTTATGTCGCTATTCGAGTAGCGGAACATCATGAGAGTTGAATTGTAGCAATCGGAGCAAATTGTGGTCGCTTTTGACTTAGTAAATACAGTATAGGTCTACTTCGGACCTCTTAGATAAAATTTTCCATAAAATTAACATCCATTTAACAAAAAAAAAAAAGTTTCTCTCTATAAACTTATCGACTGCCTGCTGCCACAGATACGTGCGGCAGAACAAACTCGGTCAGCCCGCTATTTTGTTGCGGTGCCGCGGCGTTTGTTTGCGCGGAGGTGTAACTTGCTTCCAAGCAGATCGGTGAAATCATGGGGGGAAGAGATAGAATCATAATCAAGTCTGTGCTTTAGAACAAGCAGTTTCGCTTTTGTTTCTCTTGGAAACTTTCAATGGACAAGTCATTGTGGAACTACTGTGGTTTCGCTGCTACGGTTTCGCGGCGGAGATGTGATACCCGGCTCAACGTAATCTTTACGATGACATTACGGCTTATAAGGTACCTAATGCAAATGTCTTTTATATTAGCCGGTACGTCAGAAGGAGTCATAATGAGATCTACATTATGACTCATGACAGCAACAATGAATATTCTAACGAGATATTCTCATAAGCTACCCAAGCTTGGCATACGAATGGCGAAAAGCGGGCTCATTGCGTAGTACACTAACTATAGGAATGGCTTTCATTTTGACAGTTCAACAACAGTAATTGCGTTATTTACGTTGTTGAGCAGACAAGTTTTTCGAACATATGAAGCAATGGATTAGCAATATCCTTCGAAATGATTCAGATTGTGATTGATAGTGTCTTGCGCAATACGAGTATGGTGCGGAATTCGTCAGTCGAACTTTTACGCAGCGTACTTGCAACGTAAACGCGACACGTAAATGTTCGATACAATCCTGTCTCCACGACGCCTACGCAGCGTAGGACCCCTAGCAGTCTACGCGGTGTCTACGCAGTGTATTTTACACTAAACGAAATCACAGCGTGAAAATTTTAAGCCCTATTTTCCATTACATTGTTAACAAGATACCATATATATCTACTAGTACTAGGAATTCCGACGCTCGACTCGGCGCCGAAAGTTGATATTCCAAAAACGCGCTTTCATTTAGGCATTCAACACCTAGTTTTAGTGAAAACGGGCATTAGTCTTATAATTACAGAGAGCGTAGGTATTAGAGTTAGACAAATTATAATATAAGTTCCATTCGGAGAATTTTCTTCAGCTGACTATAATTATTTCCTTCCAGGAATTCTAAATTAATTATCCGTCGTGCTCGTGACCTAATCAATAAGGTAGGTATTAAACAGAATACTACTAATAAATAATTATACTGCAAGATCGGGTATTAGAAATATTTTATAGGGTATATTCCTAATACTGGATATAATAATATGTTTACAACGGAATGCGAGATTTACTCCAAACCAGTGTTTCAAACATTTTTTGGCTGGTCTAGTCTTTGTCTATCACACAAAATAAGGATGCATGTTCCCCTCTCTTTATGTATCTGGTGTATTGTGTGTCTTTTGGTCTGTGCTAAATAAATGTTTTTTCTTTCTTTCTTTCTTTCACTAACTAGCTGCCTGGCGCACACCTGCCTCTCTGCAACCCTATCTGTCTCTCCAACCACCTAATAAATATAATTCTTGTAAGAACGTTCAGTCTTAATCTGTCAAAAATACCTCTTACTTCCCGACAGTTTTGACAAGTTTTTGACATTGATTGTCGCTGAGATGAGATTGTGCCTAGATTTTAAACGTTTATAATTACGGGAATTACGGGAATTGGTTAATTAAATGGAACGGTGTGGAGAAGATTATTTTCTTTTAAAACAAATGAGTTCGCTTTCGATTTCGAACTCTTTACAAACAAGTTTTAAATACCCCCACAACTCCAGCACTGTTGCATGCACCCTTAAACACAATGATGTGCGTGTGCGTAACATATTGTGCGCTGACATTTTAAACAGCGATTTTTCTCACCAAAAATAAAATCGTTTCCCAGGATTATTCCTGGGAAACGATTTTATTTTTGGTGGTTTGTTTGGTGTTCAATATTACTTGGTTTTATATACAGAATGCGTAGGTGTAAAGCTCTGTGATGGGTCGTTTTACACCCTGTAAAGTAAGGTTTAAAGTGAACTTTACAAAATAAGACTACTGCGGGGTCATTGCGTAACACTATCAGTAGGAATGACTTTCATTTTGACAGTTCAACAACATTCATTGCGTTATTTACGTTGTTGAGCAGACACATTTTTCAAACATATGAAGCAACGGATTAGCAATATCCTTCAAAATGAATCAGATTGAGATTGATACGATAGGCTATTTTCCTGAAAAAATCTAATTAGTCCGTCAGATTATCAAAAAATATTGAAACCGTATTTTTTCTTTTGTTAATTATATAAAAAAATATGAAGATATCGCCCGTTAATGTTCCGCGTGACGTCACTTGCTTGCGACACTTTTGCAAGCAAGTGACATCACGACCTTCCACTCCCAAATTTTGACGCGCTTTATCTTTGTCATTTTTTGTTTGATTGACAAAAGAAAAAATACGTGTCCAATATTTTTCGATAATCTAACAGACGGACTAAATATAATTATTATTTTTTTACCCAGGCAACTACCCTATTGTTGCGCAATATGGGTGCTGACCTACTAAGTCTAATGAACGATGATACCTACAATTAATAGTTAGCTATGAGATACTGCGGCCGTGGTTTGTGGCCAACTAGTGCCTAGTTCTGCATGCGGTTTGATTGTCATATCACTAACGATCAAATGCATATCTTATTACATTTGACAGCTTCATTGAGATTACAAACCTCAGTAATAAAGTTCAGTTAACATTGTAGCTGAATATTTTATGACACATCTTCAATTGTTTTGTCATTCTGAATCAGAGAATCTAAATTGACGGTTTTAACTTAATGTGTGTGTGAATGTATGAAATAAAGTCCATTTATTTATAAAAAAATTGATAATAATATAATATTTTACAAACCATAATTCTGTGTTAACAGATACATACTATGTGATGTGTATAGCCACGATCATAAACACTCGTATCATCATCATCATTTCAGATGAAAGATGTCCACTGCTGGACATATGCCTCTCCCAAGGGGTTAGAGTCGCAAATAAACTACAGTCGTAATTAACCGGCACCCTCACACATAAACTAGTAGAACACATAAATCAAACATTACCGAAGTAATAATATTTAGTATTCCACAAATTCCCATTCGGAGTCGGTATCCCCATCAAGGGGGGGAAAAAATTGTTAACAAATCCTGCAGTGCATTTCCATTGATGCGGAATCTCAATGGGAATTTGTGGAATAAACCCCCGCCCCCAAGAACCACCACTTTGTCCTTCTGTGCTTCTAAAAAAATTACATCTTACACTTACACAAAATTCAATTCTAAAACTATATATTATTTTCTCGTAGAATGACAATTAAAACTTGATAAAGACTACTTACAAGTAGTAAAAGACCGGTTTCATAACAGTTACGAAAATACTACACACACGGTGACACGGTTTCTATCAATACTTTAGGAGAGAATCGCTTTTGAATTTTGCGTAAGTGTTTCGTATTTATGCTCGTAACTCTACTATAATATTTCATAATTTCGTTGGACATTCGCTGAAAAACTTGTTTCAAGTTTTGCTCCACATATCTCTTTTAATGAACACTTTAATTTACAAAATGCATATGCATGTAGCCGGTTTTACAAAATAATGCGTCGTGTATACTATACAGCATATACGAGCACGGGCAACGCTCGGCTCGCGGGCCGGATGCGGCCCGGTCCGGGCCGATCCGGCTTTTGAATCGGCCCGCAAAATATTTTCAAATCGCGCGTGAAAAAAGGATATTAATTCTCAGTTCACGCCAATAAGAAAAACAGATTAGCATTCTTCCAGGTAGATTTAAACCTAAGGCGAAAAAATATATGATAGATTATAACTTTCATGATAGATGTTGTCCACTGCTTGTTTTGCGTACCTTTGTCATATAAGATTGCGGTGTCTACAAGCAATGTAAGTCATTTTGCAACATTTTGTAAGTCACAATTTTATCGCAACTCACTCGTCTATTACATACCTCTTATGTACAGTCACCAAATGAGATAAGTAACCAGGGTCGTCGGATACCTATAGTTGAAGTTTAGTAAGAAACCGATGGATGTTTTCGCATAAATTTAATTTGATAAATAAACTGTTGGTTTTCTATTAATTAAATTAAATTTTATTATAAAACATTTATCGGTTTCTTACTAAACTTTAACTACTTCCGACGACCCTGGTTACTTATCTCCTTTGGAGACCGTACCTAAGCCCCTGACTTCATTAGTGATCTATGGTTTGGCCCGCAACTTTCCAAAGGTCGCCCATCCCTGCTGTACATACAGCATACTTAGATATATCATAAAGGTGTGGTCATATTTAGGGGTGTGGTACAGACCATCAAACTGAACAACTTTCCCCATGGGACCAACATCGTAATCGCGATAAAATTACTGTCTCATACAAAACTTCAATACCCACTCGACCCAAATGTATGTTCTTAGAGGGGCTCGTGGCTAAGTAATAACAGCCGCGCGGGTTCTTGCCACGGTCGGTTCGTAGATGGGTGACATTCTCGTAAAATACCTATAAGTAATCCCTATTTATAACATTAGAAAAATAACGGTTATCAACCTTTCTTTATTTCCATATAAACGTATGATAATCTCCGTTATTTCACGATAAATACAATCTATGTAATCTATTTACCATTTACATTAATAAATAACTTTAAAGTGCAGTCATTTCAACAATCTTATACAATCGCTGTCGTTATAAACCGACTTCAAAAAAATGAGGGGGGTTCTCAATGTTTTTATTATTTTTTTAGCTGTTATTTTTCTAAACCAACTACAGATAAAGATAGGTAACCCCTTTTCTCAAACATCAAAACTTATATATCGAAGTGCACATTTGCATTTTCACCGCCTGTCTTCCAACTCCTACTACTTATAAGACGTGAGCGGCGATCAAAAATGTATTAAGGAATCGACACGTTTATAGGAAAGTATAATCCTTAGAGACTGAGGCGAGCTTACAGAACACCTGGTCTGTTTCTACTTGAGAAATGGTACAGAGTAAAAAGATATATCTTTCACTTAGTAAAATTTGAAAGCGATTTTTTCCCAAAGTTGCGATTGGAATTGTGAGTTAAGTGGGTAGGTACTATCAGTTTATGATCGCGGCTTCTCCCACGTTGAGGTCGGAAATTATCCCACTAGAACATACTGCCGGGATATAAAGTATCCTATGGCCTAAGCTAGGTCACGGACTATCCGTATGCCGAATTTTATCCATATCCGTTCAGCCGCTGTCACGGTGACTTTTTGCAGCGATTCAGTAGCGCGTTTCGTCAACGCGGGTCTGCATCACTACGTTTAGCCGTTTGTCGCATTTGCAACGCGCGACAGAAGCGATTCAGTAGCGATGTAGTATCGCTTCTGCATCGATACACATGCGTGACCGTTTCGGGCGACATCGGGTACAAAAGAACAAAATTTAGAATATGACATTCTATAACTTTTTCTAAATTATTCCTTGTACGCACGACGCAGCTAAAACTGGAAATGTATAGCTTGATATGTCGCCATGTGTACAGACGCCAGCACATCAAGCTACCCGAAACTGACAAATTTTCCCAATCAATCTTGAACCTAATGCTTTAGCGATAAAGTTGAGAATCGATTAAATAAAGACAAATTGTAGTAGCTTGATGTGCTGGCGTCTGTACTTTATTAGTTTTTTGAAACATTGTTACATAATGGCCACCACGTAACGTTTCTTTATCATATTTGTGCACCAAATATTTACGTTGCCCACGCCTACGTTGTAGCTGCTTTCGTAAAAGCAACAACAAAGACAATGCGCTTGGCATTGTCTCGACCGAGTCCATCTTACAAACTGTAGCATCCACAGGTATTCACAGGTAGTCACCACAGCACACGACTGTATCGATGGTGAATAACGTGGGCCTATACGATCAGCGACTGTATCGCGGTCTGTTTGCGACTGTATCGCTGCAAAAACTCGCCGTGGGCGACCTCCCTTTTTTTTTGCGGATGGGAAATCATCAAATGACCCCCTCCCGCTCTGGGTGGAGCGGAAGGGAGTGTCCAGACTCTTACTGACTATAACCCACCCGTGTTCCTTCCTTAGCCCTTTATGTTCCAGGGCAGCGGTAACCCTTTCGGGCGATCCCGCTACCCCGGCAGGCTTCGGCCCTTTCGGGCCCCGTCAGTTCGTGCTGACATCTCTTTGAGGCGCGCGTGGAACACATACGCGCCGTCCGGCACGGGCCTGGTCCTGATCGGACGGTGAGCTACCCATTACTCTCCGGTGGGCGACCTCCTTAAGACGTGAAAAAGTAGCAGACAGACAGAGTTACTTTCACTGTTCGCATTTATAATATAAGTATGAATGAATTGTTTGTAAAATATCTACGAATATTATATTACAACGGTTGGGGGTATTTTTGAGTTAAAACCGTGACTTTAACAAGACTCCGAATTTTGTATAGCCTTTAATCGTAAGTAATTAGAATTAACCCTGCCTTCCTCTTATACTAGAATACTCTTTATTATGTACACCATATAAATTACAGACATAAATATAGAAATTTTACAAAGGGTGGCACAATGGGCGATCTTTTCGCAGACACCTGCCCGTTAATCAAAACCGCACAACGTAATTGTTTCCAAAACGAAGCAAAACAGCCTGTCAAACAATCGCTCGGCTGCTAGAGTCCGTTCAGTTATTTTGGCTCTGATTGTGCATCACTGTCCAAATTACAATGATCTTTATTCTTATTCTAATAAGGTTGCTTTTGTGTTGCTGCCACTGGCAAGTCTTTCAAACTCATTGTGATCTTTATTCTCGTTACATATAAGGTTGCTGTTAGGTTGCTGATACCAAAGGTAAAATAAGTGTGAACGGACTGTACACAACCAGTCGTTACCACAGCCTCATAACATACAGTCCACCAACTTACCACAGCCTGAATACAAACAGAGCCGCTAGTCAATGCACGCAACCGCAACCCCGCAGAGTAATCACGTTAATAATGTAGCGCAATATAATATTGAATCTGCTGATTCCGATGCATTGAATGCTGAATTTATCACAATACTTCATAATAACGACCATCGGCGGATATTTAAATATTTTAACGACATTTGGTGCGATTCTTCCTGTTCCCACTACAGGGAAAACGCAAAGATGTATTGATCACCACTGGTGCCGCGTTTTGTGTATTAAATTCCAGGTTTTCTGATATATTTTCTTTTACGGAGATAAGTAAACTATCTATGAGCAATTGGTGGATAGTATGTTTACGCCGGGAGCAGCAAACACTGCGTTACCGGCAAGGAACACATTTACTCTAGGGAGGTTACCGTGCTTCGGGTGATAAGTAGATCTCGGCGATATGCGAAAGACTGGATTTAGCGCTCGCGGGCTGACAGTCGTCGAACGTAGCTATGAAATTAAATGAAAACTTATGAAAAACTGTGCAGAATCGCAGCGATAGTAGAAACTATGAATCAATCTCCACACGGCAATATAATCGCGACGATAATTTGATCGCGCAATGACCGTCGGTCGAGCACAAGTCCAGCCAAAGTCCAGCGATATGTGGCCGGCTGTGTGTTACAATACGACACTTAATATCGTGTCCAGCTGGTCCTATTGTCTGCACGTTACAGGAACTGATGGATCAGGTGACAAACTCGTAGCAAAATTCTAGACCGACCCTATTTAGATTGCCATTGTCACGCTAAGAAGAAGTAAACAATCTTATAACATCGTAAGCCAAGCGAATACCATACACGTATTTACCATTCATATAAATCCTTAAGCTCCTTACTTACGAACATGTAGGTCATAGGGGGGTACATTGTGTTCAGCGCACTAATACTCTTGTCGCCAAACCGCGCGGTACAGCGCGACACGAACTTGCAATCAATCGCACGCTGTAACACAACCGGTTGCTGCCACAGCCTGTCGAGATATAGGTGGTAAACTGTTGAGGCAGGAGTAGGTGCTCGACAGAGAGCATGCTTCATACATTCGTGCAATGATAGATAAAGTCGCGGTATAAAAAGGTTAAGTTGAAGACCAACTATTTTCGCTTTTAGATATAAGACGGCTCATTGTGTCACCCCTTGTAATTTTTTTACAATTATATCTGAATTTTTTTGGTGTACTATCGCCTATCGGCATAACCTATATCTAACCATTTTGAAAACAAAATCCCGTGCACATGATGACCACCGCTGCGTCCGTAAGTAAAACAAAAGAGGATGCATTTTAGCTTCACTAATAATATGCTCTGCAAGCAGGAATAGTCCTTATGGTGGGCAGATATAGATTTTGGCGATAGTACATAATGAAGAGTATTCTATCTGTCTGTTTATATATTTTTACGACTTGCTAACTAAATAATCGGTTTCAAAAGCATGTGCTCTCGTTGCGAAAGTTGAAAATGCTTATTTTATAATTATTTAGGTAACATTTTCCCTCCGCGTGAGTATGGCGCCTGAGTGTAAGCACGGTATGTCTCATCTGTAGCGTCAACATACTTAGGTACGCGCCACGAGTATACACATCGGTTCAGCGAGTGGATAATTTCATTAAATACAGGATGGCAAGGACAACGACGTGCAACCTGTTACCGTGGAATCAGTAAGAACATGATTCTGGGACCCCATGCGTAAAAATTTTCGGAGGTTATCAATTAAAAAATTTGCTGTTTACAAAAGTGCGCGGTCAAAGTATGGAACAGTAATTTTTTTAAATAACCAGCGAAAAAATATAATGTACTGAATCTATGGGAACAGCACCCTTATTGCGTAACACACTATCAATTTCAAGCTGAATGACTTTGTAGGATATTGCTAATACATTGATTGCTTCATATGTTCAACAACGCATTGAATGTTGTTGAACTATCAAAATGAAACCCATTGCTACTGATAGTCGGTTATACAATTACCCCGCAGGTTGCGTGTCGATCTCCCTGCCAACCTGTATAGTCACGTGACAACCTATCGCAAAACATTTATCTACGTTTAGTCTCTGGCGGATATCATACTCTGTGGACCAGACTATAACCACAGAACTATGTGCGATGTTGCGAGATAATAGCGTTAATGTAAACTAAACAATTAGCAATACCACTAAAACTCATTTTCATTAGGGATGACTAAATTCGTATTTTAAAGCAACAGCTGTGCGTTGAAACTCAACAAGCAATTTATTCTCGATGTTACAGTTGTGTAAATCGGTAAATGAAATTATGAAAACAATGTAAAGAAATAACTTTATTGTTTTAAATTGTAAACATGTTAAGCTTGTAAACAATGTTTCGGATATTAAGTAAATAAAATATCACGTAAATCTTTGCAGGAACAATGTTTGGTGAATTTGGCTTTCACATCATGTCCGCTACAAATGGTCGTGTTTCAAAAATATGATTACTATACCTTTTGTTTTGATTGTTCACAAACACGTTGGTTTTCCTGAAACAGTTCCCAAAACAAACAAATGTTTATGTAGCAGTGTTAATAATCTCAGATAATTTACATTCCATCGCAACTTAATCAGTGCTAAGTGTATTTTTGAGTCCAATGAACCATCTGTAACAAAAAGATCCTCCATAGACCATAAGTTTTTGGTCGCAATGGAATTTGAACTATATTGAGTTTGACATTCAGTTTGTTGTTCCCTATCTTGAAAATTATCTAAAATTCTTAATTCAAATGTAAATAATTCAGTAGGTACGACATAACTTAAAGGTTTCATTGATATACAGTCACGAACATAAATACCTTACTCTTACGCAAAAGATGGTTTGAAAAGACGATGTTGGTTTATTTTCCTTTATGTAGATTCTAATGAAACTACTGAGTCATGAACAAGTCTAGAAGGTGGGACAGGCTGCATACAAAAAAAAACCAAGGAATAAATATGGATAAAAATTAAATATCTTGTACTGGCATGACGGGGCATGAGAGCGTTGCCGTTATGGCATACAAGCTGGTTCTACTAGCGAGGCGCGCCTATAACTAAATGTTTCACATAAAAAAAAACATGGTCCTTTCTATCTCTTTGGAAGACAATAGTTTTTTTAATCTTGCGTGGTTGTAAATTGTTTATACTCGTGACTACAGTCATATACATATATATTACTATACATATATTACCGACGTAATCGAACTATAAAAACTAGTAATAGCAATGCTTATGTTCGCTCCACTCACAAGTCATTAAACGATCTTGACCCTGTCAATTCTTGCCTGAGATCGTTTAGACTTAAGTATCATGTTTAACAAATTATACCGATGGCACTTCTAAGTTGTGTCGTGCTTATTCATAGCTAAACAAATGATAAACGAGAAACATTTAGTAATGACGCACACTATGCGACATGCGACTGCGACAGCTAGACGCAACGATAGACTGCGGTCGACAATTTTCATAATTATATTTTGTTCAAAGCTCCGCACATTTGGCGTAGAATTGCAGAGTGGCAGCGACAGGCTATGAGAGTTGTACGCTCTCGCTAATTATCGCAGCGACTAGACGCACGGTGTACACGCACACTGACGAAAGTAGCATGCGACAGGTCGACGTCAAGACTCTCGCAGACAGGCGCGACGCGACAACGCGACGACGTGACTCTAGTAAAACCATTTCTATGAAAACTTCATGGAAATTGTTCTGTCCAGTATCGCGTCGCACCGTTGCGTCGCGTCTTTCTGCGGTAGCCTTCAGTCTATTTGTGACCGCTGAGGAAGGTGCGCGCGTATTTGTATCGCAAATCACAATATAAAAACGGTCGATGTCAAAGTTTTCAAAACGGAACTGGAAGAACGTCAAATACTCAAAGAAAATCTTTCTTAACGATTACTGGCAGACGCAAACGACAGCTCTGCGTCTAGTCGCAGCGACAAAACGCACAATTTGCCCTAGCACTAAATTGTCCAACAACCACTGACACACGACAGCTTGTTAGTTCATTATTATTGAGTTTTGCATTAGGAGTTTCTTAGTAACAGCCCGCAGTTTGGAAGTTGGCGGTGTGATACCCCCGTGCCTTGGAAAGGACGATAAGCCTTGTTGTTGGTTCTGCGCCTAATCTCTCTCCGGTCGTGTCGTATTCCCGTCCCATCCGACTATGAGGTTTTGCGGTATGAGGGAAGAAGGAGTGCACCTGTGTGTGTCTGTACACACTTGTGCACTATAATATCTCACGCGCCGAAGGCTGGTCTCCGTCCACCCCGACCCTTGCTCGAACCAGCCCGCGCCGCTGAGTCTGCAGTTTTAAATTCGATTCTCAATAATTCCGCTCCAGCCTGTCCCTTGCTGCCCTCTCCCAGCGACGCCCTAAGCCGAGGTCCGTACCCCACAGGGGGTGCCCTGAGCGTGTAGTCGCTTAGTTTTTAAGTTTTTTAAACCCTGGCTGGAGGCCTTAATTTATTGAGGCATCCATATCAAGCCTGGTTCAGCAGACGACAACCTCAGGTTGAACTGCGAGATGCAATTTTTTTTTAAAAAGGCTGGTCTCCGTTGAGTTTGACCGCTATGACCGAAATACGGTCTGGAGGACATACTTAATTATTTATGTAGTTCTTTATTTCTTAGAAAATTTTAAGAAAAAAATCTTTTCTTTCAACTCCAAGATTCGCGATGTTTCATTAGCGTCCTTTTTATGAAAACTGGAAAACACATTCCTACTTTTCGAGTTAATATCGAAGAAAACTTTGTTATTTAATAATCGCTCTTGGGAATAAAACGGAGCTTTTGTGAACGTTCTGTTCCAGGATTTGCACGTATGTACCTGGTAGTTATTATTAAACTTGACAGATCTTAAACAATGTGTTCTTAGTTAGTTAATCAAGATCTGGCAGTTTAAGTACTTTACGCGGCCTACCCAAATGTCCTTTCTTTGGAATTGTTCGTCAAATCGTTGAACTCCTCAAGTTCTGAGTTGAGCTGTAGGATTTTCACAAATGCGTACACTGACTGGACGGGTCCACTCAATCTGTGTGGTTATTTCCTTAAAAGACCATTTCAGACACCAATATACATAGTCTTCACATGATCTGACCAGGATTATGTCTGGACTTTAAAAGAGACTGTGACCTCTGAGTTTGTTTCGGCCTTTCTTCTGAGAGTAGTCAGGTAAGAAACGCGAAACTCATCTAATTTAAAAAAAAAATGATTGACGTGGAAAAGTGTTTGTACAAATCTACTTACAGAACAGCTAGTTATGTTTATGTGCTATGTAACAGGGGCGAGCCTATTGCCTTCGACTGGGTACAAAGTAACACCAGGCGGCAGGCTACTACTGAAAAAATACTGATGGTAAAACCCAAACCGAATTGCCTGACCTGAGAATCGAATAGGATATCATCCTCAGCTGTAGCGCTTACCGGGAACAATAGACCGTAGATTTATAGACTTTCTAGACTTGCTACTGCTGCGCCCCGCGGTTTCTCCGCAAAAGTTTCGATCCCGTGGGAATATCGGGATAAAAAGTATTCTATATGTTAATCCTGGTTATAAAATATCTGTGTGCCAAATTTCATCCAAATCCGTTCAGTAGTTTTTGCGTGAAAGAGTAACAAACATCCATCCATTCATCCATCCATACAAACTTTCACGTTTATAATATTAGTAGGAAGTAGAATAACAAAAGATTTAATTTCATAACTGGCGAAATGTAGTCTGTGTCCATCAGCTCCTGCAACGGTGTCCTTATAGTGTACACCGTTACAGCAGCTGATGGACGCTAGTGATGGCGCCCAACAAGTACCCGAATTCCAGGCCGAGTCCATTTAGATTGCTATCGACACGCTAAGATGAAGATAGGTACACCTCTGCCTAACCTTTCAAGGAACACAAGCGTGATGTTATCAAAACAACCGCGATTTCATGCGAAAATTACATACCGTTAAGCTGAGTCACACACGATCAAACATGGGTATTATCAATGGATTAACGTTGCCATGTGTAATAACTACAGGTTCATCCCTCACTGACATTGTATGGATACAGGGGTTATTACGAAATATGGGTGCGTATATCTTAGGTATAAGTTGTGTCGATTAATTTAAGATGGGAGACAAAGACACGTAGTTAGATAGCGTGGTGATTAATGCTAATTTTGTCTCTCAAAGAGAAAAGATAATGCTTAGCAATGGCCGTAGAATAGATAATAGTTTATTGTACAGGTATTACAGTAAGCAGGTTTATACTAAGTTAAGATGGCATGAGGAGCTTAAAATATTACCTACTAGCTGCGCCCCGCAGTTTCACCCGTATAAGTTTCGATCACGTAAGAATATCGGGTTAAAAAGTATACTATGTGTTAACCCAGGGTGTCAGCTACGTCCATACCAAATTTAATCAAAATTGGTTCAGCCGTTTGAGCGTGAAGAAGTAACAAACATACAAACACACACGCTCACAAACTTTCGCCTTTATAATATTAGTGTGATACCTAGGTTCCAAAGTATTATTTATCAGTGACAGTTGCCCTTTGTACACACTCGATTTTCTCGCCTTGAAAAACTACGATTTATTCGCGCTTTTAAGCGATAAGACCGCCCATTGCGTCACCCTTTGTAAAATTTTGTATCTGTAATTTATATGGTGTCATAATAAAGAGTATAATATTCTAAGATTGGTTGTCAGACTTTTGAGCGTCTGACCAGGCGTCCGTCACTCCATGTACTTGCGCGCTATAATTTTACCTACCGCCCGGCCGAGCGGTCTCGGGCCGTCTGCGGACCAAATTCAGTGCGGTTTTCGCAAGCGTAGCGCACGCACGTTGTTCAATTTTCAACAGTACGCTTGAGTATTTAGGCACATTTTAGCATGCAGCGGTTGCTGACGCAACGGAGTAGGCTATTATAGCAGTAGGGGTTGTAAATTTTCTACTGAGTGAAGTATCTGTTATGTAGTAAATATTTAGTAATCTGTGGTCTGACTGCCTGTTACCCGTATCAAAGAACTACAAATGACAGACGGGACCAAAGGCTGAACGGCTTCCCAAGACTCGGGAGTCGTCTCGAATAGTCACGATATGTAATGGATAATCACCCAACCACAAACCGACCGCGGCAAGCGTAGCATAATGCGATCGACCCATGCGGCTGTTATTATTTAGCCATGTAGTGATGACCGTTCTTAATCTTTGACTTACATAATTCAGGTATTGCGTTCGTAGAACCACAAATTCGAAGACATGTCAACCCGCACTGGGCCCGCGTGGTGGATTATGGCCCACTCCCTCTCATAGAGAGGAGGCCTGTGTCCCAGCAGTTGAAACATTATAGGCTGATTATGTTCGTAAAACACTCCCATAACTGCAACACTTGTCAAACGAATTGGTGATTTGTCATAATTATGTCGTACTTAAGGTGAAACCGTCAGGGTAGTCCGCGAAATTCAAAGGAGATTCAAGATTTTTATATGGAGCCAGGTTTTTATACCTACCCGGCTGTCCGCCATTTTGTTTTTTTTTTCAAAATGGCTGCCACGCATGTAACTTTGAACGTTAATATCTCGGAAACGTATCTGTTCTGTTTGAATTAATGTCAGCTATCGATTTATACAAAGGATCATGCGCGGCCGCCACGTTGAAAATAAAATCAAAATGGCGGTCAGATAGGTATGCCACGAACTCTCAAGGCCCTGTGCTTACGTGTTTTACAGGTCAGTATCAGGTTGTATGTTGATTAAAATATAATTCGCGACCGTAACAAATATGGCTTTACAGAATTATAATCATGAGAATCAGCAATAATATAAAATTTAAATTTCGCGGGCTTTCGCATTAATAGGAGCGGTAAACGAGACACAATATAAGTTTTATTGTTATGTCGCCTATAACCGTAGCCGTAGTAAGTATAGTGCCCTTGAAACTGTTAAAGAGTTTCTACTGCTCACGTACAGTCGGCATCTTAGGACCGGTTGTTTCAAACAGTTGGTTAACGTAACATACGTACGTCAAATAATAACGATTACGTACTCGTTACTTTTTGACGTACGGCAAGGCCATAATTTTGTAATTATAAATTGAAACAACGCTTTTTTTGGTTTAACGATAGTTAGCACCATTTTTGACGTTTGCGCCAAGTGGACATGAAACAACCCGCCCGTAGAATCTGTTTAAATGAAGCGAGAAGGACGTAATACGCCAACATAACAATAATGACAGTTGACTAGAACTGAGATTAACATGTCAAAGTTTTCGTAGTGACTGTACCCGAGGGGTAAATGCATAACACACTAACTGTTACTGTGTTACGCACTAAGTACGTACTATAGTAACACACTTCCAATCACAAACTGAATCATTTTGAAGGATATTACTAATCCATTACTTCAAATGTTAGAAAAATTTGTCTGCTCAACCACATAAAAAACCGATCAAGTGCGAGTCGGACTCGCGCACCGAGGGTTCCGTATTACGGTTTTCGCAATTTTTCCTTTATCTGTGCTATAGGACGTTGCTTCGTACCAAATTTCGAGATTCTGAGTTCACGGAAAGTACCGTAAGTGTAGGTTTTGATTCCCTTGCGAGTATCGATAATTTTCGGAAATTTGCGGCATAAACGGCTGTATCTTTGATTGCGTTGACTTAGAAGTTTGATTTTTTCACAGCTCCAAGAGTCAGTAGACCTGAATATTTGATATAAATTCCAGCTTGATACCTCCACGCGTTCCTGAGAAAAAGGATCTTGACAGACAGACGGACCGACGGACAACAAAGTGATCCAATAAGGGTTCCGTTTTTTCCTTTCGAGGTACGGAACCTCAAAAACGCAATGAATGTTGTCGAACTGTCAAAATGAAAGTCATTGCTACTGTTAGTGTATTACGCAATTACCCCGCTGGGGGATTTTATATTATAGGGCACTACACAACCAAAGTAAGCGACTAAAAGCAGCGATGGGGTAAATAAATGTATTTTTTAATACTCAATGTCTTTATTGCTTTGATTTCTTTTTTGATTTTTCTTTTTGCTTTTTTTTCCCTTCTTTCAATTCGATGTTAAAGTTTCCTGTATTATGGAGTCGTAAACAACTTAATCAAATTGCTTGATATTTCGTAGAGCATCAAGTTCGAATTAAAAACAAATCGATTTCACGCTTCTCTTTAACGCTCTTACATATTCAGGGCAGTCCAAAGTTTGAATGTCGATTTGAATCACAAATTGGCCAATAAGACGGTACCTTCGGTTTTGTGAGGAAAATTAGTTTATTGTTTTTATTTGGTAGCGGAAAACTCCATGAAATTGTAAGCAATATTATAATATACCTTACCTTCATCAGCGGAGTAATTGCGTAACACACTTACAGTAGGAATGGCTTTCATTTTGACAGTTCGACGACATTCATTGCGTTATTTACGTTGCTGAGCAGACACATTTTTATAACATATGAAGCGATGGATTAGAAATATCCTTCAAAATGATTCAGATTGTGATTAACCGTGTGTTTGCAAATAAGGTGCTGTCGGTCTAACTGAATGTAGCTGAATACCAGCTTTACAATGAGTGACTGCCTATTTGATAAGATTGGATGTCAACTACCCGAAATGACTGTCAACAATGTACATGACGGCCGGGACTAACGTCTTATTTATTTATGTATTTCAAAATCAAAAAATCAAAATCAAAAGTCATTTATTCAAATTAGGCTGAGAATCAGCACTTTTCGAACGTCAAAATTACAAAAGACAGTCCCCCAAAAACGCCCGCCCTTCGCCACTTCCTAGTGCTATCGCTGGGAAGAAGAAGTGGCGGAACAAACTCCCCAGCAGCACAGCTGTCTGTTCAGTTAGAATATAGTTAGTTGCATGTATACAATACTAGGAACCTATGTTCAGTAATGAACATTACAAGAAGCTTAAATTATTTGCCATATTATGTCAGCTAGCCACGCCAATATACCAACAAATATAATAAAAACTATACGTACTCAAGCTAAAAAATAATTAATTAAAATAAAAATAAAAACTCACTACCTAAATAAAAGCCTCCAGGCATAAAGGGCGTGACAGCTTACACATTTATGCATTGCTGGGTTCGTCACCTAGCTGTCACTTGCAGTCACAGATGATGAACTAGGACCATCGATGTGAAATAAATAAGTGAGTTAATACTAATAACAGTAACCTGTCAGTACCTAAGCTAATTCTGGAGAAAGAACATGAACATTGTCTTGAGTTAATTAGGGCGACCAACTATTCTTATCGTGTAAGTAGTCGTTGATGGAATAGTAAGCCTTTGAACAAAGGTTGGATTTTACTTGAGCTTTAAACGCATTAAAAGGCAAGTCTAGCAAAGAAGAGGGTATCTTGTTATAAAAGGTTATACCAAGCCCAACAAATGAGTTATGAACCTTATGAAGCCGGTGAAAGGGGGCACGTAGTTTGTCCTTATTTCTAGTGTTAACACTGTGAATATCACTGTTTTTAGTGTACAAGTGTAAATTTTGCCTAATATATAGGATATATAGGATTTGGGAAAGAAACAATTGTACATTAGGTAATACAAACATAGTATGATTACATCATGTGGTTAATGAAAAATTAACGACGTTTCCACAGAATACTACTTTTATGTTACAGAGCGCAGTAAATATAAACAAGACAGAAGTACAATTCATATAAAAAAAAATTAAAAGTACAAATTAGATAATTAACATTAAAAATTTTTGAGTACAAAGACAAAAGGAAAAGGATCGTTAAATTATGAGGAAAGGACCTGAATTAGTTTCTTCCTAAATTTTGGACGACAAATGCAAAATGTCTTTGTTAGTAAAATTTTAGTTATTATCAACTAACCTACGGAGCGGCGCTCACTCTCCCGCATTCGTTCGACAGGGGGTCATGGCAAATAGAGGGTAAACGAGCACTTCTCGCCGAATTACAGTGCGGGGCACAACATAAAATATTTTATTAATTAATTCCGTACAGTTAAACTTATTGTGTACAAAACCGTGAAGCATCATTGTTTGAAGCAATAGGCGTCTAGACTGCATTGTGAGCATTTTAAATTTCTTCAATGATTCTTCATAGGATAGAGGTTCCGTACGACATTTATACTGTAGGGTTCGAAGATATTTACGTTGAACTCTTTCATTGGCTTTAATATATTTCCCATAGTAGGGATCTATAGTATATCATAGATGGGTATATCATAGTAGAAGTCTTAACGTGCTTGTCGAGGTAAGGAGGGGTCTCGATACGAAACGGATGATCACCCATCTACGGACCGACCGCGGCAAGCGTAGCTTAACCTTGATCGATTGAACTGTGCGTTCTTTCTGACTTTTTTTCTTTCTGCTCGGCTCCTAAAGATCTTAAACAGCCTACAGCCTTCCGCAATAATTGGGCTTTAAATATAAAAAATATTTTTTCATTTCTGACTTGCAGTTCCAGAGACTATAGCACCTTTAAACAAACAAAGTCTTCAGCATAGATAACAAATATCAAACTTATTCAAGAAAACCGTTCGAAAGCGATTCGCAAAGAGAAGAAAAAATACTAAACAGTGTTACTTCATTATCTCAATTCTGTAACTACCACTAACATTTCCGAAATCCATTCAGCTGTTACCTCATTCGCGTCTAAAGTTCAGCATTTAAAAATAATAACGAGGTAACTGTGCGAGGTTGTCGCACAATTACCAGCCAGAGGCATAATACAAACCTGAGCCTACAAGGCTTTATTTAGCGCGTAAACAGAACGGCTACGTGGCAGGTACAACAGCACTTTAGGCACCCGTCCCACAACCGACGAGGAAGCGACTATAGATATAGCATCAACGATTTTCTCGCTCAAGAAACAAAAAAAAAGCTTGTAGGTCCTGTGAAAGTAAAAGAGATATAGTATTTTTATCTCACGAAGTAACGCGCTCTTTACTTGTGGTAACAAAGTGTACAAACACGCAATGCATGTGTGCGTGAAGACTAGTAGCGTCAGCATATAACACACACAGACACACACATTGCCGACTTCGCTGTTGTCTCAAACGTTACCGAGAGCGTCAGCACATAACACGCATACGCACACACACTTTCGACTTCACCATTGCCCCGGATTGCTCCTGCGCTAACACACATATTCTCAGCGTATTGTACACTTGGTAACCACAAGTAAAGCGCGCAACGCTTCGCGATACAAAAATACTGTACATTTATATTAATAGTTCGGCGCTGACTGTTCACACCGCCGGCGAGTACTCGTTTGCTGACAAGAGCTATCAAAGATAGTACTAGCAGAAGTGCAGAACACGTACTGAGAGACACTTGATACATACGAGTATGGGTAGCGGGATCGTCCGAAAGGGTTACCGCTGCCCTGGAACATAAATGGCTAAGGAAGGAACACGGGTGGGTTTTAGTCAGTAAGAGTCTGACACTCCTTTCTGCTCCACCCAGAGCGGGAGGAGTCATTTGATGATTTCCCATCCTAAAAAAAAAAAAAAAATACATACGAGTATACGCATCATCATCATCATTTCAGCCGAAAGACGTCCACTGCTGGCCCTCTAGGCCTCCCCCAAGCACTTCCAATTCGACCGGTTCTGTGCTTCCGACATCCAACGGATTATTGCGGCCTTCACAAGGTCATCGGTCCACCTTGTCACATACACATACCAGCGAATAATCGCTTGTCGCCGGCGCGTGCTCGCTGGCTCGTTTTTAGTTGCTAGCTCTTCTCGCTTCTCGCTAACCGCCGACGGTGGGACGGGTACAACGCCACTTTAGCCGTCTGGCCTGCTAGCTGGAGAGACAGCCCTATTTATAACCGACGACGGTTTAGACCGCTACACGGACTGACGGAGATTTTATTGTACTTAAATGCATATTACAGTTCTTTAGAGAGAATTAATAACTAATTAATATAAAGAACTAGCAGCGCCCCGCGCTTCACCCGCATAAGTATCTATCTCGTGGGAATATCGGGATAAAAAGTATCCTATGTGTTGTTCTGATGTATAAGCTATATTACTGCAAAGTTTCATCAAAATTCGTTTAGAAGTTTTTGCGTGAAAGAGTAACAAGCATCCCTTCATTCATCCATCCTCACAAACTTTCGCGTTTATAATATTAGTAGGAAGTAGGATAGTAGGATTTTATTTAGGCCCGCTTGTACACACGGCTACACATAAAGCTATACATTTCCAGTCATAGCTGACCTCGCATTGTACAGGTTTTTCGTACAATCAGAAGTCAACTTATACTGGTTATGTATAGCTTGATGTGTAGCCGTGCGTACCTCAAATCGCTAAATACATTTAAAACATAATTCTGTGCCCTGTTAACTTCAAAGAATTGACACAAATGTTTAGTTCTTTAGAGAGAATTCACAACTAATTAATATAAAAATTAGATGTAGGCGCTTTTGTACCACAAATCAATAACAACAATTTACAATATCATACTGTGCTTACAAGTCAAGTTGTCCAGGTCGCTTAGCGAGCTATGGAACGGGCTGTGCTTGGAGTCTCTCTGAGGGATCGAATCCGCAACGAGGTGATCCGGCAGAGAACCAAGGTTATCGACATATGTAGCTCACAGATTAAGCAAGCTGAAGTGGCAATGGGCCGGCCATATTAGCCGTAGAACCGATGACCGTTGGGGTAGACGTATTCTTGAGCGGAGACCGTGAATCGGTAAACGTAAGGTGGGACGCCCTCAGGCTAGGTGGAGCGACGATTTTTGCAGGATGGCTGGTAGCAGCTGGATGAGAGTTGCCGAAAATCGAGTTGAATGGCGTGCAATAGGAGAGGCCTATGTCCAGCTGTGGACTGCTATTGGCTGATGATGATGACTTTCCTTAACAGTCGCTCTATGTAAAACATACTGTATTCAGCTGTATCCGGTTAAACTGGAAGCTGACCCCAACATACATATAATATTAAAATTGTATTTATATTTCAAATTGACGTTATTTCAAGTTAAACCAATATCTTTATTTGAATGGCAATTAAGTTGATTTCAGAGTGACTAGCACTATTAACAAAGTTATAAAAATGTTTGAAGTTGTAGCGTAAACTGAACTTTATTGTGTACCAATTAAAGTTATTTTTCCATAAACTCATATTTGTTTACATTTTTGGCGAATATGTCGCGATTCAAATTTAGTTGGGAAAAGACTAGGCAGATGATTCTGCCCCTGTCAACTTCAAACAAATGACTGCAATTACCGACGCTTAATTTTTTATAGCGCTAAACGTATTTAGTTATTTGTGATTATTTTTTGCAATCAATTCGTAGCTTCTTCTATTTTAATAGGTACATTAATTCTCATCAATGTTGTTGTACAGAAATATGATGGGAAATCCAACTTTGATTATTATATTATATTTTGATGATTATTCAAAATTAAATATGGCATGCGCTTGACGTGTTTTGCTCGAGGGCAAAGATCAACAAAAAATAAAAGTGTTTTTTGACACGAACAAGTACGAATATGTACAGGGTTATATACAGGATGTCCATGAACTGCCAAATTGAACTTAGATCGAATATTTCTGATATAGTATTTCATCTTATGAAGCTACATGTGCTTTGCTTGTGATTACCAAGTGTACAAACACGCTGTGAATGTGTTTGTAAGGGCTGGAGCTCTCGGTACCGTTAGAGACAATAGCGAAATCGAAAGTGTGTCTGTCTGTACATGTGTGTGTTATGTGCTGACGCTACTCGTCTTCACGCACACAATCACACCGTGTTTGTATACTTCGGTACCACAAGTAAAGCGTATGTCGCTTCGGGGGATAAAAATACTGTAAGTTGTATAGGTACTAAATAAACACCGCAGGTTCGCTCGCATAACAACAGCTCATTATATTTAGCGCTAACATTTTAAAAACAAAATACCTACCTACTTTTGTCTACATCTTTTGCCAACAATATTGCTTTCGACCGTTCTATTTAAAGCTTAATAATTATAATTAATTTCTGTCCATAGTTCAGATTTAATAGAGCCGGAGTTGTGTTTCTACTAAGTTCACCATAAGTCCCGGGCACTGATCTGTAAGTAATGGCAAGAAAATCAATATTTCATTAAATTGACGACCAAGTTCAATTGTCCGTATACCTACTATTGAGATCACAACTGTCATTATTTGAAAGTTGACGTAGAGTGTCAATGTGATAAACAATGAAATTTTCTGACTTATATGTACAGGACCTATACCTACTGACTTGTTATTTGACGTATTCCGTCGAGGACCTGTTAGTGTCACCCTATGGCAACAATTAAGCATCCCATAAAGCCTACCCGATAATTCATGGAATCCGAGAAAATTCAACTTTTATATATTTTTGAAAATGTCACAGAATTCGTCAGTAATTATCACTTTTCTCTGAACTCTGAAACTGGATGGCTCTCTCTACTTTAACAAACCTTTAGATATAACCAAATTTTCCATAACACCAAACAGTTACATAAATAAAATACATAGGCATCTATTTTGACGACACGGCTAGCGCAGTGGCTGAGCGATCGGCTGCTGGGCAGCGTGTCGCGGGTTCGATTCCCGCACGGAACAAATATTTGTATTTTGCCTACAGGTAGTTGTTCCGGGTCTAGCTGGTGAGCGGCAAGGTTTTTAAAAAAAAAAAAAGAAAAAAAAAACCCTACCTACAAATTCCTAATGGAAACCAATAGTCTACCACTTTTTGCCTCTGAATCACCCAAAGGTTGACTGGTATAAAATACCTATGGCATTAAGTCTACCATCATACATATAGATGCGTAGGTACATTTGTGAGCTTGAAGTGAAATAAAAAAATTAAAACACTGCCGCACCCCACACCCTAATTCCGTAATACACTTTCAATCACAAACTGAATGATTTTGAAGGACATTGCTAATCCATTGCTTTATACGTTCGAAGCAATTGTCTACTCAACAACATAAATAATGCAATGAAAAACTGGCGGTGCATCACTTGTCAACCTTATTTCTAAGGACATAAGGGTGAAAAGTGGTCGACCGCCATTGTCCGCGGTCGTACAAGACAGTCGAAACAGTCTCAAATATAAGTTCTTCGTCTCCACTGATCCAAATAATTGAAACATTTCGTACCCATTCTAAGTTTTAATGACACTTTCTCTATTACGAAGACCATTATTATTTCCGGCGGCCAAATATCTTGCGAAGAGCAGTTTCAACAAAACTCGTTTCCATTCAAAAAACTAAAACATACCTACTACTCGTAGCTAATGAAAACTAGTTTTTAAGAAACCAATGACTTGTAGAATATGCTATACTTACTAAACTAGCGAACCACCCCTGCTTCACGCGGTTTTTACGACTTGACAAAACCTCGACTTTTTTCATTATTCAAGGTGGAGATGACATCACCTGCCGAGCCTTTTCCCAACTATGTTGAGGTCGGCTTCCAGTCTCACCGGATGCAGCTGAATACCAGTATTTTACATGGAGCGACTGCCTATCTGACCCCTACAGCCCATACCCTCCTCAAAACCCGTATTACTGGGTAATACGATGCCCTTTGGTAAAACTGGTTGACAGACTTTCGGGCTTCTGACTACCCATAACGACTGTTAAAGTTCCACGAATGACAGCCGAGACCAATGGTTTAACGTGCTTTCTGAGGCACGGAGGGGTCTCGGTATGTAAAGATGGTCACCCATCCACAGACCCACAGCGGCAAGCGTAGCTTAACTCGATCAATGGACCTGTACGGCTGTTATTATTTAGCGCCACAGGCCCCTTCCCAGCAGTCAACATTATATGCTGATTATACATATAAACCTTCTGGAATAAATTCACTAAATGATGGTGAAAACCGCATCGAAAGCCATTTCATAGTTTAAATAAAAGAACAGCGCGGTCACACAGACAAACACGAAAAGCGACTTTAATTTATAATATGTTTAGATGATCATGCCAGCTGCCTTGGCCTTAAAATCGAAGTTTTTTGACAAACTTTTTGTCAGAATCAATCAAGGGGTCAAGTACGTCCACAGGCCGACCAGGTGACTTAACAAAATTTAAGTTTTAATGATCACTCCATTATCTTGTCAAACGATTTCCTTCGCTTCATGCCCGTGTAACTAATGACCGAAACTTGTGGTCGATTTTTTTCCCCACTTCCTGTAAATCAACGCTTTGATGCAAATACAACAAACGTAGTCAGACTATAATATTCCCACTGTTGGGACACAGCACCCTAATTACAATCAACCACAATCTAAATAATTTTCAAGGATATTGCTAATTCATTGCTTCATAAATATGTTCGAATTTGTCTGCTCAACAACGTAAATAACGCAATGAATGTTGTTGAACTGCTGATGAAATAATTTACATAAAGCGCCTGACCGCATAACTTCTAACAATACACACAACGTAACATTACGCCCGTGTTCCTCGAAGGGTTGGGCAGAGGTGTACTTATAGTTCACCCAACCGTAACAACAATAGTGGGTAGTATAAAATATGTTGTAAAGGGTTGCACGCACTGGTATGAATAGCTTTTATAGTGAAAACCGCACAAAATCCATTGTGTAGCTTGGAAGAACAAAGCGGTCACCCAAATATACCTACAAAAAAGCGAGTTTATTTAAAACTAGGTGTTTATAGATATTTTTTTTTCATAAAATAGTGGAATACCTAACCTTAATGTATGAAACAGATTGTAAAATCGATTTACTTGAAAATATACTTTTTGATTTTATTTATTTATTTAAACTTTTCGCACAAAAAGGTACAAAGGCGGACTTAATGCCTTAGGCATTCTCTACCAGTCAACCAAGGGTGGTGAAGAGATTAGATGACAGGTGCTTTGATTGAGAGGGACAATGATAAAAAAAAAACTCTTAAAAACATACCACACATAAAGCTATTATATAATGTGGAGACGACAATACGGCAATAAATTAAATTCCGTATTATCTAATGACGTTCCTAATCTGCATATCTACAAAAATTCAACTAAATATACCCAATAGTTTAGTCACTTTAACTACAGTCTGGCCATCGAAAGAATACGTTCTAGACTGACATCGTTCTAGACAGACAATCTGTCAGTCCTACAATTCTAGTAACTAATAAAGATCAAATTCGCAAAACACATATTCCTTCATATGAAACTGACGATGACGGGTGGTAAAAACGCATTAAATTTTCGCAAAAAATTTGCATCACTACTATTACGTTTGATTGAAAAAAAAAAAAAAACACTTTTTTAATGTCGATGATAACTTTGATTTGGTAGTTTCAAAATACTACTATGCATTGTCAATGTAATCATTTACTGTCGTATTTTCATATCCACATTATACAGGATAATTTTTTATTCAGTGCGTAAATTTTTACAGGGTGTTCTACCCATGAATATGAACAACATTCACTATGGGACCATCTCTGAAATCACGAAAAAAAAATCAGCAGATTCATACATTTTGGTCGAGTAGGTATTGAACTTTTATAAGAAACAGCTGATTTTTTTTTTGTGATTTCAGAGATGGTCCCATAGTGAAAGTTGTTCATATTCATGGGTAGAACACCCTGTGAAAATTTACGCACTGAATAAAAAATTATCCTGTATAAGATGTCCGATCCTTAAGAGAATTTGTTCTTAGAAGGAATCCACGTGTCCTAGTTCCTCAAAAAATCCCATGTCCAAACGACGTGACAAAGCAGTTCCTATACCCATACACGTGTGGTTTGACACTTAACAACCCCTGACCTCTATAAGTCCAAACTACCCCCAAGGGAACAAGCCTGTGTCAGGTAACTACACTTCCCACCAACATTAACACAAAAATGTTCACATAACAAACATGGTCACGTATAAATTCATTCGCTGTGAACATTTTCTGAATGAAACGTCAAATAAAATCGTAAGTTCATGTCGCAACCATGAATTTTGTGCCGGAATTCGGTGTGACGTCACGGTACAATATGTAATAACTCGACACAGCGCTCGGTGGAATCCCTTCAGCATTCCACCTGGATACCCGATAGTACTGGAAAAACAGAAGAACTCTAAGAATAGCTTCGATAAACCTTTTGTTATATGGTAGAAAAAACTTAAGTCATTAAATGTAGTAAAGTATCTTGATACAAAAATATCGAGCGTTCTGAGGCTAACACAAACGAACGACCTAAACATTACGTAAATTTTCGAATCAAAAACGCAACTAGGATTTACTGGGGCAATTACGATAGTGAGTATATTTCGTTGGATGATAATTTCTACCAAATACAGTGGCATTTTTATATAGCAAAAGGGAAAGGGACGGCGGGCGATAAAATGGCGTCTAATCAATGTTGCCGATACAAAAATGCCGACGCGATATTTGGTTGAAATTTTTGCTACTCCATTTTTTTTCTCACGAAGCGACGCGGGCTTTACTTGTGGTAATCAAACACTTCGCCATGGTCTCGAGCGGTACCGACAGCTCCTCCGCTTCCACACACATTCACAGCGGGTTGTACACTTGGTAACCGCAAGAAAAGCGCGCGTCGCATCGTGAGATAAAAATATTATACAAGCACAATAAAATTAGTATCACCCTTTGTTTTTGAGTTTTTCCTTAAGGAATTTCTCAGTAACAGCCCAGAGCGCGGATTTGTGGCAGATTGATGGCAATAATCTCGCCCCCTGTTTCATGGGACGTAAACATAACTGGCGAAATGTGGGTGTACTTAGGTACACCTCTGCCAAACCCTTCGGGTATTACAGGCGTGATGTTATGTGCGAAACAAGAAGTATTTTCAATTAAAAAAATCGTTCGCGTTCACATTACGTTTAGTCCGCGCGTTCGCGCTAGGCCCACCGATCGACGCTGTCGAAACTCAGGCAATAATGTTTATATAATACCTGACCTGATGAATTAATTAGAAATTTGGAAGCTCATCGTAAAAAAGGGCTACGGATGCTTCGAATCGGGGCGGTATCTTTGATCTCAAAGCGGGGCGTCAGCTCCGAGATTAATAACAAACCACGCCATATAAATCACTTAACGCATTTTTAACTCAAATAAAATGTCTTAACTAAAATTTAATGTTATCGATTCTCGATAAGAACGTCTTTGGGAACGTTAAACAGCTTTTTTCCTCGTTTGCTGACTAATTTCTCGAAGAATATTGGATTATTTTTCTCCGGGCGGTCGCCGATAAGATCAATAGATCACTGTAGTTAAGCAATGTTTGCCGCGGTTTGTACAGACGCCAGCACATCAAGCTACTACAGTGTGTCAAATTTCTTTATTAGATTTTCAACTTTATCGCTAAAGCATTAGGTTCAAGGTTAATTGGTAAAATTTGACGGTTTCGAGTAGCTTGATGTGCTGGCGTCTGTACTAAATCGATGTTCCTTTACTACGGCCTGCGCTTGGAGTTGTGTAAGATGTAGCCTTACAACCTCAATACATTAAATTATCTTTAGTAAAACTATATTAACGTACGACTGGCTAAATAGAAAAGTAAACACGCCAGCAGTGCACAGTAGAAACTAGTTTTTTTTTTTTTTAACGCTGACCCACACCAAATAGGATTTACTCCTGTATCTTGGTGCGTTTACGCCGGCCATTTGCCAATGTGTCAATTTTAGTTCCTGAGACGCTCGAGCGTCATTTCGTATATTATATTTAGTCCAGCGTACTTGTTTGATTAGCTCAGTGGTTAGTTCCGATTTTGGCGAAAAATCCTTGTACTTTCTTATAACTACTTTTTTTATAAAAGAGCGGTGCTTGTGTTGAGTACTTTGAGTAGCTTTTGACATTGCTCGCTTGAGCGTCAAGTACATAATAAGTATTTTTCGCAACAATACAATATTGTAACTTCGCGAAGGTAAAAATGTCAAGGTGGACTAAAGAATTCACTTCTTAATTAGCATAAAGTAGGTATAATGTTAATTGCACCACTATAAATGGGCAATCATGGGTTTACCAAAGCACCCTACCTGGGTGCTTTGGTAAACAACCAGTAAACACCCAATTTTTTAGGTGTTTACGGGCTTTTATCGGGTGTTCATCGGGTGTTTACCCAAAGCACCGGGCTTAAACCTGGTGGATTGCCCAACTTTATGCACCACTGCTCTCAAAACATTGAAGGAAAGCATCGTGAGGAAATCGGCATGACCTAAAACCAAAATTCAAGGACATGCGACATCTACCAACCCGCACTGGGCCTGCGTGTTACATTACAGCCCATTCCCTCTCACAAAGAGAAGGTCTGTGTCCCAGAAGTGGGGACATTATAGACTAATTATGTAATGTATAGTGTTAAGACGTATATCATGGCGGAGCTCGTGGCTAAATGATAACAGCCACACGGGTCGATCGAAATTTACGCTACGCATGCCGCGGTCGGTTCTCTGATGGCTGATCCATCCATTAGATACAGACGCCAGCAGGTCAACCTACCCGAAACTGTCACATTTTCCCAACCAACCTTGAACCTTAATGCTTTAGCGATAAAGTTGAAAATCTATTAAAGAAATTTGACAGATTGTAGTATCTTGATGTGCTGGCGTCTGTACATATCGAAACCTCTCCGTGCCGCGGAAAGCATGTTAAATTGTTGATCCCGATTGTCATTCGTAGATTTTTGATAAAATGGAGGTTTTTCAACTTTGACCGTGATTGCATTCACTCGCAAAATTATTTCTAATCTGCCTTTCGTTAAAGGAAAATGTCTAAAGAAAACCATTTAGTTATGGTCACTTTGCAGTACGCAACTGAAACAAACATCGTTCATATTTAAATGAGTCCTTTGCTTAGCAAGTGCGGCTTGCTAGTCGATTCACACGAATTTACTCGCCCGAAACGGGCGAATCGTCACTTTTAAACAATATTATGTAGACTGGCACGAAGTTAATTTATTTGTGGGTGAGTCGACAATATTGCAAATAATGTATAGAAAAAAGGACACTAGCGCACAGAAGTGATAAAAGTTAAATATTATAAAACGTGTAGATACTTTTTTTCTTAACTTCACTGCAAAAAATTTAAAATGTGCCTATTACCTAATACACATTTCTGGAGTTGTCGACTCGCCCACAAATAAATTAACTTCGTGCGAGTCGCCTATAGAAAAAAATATTATTATTTAAAAGTGAAGATTCGCCCGTTTCGGGCGAGTAAATTCGTGCGAATCAACTTATAAGCCGCAAGCGCACATCAATAGTAATGCCGTTTACCGACCTGGCGAATAGCTGTTTATTAAGCCTGGCTATTAACTCCACTGCTGTGTGAACCTAAATTAACATGTAGGTTTTCTACGGCGGTGACCACGTAATTACATTGTATGGTCTATTTTAAAAGTTTCTCTTGAAAATGTAAACACATGGATCAGAAAACGTGCCTGTGGATGGTTCCCATTTACAAATAAAGTGATTTGATTGGATTATTTGAATAATTAAACTCGAAATTCTAATTTCATGTGACAATTGCGGTTAATTTTATAACCTCAATTTTCTATTTTAATTTATTATTGTTATTCATACTATAATCGTTCGGAGGGGCTCGTGGCTAAGTAATAACAGCCGCATGGGTCGATCGATCAGGTTAAGCTACGCTTGCCGCGGTCGGTCTGTGGATGGGTGACCATCTTTACATACCGAGACCTCTCCGTGCATCGGAAAGCACGTCAAGCCGTTGGTCCCGGCTGTCATTCTTGGATCTGACAGTCGTTACGGGTCGTCAGAAGCCCGAAAGCCTGACAACAAGCCTTACCAAGGGGCATCCGGTTAGACTGGAAGCCGACCCCAACACAGTTAGGAAAAGGCTAGGCAGATGATGAATGGGGCCCGTTAGGCATGGCAGGCTGCAACCAGTCGGGGGTGCGGCGAATGTACAAGTATCACCCGGGCCCCCGACTTATGGTACTGGAAGGAACAGTGGGATTTTAGTCGGTAGGAGTCCTACATAACACTCCGTTCTTCCCAGATGGAACCCTCCATCTGGAAAGAACGGAGGGTTATGTCGGACTATCCATGATGATTTCCCCACGATAAAAAAGACAGATGATGAATCGTTGCCTTGGAAAAAATTGGTGAAATAAAACGTTGAAACCTTCTAAATACATGTGAATGTGTTACTATTTCGCTTTAGTGAATTTGTTTATAGTTTTATCACAGAGGTTTAGAACACACCATACCTAAATATCATGTGCGTTTACTACGACTGTAAATACGTAATTATATTATAGTTCCAAGTTGTATTATGTATGCATTTTTCGAGCTGTTTCTCACATCATTACGTCCCCCGGAATGGATTGTAAGCGACGGAATTGTAGTCATTAAGGTAAAACACTCACACTGTAATTTTATTTCATTGTGTTTCAACGGTCAAGCACGAACGAATAGGTACAGTGGGCTGCAATCCAGTGGTAATAAAACCAATGTCCATACTAATATTATAAAATAATTTGAAAGTAACTCTGTCGGTTTCAATAAAAGGTGATAGGTGCCATGATGGTATTGTTACGCGCCACAATTAATGCCTGATACACGGTGACATTAGTTACCACTGGCGACATCTATTGTGGATTGGCAGAACTAACTGGCGCCATCTATTATGGAATAGTAGAACTAATAGTCACGCCATCCGTCAGCGCCATCTATTGACGAGTAGATATGACGAAGGTAGAACTTACTAGAACTATCGACATGTAGTCAGTCGGGGCCGGTATGTACTCGAACATTCTAGACGGTTCTACAATAGAAGGTTCTGGAACTATCTGCGGCACTATATAAGGCCGGGAATAGCCGCGAGCAATCAGACTTGGTTTTGCGACACAAGCGAATACATCGAAAGCGATCTTCAAGTGCGACTTAAGAGTGATTGTGTTTTATAATTAGTGTGTTTTGAATTGTTGTTAGTGTTGATTGATTAAAGTGTAAGTTTTGGTAATTTTTATCGGCATTTTTAATTGTCACGAACCCGAAGCTCGTAACAATTGGTGTCAGAATCAAGGATTAAAATCATGCCGATTTTACCTAAAGACGACACGGAGGGTATCCGTACCCGGAGTCAACGCCAACAGGAGACGGACCAGAGGCGTTTTGGTGGAGCTGCGCCGCAGAGGTCGGAGGGCCAGCTACCAACGACGGAGGCCGACCCGTCCGCAGCAGGTCCAGCATCATCAGCACCAGACTTTGCTGCTCTGATGATGATGCTGCAGGAGCAGTCCCGCCGACAGGAGGAACAGGCTCGTCGGTTGGAAGAACAGCTCCAGCGGGACAAGGAGGAACAGGCCCGCCGACAAGAGGAACAGGCTCGTCGGTTGGAAGAACAGCTCCAGCGGGACAAGGAGGAACAGGCCCGCCGACAGGAGGAACAGGCTCGCCGACAGGAGGAACAGGCTCGTCGGTTGGAAGAACAGCTCCAACACGATAAGGAGGAGCAAGCACGCCGCCAGGAGGAGCAAGCGCGCCGCCAGGAAGAGCAGATGCTCCTTATGAAGGATCTTCACGCTACCTTCGGGAAAGACATGAAGGAGATGAAGGATAAGGTTGCTCAATGTGACAACCGCCTGACGGAAGCTGAAATCCGGATCGACCAAGTGAATGATCGGGTTGACAACGTGGTGGCTGACGTGAAGAAAACCGTGATGGCTGACGTAAAGAAAACGCTGGATTACCTTAAACTTGGGGATGGAATCGCAGCTCCCGTAGCTACAACACCTTCGCTACGTGGATTCAAAGTGCCACCGTTCGACGGAACTTCTTCCTGGTCGGCCTACAAAATCCAGTTTGAGGCTGTCATAAAGGCGAATGGTTGGAATAATAGTCAGGCTATGACTGCCCTCACCCTAGGCCTGCGCGACCAGGCCTTAACTGTTCTGGAAGCTCTCGGTAAGGAAGTGACTTACGAGCAGCTCCTTGAGGCATTGGAGGCTCGGTATGGCGATGCTCACCTGGAACACGTGTTTCGTGCGCAGCTCAAGGATCGCGTGCAACGCAGTAATGAGAACCTGCAGCAGTGGGCCCTTGAAGTGGAGAAGCTGGTGCGTAAAGCTTACCAGTCCGTACCTGCGCTTATTGATGGGAACCTGGTGCAGGCATTCATCGACGGCATCCGCGACCTTGAAGTTAGAGCTGCTGTGAGGCTCGGGCACCACGGGACGCTTAAGGACGCCTTGGCCCATGCACTGGAGGTGGAAGCCGTGCGACAGGATCATCGTTCCCATCGGGTCAGGGAGGTTGCAGCGGCTACAGTTCGCGACCGCAGTAAAGGGTACAGCCCTAGGTGCTACGGCTGTGGGGAAAGGGGCCACCTTCGATCCAGTTGCCCCAAGCGAACTGCAGAAAGAGAAGACGGCCGATCTCCAGAGGGCAGTGCAGCTAATAGCACCGCCCAGAACCAACAGCAGGGAAACGAGTAATAGCCAGGACTGCGGGGCGGGTGCTGGCTGATGTTCAAAGAGCCCCAAGGGTTTCGATCACACAAACCCAAGACGGGAACAGCCTAATCATCAAGGGCGAGGTCAACGGAACGCCGTGTAAGCTGACCATAGATACTGGAGCCTCTCGCACGGTCGTCAGTTCCCAACTGATAAGACGGTCCCTTGGGGACTCCGCATACAACCGAGAACACATTAATTTGGTAACAGCCACCGGTCAGCGCATACCCGTCCATGGAGAGAAGAAGATAGGGTTGAAGCTAGGCAACAGAATCTACCTGCATAATGTCATCGTGGCTGATATAATGGACGATTGCATCCTGGGCCTTGACTTTATGAGGAAGAATTGTTGCGAAATTGACGTCAAGCAAGGTGTTTTGAAATGTGGACAAGAGGAACTTTTCGTGGAAGGGGCGTTACCAGGGAACGTGCACAGCCTTAAGAAGATTGTTCTTCCGCCGAGATCGGAAACGATTGTGCCGGTTAGTCTTCCTCGGAATCCTGGGAAAACTCAACGTTGTGTACTCGTGGAAAGGGTAGACGATGACCTTCCATGGAAAGTGGCACGAACTTTGGTCAGAGCCACCGACATCTCAGGGGTACGTGTGCTGAACCTTTGTGATCAGGAACAGATTATAGAAAAAGGCACACTAGTTGGTACTTGCGAGGAAGTGGATTGGTTGCGTCGATGCCAACATCTATCGACTGGGACCCTCAGCAAGGATGCACAAACAAGAGTGACCACACTTTTAGAAGACTGCCGCAGCGCTCTGTCCCAAAATGAAATGGTCAAGGCGAAGAAAATGTTACTCAAGTATGCCGATGTTTTCTCGTCAAACGATGCTGACATCGGCAGGACTGGCTTAGTTCAACACAAAATAAACACAGGAGATGAATTGCCTATCCGTCAGCGGCCAAGGAGATTGCCGGTTGCACGTGAAAAGGAAGTGGAAACCATGATTGAGGGGATGGTGAAGGATGGTGTTATTGAACCTTCATCTAGCCCATGGTGTTCACCTGTAGTGCTGGTAAGAAAGAAGGACGGCAGCATGAGGTTTTGTGTTGACTATCGTCGTTTGAACGACGTCACCAAGAAGGACAGCTATCCTTTGCCAAGAATCGATGACACGCTGGACATGCTTACTGGCGTAAAGTGGTTTAGCACGCTGGACCTGAAAAGTGGCTACTGGCAAGTTGAAATTGATCCTAAGGACAAGGAGAAAACTGCATTCTCGACAGGAAAGGGTCTGTGGCAATTTAAAGTTATGCCGTTTGGATTGTGCAACGCTCCGGCAACGTTTGAAAGGTTGATGGAACTTGTACTTACCGGGCTAATTGGCGATGCCTGTCTGGTCTACTTGGATGACATCATCATCGTAGGCCGTACGTTTGAAGAACATCTTCAAAACCTGGAACGCGTGCTCATGAAGATCCAGAGTGCCAACCTCAAGTTAAGTCCAAAGAAGTGTTCACTATTCAAACGACAAGTTAGCTTTTTGGGATATGTAGTGTCTGAAGAAGGTATCCGCACGGATCCGGAGAAAATCGCCGCTGTCAAGGATTGGCCAATTCCAAAAGACAAGACGCAGGTCAGAGCATTTCTGGGTTTGTGCTCCTACTATCGGCGATTTGTCAAGAACTTTGCAGATATAGCCAAACCCCTGCATAAGCTAACCGAGGAAAAGCGACATTTCAGCTGGGATGGAAGTTGCGACATCGCATTCCAGGAGCTAAAGGACCGTCTGTGCAAAACACCTATTTTGGGGTACCCTGATGCGGGCAAGGAATTTATAGTTGACACAGACGCAAGCGACATAGGACTTGGCGGTGTGTTGTCCCAGCGGAATGGCGATCAAGAATTTGTGATAGCGTACTTCAGCAAGTCATTGTCGAAACCTGAAAGGAACTATTGTGTTACGAGACGAGAACTGCTTGCTGTGGTAAAGTCATTGCAGCACTTTAGCAAATATCTTCTGGGTCGGAAATTCCAGTTACGAACCGACCATGCTGCACTGAAATGGCTATTGCAGTTCAAAAATCCAGAAGGACAAGTTGCGAGATGGATTGAACTTCTGCAGGAATACGACTTCGTGGTCGAACATCGCAGCGGAAAATCTCATGGCAACGCAGATGCATTGTCAAGAAGACCTTGTCCTGAAGACTGCAAGCATTGTACTAGGCAAGAGAGTAAAGAAGTCGTACCTGTGAGGATGCTCAAGACAGACCTCAGCATCGAGTGGAAGGACAGCCTACAACGTGCACAGCAGGAAGATTCAGACATCAAGCCGATTCTGGAGTGGATGAAGGCCAGAGCTCCTAAGCCCAAGTGGAGCGACGTCTCAGCGATGAGTTCGATCACGAAAAGCTATTGGGCCCAATGGGACAGCTTGGTGATTCAGGATGGAGTCCTGTGCCGAAAATGGGAAAATGCTCGGGGAGATAGCTGTCAATTGCAAATGGTTGTCCCTAAAGCTCAAGTACCGAATGTTCTACAGCTGTACCATAATGGATGTTCAGGAGGTCATCTGGGAGTAAAACGGACTCTACTGAAGATACGAGAACGGTTTTACTGGGTCCACTGTCGGGACGATGTTGAGGACTGGTGTCGCAAATGTACAAGTTGTGCAGCTGTAAAGGGACCTCAGACTCGTAGTAGAGGTGCATTGAAATTGTACAATGTTGGCGCACCATGGGAGAGGATAGCCCTCGACGTTGCGGGGCCGTTTCCGGAAAGTGAAAGTGGCAACAAGTATTTCATGGTTGTGATGGATTACTTCACTAAGTGGCCGGAAGTCTTCGCCATTCCAAACCAAGAAGCTTCGACAGTTGCAGATAAATTAGTTTATGAAGTCTTCTGTCGTTTTGGAGTTCCACTAGAGATTCACAGTGATCAAGGAAGGAATTTTGAGTCCCAAATATTCCAGGAAACTTGTCGAGTTATGGGTACTCATAAAACAAGAACAACTTCTTACCACCCACAATCGGATGGAATGGTGGAACGATTTAATCAGACACTGGAGAGGTACCTAGCAAAAGTTGTGGAAAATCGACAACGAGATTGGGACAAGCACATACAACCGTTTTTGTTGTCATATCGAAGCGCTGTTCACGAAAGTACATCGGTGACACCAGCCTTCGCAAACTTTGGAAGAGAATTACGGCTGCCTGCAGACCTGATCACCGGAATACCACCTGATGCCCCATGCAGTATAACGGATTATGCGAATAACTTGCGGAATAAAATGAATGACATTTGTGAGCACGTCAGACAATCGGGCCAGCAAATGTCTGAAAAGATGAAAACCCGTTATGACCGCAAAATGAACAGTAAAGGGTTTGACGAAGGTTCACTAGTGTGGTTGCACAATCCAGTGCGCAGCAAAGGGAAATCTCCTAAGCTTCAAGCTAAATGGGATGGACCGTACCGGATTGTGACAAAGATCAATGACGTAACCTACCGGATACGGAAAGGTGCAAGAGGTACTCCTAAGATCGTCCATGTGGATCGATTGGCGCGTTATTATGGAGCCGATAATGCTCGGGACGAGCATGTCTTAGGAGGGGGCAGTGTTACGCGCCACAATTAATGCCTGATACACGGTGACATTAGTTACCACTGGCGACATCTATTGTGGATTGGCAGAACTAACTGGCGCCATCTATTATGGAATAGTAGAACTAATAGTCACGCCATCCGTCAGCGCCATCTATTGACGAGTAGATATGACGAAGGTAGAACTTACTAGAACTATCGACATGTAGTCAGTCGGGGCCGGTATGTACTCGAACATTCTAGACGGTTCTACAATAGAAGGTTCTGGAACTATCTGCGGCACTATATAAGGCCGGGAATAGCCGCGAGCAATCAGACTTGGTTTTGCGACACAAGCGAATACATCGAAAGCGATCTTCAAGTGCGACTTAAGAGTGATTGTGTTTTATAATTAGTGTGTTTTGAATTGTTGTTAGTGTTGATTGATTAAAGTGTAAGTTTTGGTAATTTTTATCGGCATTTTTAATTGTCACGAACCCGAAGCTCGTAACAGTATAGATGCCATCATGGCAGCTATGCCAAATGGCAAATTGGCAAGGTGATCTATCACCTTGCCTATTTTTTGCGCGAAAATATAATCACCGGTCACAAACATTTGGGTCTAGTAGGTATTGAGGTTTTTTTATGGGATATGTATAAGCTGTTGTCTTAAGGTTCCCGAAGATAGAATTCTGGTAGAACAATTTCCATAAAGTTTTCATACTCGTAGAAATTGTCCTACTAGAGCCGCGTCGCGCTGTCGCGCCGCGCCTTTCTGCGGGACCTTTAACTATATTGAAACTCTGTCCTACGCTAGGCCAAGGTCACTGTATTACCAGCAACATGCGGTCGATTGTACTTGCGTCATCATCATTCATCATCATCATTTCAGCCGATAGACGTCCACTGCTGGACATAGGCCTCCCCCGAGCACCTCTACTTCGGCCGGTTCTGTGCTTCTCGCATCCAACGAGTTCCTGCAGCCTTCACAAGGTCGTCAGTGCACCTTGTACTTGCGTCAAGGCTAAATGAATTAAAATCTAGACTTGTAAAGTAAATTATGTTTAACTACGTATCATCAAGTATTCAAAGTCCGTCGATTGACAAATGAGTGGAAGTTAAAGGTTAATTAGTGTTTCACTTAATACTAAGAGATTGATGAAGAATAAATTAATCAAAAAACGATAAATTAACACCTTATCAGGTAAACCCGTTTTTTTCATTAGTTTCTGTCGGTGACATAATTATATATTTCCGGACAGTTAGATCTTGATACCAACTAAAAGAAGAGGAAGTAGAATTTTTTATTCAATCCATCTGCCTAACTTTTTCGCAGCTATGTTAGGGTCAGCTTCAGCCAGCCAGTCTAACCAGATGCAGACCTGAATACCAGTATTTTACACGGAGGTACCGCCCATCTGCTATGCTGGCCCAGTATAGCAGTACAGGCCTAGTGGTAACGGCCCAGACTTACGAATGGTCGTGGTTCGAACCCAGGCATGCGCTTTACTTTGTGTAAATAATATCATCAACACTCCTCTCAAAACGGTGAAGGAAAACATCGTGAGGAAACCGGCATGTCCTAGAACCAAAGATTCGAAGACATGTGACATCTATCAACCCGCACTGGGCCCGCGTGGTGGATTACGGCCCACTCCCTCTCACCGAGAGGAGGCCAGAGTCCCAGCAGTGGGATCGTTATAGGCTGATTATGCTACCTCCTATCATTTCATTTCGTTTATTCGTAAAAAAATTACATCCTATCTGAGCTCCACTACCGAGTTACTGGGTAACACGATACCCCTTGGTAAGACTGGTTGGTAGGTCATCATCTTCCTGGCCTTGTCCCATGTTACTTGGGGTTGCCACGTCACATTTTCTTCTTCCATTCTCCCCTGTCAACCCTCACGCCATCATTCACTCCCTTCTATTTCTTGGTTGGTTAGTAAAATTATTTATTAAAACGGAAAATTAAAATATTTTTACACGACATAAGTATCACAGTATTTTATTTTTTATTCTCTAACTATTAAATAGTTGATTTAATAAAACATGACTGACTGCGAAGCCAACAAAATATATGACGGTGTCATGAAAAAAAAACACGCAACCAGCTAAGGGCCAACACATGTACACACGATACGACGTCGCATCGTGGCATATTACGACAAGACGTGGCAAGAAGCAAATTTTTAAGTAATTGAAAGAAAGAAAGAAAATACATTTATTTAGAATAGACTAAAAGACTCACAATACATCCTATCCTACTAATATTATAAACGCGAATGTTTGTATGGATGGATGGATGGATGGCTGTTTGTTACTCTTTCACGCCAAAACTACTGAACGAATTTGGATGAAATTGGGCACACAGATAGTTTATAACCAGGATTAACACATAGGATACTTTTTATCCCGATATTCCCACGGGATCGAAACTTATGCAGGTGAAACCGCGGGGCGGCGCTCATAATTGACAATAGCGCATCGCGGCTACAAATAAGGTTCAAAATAGCGATGCGTTTGATGTTAGTTGAATCGAGAAACCACCAAAATAAAAGTAATTTTGTAGTTTTAATTAAATTAAAATTTCTAGTATTAGTTTACCGGCTTTCATATCCTCGGTCCACGGTACTGAGAAATTAATCAGGAAAATCCTAGCCTCCACACTGATTAATTTTGATGTGCCCTGCTTCACCGAGGCTATGGATGCCTGGAGACTCGCTTGCCCGAACTCAGATCTACCCGATAATCCATTTTCCCAGAGACGGTGGGATGAGCCGCTCTGCAATGTAGTTCAGGATAATTTACTTAACACGTCTGTTACTACTGCAGAGCGTGCGCGCCTGCTGGCTGTGGGTAAATGGGAGTCGGGTCTATGGCTTCATGCACTTCCGTCGTCGAACATAGGCATTTTGCTCGACGACAATACTTTCCGCCTCGCTGCTTCCTTACGACTAGGAGCACCATGTTGTTCTCCCCATCGCTGTCACTGTGGCGTAGTTGTCAACAGCCTCGGACACCACGGCCTATCTTGCAGCCGAAGTGCGGGTCGCTTAGCGCGGCACGCAAACATTAACGACATCATTCGACGAGCTCTTGTCACCGTCGGCGTTCCAGCTGTATTAGAACCCAATGGATTGGCACGCGACGATGGCAAGAGACCGGACGGCATGTCTTTATTTCCATGGAAGGTAGGTAGGCCTTTAGTGTGGGATGCAACTTGTGTCGATACTCTTGCGCCATCCCATCTTCCAGGGTCAGCGTGTTGCGCTGGTGCTGCTGCTGCGGCTGCAGAAAACCTCAAGCGGCGTAAATATAATAACCTCATTAATAATTATATTTTCGAGCCGTTTGGGGTTGAAACCCTCGGGCCGTGGGGTCCAAGTGCGCATGGTCTTTTTAAGGAAATTTCAAAAAGACTGGTTGACACTTGCCATGACCCAAGGGCTGGCTTTTACCTTGGCCAGAGGCTAAGCATTGCCATACAACGTGGCAATGCCGCCAGTGTCTTGGGTACTTTACCAGTCGACAGCGATGGCGATGAATTTTTCGACGCTATATTTTAGTTTGTAAATAGTTTTATTTAATTTAGGGTATTATTTTGTTATTTTAGTGTTATCTTAATTAAATTAAAAAATAATTGCACGGCTCAGTGGAATAATTTAGCTAGTTCAGTTGATTGGATTCCCTTCATTGTCGTTACATAAAATATATTTACGCTCAATGTTTTGAGAAAATGCGACGAAAAATATTTTTTGAGCTCTGTTTTACGATTGTTTTGTCATGATTTTATTGGGTTCGCGTATCACTGGCCAGTTTCCTTGTCGTCAGTTTATTTAATTCGCCAGTTTCGTTGATTAGTCAGTTTCACTGATTCGTCAGTTTTACCGATTAGACAGTTACGTTAACTCGGCAGTTTCCAGTGTTTGCCAGTTTTCGTCGATTCGTCAAATCAAATCAAATCATTTATTGGTTTGCAAACATGGGTACTTAGTACATAGATGTTTTGTAAGAGTCCTCCATCGTTCTTCATTACTGCAACCTCGTCCGTTTTATCATTCGTATATTATATTATTTCGTCGAAAACTCAAAGACACATGACGACTGAGGGAAACTGACCAGTGATACGCAGACTCATTTTATTTTAATGAAATACTTTTGAACAAGTTTTTTCTTTGAACATTTTACAAAGCACTTAATTTTATTCAGGCTTGTAATAAATGTACCAATGAGCCTAACTGTGCGATAAAACAGCGTTTTAGCGTGTCCAACCGTTTGGGTAGAGTATTCATTAATAACTGTATTTGCAACTTTTTTTAAGTGTAAACAGTAAACGAAAATACATAACCATTCCTGTCAAGGAGTATCCTGTTACCCAGTAACTGGGTTGTGGCGGTCAGGTTGAATAATGGTGTAACCTTTAATCACTGATTGAATGATTTGTGCTCAAAAAAGAAGTCTGAACCACACAACTTTTTGATATTAAAATTCAATATCTATGCATACTACTTATCAATAAAAAATAGTTATCTAAACATGACTGTAACAACCTCGGTCGTAACGAGGCACGATGCGACGTCGTATCGTGTCTATGTATTTTGGCCCATAGGCCTTTACGTAACACTACTAATAAATTGGAGTGTAGTTCCATAAAGTTACGAAAACATGAACTTTCGATAGCAGTTACATCATTTTTATCTTACGACGAAAAGGTCAGACTGCTTCATTTGTCTAGTGGTCACGGCATATGGTCTTGGGTTCCATTCCCGGATCGGGCAATATGTTATTGGGTTTTTCCATCTAGAATTTTACAGTAGCAATCCGGAATCTGGATTTGTGCCTGGATGATGGCAATAGGCTCGCTCCCTATTTCATGGGACTTAAAAATAACTGGCGAAATGTGGGTGTACAGGTACACTTCTGCCAAACCCTTCGGAATTACAGGCGTGATGTTTTGTATGATAATGTTATCATGGGGGTCCCAAAAACGAAGACCAAGTTTCAATTAATGTAACATTTTCAATTTCTTGTGGCGCATTCTTGACATTTCAAGACATCATTACTTTTTGTGAAGGCTAACAAAGGTATACTACAGTCCATTAACAGTAGCAACTCAATAGCAACCTTATTGTAACGATTGTAAAGATCATTGTGAATTTGTCAGACTTGTCAATGGCAGCAACCGAACAGGCACCTTATTGTGACGGCAATAAAGTTCACTGGGATTTGGACAGTGATGCAAACTCAAAGGTAAAATAACTTGAACGGACTGTAATGTTTTTTCACACTTCTACTCACGCAATGTCTACGTAACATATACGAGTATTTATACTAAAATATGAAGAGCAGTGGTGGCCCATTGGTAACGACCGTGACTTACAAATTGTAGGTCGTAGGTTCGAACCCAGACAGGCGCTTTACTTTGTGTAAAATATTTCATCACCCCTAGGCTGATTATGATGATGATATATGATACTAATATAATAAAGCCGAAGAATTATTATACAAATAATAATATAATAATTTGTTTATTATATTATTTGCACGATTGGCGTGGTTAAGCGTTGAATGCTGCGCTACGTATCGCGGGTTCGATTCCCTTACGGAACAATTATTTGTATGACCTACAAGTAGTTGTTCCGGGTCTGGCTGTTTGTGTATGTGAGTGTAAATGTTTGTAAACGCACCCACGATACAGGAGAAATTCCTAGTGTGGGGCAACATTTTAATAAAAAACAAAAAACGATACGATTCCAAGGAGCCGAACAAAAAGAAAAAAAGTCAGAAAGAATGCTAAGTAAAAACGAAGTAACAGCGGGGGCGATGCGATGCGATGCAATGGGTCAAGGAACTAAGGAGTTTTATAAAATATGACTGTGGTCTATACAAATAAATGAAATTAAAGTGTCTGTTTGTAATGTCAAAATAACAGCTTTTTTCTAAATGCATATATACATGTATACATTGGCGCCGATTCCCTTGTTCACAAACTAAACTATATTTAAGTTCAGTGCATCTTTTTCTTTCTATTTCATTAAGAAAAGGACAGAAGATAAATATTAGTTTAGTCCTGTCAAATTAGTCAGCGCCTGACGTAAATTGACGTATTTTTAGTAGCCATGTTTTTAATCACGTCTAAACTGTCTATGGAGTATCTTAATTTGACAGGACTAAACTAATATTTTATCTCCTGTCCTTTTCTTAATGAAATAGAAAGAAAAAGATGCACAGAACTTAAATTTAGTTTAGTTTGTGAACAAAGGAATCAGGGCCAGTGACATTTTTTTTTATTTCCGTCTTTCTCTCTGTTTGTTCCATCTAATCTCCGAATCGGCTGGACCGATTTTGACGGGACTTTTACTGGCAGATAGCTGGTGTTATAAGATGTAACTTAGTGTTACTTTTATTTTAGAAAAACAATAGGGATTCGCGCAAAAAAAAAACCCATGAAATCCAATTTGTTTTTCGACTTGCACGCAAACAATATTGTGAGTACAGCTAGTTTTACATAGTATAATTGTGTATCTTGCGACTTCCCAAAGAAAATGTAAGGCTATTTAAATATACATATCTATCCTACATTTTTAGAAAGTTGTTTAATTCAAATTCATACAATTTCCCGCTCGTGTACACTCAAAGGGTTATCTATTTCATATGAAAGGTGTGGCGTATCCTTATTCAAATACACCGGGATGTTTAGAGCTTTCCAGAAAGGTTCTCATACAGACCTTGTAACCGGGTGAATAGGGATGCCCGGGTGAATCGGGACAACTGTAAAAAGGATTTTACCGTTTAACATTATATTTACGAGTAGTTTGTTGTCCAACGAGGACACTTATAGCCGATTCCGATTAAGATAAGATAATTTATTTACGTAAAACATGGTATACATAGGTGTTTTAGCATATGTTTTGCTTAAAAATTAAAGCATGCAAATTTCAACGAATAAACAAATTTGAATTTAAAAACATTATAGGTAATTTATGTTCAAAAAAATCCTTAATAGGTATTATAGAATTATTTTCATTCAGCCATTTATATACCTAATTTAATTTTGAATAACCTGCATTTTAATATTTTTAATACATTAAGTAATTTATTATAAACACGTGCACACACAGCCAAACAGCTTTTATTATATTTTGCTAACCTAGGGAGCTCATCTAGTACAAGTCTGTATTGATCACGGCGACTTCGAAAACTTATTTCCTCTGCTGTTTTGAACAATTCTGTATATTTCCTAACAAACATGCATGCTTCATTCTAGTCTACGTACGGTTGTTTAGATGGAGTATTACATTTCGGTACATGAGTCTGTCTGAGGGAGGTAGTTTGCAAAATCTTTTCTAAGTTTTACTTAGTCTGTAAGACCGTTTATCACCGTTCAATATCAGGCACTTACGACTAATTTTTTTAGAGATGGGTAAGGGTTGATGTTTAGAGGAGCAAAAGTCCGGTGAAAATTCCTTCACTGCCACATCAACCTACATACGTGTTGTAGAGTAGGTTATAATGAAGGTAACGGTAGCAAACCAAGCCTTTTAAATATTGGTTGATTGATTCCATGATTCCTCAGATGGAATCCCGTATATGGCTCGTAAACGGTTTTTTTTGGGGCGACAAATGCTCTATTGTTATCTAACACCCGTATTTATAGGCAAGTAAAAGTAATTACTTGAGCAAAACTAACGATTTGTATTCTATAGTTAAGAAATTGCTCGAAGTTAGAACTGTCAAAAGTTATAATTCTCAGCCAAGTAAGTCACCATTTCCTTTACTTAAACATGTCTTAAGCACTACTTTGAGGTTATTTTTTTTTTTAAATAAAACGTTGCCCCACTCTAGGAATTACTCCTGTATCGTGGGTGCGTTTACAAAAATTTAAACTCACATACACACACAGCCAGTCCCGGACCAACTACCTGTAGGCAATACAAATATTTGTTCCGTGCGGGAATCGAACCCGCGACACGCAGCGCAGCAGTCGGACGCTCAGCCACTGCGCCAACCGTGTCGTCAATATGGTTATCGAGGACTCTTGTCTAATCTAACTGTATTGTGCCACTACAGGGCAAAAGCCTCCCTTTCCCTTTTCCACACAATTCTGTCTTTTGTGAGTGTCGGCCAAGACGCTTGTATCTTTACGATTTTCTAACAGACTTAACAGACAGCAGGGACTGCAGTCTCGACATTCATAGCGATCGCTTTACGACCGAATTCGGTCGCAAAGTCCCGGATTGACAGATGTAACGTATGGAGTGAGAGGACTTTGCGACCGAATTCGGTCGTAAAGCGATCGGCCCCAATAGGGTCCGTCAGTTAGATTATCAAAAAATAATGGACACGTATTTTTTCTTTTGTCAATCAAACAAATAATGACAAAGATAAAGTGCGTCAAAATTTGGGAGTGGGGGGTCGTGACGTCATGCCATGCTAAAAGTGTAGCAAGGCGTGACGTCACGCGGAACTTTAACGGGTGATATCTTCATCATTTTTTTATATAATTGACAAAAGAAAAAATACGGGTCCAATATTTTTAGATAATCTAACTGACGGACTACTTAATTAGATTTTTTTAGGAAACTAGCCTATTCTGTATGGTAATCATTATTCCCCGCGAAATCTTACGTCGAAACTACGTGCGGTAAACAAGCGTGGTATTTTGACAGTTCGAACCACGCCAACTTCGCGTTCATTTCGCGCGGTGTCGTTCATTGTGTCATAGAGAATACGTTATTAGCAGATGTCGTGGTTACCTAAGGAATTGACGTGGTTTCGAAGTAAGGAATCATTAAGTGGTTATAGTATATTAGGGTCCTATGCTACTGGGAACTCTGTTGCGCCACTTCTTCTGAAGCACTAGGAAGTGGTGAAGGGCGGGCTTTTTGGGGGACTGTCTTATGTAATTCTGACGTTCGAAAAGTGCTGATTCTCAGCGTAATTTGAATAAATGACTTTTGATTTTCATTTTACTGATCATGTAGCAATAATCTCATAACTTTGCATAGTAGACCCTCCGATATGGAAGTAGCTGTCACAGGTAAAACTATGTAGCTTACCAGTCTGTTTATATGTCCAGATTGGCAATAAGAAATGCTACCATTGCACATTGGTAGGCAAAACGATTCGTTTTTGTTTATAGGAAGCGAGCATTAATCGTTTAATTAGGTATAATACATAACTTCTGCCCGGGACTTCGTCTGCGTGAAATTTCTTGATACCCCGACCCACCCTGCCGCATCGCATCGCCCGTCCGCGCGGTTACTTCATTTTTGCTCGGCTTCTAAGGGTCCTAGCGTGATGTTAAATTGCCTATATAGCCTTCCTCAATAATTTGGCTATTACATGAATTTTTCAAATTTCAATAAAAGAATTTTACAAATCCGACTGGTAGTTCCAGAGATTAGCGCGATCAAACAAACAAACTCTTCAGCTTCATTATTCGTATAGATTAAACATATTAGAGTCCTTTTGGCAACAAACTAATTAGGTTTAGTATGGTTAGTCGAGTCCACAAAAAGTAAATTAAACATCAATCACTTGCAACATAATTATTAAAGTTATTAGACCTATCAAAAAACAATTCTGGAAGAAAAATATTGACAAACCAAAAAAAATAGCGAATCAATGACTGACATAATATTAACTTGGCAGCCTCACACTGTCATTAACGAATGTCTGACCAATACAGTCAGGGAAACAAATTGTTAACCAAATTGAAATCTTGCTTCAATTTGCCGTGTTATAGTAATTTCAGACAACTGTCAAAGAATGATAGTTGTGATTTGAGTATACCTGACTGAGAGTTTAAGTTGGTAGTCAATTTGCTAAACAATTAATTTCCCTGACTTGACATATTGCCTTAACAACATTCTCCGTAACAAGTCATTCTAACATGAACGCCTGTTCTGTACCTAAACTTTAACTTAAAACTAAGTTTAGTTAGACTAACTTGTTACTGCTAAGCTAACCTTATTACTTCGAAAATGCATGGCAGACAATCCGGGAGGAATAGAGTTGTTCCTCTATGGAATTGTGTGCCTTATTACGATCGATATGGGTACAGACAACGAAATAGTTTGGTGTCTTAGCACTTTGTACAATCACAGTATGAAAAGGTTAAGCAATTTTTATAAACACTTCTTGTCAAGACAAAAATAAAATAAAAACAATAAATAAATAATAATAATAATGAATAAATTAATAACTTTTTAGAAACAAGGCACAGGCAGATGATCAACGTCAGATAGATAGAATACTATAAGTACCTAAGTAGGTAGGTACTGATCTCACGTACAGCATCTATATACATATATATATCTGCTATGTGTACATATTAAAGTCATCAAAAATTAATCCTACTATAATATTATAAACGCGAAAGTTTGTATGGATGGATGGACGGATGTTTGTTACTCTTTCACGCCAAAACTACTGAACGGATTTGGATGAAATTTGGCACACAGATAGTTTATAACCAGGATTAACACATAGGATACATTTTAAAAGAGTAACGGTGGAGTTTCTTGCCCATTCTTCTCCACACGAAAACTTCCTTTTGGAAGGGGCGGCTAGAATCAATTTTATTTTTATTTTATTTTTGACGTTCAAAAGTGCCTTTTATGTGCCTATTTGAAATAAATGATTTGACTTTGACTTTGACTTTTATCCCGATATTCCCACGGGATCGAAACTTATGCGGGTGAAACCGCGGGGCGCAGTACTGCCGCGTAATTTATAAATTATACTAATTAATGCATAATCAATTAAAGTCGCTATTCGTTTCCCTCGATGTCACCGCGTTATTCTTCTAAACCTTGCAACGGACTTTGATGCTGTTTACACCATCATTTAGAGAATTTGTTATAGATAGTTTAAGTGTATAAAAATTATGTTAAACTTACATATAATAATAAGTCGTAAAACCGTGCGAAGCAGGGGCGGGTCGCTCGCGGTTTATCAATGAATGTCCACACGAAGACATATCAAGCTAAAGTACGAGTATATTTACAATTTTAGCTGCCCTCACATTTCGTGCAATGAGAAATCAGCTTATACTGGTAATGTTGATACGTCGTCGTACGTACGTAGTCTACACACACCGACCTTGAAAACGAGGCTTAATCCTTCTTTTTACTAATATTATAAACGTGAAAGTTTGTATGGATGGATCGATGGATGTTTGTTACTCTTTCACGCCAAAACTACTGAACGAATTTGGATGAAATTTGGCACACAGATGTTTTATAACCAGGATTAACATATAGGATAATTTTTATCTCGATATTCTCACAGGATCGAAACTTATGCGGGTGAAACCGCGGGGCGCAGCTAGTAGAAAGAAAGAAAAAAGTTTATTTAGACATAGTTCGTGAAACACAAAATTAATAAAATAAAAAATAATGTTTCAGACAACAATAGTGTGTGCCTCACGGCTGCGCCAAAAAGGTTCAATTCAGCATTAATGCCAGACAGATACTGTCTGACGCTGGTTTTATAATGAACCTTTAGTACAAAAATATGTTCGACATAAAATATTGAAACGTATTCTATACACATTGTTACTGACCTATATTGATAAGGCAGGTGGAACTTTTAATTAATATGCGTAGGTACCCGGGACAATTTTCTTCGCTCAGTGTATACTTATTTCCCCGTGTTAGGTCCCCTCCACGCTATTTTTCAACCGTAATAAAAACCTTTGCACTATATTTTACATTGTAACGATACATAGACAGAGTAGAGTAGAGTTATATTCATTTTTTAAGGTTCCGTGCCCTAAGGGTGCCAACGGATCCTAAGGTTAGGTACTAAGCCTCCGCTGTCCGTCCGTCAGTCCGTCTGTCTGTCAGTGGGCTGTACCTCATAAACATAGGTAGAAAGTTGAAATTTTTGCAGTGTTTTTATCCATTGCCGCTATAATAACAAATAATAAAAATATAGTAGAGCTAAAATTAACGGGGGTCCCCATACAAGAAACTTGTTTTTTCGGCATTTAAAAAGATTTTTTCGGCGTATAGGTAGACAGTCGAAATTTTCACAAATTGTGTATTTCTATTGTCGCTAAGTATAACAACAAATAATAAAAATAAACTAAACTTAATAAAAAAATAATGGAGATTTTTTTGCCTTGCGGTACGTCCCTTCGTGTGTGAGTCCGACTCGCACTTGACCGATTTTATGAGACAAACGTGACCGGAGCCATTAAAAAAAGATTGGAATAATTATTTTGATAGAAAACGTCGAATGGTTATTTTGTTTTCGAATGGCAGCTCAAGGTCCAATGTATTTTTTCCATTCCATTTGTACGTAAAATAATGTATTTCTCGAGCGACTTGAATGAAAGAAATAACATGAGCGTAAAATTGATCTTTAACATGAGGACATTTTTCAGTGCTGATTCATCTTTTGGCAGCGTAAGGTCCTCAGAGTCAAAGACCTTGGTCTTTGACTCTGAGGACAATTGAAAAGGTACTTACTAAATTATACACTAACAAACACTACAGGGCCCCAATTCTCTATGGTAATTATTTCCCCGCATAATCATACCACGTGCAAACCACGTACGATTGTCAAGCGTGGTATTTTGACAGTTCCAACCACGCCAACTTCGCGTTCATTTCGCGTGCTTTCGTTCATTGTGTCATAGAGTGATAGAGAATAGAATAGTTAGTAGCAGATCTCGTGATTAGCTAAGGAATTGACGTGGTTTTGAAGTAAGGAATCATTAAATTGTCATAGTGAATTAGGGCCCTGTAAAATGTAAGCTAAAAGGCTGTACGACGGTGATCACATACCTAATCTTATCACTAGCTTCAATTTTCTACCTGACCGACTTTTTGACTAATTAAAAGTGCCTGTAAATATCATCACCTTTTCCCAACTATGTTGGGGTCGGCTTCCAGTCTAACCAGATGCAGCTGAATACCAGTATTTTACATGGAGCGACTGCCTATCTGACCTCCACAACCCAGTTACTTTGTAATACGATACCCCTTTGTAAGACTGGTTGTCAGACTGGCTTCTGACTACCCGTAACGACTGTACTAATAAGTAAGTGCCTGTAAATATATTAATTAAAATCTACGTGAGAGTTTGAGTTTGACCAAATAATTATTATAGGGTTTAGGAAAAATTGCGGAAAATTACAAAAATATTTTCTAGAATCGACTCGAGAAAATATTTTAGTACATTTTCCGTAAAAATCCTCGTATAAAAAGATAAGAAGATGTACTCAATAAGCCATTAAAAAAGACATTTCTAATGAAGAACTTTCTTAATCTCCTCCGTAAACAAATTAAACAACAAGACAGCGTCGTTCGTATTCTCGAAAGCCGCCATTCCGCGCCTCTCAGTTGAAATTTTTAATTTGTCAACTCCTGCAACTAATTGTTTCATGTCAACGACACTACAAGCCAGATGCGGATAGGTTTACCAGACGACAGAAATCTCGAATTCAAACTCAAAGCATTTATTTCAATGTAAACCATTTACAGGCACTTTTGAATTGTCAAAATTAAATAGTCGGTCAGTTAGTCAGAAAGTTGAAGCTTGCCCATTTCAAAACGTAGATCTCTATGGAGAAGAACGGGCAAGAAACTCTAAGGACACTCTTTTAAATCGAGATATATTACAAAATCCTGGGTACATTATTCTTGTTTCGTGAAGTAGTTCAATTTTTGTACCAAGTTGGTAGTTTTTTGCGAAAAGTAAGCCTTTTGAAAGATGTAGAATAATATAATAAATTAAGGAAACTACCTACAAAATTGTTGAGGTTTTCAACAACTTCAGTAGTCGTGTTTTGTTTTTTGTTAGGTAAGAGTTGGAAGGTAATAGTTTTTGTTTTTTCTTAAGGCGCTGCCCAAAAATAGGACACTATAAAACGCTCCGTTTTTTGTCGCACAGTTAGGCGTATTGGTAAGTACAATTAATTACAGCCAGAAAAAAATGAATGAGTTGTCAAAAATGTTCAAAGAAAATACTTGGGTATTCAAAAATCCTATCCTACTAATATTATATATATGTATCCAGTATATAATATTAAACGCGAAAGTTTGTATGGATGGATGGATGGATGTATGTTTGTTACTCTTTCACGCAAAAACTACTAAACGGATTTAGATAAAATTTGGCACACAAATAGGATTAACACATAGGATACTTTTTGTCCCGATATTCCCCTTGAATCGCGATTTATACGGGTGAAACCGCGGGGCGCAGCTAGTATTTCATAAAAAATGTAATAGTATCATGATAAAACAATCTTAAAACAGCGCTCCAAAAATAATTTTCACAACATAATTCTCAAAATTTTGAGCGTATACTCTCATATTTTATGAAATTGTAATAAAGGGAATTCGATGAATTAAAGAAATGCTTAAAAATTATTCCACTGAACCGTGCATTTATTTTTTAATTTAATTAAAACTGCAGAATTACGTTTCTTTTAATGGGCAGTCGATTTGACTAACATGAACGCATCGCGGTTTTGAACATTATTAGATGCCGCGATGCGATATTGTCAATTACCTAAAAATTTGCTTCTCACGCGCTCCTTAATCTTAATGAATGCCTTCCTGTTTTCACAAAAGTCATGTAATTTTCGGAAAAAGGGGATTATAGATTTTTATATGGAGCCTGCCTACTGTCGTTTTCATTGATGTCAGCTATAAATTGATATGTACTGTCGTGTGTGTTTTTCCAAAATGACGGCCTCGCATGAAACCTATATACGAACCTAAATCGATACCTCACATTAATGGTCCAATTATGTTTTCTGTTTGCATTGATATCAGCTATAAATTTATATGAATTGAAAAAAAAAAACAAAATGGTGGACCGGATCTTCAAAGCCCTTTGTGATTTTGTTAGAAAATATAATGGCAATTGTTATCTGGTAACCCTTAAGTTTGGTATAATTAGACGGTGGAGCCCTCAGCTATAGAACACATCTGAACATTACTGAACTCTGAGCAGCTTGTTCAAAGTTTGTTATATTTTGTTGACATGTCCCCCGTTCAAACTGCACACAATATTTGAAATGTTTTGTAAATACTGGCCGTGTTTATCGTTTGAAGCTTTTAGATAATTGTTTTTTCGCCAGTTTTATTCGATTGCAATAACTTTTAGTCGTACAGAGTTTATTTACGAAAGCAAAACAAATATTTTGACGACGACGGTCACAAGGGCTATTGCTCTATGAAATTGAACAACAAACACGTTGAAACTACTTGAATTGAACCTCAGAATTCTAAACTAGCTCTGGTACAGGCATAAAGTAAAAAGTTTTCTGATTTCCCTACCACATGACCCAAGAGGGTCCTCCCACGGTCTTAAAGCTGTCGTCTTAAGGATGGATTTCACTTCTAATTTTGAGTTATTCATGTTCAAACAGGGTCCCCAACCCACATCCCTTTTTGTGATCAATGTAAAATTCTGGGAATACAGAGCGAAAGAAAATTTAGAGGAAAACAATTTCCCGGTGCTGTGAAAACAATTCGCTCTTTGTGAAAATATTTGTTCGTGAATGAAGTTAAATACGTTGCTGGGTTTCGAGTTTTAAGTTACTTGTGGGACATTCTTGATACCTTTACAGCGATCTATGCTGACATCACATTTTTATGAATTCGCGAAAGCATAGTTGAAAATTTTATGTGTAGGCCTGTGTGTATTTTTACGGAAATATATTTGGCGTGTATTTTTAATACATACTGTAGTCAAAGGTAACTAAGGTCTATTCTTTATATATTTCCAATTGTTGTTATTTTAAGTTAAACAAATATCAACTTTATTAAAGTAAAAATAAAGTTGATTTCGGAGTGACTATTTAAAAAGTTATAAAAATGTTTGAAGTTGTAGCGTAAACTGAACTTTACTGTGTAGAAATTAAAGTTATTTTTCCATAAACTCATATTTGTTTCCATTGTTGGCAAATAAATCGTGAATACAAATTAGATGGGTATTTGACATTATACAGGGTGTAATTTTAATTTAATTTTGTTAGTCTTCTTCTTCGTGGCGTAGTTCATTACTGAAGGTCGTGTCCCTAATTGGCCTTCATGGCTTTATATACGATGTTCTGGGGAGTTTGTTGCGCCATGCTTCATCTTCCCAGCGAAAGCACTAGGAAGTGGAGAAGGACGGGCGTTTTGAGGGACTGTCTTATGTAATTTGGACGTTCGAAAAGTGGCGATTATCAGCCTAGTTTGCATTCTGACTGATGACTTCTGATTTCAAGTTGTAATCGAAGTAACTCAAACTCACCCATCATTATGAATAACTTTTACTACACAACCAAAACTGAAATCGCGGAAAAAAATATTACATACCTTTAGTCGAGTTCTGCGAACATAAATATACGGAGCAGCTTATTTTATTTCATGATTGAAGACAGTCTTGTCTTATGTAATTTAGACGTTCGAAAAGTGCCTATTCTCAACCTAATTTTAAATGCATGACTTACGATTTTGATTTAATTTCTTCCACTTCGTTCGGTTCTCGGCTTCTCTCAAGGCGGCAGTAACAGAGACTCCGGTAAGGGCAGTTACGTGGTCTAATAAGCGGTTATGTAACTGGCTGCGAGGTCCTTTCCCGTCTACCTTGCCTATCATCACCAACTTATCAAGGTTATCTGGTTCCCGATGGGCAATGTAACCAAAGTAACCGAGAATGCTTTATTGGTAAGTATGTTGATTATTAGGAAAAGTACAATTTTCTCTGATACACCTAACTTTTTATTTATTTAACCGTTTATGTACACACATATACAGGGTTATCTATCTAAAAATCTTGCAGGACTGGATTACTAACATCATAAACAACAACTTTTCTTCTATGACTTTTTACAAAACATAATACATTTACCAAAAACAAACCTTTAAGATTTCGTTTTCGGCGCCTTCAGGATGAATTGTTTGTTAGGGAATACGCTCTAAAGGATATCTTTAGTAAATATGAGGCTTCTCAACAAGACCTGAGTAAGCGCATGCAGGAGGCTAATGAGTTGGCAGACCTGGTCAAGTATAATGCGGAGAGGTACGAGTCTTTGACAAATAACCTCTCTTTTAGCTGTACCTGCTCCGTGGAACCCCAGCTTGTTACACCCACTCCCTCAGTGACTCAGCCAGTAGGTAGCCGTATTAGTGATGATAGCAATAGTATGAATAATTTGATTAACACTACTTATATCTTTTCTGACAAATTTGGTCAAGGTTTTGGTAGCTTATTAAGTCAGTGTTCGCAACAATATGTAATTAATAATTGTTTACCCGGTGCCAGTATTAGCCAATTAATTAGTAATATCAAATTGACAAAAATAAACCCCAGCTCAACTGTTATATTATTATATGGGGATAGTTTAAATGTAAGAAAAAAGGACTTAATTGAATGTGTCCATTTGATGTTGCATCTTAATGAGACTAATAATTGTAAATTTATTTTTTGTGCCTTGCCTTATTCTTACTATTTAACTGATAAGCAAAATAAGCATATTTATAATTTAAATATGTTCATTTATAATAGGACTTGTCGTCACAGTGATGCTATTTTATATTTTGATTGTAATCAATTCATTACTGATTACAAACTGACTAATTATACTATGTATTTGCCACCTAGTTGTAGGAGACAAATTGCTAATCTTTTAGCATACAATATACTAAGTGACACTGGTACTTGTAGTGTACCATTGATTACTGTTAGTACTGATACTAACACTACTTTTGATACGCCTTGTAGTTTAAACTATTAGGTGCGACAACAGGTCAGCCGCATATGTTGAATGTTGTTCATCAAAATATGCAGGGTCTGTCCGGCAAAGAGCTAGAATTAAGTTTATTTATGGAGAACTATGATGTTCAGGTGTTATGTTTGACTGAACACTGGTTGAAGGAACATGAAGTAGTGTTTATTAATGATGAAAACTTTACCGTACAGAGTGCATTTGTGAGAAAAAGTGCTATTCGCGGTGGCTCTTTAGTTCTTGTTTCAAACAAGTTGAAATGTAAACAACGTTTAGATTTAGTTAATCTTTCAATCGAGCGCACTATAGAGTTGTCTTGTGTTGAACTTGAGCGATATGTTATAATTTGCGTTTATCGACCCCCCTCTGGGGATTTTATTAGTTTCGAATCGGTAATGGAAGATTCTCTCAATAGGTTGAAATCTAGTAACAAAAGCATTATATTATGTGGAGACTTCAATATTAATATTTTAGATGTTACTCCATTAAGTATTAGACTTCTCAATCTTTTTAGGTCTTATAATTTAATTAACTTGTTTTTTGAACCTACTAGGATCACAGCATCTTCGTCAACTTGTCTTGATAATATTTTTAGTGATTGTGATGCCAAACATAAATTAGTGTTAACTGACTTAACGTCCGACCACTGTGGTTTATTAGCTAGCTTCCCCATGCCATTACATAAAAAGCCGCATAAACTTGAATGCAGGCCTTATACAGCCAGTCGTTGCAAAATGTTTAAAAATAATATAGCTCATAGAATTACACCATCTATAGTAGAATATGAGAATCCCAATGATATTTATGGTGCCCTTTTTGATGTTGTGCAAAAAGAGTACCAATCTACTTTTAAGACCAAAACTATTAACATTAATGGATCCTCTGTTGGCTTTAATCAATGGGCTACTCCAGGTATTTATAAAAGTAGAGCGAGACTATACGAGTTATATGGTTTGAAAAAATACAGGTTTGATACTCCTTTCCTAGAGTATGTCAAAAATTATTCAAAATTATTCAAAAAGATTAGTGCTTTTGCTAAATCAAAATTTTTAGGCGATACAATTAAAAATTCTAATAATAAAGTAAAAGCCACTTGGAAAATTATTAACAATGAAAATGGTAAATCTGTTAAACAAGAAAAACAACTTGAGATTATGGTCGACAACAAATTAGTTAATAATGCAGCTGACGTAGCTGAGGCATTTAATGAGTTTTTTGCCAACATACCGCTAACTACGACTCGCTCCTTAAATTCGTCCCCGTCTAAAGCTAAAAACCTTTTGCATAGTAGTGTACCTAAATGTAGTCCTTTATTTAGTTTCGAACATGTAACCCCACGTGATGTAGTTAATATTTTTAATACACTTAAGTCTAAAAACACCGGTGATCATTGGGGCATCTCCATTAAACTTTTAAGTAATATAATAGCCATCGTAGCCCCCTATCTAGCTGTTACTTTTAATAAATGTGTTGATTTAGGAACTTTTCCTGACCTCATGAAGAGTAGTAAAGTCATACCATTATTTAAATCAGGTAATAAGAATGACGTTGGCAATTTCAGGCCTATTTCTATTTTACCTGCATTTAGCAAAATATTTGAAAAGTTAATACTCAAGCAGTTGCTAAGACATTTTAATTTAAACAGCCTCCTCCATAATGATCAATATGGCTTTACAAAGGGTCGTTCAACTACAGACGCGGGTGTTGCTCTGCTGAGACACATATTTGACGCTTGGGAGAAATCGCAAAATGCTATTGGAGTTTTCTGTGATCTCTCTAAAGCCTTTGATTGCGTGCACCATGACACGCTTTTGCGTAAGTTACATCATTACGGTGTCAGAAACGAGGCTCTCAACATAATAATTTCATATTTACATAATAGGGTCCAATGTGTAGATGTTAATGGCGCGAAATCTTCCTGGCTACCAGTTCAGTTAGGTGTTCCGCAAGGCTCAATATTGGGTCCATTCTTGTTCTTAGTTTATATCAATGATTTACCATTCCATTTGAAGGGCATCTGTGACGTTGTACTGTTTGCAGATGATACCTCTCTTATTTTTAAAGTAGACAGGAATAGACAAGATTTTGACGACGTAAACAGTGCACTCACAATAGTTACAGATTGGTTTACGTCAAATAACCTAGTTCTCAATGCCAAGAAAACGAAATGTGTAAAGTTCGCCTTACCGAATGTCAGAAATCTAGGACCCAACATCGTCTTAAATAAAGAGGTGCTTGAAACAGTAGGCTCGGCAATTTTTCTAGGACTAACAGTAGATGCCAAACTTCAGTGGGGACCTCATATATCAAGTCTAGCAGGAAGGCTCAGTTCGGCTGCCTACGCCGTCAGGAAAGTAAGACAATACACTGACGTTGATACAGCTCGTTTAGTCTATTTCAGTTATTTTCACAGTGTTATGTCCTACGGTATTCTGCTGTGGGGCAAAGCCGCTGATATACAAAATATATTTGTCCTTCAAAAACGAGCTGTTCGAGCAATTTACCAGCTAGGTGCCAGAGTTTCTCTAAGAGATTTTTTTAAAGATGTTGGTATTCTCACGGTTGCATCACAATTCATCTTCGCCAACATCCTATATATTAGGCAAAATTTGCACTTGTACACTAAAAACAGTGATATTCACAGTGTTAACACTAGAAATAAGGACAAACTACGTGCCCCCTTTCACCGGCTTCATAAGGTTCATAACTCATTTGTTGGGCTTGGTATAACCTTTTATAACAAGATACCCTCTTCTTTGCTAGACTTGCCTTTTAATGCGTTTAAAGCTCAAGTAAAATCCAACCTTTGTTCAAAGGCTTACTATTCCATCAACGACTACTTACACGATAAGAATAGTTGGTCGCCCTAATTAACTCAAGACAATGTTCATGTTCTTTTTCCAGAATTAGCTTAGGTACTGACAGGTTACTGTTATTAGTATTAACTCACTTATTTATTTCACATCGATGGTCCTAGTTCATCATCTGTGACTGCAAGTGACAGCTAGGTGACGAACCCAGCAATGCATAAATGTGTAAGCTGTCACGCCCTTATGCCTGGAGGCTTTTATTTAGGTAGTGAGTTTTTATTTTTATTTTAATTAATTATTTTTTAGCTTGAGTACGTATAGTTTTTATTATATTTGTTGGTATATTGGCGTGGCTAGCTGACATAATATGGCAAATAATTTAAGCTTCTTGTAATGTTCATTACTGAACATAGGTTCCTAGTATTGTATACATGCAACTAACTATATTCTAACTGAACAGACAGCTGTGCTGCTGGGGAGTTTGTTCCGCCACTTCTTCTTCCCAGCGATAGCACTAGGAAGTGGCGAAGGGCGGGCGTTTTTGGGGGACTGTCTTTTGTAATTTTGACGTTCGAAAAGTGCTGATTCTCAGCCTAATTTGAATAAATGACTTTTGATTTTGATTTTTGATTTCGTAGTTCTATATAAACCTCGCTCCGCTCCGAAAAAAAAAATCAGCTGATCCATAGATTTATGTTCGCATAGGTAACTCAACATAATGTATGGATCAACTGATTTTTTTTTTCGCGATTTCAGGTTTGTTCCCGTAGTAAAAGTTGTTCATAATAATGAGTACTATGACCCCTTTTAAGGATTAAAAAGATCAAAATTTAACGGTGTATACACCTACTGGTGAGTTTATAAATCTAATGAAGGTAGTTCAAAACAGTTGTTTATCTAGTCTAGGTACTATGACCTGGCTTAGTAAATACATAGGAAAACTTCAGATAAAATAATGTTTCATGTTATTTTATAATTTACAAAACAAAGTGTTTTGTTATTTGGATATTTTTTGTTATGAATAGCTAGAGGTTACAAAACAATTTGTTATACTAGGTTCTGCCTGCGACTTCGCCCACGTGAACAGACAATGACCAAAAGTCGCACCGAAAAGTCTCATGCATCAAGATCAAAATATTATAGTAATTATTTTCATACTTTTTACGACTTTACGCGTCGGGGATTAGATTTTTGAACAGGGAATTTAATTTAAAGTAACAAAGTGTTGATTTTGTTGTAAGTATTCCCTTTACATGACCTTCCGTTTCAAATGATACGATTAATATAACCTTGAGTTTTGAAAGTGTCATGATCACATCGTTCAAAACACATGTAAAAAAATTATATTTTACCGATTCTACATTAATGTAAAATAACTAGAATAAAATAGAAAATAATTTTTATTTAAACGATTATCATTTTTTAGAGCAATAATGGCCGCTCGTGTATGACATGTCAAACAAAATAAAGTACCTAGTTTTCAGGTTATTTCGTTTTTTTTTTAAATCTCCGTAACCCAGGATTTGTTTACAAAAAAAAAAAACTTTTGTAGGAGTAAATATGATAAGAGTAGTTTATAAAAAACAAAGTTTGACTTTGACGCAGCATGATACGGGATTCCATACATCCATAGCTCCTTTCTTCCTATAGCATCGCATGACCCGATATTGTTTTCACTTAGCATTCCTTGAGATTTTTTTTTTATATTTTCTTAGCTTCTAAGGGTTGTACTGTGATTTTAAATAGTCTATACTCGTAACCTTCCTCAAGAATTGGAAAATGCATTTTTTTTTCAAATCTGACAGATAGTTCCAGAGATAAGCGTATGTTCAAACAAACAAACTCTTCAGCGTTATTTTTAGTATACGTATAGATATAGATTAGATATCTCTTTTCTTTTATTTTATGTAAACAGAAAACACTTCAAAGTAAAAATAACAGAAAGATAGCGGAGCACTCAGGTACTCCTTTTCATCTGAAATCTTTTTTCTTTTCAATGAATATTCTTTCCTTATAAAACGTACATAAAAGTCTCTCAGTTTTCTTTAGGTATAGTATAAAAACCCTTAAAGGCTCCTGCACACAGGCGTGACGAGACAGCTCTAGTAGCACATCTTTTACAAAAACTTTGAAACCTGGAAATTGTTCTACCAAATTCGCGTGACATCATCGCGTCCGTAAATCCAACCAATCGCAAGCCCTCAAGGTTGACTTTAACCTTTTTTTTTTCTCTTTACCTAATCCATCATAGGTATAAAGGGTGTCCTAGCCTGTCACGGCATAATTTTTCAGCGACGATGATACATGGTGCTTTATTTATTTTCAGGCATGAATGATGTGCTTTGTATTAAATAACAATGTATTATGCTGATATCGTTTTTCAAGTGAATTTATTACTGATTGTTGGAAACAATAGAGGGTTGTGGAGGTCAGATAGGCAGTTGCTCCATGTAAAATACTGGTACTCAGCTGCATCCGGTTAGACTGGAAGCCGACCCCAACATCGCTGGGCTAGGCTGATGATGATGTTGGAAACAATAGCTTCGCTGCTGTATCCCTTAAAGGGGTTAGCAGAAGTGTTCCCAGAGTACACTTGTAGCATAATCAGCCTATAATGTTCCCACTGCTGGGACACAGGCCTCCTCTCGGTGAGAGGGAGTAGGCCGTAATCCACCCCGTGGGCCCAGTAAGGGTTGGTAGATGTCACATGATTTTTTTTTTAGTACAGTAGTATTTCGCCTGGAATTTCACAGGTGTAAAAATATGCTTCAGACTGTCATTTTTTTGACCTGAACCATACCTGGGAACCTTCTAGTTACGGAGATATTGAAGGTCTAAGTTCCATTTTCTTTTTTTCATAAAAACATGTTTTTAATGTTATACACTCGCGAGCAATGAAAAAGTTCCAGTGACATAGCACCAAATTACTCCTAAACGGGAAAGGCTAGCTTAATGACGCCGTCTGCAATATTGAAGTACATTTAACAGCGCATCAGAATATTACCAACTAAAAACGTAAATATTGTGTTCAAATTTTAAATTATATGTCTTAAGAGATATTAAGGTGTTTGTCGGCATTTTGTGGGTGGAACTTTTTCATTGCTCAGCAGTGTAACTTATCTTTTGATACCTACACCCACCTCTCCTCCTCTACTCCTGTCCCATAATCATGATTTTATTTACCTACTGGGTATAAATATACACCCGGCAGCGAGCCCTGCCATTAACTGGACATACCCCTTATCAAGGGTCGCTAGTGTCAATTTCCTCAATCAAAAATTCAATAACTCTCTCCAATATTTGAAACGAATTCAGGACGTCCAACAAATGAAGGTTGGTACCCTGCCACTGGACAAATAAATATTTTATTTAAATATTTTGTATTTATGTTATTTTGTCAGATATATACCAGTAAACATAATTATAATAGATGCAAGATAATACCATTAAAAAATATTTGCAGTCGCTCTACAAAATTCCATTTGGTTCCATCTTACACTGATTAGCATCCAACTGTTTTTCTTAATTTCATTAATCATCGAAATCACGACATTCGTTAAGCTTTTCCCTCCACTTTTACAGGTAACAGTTGACAACTGTCAATCTCTTGACTTAATATTAAAAAACATGCCATTTTCAACCGACATAATCCGTAAAAATCTCACCGTAAAAACAAAGGTGAAGTGAGCATGAAATGAGCTGTCATTTAGACTTTATTTTACTTTTTGTAGGGTTCCGTACCTCGAATCGAAAAAACGGATCACTTTTTGTCCCTCCGTCCGTTTGTCTGTCAAGACCCTTTTTCTCAGGAACGCGTCGAACTGGAATTTATATCAAATACTCAAGTCTACTGCCCCTTGGAGCTGTGAAAAAATCAAACTTCTAAGCCAACGCAATCAAAAGATACAGCCATTTATGCCGCAAATTTTCGACACTCGCAAGGAAATCAAAACCTACAGGGTACTTCCCGTGAACTCAGAATCTTGAAATTTGGTACGAAGCAACGTCTTATAGCACAGATAAAGGAAAAATTGCGAAAACCGTAAATTTTTAGTTACATACCTACAAATTTGTACGGACCCCTCGGTGCGCGAGTCCGACTCGCACTTGACCGGGTTTTTCTAACAAAATTATCCTTTATAATATGTTTTAGTTCTACCAACCATTTAAAATAACAGACATATACGGGGTAAAACAAACCAATAAAAAAATATCTTGCCATTTAAATAGACTATAAAAACATTCTAACAAAATCAAGCTCGGAGATCGCATGCAAGCATTTTATGTACTCAAGCACAATACATTATCTACTCTCGAAGACAGTTCTAAGTTTTCACAAGTAGGGCGCGAAATAGCGTGAAATCGATCATCGGGAGCGAGGTGGAAACTTTAAAAATCCATTTAACTTGGTCACGTCCACACTGGCGTAAGGTTATACGAAAATTTTATTCGAACCACGAACATTACTTAGGCAACTTGACGGTGCAACTGTGTTTTCCGGGCAAGGGATCCCGAGGGAGACTTAAAACTAGGTGTGTAGATGTAGTGCACACAAATATTGCAACATGCAATGTTTACGACTCGGTTGTCAAGGGCAGAATGAAATGGAGAAGAAAGATGGGAAAAGCAGACGAAAATAACTCGCTAGTCTATACTAATATAATAAAGAGGTATATAAAGAAAGAAAGAAAAAGTATTTATTGTGACACGTACTGCAGTGCGATTCTGTAACCATCACACCGTGAACCCTTAGGTGAAGTGAGCGTGGAGTGAGCTGTCATTCCAACTAATGCTAGGGATTGACACTAATGACAGCTCACTCTAAGCTCACTTCACCTAACTTTTCAAAAATGGTGAAAATTTTTACAGAATCAATCGGCAGGAAGATAACAAACTAAAATAAAAACACAGTCATAAATAAAAAACAAAATGATATAAAAAAAAGAAAAAATAATACAGAAAGTCCTGTACGAGGCCAAAAGGCTATTATCTCAGCATCATGCTGCGACATGAGTCATGAATGACTCGTACGTGTGACATGTGTGTGAGTTTGTATATGGGAGGATAATCTTCGGAATTACTGATCCGATTCCGAAAATTCTTTCACTAATCGGAAACTACAGCATTGCCGAGTGTCATGTGATTTATATTAGGTATGTTAAAACAAGACACGTGGACGTAAACGCCAGCAGAAGCTAGTCGATAATAAATTACCAGGTTCACGAATCGAAATACCTAATCGCATAGTTGAACAATAACAACCAACAACACGCTCAATTTTGATGTTCCATTCGCTTGAACACCGTTCAATTTTTATAAAATACCTACCTTTCAAGAATTTGTTGAATGAAACTACGGTGAGCAAGTCATAGCTATGATAAAATATGAGTATGTCATTAAGTCGTAATCTCAAGGTTCGTTATCACACTATTTTTGACCACTCATTTTGAATAGCCGCGGGCGAATGGCATAGTCAGCTGAATCGAATAACAATAGGTCAGCGCAAGGCGATTCGAATATAAAAAGACAACAATTCGATTGCTAAAACATTACGGAATCACACATCACTAGTTCACTCAATTGAAACAACTGTCCCAAAGGTAAAAGTTCAAATAAATAACATACCTCATTGACAGATATCATTAATCATTGGCGAAAGATTGTACAATGTATTGGAGGTAATTTAATGTAATGCCTCTTTCACACGTCTCCAGTGAAACGAATGATCGCATTCGTGGTTAAGTCGACAAATGTCAGACTCCGGAAAATGACAAATGATTGTAGGAACATCAGATTTAAAAGACGTAACGGTTACCGTTTAAATGAGGTATCATAAATACCGTTAAACCGCCGCCATTGTTGTTCAGCTTTATTCAAATTCCAGTTTTCTCGGCATTTTAGCTACCTTATTGGTGATATTCTTCAGTAAAGTCAGGTGCGCAGTATTTACAACTGGCGAACGTTGCTGGTTGATTCTGTAAAAATGTCACCGTGAAAACTTGTGAAGTGAAGGAGTGAGCTATCATTCCACCTCACTATTAACAGCTCAATTAAGCTCACTTCACCTAAGTTTTCACGATTGATTGTTACAGAATAGCTCGAATAGGAACTTTCATTAGGCAGATAGCTGATGTTATAAGGCTGACCACTCAGGCTACTTTTATTTTAGAAAAAAAAATTAGGGTTTCGCGCAAAACAATCAAAACTCAATCGAATTTGTTTTACAACATGCACGCGAACGAAGTCGTGGGCACAGCTAGTATTCAATTAAAGCAAAGAACAAACTCGACTAAAGACTGTCGACGGGTAAATAAGCCTTGAGTTACAAAGTCGAGGACAAGTAAGTACGAATTAATGGTTTCCAGCGAAGCATTGAGTCAGTTATTAAATATAATTTTGTTGAGTATTATGCTAATCCTGTCGGTTTTTGTAAACGTTTATTATAATGAAATCTCTATTAGCATACTTTGCTCGGTGGAATCGTTTTTGTTGGTACTGTTTTATTTTTAGGGTTCCTTATTTATTACACCTGTATTTCCCGAAGAGTTAAGCAGAGGTGTACCTGTAGTACAAACACCAGCTACAGTGGCCTCCAAAAATTAGTTTTGTCCACTTCAGCTGTGAGACACCACATTATGATTTAAAATTCTAGTGAATCCAAAAGTTTGAACTGCTACAACGTTATTGTTACCTTTGAGTTATCATAAAAAAGATGGTTGGTAGATGTCTTTGAAGTTTTGGTTCTAAGACCTGCCGGTTTCCTCACGATGTTATCCTTCGCCGTTTTGAGAGCAGTGGTGATGAAATTTTTACACAAAGTAAAGCGCCTGACTGGGTTCAAACCGACGACCTTACAACTCGTAAGTCGGGGCCGTTACCACTTGGCCACCACTACTTTGTCTGTGCACCAGTCGCGTAAATGGAGTTAAACTATTAAAAGCAAAGTGACTACAGAACCCTGCTGTAAAGTTGTCCGCCACACACTTGGCAGTTATGAATAAAAAACCGAGTAAGATAATAAATTCATCGTTCATGAAAAATATGTTTCAGTATAAAAATTCCGACAGCATACTCCAAATGTTTTCATTGGGCCAATTTCACTCATTTTTATTAAAAATAGTTTGTTCAATGAAAGTATTAAATCAATATATAGATAGCGTTTGTTTTATCTACCTTTGGATTTGTTGAATGAAAAAATGTTAACGTAAATGTAAATAAATACAGTGTAGATTTTACTGAATGGGTCAGTAGCCTGAGGCCAGTTGTACACGGCACGGTTTCTTCAAGGCATGGCGCACTAGCCGCACCGTGAAATAATCGTCTAAGCTTGAATATGACACGGCAAACCACCGGACGACGCATACGGCGACGATGCCATACCGTAGTGCCGCCGTGTCTGTCAATAAGTTTCCATAACGGTCCATACAACACTAACGACCGATATTTTTTTGGGACGGCGCAGTTAGACCCTTTGTACACGACAGTTTCGTTACGGTACGCCGTATAAACCGCACCGTAGAAAAAACGTGTCTGTGAACAAGCATAGTGATTCCATACAACGCTGACGAACCGTGCCAACACACCACGGCGTATAAACCGTGCTGCAGACAAAAAATGTACAAGCATCCATAGTGACTCATACAACACTGCAACACACGGCAAGAAAAACGTGTGTGTACGAAAGGCCTTGGTTTATTCGCCGCACGGTCATCAGTGTTGTATCGATCACGAGGGAAGCTTTTTGACAGAAACGTTTTTTCTACGACGCGGTTTATACGCCGTACCGTATAGAAACCGTGCCGTGTACAATGGGGTTTACTGACCGTCCAAAAAATTATTTGAACCTAAGTCAAAACTTGTTTATGAAATTTTTTCATTAGGTGTAAGTAAAAATGAAATGCCAGAGTATTCTTTTTGTACTGTGACCTAAATCAGCAGCCTTCGTTAAAAAGCAAAATCCCTAATGTATGCCCTCCGCTTCCTTTTAAAAAACCCATTTCACTTTTAATAAAAATATATTTCACAAGTCATGATGAATTCATACTGTACTACTTGAAATGTTTTTAAATCAATAGACCGCCTTGTTGGTCTACTTATGGTAATTGCGTGTGTCAAGTGGCTGCTGAACGTGGGGTGGTAGGTTCAGTACCCAGGTTAGGCAAAATTTTTGTTGGTTCATCAGGAATATCTCCAAAGCAGCTCAGTCTGGGTTGGGTGGCTTAGTCTGGCTTAGTCTGGGTTAACTGGGCACCTAACTTAACATTTAACATTTTAATTCGCAGAATGAGTGAATGAAAATGTTAAATGTTCAAAGAAAAGTTTTCTTTGAACATTTGACAATACACTTAATTTATTAGTTACTACTAACTGTGCGACAAAAAACGGAGCGTTTTACGATGACTGTCTTTGGGCAGCGCTTTAAAGGCATCTTCAACAAGGGTTGGCAAGAGGATTAGGTAGGTACACCCAAATATCGACAGTTTCATGTTGTTCGGTATATTTTTATTATCTCTCAGCAGCGCGATAAAAATGTATGAAAGAGTATCGATGAGGCAATTCCGGTATTAACTCTCTCAATAGCGAAAATATTATCTCAATAAAAGATGGGAATTCCGATAGTAATTACATGAATACTTGATAAAAGGCAGGAAGCAATCAGCTTGCAGATAAGGACTCAGTTGATTTCAGTGTCGATCAATATACTGAGGGGTTGGATGAATTGAAATAACGCTGTATTTAAACCTGGCTATTTTGCTGACATGGTAGTTTTGAATTTCTTTATTTAAGTACCTACTTATCAAGGACTGTCTATCATGCGTCATTACTTGCCTAGCATTTTCCCAAGTTTTATGTTGGGGTCGGCTTCCAGTCTAACCGGATGCAGCTGAATACCAGTATTTTATATGGAGCGACTACCTATCCGACCTCCACAACCCAGTTATTGGCTAATACAATACCTTGGTAAGACTGGTAGTCAGATTTTTGGGCTTCGGACTACCCATTACGACCGTCAAAGATCCTCGAATGATAGCCGGGATCAACGGCTTAGCGTGCTTTCCGAGGCACGGAGGGGTCTCGGTATGTAAAGATCAACCGCGAAGCGCCCATCCACAGACCAACCGCGAAGCTCAGCTTAACCTGATCGATCGACCTGTGCCGCTGTTATTATTTAGCGACGGTCTATCATGCGTCCGTCTCATTTATTTATTAGTCTTTTTTGTTTTCTTTTGCAATGTGATTCAATACTAGCTGTGCCCGTGACTTTATTCGCATGCATGTCGGAAAACAAATTAGATTTCATGGGTTTTATTTTTTTTCCGCGGTAGGTACCCTAATTAATTTTCTAAAATAAAAGTAGCTTAAGTTACTCCTTAGGTATGACATCAGCTATCAGTCAGTGCAAGTCCCGTCAAAATTGGTCCAGCCGTTTTGGAGATTAGCCGGAACAAACAGACAGACAGACAAAAATTTTCTAGGTACAGACGCCAGCACATCAAGCTACTACATCTGTCAAATTTCTTTAATACATTTTCAACTTTACTCTAAAGCATTAAAGTTCAAGGTTGATTGGGAAAATTTGACAGTTTCGGGTAGCTTGATGTGCTGGCGTCTGTACGTTAGGAGACCATAGTAAAACATTTCTTTTTAAGTCTAACAACAAAGCATTTTCGCATTCATTTCATCATTTGCCAAAAGATGAAAGCGAAAGCGTTGTATTGTATAATTACCTATTGGAAATCAATACTTATTGAAAAATGGCCGTTTGACATTATTACTTATTATGTAAGTAATAACAGCCGCACGGGTCGATCGATCAGGTTAAGCTACGCTTGCCGCGTTGTCCGTGGATGGGTAACCATTTTTACATATTGAGACCCCTCCGTGTCTCGGAAAGCACGTTAAGCCGTTGGTCCCGGCTGTCATTCGTGGATCTTTGGCAGTCGTTACGGATCGTCAAAAGCCCGAAAGTCTGACAACCAGTCTTACCAAGGGTTATCTATCGTATTGCCCAGTAACTGGGTTTTGGAGGTCAGATAGGCAATCATGTAAAATATTTGTATTCAACTGTATCCGAAAACCAACCCCAAAAGAAATATTACAGGTGTTAAAAGCTAAAATTCTCGAAAAAACTACAAAAAAGTGATATAAAAATAATGTAAACCTTTAGGGTCTTTAAACTAAATGTGTATTTCTTAAAACGGTCTACCTACGAACCCCCCTTGTTTAGCTAACCCTCCGCCGAACACCCTGTAGTAGGCGAAAAAACTATTTATTTTCATTTGAATACAAAATAGCGAGATTTGGGCAATATGGCCGGTATTAATTTCATAAAAGCTGAATTAATGGTGTTTTGTAACAATAATTTAAAGTGTAATAACGGTTAGATATATGTAACACATTGAAAAAAAAAACTTATCAAAAAAAGGTTCAAAGTTGCAAAAGAATACATCAACACTTTCGAAACATACGTACCTACTAAGCATATTTTTTAAATCTCTACTATATTTCTACAGGCAATGGCTTCGAAAATACTATATCATCTGCCTTGCCTTTTCCCAACTATGTTGGGGTCGGCTTCCAATCTAACCGGATACAGCTGAATACCAGTATTTTACATGGAGCGACTGCCTATCTGACCTCCACAGCCAAGTTACTGGGTAATACGATACCCCTTGGCAAGACTGGTTGTCAGACTTTCGGGCTACTGACGACCCGTAACGACTGTCAAAGATTAACGAATGACAGCCGGGGCCAAAGGCTTAACGTGCTTTCCGAGACACGGAAGGGTCTTGGTATATGAAGATGGTCACCCATTCACGGACCAACCGCGGCAAGCGTAGCTTAACCTGATCGATCGACCTATGCGGCTGTTATTACTTAGAATACAATAAATTAATTAATATTATATGAAAAAAATTGGCAACCCTAATTTCAATTACTATAAGCGACTGCTTGCTATCAAAGCACGGATACTGTGTAAACAACAAAGTAAATAATAAAAACAATACCTAAAACGAAACGAAGTTTGTGCCAGTTTCCGCGGATGGTCTTGGCAACCAATATGGCGGAAGAGAAGCAAAACCTTTAGTGAAACGGCTCAAAGTTCAAGAAACTGTTGTGTGTTCACAATAACGCTGAAAACTTCCTAGAAGAAGATCTAAGTACCTGCCATTACGAAATACAACGAACGAACAAAATATATATATTTATAATATACTACAGATGCCCGTGGCTAAATAATAACAGCCGCACAGGCCGATCGGTCAGGTTAAGCTATGCTTACCGCGGTTGGTCTGTGGATGGGTGACAATCTTTACATATCGAGACCCGGAAAGCACGTTAAGCAGTTGGTCCCGGCTGTCATTCGTAGATCTTTGACAGTCGTTACGGGTAGTCAGAAGCCCGAAAGTCTGACAACCAGTCTTACCAAGGAGTATCATATTATCTAGTAACTGTGTTGTGGAGGTCTGATAGGCAGTCCCTGCATGTAAAATACCGGTATTCAGCTGCATCTGGTTAGACTGGAAGCCGACCGCAACATAGTTGGGAAAAGGCTATGATTATACTACAAGACTCCTAAATCGAGATACCGTGCATTGTAAGTTATCAACGCCTAAAACATCAAAATAATGATGAGTCAAACAACTTTTTATGCAGTTTTGGAAGCAGACAAACTGGCGACCATTTCGATGTCATCATTGATCCAAATGAAGGAAGGAAAAACATGAAACCCAATACAAGTTTTAATTTTATTTCTCGAAGTTCAGAAGAAAGTTCAGCTCAGTCTGTTGTCAGTCTGAATGTATCAAAAATACCTCTGATTTCCCTACGTTTTTTATAAGTTTTTGACATTGATTGTAGCTGTGATGTCATTGCGACTACATTTTGAACGTTTTTAAATTGACCTCCTGGCCTTGAAGCAAAAATGTATTCTTCACCTTTAATTAAAACATACAAATGTAAGAAAATTATTTATCAATTACCAACACTAATCTATTGGAAATACCGTTCTTTGATTAAGAACAGTATTTAATAACTGACAAGATGTCTACCGCATGATTTGGCGCGCAAAAAAAAAACCGTTAACTCAAGTGTTTTGGCTCATCACTATTCGTCTGTCTCACGGAACTACTGCCACCCACAAGTATAATCAATTACTGTTAAAAATATAGGATTATGTCATTATAATTTTACCACAGTTTACGTATGAATCATGTATGTTAATCCCCATAATATGACATGGTTTTATAAGTGGTTTACATATCCGGGTATTTTTCTGCAAAAAACTAGGTTCCAGCGCAAAATGTGCGTCTTTTCGCTGCGACAGACGCAGAGCTGTCGTTTGCACGGACGTCGTCGTGCAGGAAGCAATCATATTCTTTGAGTATTTGAGATAGAAGAAGAGCAGTGATGGCCCAGTGGTAACGGCCGCGACTTACGAGTTGCAGGTCGTAGATTCGAACCCAGTCAGGCGTTTTATTTTATGTAAATTATTTCATCACCACTGCTCTCAAAACGGTGAAGGAAAACATCGTGAGGAAACCGGCATGTCCTAGAAACAAAAATGCGAACATGTACATCTACCAACCCGCACTGGGCCCGCGTGGTGGATTACGGCTCACTCCCTCTCACCGAGAGGAGGCCTGTGTCCCAGCAGTGGGAACATTATAAGTTGATTATGTATTTGAGATAGAATATTTAGCTGAACTAAAGGTTGCCTTGGTGTTTATCATACGACAGAAAAGCGCTTCCGACTGTCGTCACGTGTGCGCCAGCCCTGTGCGTCTTGTCGCTGCGACCAGTAGCGAGAGCTTACGACTCCCCTAGCCTGTTTAGAGCTTTGTACAAAATATATGAACATTATCGGCCGCAGCCCGTTGCGTCTATTCGCTCTTAAGTCCAAGCATATTTTCTAGGAATAATAGTGACAAGAAAGCCGGACTTCAATTAATTATAAAAAAACGAATTTTCAATCAGGTCACGTGTCCTGACGCGAGTTTAACATTTTTTACCCATCACAAAAAACTCCCTCCGTCTTACAATTTTCGACCAGGTCACGTGTCCTGACTCGAGCTCCGTCTTACAAATTTTCGATCAGGTCACGTGTCCTGACGCGAGCTCCGTCTTACAAATTTTCGATCAGGTCACGTGTCCTGACGCGAGTTTAAAATTTTTTACCCATCACAAAAGTGCTAAAGAAGTTTTCACTTCAAAAAAACAGCAAACATTTCTTTTCACCTTATAAATAAATAAAAACTCCATGGTGGTTTTTCATTCAAATTCAAACTATTTATTTCAACTAAACCAATTACTGAGTCTTTGATTAAGAAGCCATACAGATTTAATTGGAATTCTAGAAGTTCTAATAAACAAGTGGAATCCTTTTCTAAGAAGTTTTTCTTTCCCGATATAAGTTTCGTTGTTATTTTTAGTTCAGCTCGTGGCTAAATAATAACAGCCGCACGGGTCGATTAAAGGGTAAGCAACGCGGTCGGCCCGTGGATCGGTGATCATCCATGACATATCGACACTATAGGAAAGCACGCTAAGCCGATGGTCCCGGCTGTCATTTGTAGATCTCTGATAGTCGTCACGGGTAGTCAGGAGCCCGAAAGTCTGACAACCAGTCTTACCAAGGGGTATCGTATTACCCAGTAACTTGGCTGTGGAGGTCAGATAGGCAGTCGCTCCATGTAAAATACTGGTATTCAGCTGCATCCGGTTAGACTGGAAGCCGACCCCAGTATAGTTGGGAAAAGGCTAGGAAGATGATATAGTATTTTCGAAGCCATTGCCTGTAGAAATATAGTAGACATTTATAATAGTACGTATGTTTCAAAAGTAAACTGGGTTGTGGAGTTCAGATAGGCAGTCGCTTCATGCAAAATACTGGTATAAAGCTGGTTAAACTAGAAGCCGAGCCCTTTTTGGCGCAGCCGTGAGGCACACACTACTTTCACTTTTTTGTTTTGCCATTTATGTTTTGTGTTTCAGGAACTGTGTCCAAATAAACGTTATTCTTTCAACAGTTTCAACACTAGCCAGAAAAAGACTAGCCAGATTCATTGATTGAGTTAGGTACATTGTTTAAATATTAGCAAGATGTAGTCCTTTTGAACCGACTTCTAAAAAAGGAGGAGGTTCTCAATTCGGATATTTGTATTTTTTTTTTTTTTGTGTGTTTGTTCGCGCATAACTCCGTCGCTTGCCAACCGATTTGAAAAGAAATATTTTTTTGTTGGAAAGGGTATACTTCCCAAATGCGGCACCAGTGACACAGACTTCCGAAATTAAAGTTATTTTTTTCTTTGTAGTGGTTTTTTTTGGAAGTCGGTTGTTTTTTTTTTAAGATCGGAAGCCAAAACCTGTACTTTTGGTACATACATTTGTTAAGTATACATTGAGAGAGTTCTTGAAAGGTATACAACGAGTATCTACCAAAAACATTTACGTAAACATTACCTACGAAATGTCGATATCGTTTAACAAAAGAACCTATTCCAAACATTGGTTAAAAGTATAAAAACCTTTGACATAACTGTTTCGAACAACGGAAAAATACCTAAAAGTAAACCTATATAATAAAATATGGATAACTCATTATGGACACCTAGTTTACATTTAAAATTCGACATTTTAAAATGTCGTGTAGATAAATGGTTTTCAAAAGCTGTCGCTGCTATACTGTTTCTGCGAAGCCATTTACAGCCTGTTTAAAGTTTTAAAAGATACATAGAACATTCTAGTTAGGTAAGTAATAGCCTTATAAGAACCGGCAAACTCTTTTTTTTTTTTTGAATGGCGTCTCTCAGTCGATGCCTCAATAAATTATGGCCTCCAGCCGGTCCAGAGCCTAAAAATACTTAAAAATTAAGCGACTATAATGCTAAGGGCACCCCCTGTGGGGTATGACCCTCGACTTTGGGTGTCGCTGGGAGAGGGGCAGCAAGGGACACGCTGGATTGGAATTATGGCGAACTCTTGGTACAGCACAGACAGTGTTGTTGAACTGTCAAAATGAAAGCCATTGCTAGATACTGATAGTGTATTACGCAATTACCCCGCTGGAGATAGGCCTCCACCAAGCGTCATCACATCGAAAACAGGGAATACAAAACGAATAGAACTTTCAGCACTGAGGCGAGCGTTCAAAATCCAACAGCATCCTTTTATTTTGGCATTCATTAAGGTTTCGCCTAG